>VDFB02373365.1:183556554-183646858 GCA_007258455.2 Sequoia sempervirens
TATTGTTATATCTTTAGGTGGAAAGGAAAATTATTTATTTTTATTTTCAAGTGTTGTTTACACTTTATTTATCTTTTATCAAGTGACAGTTGTGCAAGTGTTTGAGAAAATTGAGTTTCAAAAGTATTACCCATGTTTTTGCAAAATCAAATGGAGTACATAATTGACTATACAAATGATAAAGCATAATATAATGTTTTCATTTATTTCATGAAATGATTCACATTACAATATGTTCATTTGATTGCAAGAATACAAATGATAAGTACAATATTGCATTTCAATGCATTTCTTTCAAAATGGAATTGAAAGAAGAAATTTAATATCCAAACAAGTCGTGGTTTTAGCTAATTCCATTCATTACAGAAAGTAAACTATACAGCTGAAGGTAAAAGAAATGAGAGAAGATAGCCTAAGACATATCCATCATTCCTTGATTCTTCACCTTCAGTTGAGATGCTTGTTGCTTGCTCCGTTTTGCTTCTGCTCTTGAGTGTGCCGGCAAGATATTGAGAGGGGTGTATATTAAAAGCTCTGGATATGAGTTATACTACAAGCTCTACCAATAGACATATAATTAACTCTTTGAAATGCATGGATTCAACTAAAGAAAGGAACAAAAAGATGAACTGAAAAGAGAAACATCACCATCACACATTGTTTTTATGCTAACATTGTTTGTTTCCTTATGCAGGTATAGGAAAAGTCACATAGCTGATTATCTTTTGAAGACCAAGCATGTGGGAAAAAGCAGGCTCCGACAAGGGTAGAGCTTGGCATGCTACCCCTTATACATTATAGATGGGGCTGAGAGAAGGAGTGCAATCATCATTTTCATAAAGAAAGGAAATATACAACTGGAAGAGTAAAACCGAGTTCATCCATCAAGTTATTAAGCCGACTGTTCACTCATAACAATCAAGTATGCTCCTTGAAAATTACAGGTGAACAATAGGTTTAAATGAGCTCAATCAATTCAACTAGAATACATCATTTTCATAATTACAAATCATAGGTATAGTTGTACAGTTTTCATTTTTTTGTCATGGGTGTTATTATGCATCTTGTTTCATGATATTACAACATTGTTCTATCTTTAAGCAATGATAGTGAACATACATACATAATGCCTCAACAAAGAGTGATGTTTCAAATTTTAATTTTAGAAGAGAGAAAGGCATAAGACAATTATTATTAAATGGAACATAAAAATGCATGAAGAGTGCCAGTTAGAAGAGCCTAAAATGAAATAACAGTCAAGCATGGAGACATGTGAGGAGCTCCAGTTTCTCATTCAAATGAATGGGGAATGCATCAAATATGATCAAGAATGGTATTATAGTGGCTAAAATCCAAATGATGTTTTTCAAAGGCATGGAGTTAGCCCTTAGAATAGGTAAAGTCTACAATTTTATTGCAGCTACAGCTAGACAAAGAATGCAAATACGTGGAATATTTTCTGGCTTTCAAAAATATTTTACACAAGTTTTATAGGGTTTCTAGAACTATCAATGTGAGGAAATGTTCAAGTTTGAATTGGTTTTTCCATTATTATGAAATACCATGTTGATTTTAATCAAGAATACAAGAGTAAGCAATTTCTTTCAGAAAATGGAAAAACCCACATGATGGGTTTAAATTCAAATACAAACTTATTATGGTTTCCAGAATACCCATATGAGTGTAGATTTAGTCAAAATAATGAATACCCACATTAAGTTTTTGACAAAAATGCACTTTTATGCTTCAAATAAAGGATATCCATAAGAAAATTCGAATTCAAAATGCAAAGATGAGTAAATTTATTCCAAAGACAGAATTTTTACATTTTCCTAATACCCATATTGGGGTTTCTTTTTTTTTTTTATTAGACTGCAGGAATCGGGTAGCACGACCCCCTATAAACTATAGTGCGCCTGGTAAAAATTTTAACGTGACTGGAGACGCTGGCACGACATGCCCTTCGATACCATGGGGGTGGGGGAGACTAGACCTTGTGACCAACCTCCTACAACAGGAAAGATTTAGCCAAACCCATATTGGGGTTTCTTATCAGAATGAAGTTCTTACAATTTTTAGCTAAACCCACATGGGGTTTTCAACAAGAAGACAAATAAAGGTTTCCTTTCAGAATCATAAGTCACCCATGTAAGGGTTTTACATCAAAATGCAGATTACAAGAACCATTTGTGCTTTCATGACACGACCAAATGGAGGAGCAATTCTCAGTTACAAAAACCACTAAAAGTATGGAAACCATTTCGAGTTTGTTTTATTTAAATCAAAATCTAAAGATAAAGGATGTGAGGTACGGTGAGAAATTCATAGACAAAACCCAGAATCACATATTCATGGTGTGGCTAGTACTTGGTCTACATTTTGTTTGTAAAGAAACATCACTTATTTATTTTCATATAAACTTCTAAAGCTTTGGTTCAACCAGGAAGAATATAAATAGAGAGAGTGAAGCTTACCTTGTGTTGCCCATAGAAGAACAGAGAAATCGTGAGCAAGCTCTTAAGAGCTCTCAAGAATAAGGGTCAAGGTCTCCCATGGCAGAAAACAAGAGACAAGGAAAGCACAGAGAAATGAAATACAAGGAAAAATCAGAGATAGTATATGCATAGGCCATGGCCTTAGAAGGTCATTCTTGCCCTTCAAAATGATGGGAAAAGCCACAAAACACTATGAAGAAAACTTACCATGAACAACAGTGAAGAATCGACCATTTGAGATTAAAATATGAAGCTTCGAAGGCATTCCCAAGATGCAAAGTCAAGCTTTCATGGCTGTGGTATCTCTTCCTAGGTAGACCCAAACTTTTAAAGTTGAAAAGTGTGAAATGATAGAGGATTAGGGTTTCCCCTTTGTTTTTGTTCTACTTGCCCTAATTCGAACTTAGGGTCCTTTTTTTTCATTTTGAAATTAAAATATGAAGCTTAATACCATGAGGGGCCGAATTTTGACATGCCCTAGGTCAACTTTGTTTAAGTCTTCATTTATTTGCATATTCCTAAGTCGAGCTTTCAGAAAATTCATAAGACTTTGTAAGTTTTAGCTTCAATGATTTTAGGTTTTGGTTAAGTATCTAGGGCTTGTGATTTAAATATTAACATTTATGCCTTTGCCTTAGTGGAGAATGGAGAATGTCCAATGCCTTAGGTTTCTTAATTGATTTTGAGAAGATCAATTAAATCTTGGAGAGATATGCGTTAGATTAAATTTCATATTTTAGGCACTTTATTTTTAAATTGTTTTTAAAGAAAAACAATTAAATATATAATAGAGGATTTTAATTATTTTTATGATTTTTTATAAGAAAAATTAGATATTTTAATTGGGGAGATAAGATTTTTATTGTTTTGCAAAAGTTTTCCAAAATCTTTAGTTGCAAAAAATAGATTGGATTGTGAGAGTACATTAAGATCTGCAAGCTATGTAAAGTAAGGATAAAACAAGTTGTTTTATCTCTTCACTATTTTTAGCAGATTTGTGAAAGATATTTCCTTGGTCAGATTTGAATTTTTGGATGGAGAGATAAGGTGTTTCTTTTTCTTTAAAAGCATATTTGGCCTATTTTGAGAGGCTTTTCAGTTTGTATTTGCAAAAAGTTTGTTTTTTTTGCTTTTGTGTAGACTTTTGAGGTAGTTTTTGATACCTTTCCTTGAGCTTTCTTCTTGAGCTTGGATTAGGGTTTTGGAGATATATCTTTTGAAAAAACTTAATGTTTTTTAATTCAAATTCTAGTTTCTTGCTCATATACATTTTTGAGCTTCCAAACTTCCTTTGTACTCAGTTTCAGATTTTGGGCATACTCCTACAGTTGAATAAAAACAACATTCCTAATTCTCAATTTTGTGTCTACTTGTCATTTCAGTTTGATGTTATATTGTGATTTTTGTTTACAGAGTCCTTGTTTTTTCCGAAGACTGTAATTTTTTATGCAAAAAGTTCAAAGATACAAGTTGCATGTTGTATTTAAAATCAAGTCTTTGTGCAAATTATTTATGTGTTAGTTGTTCATGAGAGGTTGTGAGATATTGTTTTCTTCTAAAAGCTGCTTGTGAGGAAAAAACCAGAATCATCATTAAATCATTATCAAGTCCTAAAAATCATTTTAAGTCATAGATTTTAATTTCAGTTGTTCTCTAACTCTTTCCTTTGAAAATCATTTAGAATAGGATCATCATTCGGAGAACCAGCTCACACTGGATATTTTTTCTCGCAAAGAGTTACTCAGAACTCAAGAACATTTCCATGTGTCAATAGATTGCTAAACTTTCAATTTCAGTAGGGTGCAAATCTTATTGATAACAGTTTTTGGCATGCCCGGTGGGACTCTGAAAATCAATTTCAAAGAATTTTTTAATGTTTTAAAGTTGTTGTTTGGTGTATGCAATAGGTTATTATGCCTTTTAGAGGCTTATTTCAATATACCTAACGACTCTGGTTATGATTTTACATGCAGATTTAATGCAGCCTACACATGAGAAAGGTTAAAACTAGATCAAGTTTTGTACCTTTCGAATATTGATAGTTATCCCCACCACAAAGAAGACGTAGTACAACAAGAAATTTGTTTGAAACTCCTGCAAGGTCAAAATCAACACCTCCTATTTTTATCTCTTTGGTTTTATCACAAAGAATCATAGTTCTAGTATCACAAGCACTGCCAATGGCAGTGCCAAGCCAAAACCCGTTTGTGCCTTTTAATGGAGGCAACCTATTAGACATTTCTCAACATGATGACATCCGAGTTGTAGCCTTTAGAATCATGCCATACTTCATGGAGGAGGATCTCACAAGACCAGTTCAGCATATTCGTGACCTAGCTACCTTATGCTCGGTTCACAACATCATGCAAGAGAACATCATTTTAAGGCTCTTGGCTACATCACTCAAAGGGAAGGAATTGCAATAGTTCAGAGGCCTCACAGCCAATTCAATTGTGACATGGGATGCATTAGGTAATGGTCTGTATCAATATTTTGTTTATAAATTTGATAATCTCTCTGTTAGAGAATTTGAACACCATTCAGAGGGTGCCACATGAGCACTTGGCTAATTTAAACTACTGATTTTAGAGAACATGGGATAGAATTCCTACAATGGTAAAGCTTTTACTAGCTCATTTTTTTTTGTTTTACTTAAAGGCTTTAAATAGTAAGATTTTGGTTATGACCCAGTCTATGGGTTGGCATACACTCCCTAACACTTATAAAATTTCCATTAGAGTAGAAAATTATCTCATCCAAGCTGGAGATATAACCCCTAGACCTCCTATGGCTTTGTTTCCTAAAATACAACCACCTACCCCTATTGCTTTACCTCCCTTAGTTGTTGTCCTACCTGTTCCAATGATAGGTTATCATAACATAGCCTAAGAGATTGCTTCTCCAGCCCAAAACCAAGAGATTCAAAAGATTAAAAGTATACTCAAGACCTTCAGGAATGATCTTGTGAGCATTAAGAAGCAAGTTGGTCATGAACATAAGCCTTATCAAGCCACTTATTAGTAGAACCAGCCTAATAGGCATACCTTTTATAATGATTATCAAGGCCAAAGGAAGAGTTTTAACTCAAGGCCATTCCAACCATACAACCCAAACACAGCCATTTCGTCAAAGGAACTCATGCCTCAGAATAATATCGCCCAGGATTGTGATTGGTGGTACCCATGCAGTCAGCCCCATAACCAATCAACATGTGCTAACAACATGAGAAATCAGGCTTTAATGGTCCAAAATAGCTATGCTGGTGAAAAAAATGTTGCAGATTAGAATCAAGAACAACAAGATAATCTTGAAGTTTCCTTGCCAAACTAGCAGAGTTCTGAGTTTTGTTGTGTGAATGGCCAAGATCAACAAAGTTCTCTTGTTTTGGCCAATACTAGATTAGAAAAGAGAGTTATGGATTTGGGGCAGCAAGCTGGAAATTCACAATAGTAGCCTACAAACAATAAGCAACATATTTCTTAATCAAATGTTAACGTTGCAGTGTAGCCTAAAGTGCAGATTCTGCAAAGAGGCTAAGAAATACCTTGCAAGGAATAGTCAAAGACACATTTGTAGCCTTTTTAGAGGAAAAATGATTTTGCTGTCACAAAAAATAGCAGAAGGTAAATCTCACTTCTTTCAATATTGTTGAACATCTCAGAAAAGCTACTTTCAGCATGTCTATATTAGATGCTTTACACATCCTAGGTTAGAAAGGTTTGCAACAAGATGCTTTAGCTGAGCTGTCTATTTCTAATGATACTAATCAAGGGGTTGCTAAAGTCATTCTTGCAAATGATCTGGAGGTTAAGAACAACCAGAAGAATAAAGAGGTAAAGCCTCCCCAATTTTACTTAAATCTAATTATTGGTGATAAGATTGTTCATAACTCTATGGTTGATTTTGGTGCTAGTAGTTCAATCATGCCTAAGAGTTTAGTCGATAAGTTAGGTCTTGTTTATGAGCCTAATCCCCAAAAAGACATAGTGTAGTTAGATGGGTCTACTGTTAAAATTGTTGGTATAATTAGGAACTTGGCACTTACGTTGCATGCATCCCCAAGCTTTGCTATTCATTAGGATATACATGTTATCAATTTTCCACCACACTTCTACATTTGTCTCTTGAGAGATTTTACAGCAAGTTGGGTGGGTTTTTGTCCTTTGATTGGTCTCATCTATTTTTTAGAACAAGGTATGTTACGAAAGTGACTATAAATTCTGAGCCTCTAGCCATAGACCATATCGAACCATATTCTCTAAATGGTATAAATGCTAACCTCTATGCCATCCCTATATTGGAGGAGAAAACCATGACCTCAGATTGTAGCACCCCTACAGAAAATATGAATCTAGATGAATGGGCAGCCGAAGATCACGAGCTTGATCCTTTCCAACACACAAATGAGATAGGATTACGAGTCTATATGATTTGTGAACCTGATTTTGATATGCCTAATCTTTGTAAAGAGGAGGAACAGTATGCAAATATAGAAGATAAGATTTGGAAGATTTACTTCGATGGTTCAAGAACTAGTATAGGTGTTGGAGGTTGAGCTATGCTGATTTCACCAGAGGGTGATAAATACTTTTCAACTTGTAGATTTTCTTTTAGCTATTCAAATAACACAGCTGAATATGAAGCGTTGGTGCATGGCCTCGAATGGGCCCAGAAGAGAGGTATCAAATGCTTAAAATTTTATGGTGATTCAGAGGTAATAGTAAATCAGGTTAGAAATTTAAATGCTACAAAAAATGACTTGCTTAAGAAATATAAGCATCGTGTATGGGATTTAATGGAAGATTTTGATGCTTTTAACATTGTTTCAGTTATTAGAAATGAAAATAAGCATGCTGATAGGCTCATTTCCATAGGAGCCCAATTTGATATTCCAAATGAAATTCACAAAGTAGAGGCACATCAATATGTAAAAATAGTGGTCAGACCTTCTGTGCTTGACAATAATGTGAGTTGGTAGGTTTTTGGCAACGATGAGAAATTGTAAATTTTTTAATTGTTGAAGCTAAGTTTGTAGATGGAAACCAACAAAATTGGCAACAACAGTATGATAACCATATTGTGCAATTGAATACCAACAAGCTACCAAAAGGTTTGGTGACCTTGGAATTTGTGTTCAACTCAGATGACCAAGTATGGAAAGACAAGTGCAACCTGACTATTAAAGAGGAACACTACAAAGCGATTGAAATCTTCAAAGGCAAGCTTCTCAAGCTAGGAAAGGTATGTAATAAAGAAGAACAACAAGCATTTACTCTATTATGCCAAAAATTTAGTGATGTTTTTGATTGGGAGTAAAAGGATTTGAAAGGTTTTGACCTTGAACTAGCCCAACATATTATTGAACTAGAACCTAATGCAAAACCAGTAAGGCAGAAACAAAGACCTCTTAATCCCAAATTAGAACACCTTATGAAGGCTGAGTTGAATAAGTTAGTTGAGAGTGGTATTATTTTTCCCATCAAGCATACTTCTTGGGTGTCAAACTTAATTCTAGTTAGGAAGAAAAGTGGGGAAATCAAATTGTGTGTTGATTTTTGAGATTTAAATAAAGCATCACTGAAAGATCACTATCCACTCCCTTCCATGGAGCAAATTTTGCAGGTAGTTTCTGGTTCTGACAGATTTTCCTTCCTAGATGGTTACTTAGGTTACAACCAGATTCTAGTAAAATAATAGGATCAGTTCAAAATAGCATTCACAACTAAGTGGGGCACAATGGCCTACAAAATGATGCCTTTTGGCTTATCCAACTTTGGAGCAACTTTTCAACGAGTGATGGACATGGCCTTTGACAGCCTCATAAATAGGTTCGTTCTGATATATTTGGATGATATTACTATTTTTTCTAGAAATTCTAATAAGCATCTTGATCATTTAGAATAGATTTTTTAGAGGGGTATGTGCAGGATCATCATGGAAAAAGTAGGCCCTTAAATGGCAAAAAATTCAGAAAAATCAAAGTTAGGCAAATTGACGTAAAAATTTGAATAAGTTATCTATATTATTTCAAAAATATGTAAGAATAGAATGTGTAGAAAATTGAATGCAATTTCTAAAATACTAGGTTTCTTTAAAAATAAAAATCTATTTGGTGAAAATTTAAAATTTCAATGTAGTGGTACTTAAATTTCAGGGAAAAAATAAGAAGTAGGTGTCTGTCTAACCACCCTAACCACAATAAAATGATAATATTTTTTTATAAGATTTTAGATATAGGTAGATGACTCATGCACCGATGTGATGCATATTTTTTTGTAATTTTTTTCCAAGTAAATTATTAATTATGATTTTTTTATTACAAATTTTTTAAAAATATAAAAACTTATATGTCTGACCACCTTAACTTCGTCAAAACTTCATGAAATTTAATTTTTTTTTTTTAATCATATAGTATGCAAAGCATAGAATGTGACACATGTTTTAGATTCAAAAAGGTGATACTGTTTGAAATCTATAGATGTTTTCAATCAACCTATCAATCAGGACTTTATTTGTAATTTGAATAGAAAATGAATAATAATTACTTATTAAATTCAAAGTAAAGCATAATTTATATTAGTAGAAAGCTTAGAATCTCCTTTAAAAACCCTTTTCATTTCATCAATTTTGGGTAAAAAAATAGTCATCAGCTACATACCTATTATATTGCCACTTTTTGGCCCATCATGATCCTGCACATACCCAATCTAAATGTAGAGAGTTCAGAGTGTCTCTCAATCTGAAGAAGTGTATATTTTCTATACATGAAGGTAAAATCCTTGGACATATTGTTTCAAAACAAGGTATTTTGACTCTGAAAGAGTCTCTACAATTCTTGATTTACCTTTACCAGCTCACAAGAAAGGCTTGCAAAGCTTTCTTGGAAGAATAAATTTTGTGAGGAGGTTCATACCAAATATTGCAGCTTTGCTGCAACCTCTCACTTCTATGTTTAAAAGGAATATGCCTTTCTGCTAGACCAAGGAGGGGTAATAGAAATTTTGAGCAAATTAAGGAATCCCTTGCAGCTACCCCTACCCTCATTAATCCAGGGTATGATAGAGATTTCATTCTTTATGCATTTGGAGGAATTGATACTATTTTTGCTATGCTTTGCCAACAAAACAATGAAGGGTTGGAGCAACCTATTGCATTTTTCAGCTAGGTATTACATGATTATGAGGTGAAGTATTTTTTTGTCAAGAAGCATGTTTTTTCTATTGTAAGAAGCCTAAAAAAGTTCAAACATATGTTGTCAAATAGCAAAATTCACTTGTTGGTTGCTCATTCAACTGTTAAGGATTTCTTAACAAAAATATCAATGATAAATGTGCTAGTTGGATAACCAAAGTAGTGGAATTTGACATTGATATTAAGGTAACTAAGCTCGTTAGAGGCAAGGGTTTGTGTGAAAATATTGTTAGAAATGAAGACAATAGTTAAAAAGAAACTAAAACTGTTGATAGAGTGTTAAACAATGATGATGCAATTGTTGTTCCAGTTTCTTCTGCTACTTGGTTGCAGCAAATGATGCACTATTTACAAACTGGTGAGTGCCTCGAAGGCTTAGATAGAGAAAAAAGAAGATATTACAAATTGCAGGCTATTCATTTTGCAATTATTGATGGAATTATGTATAGGAGATACTTTCAAGGTGTTTTATTAAGGTGCATTAATCCTGACCAAGTTGATAAGATTTTAGCAGAATTTCATGATGGGCCTTCAGAGGCCACTTTGCTAGAAGAACATCAGCTTTGAAAATTATGCAAGCTGGTTATTACTGGCTAGATCTATTTAAAGATGCTATTGCTTGGGTCAGAAAATGTGAAAAATGTGCTTTGTTTTCAGGAAAATAGAGGCTTGTTGCTCTTCCTTTGCATCTGATTCAAGTGGAGCAGCCCTTTGCCAAGTGGGGCTTAGATTTTATTGGGCCAATCAACCCGCCTTCAAGTGTGGGTCATAAGTGGATACTTACTGCCATAGATTATGTTACCAAATGGACCGAGGCGGTTGCTTTAAAAGAAGCAAATGAGAGTTTTGTGCTCAAATTTTTATTAGGACTTAGTGTCAAGATTTGGTATTCTAGATTCAATAATTTCTGACAATGGTTTGACTTTTATCAGTTTAAGGATTTCTAATTGGTTAGTTAGGAATAATTTTTTTTAACACGCCTTCTAATTATTATCCACAGGGCAATGGTTAGGCAGAATCTACAAATAAGAATTTGATTCAGATAATTAAGAAGACAGTTGAAGACAATTAGTGAACATGGCATGAAAATCTAAAGTTAGCTCTTTGTGTTGATAGGGTGACTCCTAAAAGGGCCACTGGTTGTTCTCCTTATGTACTTGCTTATGGAAAAGAGGCTAAGTTACTAGTTTTTATTGAGTTGCCTACTTTGAGCTTTGTTAAGGAGCTAGAATTGTTGGATGAGCAACCTCTTGAAGTGAGATTTGCACAATTGGTAGAGTTGGAGGAAACTAAAAGGGAAGAATTAAGACAACTTGAGATACATCAAGCTCAGATGAAGAGCTGTTTTGATAAGAGGGAAAGACCATGAGATTTCATTATTGGTGATTTGGTCTTCAAGTGGAATGAATATAAGAGTAGACCTGGATGACATTCCAAATTTGATGCAATTTGGGACGAGCCTTATGTGATCATGGAGTGCAAGAAGCACAACACTTTTCAACTTTCTAAGTTGACTAGAGAGGTGTTGTCTATCCTAGTTAATGGGATCCACCTCAAGCATTGCCTTTGAGATAATTTCTATCTTGTAAATAAGTAGAATAGTATTGCAAACAAGTGTGTTATGCACATTTCTTTTCAATAGTTTTCTTTTCCCTAAGCGCTACTGTGCATGTTTTGTTGGCCATCAGGGCATGTTAGTTTGCTTTCTGCTTTGTTTCATTTTGTTTTACTATTTTTTGGAGTGTTGCTGTTCATTTTTTTTTAGTTTCATGAAGGGGAAAATTTGACTCCACACCAAATGGATTTTTAAAGGCAATTGATCTAATGCTTAGCTGGAAAGCATTTAACGGAAATTTCCAAAATGCTACCAAATTTTCAGTACAACTCAATTGGTTGAGCTGATTAAATATTTTTATATCTTAAGGAGGAAAGAAAAGTTATTTATGTTTATGCTCAAGTGTTGTTTACACTTTATTTATCTTTTATAGAGTGAAAGTTATGCAAGTGTTTGAGAAAATTGAGTTTCAAAAGTATTACTCATGTTTTTGCAAAAATCAAATAAAGTACAGAACTAAATATACAAATGATAAAGCATAACAAAATGCTTTTGTTTATTTCATTAAATGATTCACATTACAATATGTTCATTTGATTGAAAGAATACAAATTACAAGTACAACATTGCATTTCAATGCATTTCTTTCAAAATGGAATTGAAAGAAGAAATTTAATATCCACACAAGCCATGGTTTTAGCTAATTCCATTCATTACATAAAGTAAACTATATAGCTGAAGGTAAAAGAAATGAGAGCAAATAGTAGAAGACATATCCATCATTGTCTGATTCTTCACCTTCGGTTGAGATGCTTGCTGCTTGCTCCATCCTGCCTCCGCTCTTGAGTGTTCCTGCAAGAGATTGAGAGGGGTGTCAATTAAGAGCTCCAGATATGAGTTATACTACAAGCTCTACCAATAGACATATAATTCAATCTTTGAAATGCATGGATTCAACTAAAGAAAGGAACATAAAGATGAACTTAAAAGAGAAACATCACCAACACATTGTTTTTATGCTAACATTGTTTGTTTCCTTGTGCAGGTATAGGAAAATTCATGTAGCTGATTATCTTTTGAAAACCAAGCATGTGGGAAAAAATGGGCTCCCAGAAGGGTAGAGCTTGGCATGCCACCCCTTATACATTATAGACGAGGCTGAGAGAGGGAGTACAATCATCATGTTCATCAAGAAAGTAAATATACAAATGAAAGAGTAAAATAGAGTTCATCCATCAAGTTATTAAGCCGACTATTCACTCATAACAATCAAGTATGCTCCCTAAAAGTTACAGGTGAACAATAGGTTTAAATGAGCTCAATCAATTCATCTATCTTGGGTGTTATTATGCATCTTGTTTCATGGTATTATAGTAGTGTTCTATCTTTAAGCAATGATAGTGAACGGGCATACATAATGCCTCAACAAAGAGTGTTGTTTTAGATCTTTATGTTACAAGAGAGCAAGGCATAAGATAGTTTTTATTAAATGGAACATAAAAATACATGAATAGTGCCAGTTAGAAGAACCTAAAATGAAATAACAATCAAGCATGGAGACATGTGAGGAGCTCCAGTTTCTCATTCAAATGAATGGGGAATGCATCAAATATGATCAAGAATGGTCTTACAGTGGCTAAAAGCCAAATGATGTTTTTCAAAGGCATGGAGTTAGCCCTTAGAATAGGAAAATTCTGCAATTTTATTGTAGCTATAGCTAGACAAAGAATGCAAATATGTGGAATCTTTTTTGGCTTTCCAAACTATTTTTACACAAGTTTTATAGGGTTTCCAGAACTATCAATGTGAGGAAATGTTCAAGGTTCAATTGGTTTTTCCATTATTACCAAATACCATGTTGATTTTAATCAAGAATACAAGAGTAAGCAATTTCTTCTAGAAAATGGAAAAACTCACATGATGGGTTTAAATTCAAATACAGACTTATTATGGTTTCTAGAATACCCATATGAGCATTTTTTTATTAAAATGCAGATTTATTCAAAATAATGAATACCCACATTGGGTTTTTGATAAAAATGTAGTTTTGTGCTGAACAAATAAAGGATATCCATTGGAGGATTCAAATTCAAAATGCAAAGATGAGTAAATTTATTACAGAGACAAAGAGGTTTTCCATTTTCCTAATACCCATATTGGGGTTTCTTATCAAAATGAAGTTCTTACAATTTTGAACTAAACTCACATGGGGTTTTCAACAGGAAGACAAATAAAGATTTCCTTTTAGAATCTAAAGTCACCCATGTAATGGTTTTAGATCAAAATGCATATTACAAGCACCATTTGTGCTTTCATGGCACAGCCAAATGGATGAGTAGATCTCAGTTACAAAATGAATAAAATTATGGAAACCATTTCAAGTTTGCTATATTTAAATCAAAAACTGAAGATAAAGGATGTGAGGTACAGTGAGAAATTCATAGAAGAAACTCATAATCACATATTCATGGTGTGGCCAGTACTTGGTCTGCATTTCATTTGTAAAGAAACAACAATTATTTCTTTGCATATAAGCTTCTAAAGCTTTGGTTCAACCAAAAAGAATAATAGAGAGACTGAAGCTTACCTTGTGATGCCCATAGAAGAATAGAGAAGTTGTAGACAAGGAAAGCACAAAGAAATGAAATACAAGGAAAAATCAGAGATAATATATGCATAGGCCGCAGCCTTAGAAGGTCATTCTTGCCCTTCAAAATGATGGGAAAAGCCACAAAATACTATGAAGACAACTTACCATGAACAATAGTGAAGAATCAACCATTTGAAGTTAAAATTTGAAGCTTCCAAGGCATTCCCAAGTTGCAAAGTCAAGCTTTCATGGCGGTGGTATCTCTTCCCAGGTAGACCCAAACTTTCAAAGTTGAAAAGTGCAAAATGATAGAGGATTAGGGTTTCCCCTTTTTCTTTGTTCTACTTGCCCTAATTCAAATTTAGGGTCCTGTTTTTGCATTTTGAAATTAAAATCTGAAGCTTAATACCATGAGGGGCCAAATTTTGACATGCCCTAGGTCAACTTTGTTTAAGTATTATTTATTTGCATATGTCTAGGTCGAGGTTTAGGAAAATTCATAAGACTTTGTAAGTTTTGGCTTCAATGATTTTAGGTTTTGGTTAAGTATCTAGGGCTTGTGATTTAAATATTAACATTTATGCGTTTGCCTTAGTGGAGAATGAAGAATGTCCAATGCCTTAGGTTTCTTAATTCATTTTTAGAAGATCAATTAAATCTTGGAGAGATATGCCTTAGATTAAATTTCATATTTTATGCACTTTATTTTTAAATTGTTTTTTAAAGAAAAATAATTAAATATATAATAGAGGGTTTTAATTATTTTTATGATTTTTTATAAGAAAAATTAGATATTGTAATTGGGGAGATAAGCTTATTATTGTTTTGCAAAATATTCCAAAATATTTAGTTGCAAAAAATAGATCGGTTGTGAGAGTATATTAAGATTTGCAAGCTATGTAAAGCAAGGATAAAACAAGTTGTTTTATCTCTTCACTATTTTTAGCAAATTTGTGAGAGATATTTCCTTGGTTGGATTTGAATTTTTGGATGGAGAGATAAGGTGTTTTTTTTGCTTTAAAAGCATATTTGGCCTATTTTGAGAGGCTTTTCATTTTGTATGTGCAAAATTATGTTTTTTCTACTTTTGTGTAGGCTTTTGAGGTAGTTTTTGATACCTTTCCTTGACATTTCTTCTTGAGCTTGGATTAGGGTTTTGGAGATATATCTTGTGAAAAAACTTAATGTTTTTCAGTTCAGATTCTACTTTCTTGGTCATATACATTTTTGATCTTGCAACCTTCCTTTGTACTTAGTTTTAGGTTTTGGGCATACTCCTACAGTTGAATAAAAACAACATTCCTACTTCTCAATTTTGTGTCTACTTGCAGTTTTAGTTTGATGTTATATTATGATTTATATTTACAAAGTCCTTATTATGTCCTAGGACTATAATTCTTGATGTAGAAAGTTCAAAGATATAGGTTGCATGTTGTATTTAAAATCAAGTCTTTGTGCAAATTATTTATGTGTTAATTGTTCATGAGAGGTTGTGAGATATTGTGTTTTTCTAAAAGCTACATATGAGGAAAAAACCAAAATCATCATTAAATCATTATCAAGTCCTAAAAATAATTTTAAGTCAGATTTTAATTTCAGTTGTTCTCTAACTCTTTCCTTCAAAAATCATTTAGAATAGGATCATCATTCAGAGAACCAACTCACTCTAGAGATTTGTTCACGGAAAGAGTTACTCACAACTCAAGAACATTTCCATTTGTTAATAGATTGTTGAAATTTCAATTTTAGTAGGGTGCCAATCTTATTGATAATACTACCAAAATTCAGTTTCAAGTCGTGATTCAAAGTCCACTTCCAACCAAGTTGACAAACCTGAAAACACCAATCAAAACCAAAACAACACACAAAGCTTCCACAAACCTAATAAAATATTTTTACAATTTAATATGCCTCCTCAACCTCAACCACAACCAACCCAATATGTTTTGAATCAAGTGGTTGCTATTAGGGCATTCATGGCCTATCATTATGGAGATCGAAACAAACATTTCAGTCCTTTTCCCAATACCCTCCATCACACAATGAACTAATTCATCCAAAAATACATGCTCACTTTGCCACTTGTTGATAGTGTTTTCTGCACAGCAACAACTCAGATAGAATGTAATATCCTATCTCACTTGAAAGGTAAATCCCTATCAGGAAGCCTCAAGAGATAACCCCAAGGTCTCTAATGTCAGGTCTTGACAATGCATAAACAACTCAGTGATAAAATGTGAAGATGTTGGTAATCACAATGAGACCCTACTACAAGCAAAATACTGAATCGATTTTATCATATTTAACAAGCTGATGATACTTTAATCCTAGTTCTAACCCAATAATCAAAGAAATAGAAAAGGATAAGGGTTTCAAAGAGATTTCTAAATCTAATACTACTCCTAAGATTAACAATGCGAATGACAAACACTGAAATGGACCAATCCTTCAAAATTGATCTCTACTTGACCCAGATAAATCCGCAATCTTAATGAAAATAGTGCAATCTTCTAAGGTGTTAAGATTTTCAAATCATGAACATTCATTCAACAACCATTTTTGTAGTTGAAATGAACAAATCCCCACAATTGAACTAAGCACATGGAATATGAAGTCCATTCTAACTTTTCAAAGCAACTAACAATCAGTTGGTTGGGAAAAGTATGGACTGAAGGATTGCTACAACATTCAAGTATCAAATGAAAAACATTATTAAATCAAATCTAATCTAAATGTTAACCTCCTCAAAGCAATTTTAAAGATGAAATAACAAGAAGCATGCAAGACAAGAGAATACGAGTATGGCACCAAATCACAATGTCATTACTTGCATCCAAATTATCCACTGTAGCAACAATTCTAGTTTTCTATTACAATATTTGCTTGAGAACAACTACTTGCTAACTTGCTCTACTTAACTCGCTTCTAACTATCTCTGTTCTATATCAATCTCTATATTTTAATTACATATTCTAACCCCTACAAATGAGGTGAAATGCCCAATATATAGAATCCCCACCAAGAACCCGTCAGCCCAACAAGAGTTTCGTAGCATTAATTAGACGCAACTAGTCGGCCGAGAAAGTAAAAACCAAGCAAAGGAGTGCATTAAATGCACAAAAAACACCCAGGTCATCTCAGAGTTCCCAATGCAGCTCGGACCAATGCAGGGCACGATAATGGGGAAGCACAAATCCTGGAGTAGTTGGGCATTAACTACCTTCCCCTTTGTCTTTATTCTGATCTGAACCTCCATGAACTCTCAACAACATCCCATCCAAATAGGCCACAGGTGGTAAGGGAAAAACCCTAAGTCATCTTTCAATGGATGTGATCTCCTCCCTTGATTGTTTCACCGACCTATCCTAATCCACCTTATACGTTAGGTATTTGTCAATGACAACAATGTACGTGGCCGCATCATCCAACTGATGCTCTGAGTCAGAATCATCATTACTTGGTGCATAAACATCATGCCACCACTTCCTCAACTATTCCAAACTCAGGTACTTGGGCGTGATCTTCCTTCTTCTTGTCATAATTTCAAAGAAGGCAATGGATCCATTGTAAACACAAGCTAGGGTATCATCAATCTACCTTCTTTGTTTATAAATCTTCTTCAACACTTTATGTCTGATTTGCAATGCCTCATACCACTCCCATGGTTTGGAAGCTTTAGAAGAATTAAGGATTCCATCACTTACCAGTCTATCCTGGGTGTACTCCATGACGGTTCTAGTTTTCTGTAGGAAAAGATCCGTGTCTTCCTTATCTTGTGCCAACACCACCTTCAACCAATCAGTTTCCATGATAGCATCCTTCCCAATTAATAGAATCTCTGTAATAGCTTCATCACCCTTTATGTACAACCCTTTCAACCAATTTGCAGTGGCAACAATGGAAGCTTTCATCTTTTCTAGCTCGGTGATGGTCTCCTGAGGTAGAGGGTTCACAGCAGAGATCGAAGGGTTAATGAATTGTAGGGGCTTCATCAATTCCTCCAAGAATTTCCTGAGATCTTCATTTTCTTTCTTTAGCTCCTACTTGGTCTTCATTTCCTTCCACAATCTACCCACAATAACTACACTAGATCCCTCATAATCTTCAATGTCCTGCTCAACGCATGTAGGTCCAAGATTGAAAGTCTGAATATTGTAATCCTTTCCAACCACATCATCTCTATTTTTATCTAGAGTAGGGGTGGCAATGTGAATCACTCTATCACGAGCTTCATCTCTTTCAATCCTCAAGATCACCCTAGCCTTCTTCTTAACCCTAGCCTTCTTACCTTTATCTTTTCTAATTTTTGCTAGTAGTGCATCCCAATTCGGTGGACTGTCTTCCATAACAACTTGTTTTCTTTTATCTCTTTGTCCAGCCAACCAGGGATAGTGGATTCCAATTGCACCTTAATTTGTTTCTCCTCTTCTTGTTGACCTTTAGGTGCTTTTTCACTCTGACTCTGCTTCTCAGGAATTTTGTCTGTCTTACTTTCCTTTTCTTTGGCATGCTCATCTTCATATATAGGTGAGGGAACCTTCACTATTTCCTCTTCTCTTGGAGGGACTTCTTCAATTCTAACAGGGGAATCCACATATGCAACCATAGGGGATTGTATTATCTTTTCAATTTCTACCATTGCACTATGAAGATCACCCTCATGAAACTCCCCTTCTTCAACATCTGGATGGTCTTCAACATCCTTTGACTTACTAGGTTTACTTTGAGCTTCATCAGCAGAAGGAACATCATCATGCTGCTCCTCATGAGAAACCACCAGAGGGAGATCTACCCTAGGCACACTGTCTCTGGGAGATAGGGTCCTAGACCTACTTGTATACACCTCGGCCTTCTCCTCTAAACTTTCAACATTTATCATCGTAGGGGTAACTTCTTCCTCCCCTACCTTGGAGCTTTCCTTCTCTGAAAATTTTATGATTCTTCTCCTCTTGGGCATTGGTACATCTACTTCAAGACCTTGATTTTCAGTCTCCTTCTGCTCAAACTTATTAGTCCTTGTCCTCTTCTTGGCCTTTGGTTTTCTCTATTTTTCTGCTTCATGTGCCTCTGTTTCTTGGACACCTTTAACCTTGATTTTGAAAGGAGAATCTAGCTTACCCTTTCCCTTAGGATCCTGCTCGGTAGATTCTTCAGAAGTGGAGTGGGGATCCAAATCTCCCATTAGTTCATAGGTGCATTGTACACCATTATTTTCCAACTCCCACAGATTGTGCCTCAGTCACATCCTAGTAAATTTGATGACTGGATCTATCAGATTGTGCCTATGTTTCTTGGACACCTTTAACCTTGATTTTGAAAGGAGAATCTAGCTTACCCTTTCTCTTAGGATCCTGCTCGGTAGATTCTTCAGAAGTGGAGTGGGGATCCAAATCTCCCATTAGTTCATAGGTGCATTGTACACCATTATTTTCTAACTCCCACATATTGTGCCTCAGTCACATCCTAGTAAATTTGATGACTGGATCTATCAGTTGTTTTAACTCTATATTTTCTTCTTCTAACCAATCCACATCACCAATTGGTCTATCCTTTATGGCCTCATAAGCATGATCCTGGATCAAGTTTCCATCATCTTCCAATTGACTGGGAACTGCCTTTACATTATACAATCGAACTGACTCAACTGGAAGCTGGGAGAATTTCTTCTTTCTGACCTCAAATTCATCACTGTAATTGGCTCAATAATCCTCCAAATTCACCTTATGGCTATACTCTTTGCTGGCCCTCTTTTGAGCTTCTCCTGTGATATCAAACCTGGATCTCTTGGAATGAAGAGACAAGCCAAGAGTACTCATTTCTTCCTCTGAAGCCTAGGCATAAATAATGGAAGGACACACTTCTCCAGTGCTAATCCTTAGGGGAAAATCTCCACCAAATCCTATCTAGTGTTTGTCTTTCTTGACAATAGCATCAAAGTCACAAATCTTCCTAGTTACTTCCAACCATACAATGTGATCAGTGGGATACCTTGGAAGTCTGTATGGGGCCCTCTGGCAACCATCAATCCAAATGTAGGAGAAAGTTGGGAACTGAATAAACCATGCCCCATATTTCCTGATGAGTTCTTTTGCTTGATCTAGAATCCTGACATGCTCTGCCTCCTGAAGCATTATGGTGATATACATGGTAAATGCATCATTTTACCTCCTATAGTTCGAACCTCCCAAGTGCAACTGAGGGAAAACTTTATAAATAACATCATGTCCAAAAATTCCCTTTATATCCAATCCTCTATAGGGATGGAATCTTGCAAGTGCATAGACCAAATATGAAGTCATTGTGAAAGTCTTGGTTTTCAACACATTGGATAATTGTTCATGGAGTACTCCACTAATGATCCCTGACCAATGGTAATTAATCTTCTCTTGCTCCATCCTCATAATCACATGGCACATCCAATTCTCAAATGTACCAGCATTCCTCAATCCAACCACCCTGCTGAGAAGACTGATGGCATCATAGTAATCCTTCTTGAATTTTATCCTGAATAGCTACTTGGGTAATTTAGAATAGTGAGATTTAGGCTTCTCTAACCAGGAATTGATAAATTGTTGTGACCTCATAGTCTGCTCATCATAGAACTCTTGAGCTGCCTTTATGTTGAACCCCACCACATGAAACCAGACTAGCATATCAAATGTTTGGGCAATGGAAATGGGGTTGAGATTTGCAACAACTCTCCCTTGAGGACCAATAATTCTTTGTGTCTTGATCATAGTGCTTGGTGCACTCAAGGACTAGCTCATATCACTGCACCGCAGAAGGGAAACTAGCAACATGTGACAATCCTGATTCCATCATCCTTCTAGCCACCAAAGGAGAATCCTTAGCTGCCATTCTTTCTTTAAACTCTTCAAAATCCCATGATCTGACATTTGTATCAGTCACCTCTGACCAAACTGAAGTGATCTTACTGTCAGGGACCTTGCTTTTAATGTCCATTTTGATCCTCTCTGCATTAGACATTGAGGACCCAGCTGCTACCTTGCTAGATTCAACCTGCACTCAACGTGGAAATCATAATAAGAACCATAGGAAAGAGGATGTTAATCCATAAGAACACTGTTAGAATAAGCCTCATATAGTCAAAGTGTTATTAAAACTTATTTAAAATGATCTTACTAAACTTCGAGTTTCAGAACCATCTGCGGAATCTGAGTGAGAGGAATTTGGAAAATTCTGGGCCAGACAGATTCCATCAGAATAATCAATAAAACACCTACTAACAATTAAATATAATCATTTTCCATCAAAAAAACCACATGGGAGATCCAACTATGACATGAAATAATCATTAAATGTATCACAAATCACAAATAAATCCAATTATCTCATGTTCCTTTATATTTCATCAAATTTCAGGAAAATCCATCAGGGAAGGATTTTCATGAAAAATGAGCTAGAGTGCAGACTTCGAAGAATCACAGAGATGCCAGATTTCTGAGAAATCTGGACCCGACAGAAATCCACGGATAATTCAAAATTTTGAACCAATGCAGATTTTGGGAATGAAGGTCTCGGGAAGAGTCAGTCATCTCACTAAGAAGTCTTGGCGACTTCCGTGAGGTCATGCCGAATGATATCATCAGAAGAGGTTTCACCAAGACCTGGTGGTTTTGGTGTAACGTCTCGCCGACCAATGATATAGCAAATATATTGATATGACCAAAGGATAGTTGGGGTAAGGTCCTTGTGAATCCTTCTTGTCTCACCGACTTCAAGATCCAAACAAACACTTCGGCTAGACTAAAGTTTTTCGATATGAGGTCTCAGCGAAGCTGTGGTGTCTTGCCGACTGGTGATAGGTTTTGAATTCGGCCAGAGGTCTCACTGACCGCGTAATGTCTTGCTAACAACATGAAGTCCCATCAGCATAACCTCTCGCCGACAATGTGTGGTCTCACCGAAAGGAGATTTGAGCTCACCAGGAAAGGAAGGTGTTGCCATGAGGTCTTGGCGACTGCCGGTAGTCTCACCAAAAGTGAAGGTCTCGGCAAGAGTTGTGAGCTCGCCGAAAGGTCTCACCGAAGGATGAATGTCTCAGTGAAGCAAATGAGTATCGCTATAACTAATGGATCCCGCTATGACCTCTTGCCGACTAGGGCTTGTCTTTTTGATGGCGTATATGAAAATGCAAGTCGATGAGAGATTTTATTACGGGGTGAGGTCTCGGCAAAGAAAATTCGGAAGGGACGGAGAGTCATGATTTCACCCAGACACTGAACCAATGCAAGATTTCAAAAGGTTTAACTCTAGATAGGTTAGGGATGGACCTTTCATAGATTTTCCTTGTGTTTCAGGCCCGTCTTAAGATGACATAACTTGAAATGGCATTGCCCTCAGTTTGAAACCCTATACATCTTCCATTAGCGCACAAGAAAGCTCAAAATTTAGTTTTTTAATTGCTAAGTCGTCACTAGGGTTTACTAATTATTCTCAAGCAAGATTCATTAAAATGAAAATAGACAAGTGAGTTCAAAACTTACCCAAGAGATGAAAAATAATGCAATATTGAACAACCCTAGCATGAAATGATCAAATACGTAGGAATTCAAATCTCACAGGCTCTCATAACATCAACATGCCATTCATAATACTCAATCAAAGGTAGGGCAATACAAACATACCATTATGACATGAGAATATATCTTAGAAGTGGAAAATGAGAAGCTCAATGTTGTCCACAAAGAAAAGATGCAGGAATGCACAATAAGTCGCTACCAAATCGATCAATCCAAACCCAAACACCCCAAAATTAAGTCAATCAATTGCAAGAAATCACTCCCCAGCTCAAACAATGGAAAAATAAGCATGATGGCATAAAAGATCCCATAAATGAAGTTAAATACATCCTTCAAAGCACGCATGAAGCCATTAATACAATCAATAGGACAATCAGAAAACCTAGGAATTTGACGATAGGGCAGAATTCGAGAAAATCCAACCCACACAAAAATTCATGAATGCCAAAAATCCCTTAACAACAAGGTCTAGCCAGAGTCCAAGCAGGATCTAGGAAAATCCGGCCAGGGTGGAGAATCTCGAATCTGAGCAAAACCCCAAAATCTTCCCAGAACTTAGGATTTTCAATGAATAACCTGGGGAAACACTTAGGCAACCAAAAATAAACATTTAAGCACATGCCTAAATAAGACAAAACCTCAAAAAGAAAGGGCCAAGAAACCAAACTGAAGTGAAAGAGGGTCCCTACTTTCAGTGGGGTGTGTGTGTGAAAATTGCACAATAAATGGCAACTTTAGCTGGGAAAATGCTCCAAAGCATTTGATGACGAACAAGAATCAAGAACCTAGAATCTTTGGTTTCAATCTCACCATCAAACAAACAAGTCAGAATGCAAAGATTTAAGAATCAGAACCAAAGGGTAGACCGAACCTTCCATAAGCTGAAAATTCAAGTGTGTGCACATGAGTTCATTTCCCTCCTTAAGCTACTACAAAAACCAAACTCAGTCAAGTCAGGATAAGCAAGGATTCTAACTTCAAAAGAAACCTAGATAGGGCCTTGCTGCTAGTCAGGCACCCATAGCCCCAACGAGGTTATCATTATGACTCTCCTGAACATAGCTCTACTGCCAGCCAGGCGTCCATAGCCCCGATAGAGATATTCAGGTACCCCTGATAGGTTGAATTTATTCATTTGTTATTCAATATTTCATTTTTCTTTCTTTTGATATTCTTTATATGTCACTTTCATTTCAACCTGTGAACAATGAAGTTCACACTCAGGGTTGAGGACCACAGTGGAGCTGAAGCAGAAATAGGATTTTTCGCTTGACAAAACTTCACAAGGATTCCTATAGTAACATCAGGATTCTTAAGGTGTATGAGAGATATAATATTTTAGAGTACTTCGAATTCAAATCAAATCCAATGATCCATCTTCTATAAATCTGACATTAAGACTGTTGGCAATAGTAAACATTTCAACCATCCTTTCAAGATGCAAGACTAAAGTCCACCAACGAAATACTTAGAACAATTCTAGATAATGATATAGTTGCCATGTAGGGGCAACACATCCAAGCAAAAATAGAGAAACCCCCAAAGCAAGAGCAGAGAAAAAACAAAACAAACCAAAAGAAAATAGACGCAAACCAAACCAAAAGCAAAGTAGAAAGGGAAACCTAATCTAACTATATACAAGACAAGAGCTGGAAATAGCTCAAGACTAGAAATAATGCTTCAAATACTACCCATTTACAGGTAGTGAGATATCCTCTCTAGTGAGAGTTTTCAAACAAAAAACATTATCTTCTAGAATTTCTAAGATCTGGTAAGGGCCAAGCCAAAGTTTATCAAATTTTCCATGCTCCCCCTTACGGTCATGGGCTTTATCCCAGTAAAGAACCAAGTCTGAAATCCTAAAATTTTTAACCTTGGCTCTTTTATCAAACCATCTCTTGACAACCCCTTGATGTTTAGCAAAGCTTTCCAAGGCTTCGTCTCTCTTTTCCTCAAGGTGTAATAATTCAGCAAGTCTAGCCTTATGTTTATCTCCCTCATCATAGTATTCATTAATGAACTACAAGGTGGGGATCTTTAACTAGATGGGAAACACAGGTTCTAATCCGTAAACTAGGTGATAGGGTGATATTCCTATGGAAGTCTTATGTCTGGTGCAATTTTCCCAAAGAGCAAATATGAGTTGGGTATGCCAATCCTTCGGATTTCTTTCTAACAGCTAGCAGATAACGATTAAGAGATTTTTGTTAGATGACTCAGCCAAACCATTACCTTGAGGGTAATAGTTGGATGCAAATTTAATTATAATCCCATGGTCAAAAGCCCAGTTAGAAAACTTTAAAGATGAAAACACTGGACCATTATCACATACTAAAGACATGGGGCATCCAAAATGATTGATAATACCTAATTTGATGAAGTTAGTTACTACCTCTGAAGTGCATTGCTTGCAAGCAAGAGATTTGGTCCATCATGTAAAATAATCAGTAATGGTAAGGATATACCTGTGTCCAGTAGAGGAGGAAGGATTGATGGGGCCAATGAAGTTCATTCCCCACTATGCAAAGGGTTTTACCTTGAATACTAGTTAGAGTGGGAATGTGTCACACTTCTTTCTAGTGGCTACAGTCTGACACACATGGCATGTCCTGACATGGTTGTGTGTATCCTTGAATAGTGTAGGCCAATAGTAACCAGCTCTCAGAATCTGGTTCATTATAGAAGGTGTTGATCCATGGCCTGTGCCATATCTGTCATGAAACTCCACCATCACTCTTTCAGACTCTGCCCTTCCCAGGCACCTCAAATAAACACCTTCATGGTTTTTTTTGTATAAGATAGCTCCTTTCAACATGAAATTTTTCACTCTTTAAGCACAATTCCCTTCTTTGTACTAAATTAAGATGATCAGAGCATCTCTGGGTTAAGAGGTAATGAACAATATCATCATACCACTCTCTAAGAGAAACATCTTCTAAATTATAACTCTGAGTAGTAAGATCAAGGCCTATCTCTGCCATTGTCTATGTAAGTCCTTGCCCTCTTACCAACTTCATGGGCTAAATTTCCATATCATACTCCTGTAACATGGTTACCCACTTGGCTCTGCGTTCCCCCAGCTCATTCTACATTAATAATAGCTTGACTGTAGGACATAAACTATTGCAAAGATTTTGTTTTTGAGGATGTAATGCCTGAATTTCTTTACTGCTCTTACCAAGGCATAAGCCTACTTTTCCACACTTGGATATCTTAGCTTTGCATCCTTCAATGGTGCACTCATGAACGCTATGGGATGATCGTTTCCTTGATCTGACTTTTGAGTCAACATAGCAACACATGAATGATTAGAGGCAAACAAATATATATAGAATGGTTTAGCATAGTCTAGACTTATCAAAACAGGAGCTTCATCAATAGCCCTCTTTATCTCTACAAATGCTTCTTTTTATTTTGTATTCCATTCGACTTTAGCCTCCTGCTTCAACATTGTGTTCAGTGGTTTAATTATTTTTGTGAACCTAGTGATGAACTTCCTCATGAAGTTGATCTTGCCAAAGAATGATTTCATTTCCTTTTTACTGGTAGGCGGTGGAATCTTAAGAATGGCCTCTATGCACTCTGGATCAATGGAAATTACCTTTTTAGAGAGAACATGCCCCAACAATTTACCTTCTACTACTCCAAAGATGCATTTATTTGGATTGAGAGATATTCCAAACTCCCTACATTTCTGAAAAACCTTGCATAAATCCAAGATATGATCACCTCTCTTCTTGGAAAAGATTGTTAGATCATCCATATAAATGATGATGCACTTACCAATTATATATTTAAAGGAAATGTCCATAGCTCTTTGGAATGTGGCTCCAGCATTAATTAAGCCAAAAGGCATCCTTCTATAGGCGAAAGTTCCCCACTTGGTGGTGAAGGCAGTCTTGTGCCTATCTTCATACTGCACCATAACTTGGTTATACCCTGAATAACCATCTAAAAAGGACATCATCTGAGATCCATTGACAACCTGGAGCACTTCATCCAGTGAGGGCACTAGATAATTATCCTTTTTTGATGCCCTATTTAGGTTCCTGAAATCCACACATAGTCTGATTTCACCATTTTTCTTTCATACTGGAACCAGGTTTGCAACCTAGTTGGAGTGTCTGACTGGAAATATTATCCTTGCAGACAACAGTTTCTACACTTTTTTCTATATTATGGGTTCCAGTAAAGCATTGATGGGCCTTTTCCTCTATCTGAAAGGATTTACTCCTGGATTGAGAGGAATAGTATGGGTTATGATTGATGTATCATAAGTCTTTAAGTCTTCATAACTCTAGGCTATCACATCTGGATATCTATGTAATGCATCAATGATTCCTTGTCTTTCTTTTGGAGTGCATACTTTTCCAATGAGAACATTTTTGACATCCTCCTGAGATCCTACATTATATTTGTCACACTATCCACTAATAGACTCTTTCCTGGTATCTTGATCCTGACCTCTTACCTTGTCCAGATCAAAGATCCTCTCTAGTTGCACCATTCCCCTGGGAATTGTGTTGGTCTTCAGGTTAATTACACCTTCCAAGTCCATCTTAGCTTCTTGGAACTCAATTTCGTCAATGATTTGAGCAGCAAAGACATCAGTACTAGTAATAAAATCTAGGATATGCTTGTCATCCTCAAATACCTGGAAGTTGGTGATATTATTAGGTACTGAGGGTACTAATATTAGCTCCATAGTAAACTTCTTTAGTCTAGCAAGAGAAAGAGGCTACAAGGTACTATCTTCTTGAGCAAGAGAGCCAGCTGTCTAGTTCTTACTTTGTGGAATCAACTAAATGTTGAAGGCATCAAGTCCTTCAATGAGGTCCCACACTCTGTGTCTATAGTTTGTCATTCTCCTATCACGACAAGAGTATTGTCTCCTGATTTTCTTGACTACTAACTCAGAATCTCAAAAAACTTGCAAGATCTTAACTTTTTTCTTCAATGCCATTAACAGTCCGTGCACCAGGGCTTCATATTCGGCTACATTATTCATACAGTGAAATTGAAGCCTGTGAGCAGCAAAAAATGTCTTACCACTTAGACTAATTAGCTCGAAACTAGCTCCAGCCCCTTGCTTTGATTTCGAACCATCAAATCTCAAAGTCCAACAATCAGCAACTGCAGAGTCCTTTTCTTTTTCATTTGCACTGTTACCACTAGATAGCTCTTCAGAAGACATTACTCTTTTCCCTTTTAGATCTTCTTGGACTTCCAAGTTATCAATTTTGACTGTAGGAGTGAGGTGGATACGTTTCTGTATTTGTTTCACTATAGCCTGGCATAAGCAATAGTCCAATTTTAAATGAGAAGCATTATGCACCCTACACCAATTGGGCAAGAATAACTCTCCAAAGTTCATTCCTCTTCCCAGTTGAACTTGATCTTCAATGCACTTCTGAATGAACTCTTGAAAGTTATCTAGCAAACCAAGTTGACCATCTTCCAGACCACTATCGTCTTCAGTCGGTTTGATCAGGACTTCAGTACCACTAGATTCTATTGCAAGGTCAATAGGTGCCATGTGGAACATAAGAACTTCCTCCATATCTGGCTCTTCAAGAGGAGCAGCAAGCATATAGTTACCCATACTTACTTCTGATACCAAAATTTCAGTAGCAGTTTTCTGATATTCTATAATCATATACTTCATTCTGGGTTCTCTTTCAATTCTAATCTAGTTTGGCACTCCCTTCCAGGGAAGCCACATATGGGAGTGATCAGTCGAGACATATCCATTCAAGGCCTTGGTAAAGTCTCTTCCCAGGATTAGGCCATATGCATCAGGGATGTCAGCCACTTCTATATTGATAACCTGCTAAATCCTAGGATTAGAAGCAATCTACATATGAATCATATTTAAC
Organism: Sequoia sempervirens; assembly: GCA_007258455.2. Taxonomy (NCBI): domain Eukaryota; kingdom Viridiplantae; phylum Streptophyta; class Pinopsida; order Cupressales; family Cupressaceae; genus Sequoia; species Sequoia sempervirens. The sequence continues at coordinate 183,584,805 of VDFB02373365.1, forward strand.
TCTCCCACAACATTGACTTCAGTCCAATCCAATTGTGTGAATTTCTTCTGTGAGTTAGTAGGAGTAATTTCCATAGCTTGGAATACACCGAAAGGCATAACATTGGTTGAGGCACCGATATCTAGCAAACAATTATGCAAATTCTTACCGAATATTCTACCAAAAATCAAGAAAGGAGGTGTGTCTGTCTTCCCTTGAAACAGAGTTAAGGGAGTATCTACTTGAGCAACTTGAGATTTGTCCTTTTCTTTCCCAGTATCTCCAGGGGGCATATGGACTTGATTATGGGTCTGATTTTCTCTTCCTATTGACTGAGAACTAGATACTCTATTGATACTTTCACTAATTGATTTGTCTTGTGACATGGAATTTGCATTATAAGATCCTAATACTACATTCCTAATGAATGGGAATCTTAATAACTCAAATGTAGATAGATTTACCTTAAATTTTTAGAGTTCTTCAGCAACATACATGGCCAATTGTTCTTCATTTAAATTAGTAGGATTCTCCCTCATGTATTCCACCATCTTTTCCTTATTTGTATCAACATTTCTTCCTTTTGGTATATCAACATGTCCTGGATCTTGACATAAATATTGCTTGGACACCTGAGGCCGTGATGGATTATTGCTAGCATTAGGGTCTAGAGGCATGTTGAAATTATTCGGTGGAATGGAAGTAGTAAAGGGGCCTCCAGCTTGTGGGCACGCGTGTGGTAACTCTCTCAAATCATACTTCTTGACAGGTCTCTAGAAGGTCTACACTTCTTCAATGTGAGCTTCCTCTTCAACATAAGCCTCTTCTTCATCTTTGGGACCATTATCATTCACTTGAATCTCATTGAATATTTGTGTCATTTCATCCCCATTGCATACCTGGTCTTCCTCTTCCTCTAATTGGTCATAGTCCTCTTAAGGTACATTCTCCTTAATTTGAGGAAAAGGAGCATGGTTTAATACCAACATTGGTAAATCATAAGGATTGGATGGTACTATTTCCTGACCACTTGCATTATTCTCCACTTCATACTGAAAGACTGAGGCTATTGTTTGGAATTCTGAACAATCTAACTCAGAATGATGACTAGTCTTGTGGAGCCTACACCACCCTGAGAAAGTAGCCTCAGCCAGATATACACTGCTAGGAGGCTTCTCTTGACTAACTGGTTGATTGACAGACTAATTGAAAAATTGACTAACTGGTTGATATAATGGGGTGGGGACTCCTCCATTGTTGGGACCTATGTTCCAAGTTCTATTTTATCCTGACTATTGTTTTCTATCAAACCCTTGTCCACCACCTGGTCCTGTGTCAAAGTTCTGACCTGATGATTGCCCCTTATCATAGTTTTGTCTTCTATCATTATTATAACCTCTATCATTATTAAATCCCCTTATCATTGGTATACCCCCTTTCATTTTTGTAACCTCTATCCTGGTTATATCCTCTGTCATTGTTGTATCCCCTTTCATTATTGTATCCTCAATCATGACGTTTCCCTCTATCAAAGTTCTGTCCTTGCGGATTCTCTCTGTTCTGATTGGACTGCATATTTCTCTAAGAAGCTTCCAACTGACTGTTCTGGTTCCTCAAGTAAGTCACCTCCATATTTAGCTTCTTTATTCATTCAGACAACTCATCCAGTCTTTCCTTGTCAGGATTAATGTGTGGAGGTTGATTCACATTATTCTGCAAACACCTTACTACAACATTGGCATTTAGTGATTGGTTCAAGACTTCAGAATTCTATAGGTATGAAGGATAACTAGCCTGAGGCTGGATATGTAGGGGTTGATTTACACTTTGCTGAGGGTAACTAATCATAGATAACACTTGTCCCATGGGAAGTCCTAGGTGAAAGACTAGAGGCAACTGAGGTACTGGATTCATGATTGGAGTATGGTTTGCCAGAGCTTGGTTGAGAGCTGGAACTTGTCCAGGGTGAGCAACGAGTCCTAATGAGGGTAAAGGCCTAGACAGGTGTTTCCTTAGATTAGTGCTAACTTTCATAGCCTTTGCATATGCATCGAGTAGACTAGCAGGGGGGTTATTACTCCACTTCATAAAGGTAGTTGTCAAACTATCAAGTCCCTCATAATAAACTTCTAGAGTAGTGGGTTCATCCACGGCATAAGGGGTCTGTAGTCTGGTATAAGCATGATGAAACCTATTGTTGAAAGATCCTATAGGCTCATTGACCTCCCTCTTCACATTAGTGAATTGACGATAAAACTCATTAGAACTGATGGGGATTCAAAACTTCTGCAAAAAGGCAACCTCTAGCTCAGTCCAGTGGTGGATGGATCTAGCCGGCAAATGGTTGTATCAATAAAATGCATCTTCCCCTAGTGAATAAGGAAAGAGTCTACATGCTACATCCTCCTAGTTTATCCCTCTATCCTTAAGGCCAGTCTAAAAGATCTTAATGTGTTCCTCAGCAGTTCTATTGGGATCATTGACATGGAATTTTGAACAAAAGTGTTCAAAGTTTTTGGGAATGACATTGTAAATGACAAAACTCAATGGAAATGGGTTGGTTGCTAAGAAAGCCATTAGTGGAGGTGGGGGTGGTAATGGTTGATTTATGACTGGTTGAGGTCATGGATTGGGAGTTCCCTCAGACTCAGATGAACCTAATGAAGATGGGGATAATGGAGGTGTGGGGAGTGGATGAGATGATGATGATTCTCTCCTTCTGTTGGTCCTTCTTAACCTAGTGGGGTTTGGTAATTCCTAAAATTCCTCCTCTCCTGGGGTAGATCTTGTCCTTCTTCTGAATCTCTCAGGAGAGATGGCATTCAAAAATTGATCCAGCTTGCTTATTCAGGCCCTCCTTCTAGTGCCAATCTATTGATGATGTTTTTTGCACAGCAACAACTCAGATAGAATGTAATATCCTATCTCACTTGAATGGTAAATCCCTATCAGCAAACCTCAAGAGATAACTCCAAGGTCTCTAACGTCAGGTCTTGACAATGCATAAACAACTCAGTCATAAAATGTGAAAATGTTGGTAATCACAATGGAACCTTACTACAAGCAAAATACTGAATCGATTTTATCATATTTAACAAGTTGATGATAATTTAATCCTATTTCTAACCCAATAATCAAGGAAATAGAAAATTATAAGGGTTTCAAAAAGATTTCTAAATCTAATACTACTCCTAAGATGAACAATGCGAACGACAAACACTGAAATGGACCAATCCTTCGAAACTAATCTTTACTTGACCCAGATAAATCTGCAATCTTACAGAAAATAGTGAAATCTTCTGAGGTGTTAAGATTTTCAAATCATGAACATTCATTCAACAACCCTTTTTGTAGTTGAAATGAACAAATCCCCATAATCGAACTAAGCACACAGAATATGAAGTCTAGTCTAACTTTGCAAATAAACTAAAAATCAGTTGGTTGTGAAAGTATGGACTAAAGGATTGCTGCAACATTCAAGTATCAAATCACAAACATTATTAAATCAAATATAATCTAAATGTTAACCTCCTCAAAGCAATTTCAAAGATGAAATAACAAGAACCATGCAAGACAAGAGAATACGAGTATGGCACCAAATGACAATGTCATTACTTGCATTTGAATTGTCCACTGTAGCAACAATTCTAGTTTTTTGTTACAATATTTGCTTGAGAACAACTACTCACTAACTTTCTCTACTTAACTTGCTTCTAACTATCTCTGCTCTATATCAATCTCTATATTCTAATTACATATTCTAACCCCTACAAATGGGGCTTCATTAATTCCTCCAAGCATTTCCTGAGATCTTCATTTTCTTTCTTTAGCTCCTACTTGGTCTTCATTTCCTTCCACAATCTACCCATAATAACTACACTAGATCCCTCATAATCTTCAATGTCCTGCTCGACAGATGTAGGTCCAAGATTGAAAGTCTGAATATTGTAAGCCTTTCCAACCACATCATCTCTATTTTTATCTGGAGCAGGGGTGGCAATGTGAACCACTCTATCATGAGCTTCATCTCTTTCAATCCTCAAGATCACCCTAGCCTTCTTCTTACCTTTATCTTTTCCAATTTTGGCTAGTAGTACATCCCAATTCAGTGGACTATCTTCCACGACAACTTGTTTTCTCTTTATCTCTTTGTCCAGCCAGCCAGGGATAGTGGATTCCAATTGCACCTCACTTTGTTTCTCCTCTTCTTGTTGACCTTTAGGTGCTTCTTCACTTAGACTCTGCTTCTCAGGAATTTTGTCTATCTTACTTTCCTTTTCTTCGGCATGCTCATCTTATGTATAGGTGAGGGAACCTTCACTGTTTCCTCTTCTCCTGGAGGGACTTCTTCAATTCTGACAGGGGAATCTGCATATGCAACCATAGGGGATTATATTATCTTTTCAATTTCTGCCTCTACACTATGAAGATCACCCTCATGAAACTCCTTTTCTTCAGCATCCGGATGGTCTTCAACATCCTCTAACTTACTAGGTTTACTTTGCACTTCATGAGCGGAAGGCATATCATCATGTTTCTCCCAATGAGAAACCAATGGAGGGAGATCTGCCCTAGGAACATTGTCTCTAGGAGACAGGGTCCTAGACCTCCTTGTATACACTTTGGCCTTCTCCTCTGAAATTTCAACATTTATCACTGGAGGGGTAACTTCTTCCTCCCCTTCCTTGGAGCTTGCCTTCTCTGACAATTTTATGATTATTCTCCTCTTGGGCATTGGTACATCTACTTCAGCACCTTTATTTTTTGTCTCCTACTGCTCAGACTTCTTAGTCCTTTTCCTCTTCTTGGCCTTTGGTTTTCTCTATTTTTCTATTTCCTATGCCTCTGTTTCTTTGACACCTTTAATGTTTATTTTGAAAGGAGAATCTAGCTTACCCTTTCCCTTAGGATCCTGCTCGGACTGGTAGATTCTTCAGAAGTGGAGTGGGGATCCAAATCTCCCATTATTGCATAGGTGCACTGTACACCATTATTTTCCAGCTCCCACAACTTGTGCCTCAGCCATATCCTGGTAAATTTGATGAATGGATCCACCAATTGTTTTAACTCTTTCTTTTCTTCTTCCAATCAATCCACATCACCAATTGGTCTATCCTTTATGGCCTCATAAGCATGATCCTGGATCAAGTTTCCATCATCTTGCAATTGATCGGGAACTATATTTAAATTATACAATCAAACTGACTCAACTGGAAGCCAGGAGAATTCCTTCTTTCTAACCTCAAATTCATCATTGCAGTTGGCCTAGTAGTCGTCCAAATTCACCTTATGGCTATACTCTTTGCTAGCCCTCTTTTGAGCTTCTCCTATGATATCAAACCTGGATCTCTTGGAATGAAGAGACAAGCCAAGAGTACTCATTTCTTCCTCTGAAGCCTAGGCATAAATAATGGAAGGACACACTTCTCCAGTACCAATCCTTAGCGGACAATCTCCACCAAATCATGTCTTGTGTTTGTCTTTCTTGACAATAGCATCAAAGTCACAAATATTCCTAGTTACTTCCAACCATACAATGTGATCAGTGGGATACCTTGGAAGTCTGTATGGGGCCCTCTGGCAACCATCAATCCAAATGTAAGAGAAATTTGGGAACTGAATAAACCATGCCCCATATTTCCTGATGAGTTCTTTTGCTTGATCTGAAATCCTGACATGCTCTGCCTCCTGAAGCATTCTGGTAATATACATGGTAAATGCATCATTTTCCCTCCTATAGTTCGAACCTCCCAAGTGCAACTAAGGGAAAACTTTATAAATAACATCCTGTCCGAAAATTCCCTTTGTATCCAATCCTTTATAGGGATGGAATCTTGCAAGTGCATAGACCAAATATGAAGTCATTGTGAAAGTCTTGGTTTTCAACACATTGGATAATTGTTCATGGAGTACTCTACTAATTATCCGTGCCCAATGGTAATTAATTTTCTCTTGCTCCATCCTCACAATCACATGGCACATCGAATTCTCAAACGTACCAACATTCCTCAATCTAACCACCCTGCTGAGAAGAGTGATGGCACATAGTACTCCTTCTTGAACTTTATCCTGAATAGCTACTTGGGTAATTTAGAATAGTGAGATTTAGCTTCTCTAACCAAGAATTGATAAATTGTTGTGACCTCACAGTCTACTCATCATAGAACTCTTGAGTTGCCTTTATGTTGAACCCCACCACATGAAACTGGACTAGCATATCAAATGTTTGGGCAATGGAAACGGGGTTGAGATTTGCAACAACTCTCCCTTGAGGACCAATAATTCTTTGTGTCCTGATCATAGTGCTTGGTGCACTCAAGGACCAGCTCATAACACTACACTGCAACAGGGAAACCAACAACATGTGGCAATCCTGATTCCATCATCCTTCTAGCCACCAAACGAGAATCCTTAGCCGCCATTCTTTCTTTAAACTCTTCATAATCCCATGATCCGAAATTTGTATCAGTCACCTCTGACCAGACTGAAGTGATCTTACTATCAGGGACCTTGCTTGTAATGTCCATTTTGATCCTCTCTGCATTGGACATTGAGGACCCAGCTGCTGCCTTGCTAGATTCAGCCTGCACTCAACATGGAAATCATAATAAGAACCACAAGAAAGAGGATGTTAATCCATAAGAACACCATTAGAATAAGCATCATACAGTCAAAGTGTTATTAAAAATTATTTAAAATGATCTTACTAAACTTCAGGTTTCAGAACCATCTGCGAAATCTAAGCCAGAGAGGAATTTTGAAATTTTTTGGGCCAAATAGATTCTTGTGGAATAATCAATAAAACACCTACTAAAAATTAAATCTGATCATTTTCCATCAATAAACCACATGGGAGATCCAAATATGACATGAAATAATCATTAAATGTATCACAAATCATAAAAAAATCCAATTATCTCACGTTCCTTTATATTTCATCAGATTTCAGGAAAATCCATGTTGGAAGGATTTCCACAAAGAACAAGCCAAAGTGCAGACTTTGGAGAATCAGAGAGATGTCAGATTTTGGAGAAAGCTGGACCCGACAGAAATCCGTGGATAAGTCAAAATTCTAAACTAACACAGATTCTGGGAATGAAGGTCTCAACAAGAATCAGTCATCTCACTGAGAAGTCTTGGCAACTTTCAGGAGGTCACACCGAAGGATATCATCGGAAGAGGTTTCGCCAAGACCTGGTGGTTTCGGTGTAACATCTCACCTACCAGCAATATAGTAGATATATGGATATGACCAAAGGGTAGTCGAGGTAAAGTGTTGGCGAAGCCTTCTTGACTCACCAACTTCAGGATCCAAGCAAACACTTCGGCCATACTAAAGTTTTTCGATATGAGGTCTCAACGAAGTTGCGGTGTCTTACCAACTGGCGATAGGTTTTGAATTCGGCCAGAGGTCTCGTCGATCGCACAATGTCTTGCCGACAACATGAAGTCCTATCAGCATAACCTCTTGCCAACAACATGTGGTCTCAGCGAAAGGAGATTTGAGCTCACCAGGAAAGGAAGGTGTCGCCATGAGGTCTTGGCGAACACTGGTAGTCTTGCCGAAAGCGAAGGTCTTGGCAAGAGTTGTGAGCTCGCCGAAAGGTCTCACCGAAGGATGAATGTCTTAGCGAAGAAAATGAGTATCAATATAACTAATGGATCGTGCTATGACCTCTTGCCGAATAGGGCTTGTATTGCCAATGGCATATATGAAAATGCACGTCAATGAGAGATTTTCTTACGGGGTGAGGTCTCAGCGAAGAAAATTTAGAAGGGACAGAGAGTCACAATTTCACCCAGACACTAAACCAATGCAGGATTTCAAAAGGTTTAACTCTAGATAGGTCAGGGATGTGTTGATGGTATTTTTAGCACAACATGCAAACAAAATATTGCTATTCTGTTTTCTCCTGAAAGAGAAATATAGCACATGGATACCTTAGCTCCCAAGGTCTTTGTAGTTGGTTCTCAACTGTGTTGATGTCCCTCAATGGCCAATGTAACAGTAATATTCAAGGGGCTTGCTGGTGTGAGCTTCTGGATTGTTCTAAGATCAAACATGAATTTAAAACCTACTCTAACTAGGGGTTTTTAAAGAAACATAAAAAACATAGATTAGGGCTTTTAAATAGAAAATAATAACAATTCCTCTATCTTAACCAGACTTGCTACCTTTCAAGGATTTTTTTGACTTAAACTGCAGAACAAAGTAAACTTGTGATTGACACACAACCTCTTTCATTCATAATGCTAATTTAAATAACAGATTTGAATTTACTATTTATATAAAACACAAAATAACATTTCATTCCTCAAAAGCTTCACAAATCAAATGATTAACATCAAAACAAGTATCACCCTGAAACATAATATGAAGTAGATTAAATCTGACTGCTTCTACTACTAATGAAAACAAATAAGCAATGTTTACAAGGCTGGCATAATCACCAGTGTACAGAGAATCTGTGACTCCAAATTGTTTCCATTTACACTAAGAGAACTTGGAAAATACATTATTGGTTCCTACTGAATCTTACTACCAACTAAGAAGACAAAAGAGGATCCTTTTACAAAGAATCAAGATGCAGTTTCATCTCCTCCTGCTTCAGAAAATTCCTATTTTATTGTTGCTCTTAACTTCTAACCCTTTTTTAGTTCTAATCCTAACTGTTCAACTATCTTTTTCTCTAACTTTCTCTTCTAAGCCTTTCTAACCTGAATCCTTCTAACCTTTACAAAGAGGCAAGAATGCCATATATATATAGAATGTACTAAAAGAATGCGTTGTCCCCCTGCATTAGGGTTTACAAAATATTTGCTTCTAGGAGAGTTGGATCTAAGATATTTTTGGGAAGAGTTAATGCCATATTGAATGTGAAGCCCTGATGTCTGGGTCAGGGATGGCTTGACCTCAGTAGAATCCTTTATATCTTTTTGTAGCTGCAACATTTACTCTTTGTCTTCATGTCCACCTTGAACTCTATCAGGGTCACCTTGAATGCTCCACGACACTTTTACCTTTAATACTAATCAATCTCTGTCGGTGGTTACTATAGTTGTCCTTATGAGTCATAGATCATATCTTCTTTCGGCTTCCTTCATGCTCCAAACTTCTATTGCAAGTTTACCATCTTCTGGAACATCATCGGGCCTCCTTGTAGATTTGAATATTACACCCTAGCCAATCCATCACCTCCCTAATCTCAGAATGGATGCATCTTGCTTGCACTCTATTGGTCTTCCTACATAGGGATGGTCAATTGGTCAAAGGAGCCAATGAGTCACTCTATTAGTTTCCTCTGATTGGTTGGGTATATGCAACACTAGATTCTTGGGCAGTAAAGAATGGTCTACCTTAAATCACATGTTGGTGAGACACTCATTGTGTCTCCTCGATGGGATTATCACTTTTATCAACTATCAGCATAGCGCAGACCAATCGATGAGACCCTTCGTTGAGCTTCAAAAGTCACATCAAGCTCATTCTATGTTGGGAAGACAATCCTGCTTTGGGGAGACCTTACCCCAAACTCCTCCTCTCTTCTTACCGAGCCCCGCTTTGTTATCAGCAAGACCAGCGCACTCAGGAAGACATCTCCCCTAGTCCATCCTTACTCGCCCAAGCCTGAGTCCCCCTTTTGCTTCAGTGTGACTTTATTTCTTCACCAAGACCTTTTGACAAAGGCATGATCCTTTGCCTAGCTCCATTTCCTTTAGTGGGACCTCCCTTTCTGTCGGAAAAACATTGCATGTTTGGGGAGACCTTATGGCAACCCTTTTGTTTTCTCCTCGAGCTCCTTTTGCTTCAGCGTGACCTTCGCTCTTTGGTGAGACATTATACCGAAAGGGGAACCCCTTCGGTGAAACCCACAACTATCAGGGAGATGCCTAGCCAAGACAAATCCATCTCAACAAACTCAAATTTCATGTCGGTGAGACCCTTGAACTTCAGCTAGACCTCCTAGTGCACATCCTTCTTCTCTTCGAGGGGGACCCCTGTCGGTGTGACATTTTTAGTCGCTGAGACCTCCCAGCGAGAGTCTAAATCTTCCCCAAAAAACCCTGGGGAACCTCTGTCCGCAAGACCCATGGCGATAGCCCTTCCTTGTCACTGAGACATATTGATTCTCTCACCGAAGACCATCGATAAGATCCCCCTTGCGCCATGTCAGCGTGACCTTAAGATTTCGCCAAGACATCTCTCCACCATGATAGCATCTGACCAAAAGGTATATCTTTATCGGTGGTCGGTGAGACATGAAGCTTTCGCCAAGACCCTTCCCCGATGATGAACTCTTGCCGAAGTATCATCCTGATCCTTGGTAGTCGGTGAGACTTTATGAACTCGCCGACACTTCTTGGCGAATAGAAAACCTCCCATTGATATACATTCTTCCCACTGTCAGTCGGTGAGATTCGAAGATCTCGCTGAGACCTTTCTCTGAAGGAAATCCCTGATGCCGATAGGAGACTCCTAGTCATCATGACGATGATCAGTGTCTTGTTGATAGATGCCTATATGTGAATTCCATTCGCCGTGACATCTCTGGAGTCTTGCCAAAAGATGACATAGATGCATATTTAACATAAAGAATTATGGGTCGGGGAGAGCCTGATAATCTCATGCCGATAGGACTTGTAATGTGAATTATTCAGACTTGATGGAATTTATAGTGCCATATTTCCAAATATGGGGAAGATATGCCCAAGGTGGGACTTGTCTGACAAAATTGTGAGTATGAGCAACATGTAAAATCATCATAAACATATAATTCCAACACCTCCTTTGGATTTCAAATGGACAGAGCCAAGCCACCAATTAGTGAGACATGAGGAAAGTCCTGCTGACTCTTTTCTTGAGGAGTTTCATACTGAATGTAATTTGAGGCATGCCTTTAGTTGGCTTCCCTGAGAGATATCCTCAATGATCTGTATAGGATCTAGACTAAATTGCAGAATTGAATGCTCAACTTTTACAAGATTTATCCAAGTTAATCAGAACAAAATTAACTCATTGAAATAATTACAATAATAAAAATGACAAGGTGATAACAACAGAATGAGAGAGAAGAATGGAGAAAGAGATGCAAATAGTGTTTGATTACGGAGTTCGCCACAAACATGACTATGTCTCTGGGTCAGCTCCAATAGAGTACGACCGATCCGATTAATCTCTAGAAATTAGTTACAATTGCACCGAGACCATTTCCTTGAAGCACTTCGGCAGCATAACAATACTCTGTCGTACGAAAAATGGCTTAAAAAATCTCCTTAGAACTCTTCTTTCAAAACACTTATCACCTGTTTCTCTAACTTGCAAAATATAAGTTTCACACTTCAAAATTCCTTAACCTCACTCTCACCCATTCACCCCCTTTTATACATATTTTTTTTACAAATGGGGTTAAAACCACCATAACAAATAAATAACTCCTTTTTAACAATATACCCCTTTTCAGAAATTCGGGCCTAACCCTTATGAGGGTTTTTTTTAACAAATTTAAAAATATAGCCTTTTTAAAATCCTTTTAGTTAGGCATCGGCCTAACTATCTGATATTAGAATTATGTGCCAAATGTATTCCAACCCATTTATAGGTTGTATCGGTAGTGAAGCCATTTTGGAACCCGACGGTCCCGAGTTCAACTCCCGGCCGTCGATATTTTCTTTCCATATTCCAATGAACAAATGACAAAAACAACCGGACTCCATACTTAGTTAGGTAGTCTACATCCGACACAATGGCCGGTCCAATGGCTTGCCAATAGTGGGGTGTGGGTTCAAATCTGCCAACTACACTTTTGGTATAAACTTGAAAATTTTAAACCATCGGTGGAGGTGACCAAAGCCACGTGGCATGCCGAGTAGGTGCCACGTGGCGAAATGCAATTCGTTGAACATGCTGACTAGAATCTAACTGTGCGATGACGTGGAAGCCAAGTATATGTTGACTATGCAATGACGTGTTCATTGACTCAGCTGATGACTGTGCGCTAACAGAAAGCTGACGTGGCATGCTAACGTGTCTGATGATGTGGCCGGCTGACTGGTCGATGACGTGGCCTACTGACTGGAGTACAGACTACCACATGTCAGATTCTAATTCATCTGTATAGTGCTGACAAGGATGACACGTGTCAAATTCTGGTTTGTCCACTTCACTGTCTGTACAGTACGAAATGCTGATGTCAGCATCCGTACGGGCAAAGTCAACCCTTCATAGCATGATCTTTGACTATCGATATCTTGCGCCTACAATGTCAGATTTCGACGATACGAGTTGCATTGGAAAGCTTGCGACAAGCTCTTCGCGATGATTCCAACTTCAACAAATTTTGACGACATCATTTTTTTCTACTTCCTGGACGCCCTTGATCCCAGTTTGACCCAAGGTTTGACTGGCCATAACTTGCACAAACAGACTCCTTTTCACTCCATTCGAGTTGCGTTGGAATCAGGACGATGAGCTCTTTCTTGTGGTGTATATTTTGGAGAGAAATGAGACACTTCAATTTTCACTGAAAATATCCACCTGATTAGGCCTCCCCACTGAAGACCTTTTGGACCTCCAAAAGTGACATTTATTCTGACATTAAGTGAGGACTTGGCCTCCCCACTTGTCTTGTATCCTCTGTACATCTAAATACCTGGCTCACAAGCACAATGAAGACTGCAACAACATTGTTGAACATAAACATTATTCTATCACTTCCATAAGCATCTACATCAACTGTTGAAGCCACTAACCAACCAACATTGACTAGCATCAAGCTGAACAATAATGCAGAAATGAAAGAGAATAAGTCAATAACATATCGATCCTTCACAACAGGAACATTATTACCCAAGGAACCATCAATTCTTTCAATCATCATTCCCTCATATTGTACTGTGGGTGCATCCTACAACATCTGACCCTGGTTAGCTACTCCAAGTTCAAGAGTAGAACCACCTGTACTGACAGACATAGGAGTTAATTCTTTACTTGCATTAATTACCCTCTTTAACTGCCCTGTTTGCAAAAGAACGATCAGTCTTAATCCTGTACTAAATGCCATCCTTGAATAAGTGATAATGATTCTTTTCCCTATAGAAAATAGCTTTCCTGTCATATAAATAAGGGCTACCAAGCACTATCCCATAGATATCGAGTGGAACCACATCAAACTTTACTTCATCCACAAACTTACTAGTGATTGTGAATCTTAAGGTGCATTGTCTTGTTACTTGCAACTTATCATTTTTACAAATCCAGCCTAGTGGATAAGGTTTCTTATGCAATGTAGTTTTCAATCCCAAGTTTCTTACAACACTTTCTGAAATTAGATTAACCTGAGATCCACTATCTATGAGTGCATCAATTTTAGTGTTCTTAGCAACAACCCTTAAATGAAAAAGCTCATTCCTCTTCACATCTTCAGAGACATCATTAACTTTAGAAGTAGAAGCACAACTAGCAACAGAAACACCAGAAATAGGAGCTTTACCTTTCAATCCCATAGCTGTTATCTTAGTCTCATCATCTGAATCTGAACCAAGATCCATAACAACATTCATGGTTTTCTCCTTACCCTTCTGTTTCTGATTTTGTCTCTGAGCCCACTTAGGCTTCAATTCAGGATGCAACTGCCAACAATGTTCTTCATCATGACCCTTCCTGTCACAATGAGTGCAAGAAAGTTTATCATCCTTCTTAACTGTAGTTGTCTTCTTTCCTTTCCCTGTCTTTGCAACCTTAGAAGATTTATTTACATCATTATCAAACTTATCAATAAAAGATCCTTTACCCCTTGACTCTAAGTGGGTAGCTTGAACAGACACTTGATCCTAATTACAAGGGTTCAATACCAAAATAGAATGCCTAAGGTAGGAATGAAGACCTCCTATGTACTTCAACAAAGTGTCCTAGGTGTACAAAGGGACATTCAAAGCAATAGCCCTTTTCCTAAATTCATGGGTGTACTCTTGAACAGATTGACCCTTCCCTTGTCTAAACATTTTCCAGTCCATCATTAACTGTTTCATATGTCCTAAGGGATAAAACTGCTTCTTAAGAGCATTAACAAACTCTGCCCAAGTTAAACTGACTCTACCATGCTGTGAAACTTCTGCCTTAGACTTACTCTCCCACCAGGTTAAAGCTATACCTCCTAAATGAAGAGTAGCTAATTGGATCCTATCAACATCATCTAATAGGTCCTGGACTCTACAGTAGACTTCTACTTGCTAAATCCAATCATCCAATTTTTTAGCATTAAGTTCACCACAATATTTTGGTAAATCAAATTTTACATCCAATTTAATTTTAGGCTTATGCCCACTACTGAAAGGATTAAAAGAAGTAGAATGAGGAGAAGATGGAGAAGAAGGAGAAGAGGGAGAAGAGGGAGGAGAAGAAGAAAAGGGGTGATCTAGTTGCTTGCCACCATCTCCATGTTGTTTCCCTTTCTTGTCTTCACAAACATCTTCCTTCGACGAACATCCTTCATGATCCTTCCACTCTTGTCTCTCTTGAAAAAGAATATCCACCTTAGCCTTCATCTCGAGGAATGCTCTTCGAAATTCCTGCTCACTGATTTCATCGGGAGCCTCCATTCCAGACAAGGACATCTTCGGAAAAGTTCTTCGCTTCCCGATATTAGGATCAAAGTCTTCGAGCTTGCCTTCACCCTTCTGAATCCTGGATCTCGTTAGTATTCAAAAAAACAAATAACTACAATAATAGTCAACTGAGCTCTGATACCAACTTGATCTATATAGGATCTAGACTAAATTACAGAATTGAATGCTCAACTTTTACAAGATTTATCCAAGTTAATCAGAACAAAATTAACTCATTGAAATAATTACAATAATAAAAATGACAAGGTGATAACAACAGAATGAGAGAGAAGAATGGAGAAAGAGATACAAACAGCGTTTGATTACAGAGTTCCCCACAAATGTGACTACATCTCCGGGTCAGCTCCAATAGAGTACGACTGATCCGATTAATCTCCATAAATCAGTTACAATTGCACCAAGACCATTTCCTTCAAGCACTTTGGCAGCATAACAATACTCTGTCATACGAAAAATGGCTTGAAAAATCTCCTTAGAACTCTTCTTTCAAAACACCTATCACCTATTTCTCTAACTTGCAAAATCTGAGTTTCACACTTCAAAATTCCTTAACCTCACTCTCACCCATTCACCCCCTTTTATACATATTTTTCTTACAAATGGGGTTAAAACCACCATAACAAATAAATAACTCCTTTTTAACAATATACCCCTTTTCAGAAATTTGTGCCTAACCCTTATGAGTGTTTGTTTTAACAAATTTTAAAATATAGCCTTTTTAAAATCCTTTTAGTTAGGCATTGGCCTAACTATCCAATATTAGAATTCTATGCCAAATGTATTCCAACCCGTTTATAGGGTGTATCAGTAGTGAAGCCGTTTTGGAACCCGACAGTCCCGAGTTCAACTCCGGGCCGTTGGTATTTTCTTTCCATATTCCAACGAACAAACAACAAAAACAACCAGACTCCATACTTAGTTAGGTAGTCCACGTCCGACACAATGGCCTGCCAACAATGGGGTGCGGGTTCAAATCCACCAACTACACTTTTGGTATAAACTTGAAAATTCTAAACCATCGGTGGAGGTGACCAAGGCCACATGGAAAAATGCAATTCGTTGAACATGCTGACTGGAATCTGACTGTGCAATGACATGGAAGCCAACTATATGTTAACTATGCAATGACATGTCTATTGACTCAGCTGATGACTGTGCACTGATGGAAAGCTAACGTGTCTGACGATGTGGCTGGCTGAATGGTCAATGACGTGGCCTACTGACTGGAGTACGGATTGCCACGTGTCAGATTCTGATTCATCCATATAGTGCTAACAAGGATGACACGTGTCAAATTTTGGTTCATCCATTTCATCATTCATACAGTACAGAATGTTGATGTCAACATCTGTACGGGCAAATTCAACCCTTCATAGCACGATTTTTGACTAACAATATCTTGCACCTACGATGTCAGATTTCGATGAAACAAGTTGTATTGGAAAGCTTGTGATGAGCTCTTCACGATAATGCCAACTTCAACAACTTTTGATGACATAATTTTTTTTGCTTCCTAGATGCCCCTAATCCCAGTTTGACCCAAGGTTTGACTGGCCATAACTTGCACAAACGAACTCCTTTTCACTCCATTCGAGTTGCATTCGAATCAGGATGGTGAGATATTTCTTATGGTGTAGATTCTAGAGAGAAATGAGACACTTCAATTTTCACTAAAAATATCCACCGGATCACTCAAATAAATGATTCAGTCCTGCAAAACAAAATCCCCATTAGCCCTTAGGAGAACATAAAATATATCATGATGAAATACACCATTGCTTGTGATGATTTCATTGAATCCTCAGCAAGAAGGAAACCAACCTTGGCCAAGATAGGACTAGAATCCGATCAGAATTAGCAGACAAAACTTAGGCTAAAAACAGAAGAACTCCCAAGAGGAAAGAAAGATAACAAAAAGCAAAGAAACCAAAAAAAGAAAGGGGGGACCCATTTTGTTCCCAAAAAAATGGGGTGGTTATGCAAGGCATAACAACTAGTGACTCAGCTAGATAAATGGTTTAACCATTTTCAAGAATCTGAAGGATTTAGCTACCCAGAACTCCTGGTTCATGAATATCACAACTCTAGTTGGGTCAATTATAACAAGCAAGGTTGAGCTAGAATCTGAAATGTAAATCAATCAATGGTTACCTCAGAATCTGTGTGTGCTTGATTGTGCATCATCCTTTCATAAAGTTTTCTTCATCTTTTTAACAACAATGTGGAAGATTTGAGCTACATAAGTTGATTCCCTCTGGCTGTTGTGCAATGATATCTTGGGCATTGCTCTGCTACTAGTCAGGCATCCATAGCCTTGATGGAGATACCTCTAGTTTTCTCATAGCAATGCTCTACTGCCAGCTAGGCGTCCATAGCCTAGGTAGAGATACTGGAATCACCCATTCATATTGAGTCTTCTTTTCTCTTTAGATAATTCCTTTTCTTTTCTTTTTTTCTCAGAGTTTTAGATCTTTCATATAATTCTTTCTCAATATGTCAGATGTTTAACATCTGATCTGGGTTGAAAACTACCATGGACCTCATAACAACACTTGGGAGATCAGATTTTTCACTTAAATCTTACAACACTATCACCCTAGGACAAATATACTAATACAAAGGAGATGGTCTTAATGATTTGTGGTAGATTCAGAGGAGCTAATGAAAGTTATTTACTTTGCACCTTGTTTTCAAGACCTTCAACAACCTTTATTGACAATGGGCATGAAACAAAGAGTTTAGGAAAAAATCATCCAATTAGAAAGCTTGAAAATACCTAAACCATTTTTCTCCTTATGACCATAGTATACTTTAGATAACAACCCATAGTTTCAAATGGAAAGGAAAGATCAACCCCAAAGAACAAAACAAAACATAAACCACAGAACAAGGGAAACAAAAAGACAAAAAGGCAAGAAAAAAAAATAGTCAACAAACTATTCACAAAGAGCGAAATACTTACACAAAGAGCAGAGTTATCTACGCACAACATTTATTTACAAGCAGCAACTATTTACATAGATGCAAATTATCTACAAAAAAGAGACATAATAAACAAATTATTTATATAAAGAATAGCAAGTGTAGCATTAGCATGCTTTACGACCCAAAATAGTGCTTAAGGAACTGCCCATTGACAAGTAAGGGAACAGGTTCTCCAGTTAAGCTACTTAGTCTGAAAGCATTTTCCCCTAGGATCTCAACAATCTAATAAGGACCTAGCTAGAGTTTGTCAAATTTCTGGTAACAATACAAGGTCAGATATCCTAAAGGCTTTTATTTTGGTTCTTTTGTCAAACCAACATTTGACAACGGCCTAGTGTTTAAAGAATTGTTGCAAGGCATCATCTCTCTCTTCCTCTAATTTCAATAAGGAAACCAACCTTACTTCTATCCTACTGTCACTAGAATAAAATTTATGCATGAACTCAAGGATAGGTATTTGCAGATGGATAGGAAAGACAGGATCTTGGCCATATACCAACTTGAATGGTGATGTCTTTAAGGCAGCCTTGATCCTAGTTCTATCTAACCATAATGCAAATCTCAACTGGGTATGCCAGTCTCTAGGGTTGTTTTCTAGCAGCTTCTTGATTACCCCTAAGAGATTCGTATTGGTTGACTCTGCTACTCCATGTCCTTGTGGGTAATAATTTGAAGAATATTTCAAGACAATCTTGTGATCATATGCCCAGGAAATAAACTCAGTTGAAGAAAAGGTAGAGCCATTGTCACATACCAAAGCGAAGGGTACCCCAAACCTAGTGGTGATGCAATCGGTGAGGAACTTGATGACCACCTTTGTTGTGGTGTTCTTGCAGGGTATAGCCTTTTTCCACCTCGTGCAGTAGTTAGTAGCAATCAAGATAAACTTGTGTCCTATAGAAGAATTTAGGTTAATCACCCCAATAAAATATAGAGCCCATTAGAAAAATGGTCTTACCTCGTAGACAAGTTGCAATGGCATGTCTGCATGGCGTTCCCTTGGTGTAGAAATCTGACAAATGTGGCATGTCCTCACATGCTGATGGGCATCTTTGAATACACAGGGCCAGTAATAACCATATCAGAGGATCTAGTGTGCCAAATAATCTGCAAACCCATGACCTGTGACATGTTTCCCATGAAACTCAGAGATCACATGTTTAGCCTCTTGGTGATCAAGGCATCTCAAGTATACTCCTTTGAAATTCCTCCTATATAGCAACCCTCCTTTGAGCATGTAATGAGAACTCTTGAGCCTCAAGGCTCTCCTTTGAGTTGCATTCATCCCCTCTAGACATCAATTGTTGAGCATAAAATAGATGATATCAGCATACCAGGGATCGCTGGAGAAGGACTGGGTTGTGTATTGTTGACAGATGATGTTGTCACCAGCGTTCACCATGGACTAAGACAATCCTATACCTTTAACAAGTTTCATGGGGCGTATCTCTAGATCAAACTCTTGCAAAATGGCCATCCATTTTCCTCTCCTTTCTCCCAACTCTCTTTGCATCAATAAAGACTTCACAGCCGCATCAGGAACTACAATGATGATTTGGCTCTAGAGAATGTAGTGCCAGAACTTTTTAACAGCTCTAACCAACACGAAAGACTACTTCTCAAGAGGGGTATTTTATTTTTATGTTTTTGAATGGAGAGCTCATAAACACAATCGATCTCTCCTCTACCTCTCCTCTTCGTTGAGTTAAGACAGTCGCACATGAATGCTCAGAGGCAAAAGAATAGATGTAAAATGGTCTCAGGTAGTCTGGGCTGGTGAGAATGGGTGCTTCTGAAATGGATCGCTTGACTTGTGTAAATGCATCCTTTGCCTCCTCAGTCCATTCTATTTTAGCTTCCTTCCTCATCATTTGGTTCAGTGGTTTCACGATTTCAGCAAAGCTTGTAATGAACTTCCTCACAAAATTGATTTTCTTGAAGAAAGACCTCATTTCTTTCTTGCTTCCTGGCCTAGTGATCTTTAGAATGGACTCGACCGGTCTAGGTTGATTGATATTCCTCTTTCAAAAATTATGTGTCCCAAGAGCTTTCCTTCAGAAACTCCAAACACGCACTTGTTGGGATTCAGGGAGACTCCATACCGGATGCATCTCTCAAGAACTTTGGCTAAGTCTATAGCATGATTCAATTAGTCTTTGGAGAACACTATCAAGTCATCCATATAGACAATGATGCACTTACCGATTAGATCCTTGAAAGCTATGTCCATGGCGCACTAGAAAGTTGCCCCTGCATTTATCAGAGTGAATGGCATCCTTCTGTATGCAAAAGTTCCCCATTTCATAGTGAAGGATGTCTTCATCCTGTCTTCACAATTGACCATTACTTGATTATACCCAGAGTAACCATCTAGGAAGGATATCATCTGAGATCCATTGACTATTTGCAACACTTCATCCAAAGAAGGGAGTGGGTAATTATCCTTTTTTGAGGCTCTATTCAAATTTATGAAGTTGACACACAGCCTGATCTCTCCATTTTTCTTATGAACTAGGACCACGTTAGCCACCTAGGTTTAATGGTGCACATGGAAGATTATCCTTGCAGAAAGTAATTTTTGAACTTCTTTATAGATCAATGGTTCAATCAGGGCATTGACAGGGCGCTGCTTCTGTCGGAAGGGTTTAACTTTAGGCTTCAAGGGAATAGTGTGAGTCATAACAGAGGCATCAAATTTCTTCAAGTCTTCATATTCCCAAGTGATTGTAGAAATATCCTTCTTAAGTGCCTTCAATATGTCTTCCCTAATTGCTTCAGGGTAGGCCTTCCCTATGTAGACATTCCTTTCTAGGCCAGAATCATCCAGGTTAACTATTTCATATTCGCCTCCTTTTTCTTCAGTTGATATCTTCTCTCGAGCCCTTGGGTCTGAATCAAAAATCCTTTCTAAAGCAACCATTCCCTTGGGAATGTTGTTATTCTTTAAATTGAGGACCCCTTCTGTATCACATTCCTCAGGGCTCCAATATCCTTGATCTTTGTTGGATTCATCAATAATTTTCCCCTCAAAAACATCTGAGCTTGCTAAGAAAGCAAGAATATGTCGATCATCATCAAAGACTTGAAAGTTTGTGATGTTATCAGGAACTGCAGGGGTGGAAATTAATTCCACTAAGAATTTCTTGAGCTTGGAACCTTGCATAGGTTCCAGGGTACTTGCAACAACAGCCAATGAATCAGCTATCTAATTTTCCTCTCTAGGGATTAAGCTGATCCCAAAGGCATCAAAGTCTTCGATAAGATTCCATTCCCTATTTCTATATGTTGCCAGCCTTTTATTATGACAGGTGTACTGGCTGCATACCTACTTGATAACAATTTTTGAATCTCCCTTGACCATCAATCCAGTGACCTTCTTCTTATGTGCAAACATCAATCACCATGCCAGAGCTTCATATTCTGTCACGTTATTAGTGCATCCAAATTGCAACCTGTAAGAAGCAAAGAAGGTTTTCCCTTGAGGTATGGTTAGTATAATTCCAACACCACTGCCTGTCTTAGATTTGGATCCATCAAATGTGAGGGTCCACAATTGATCATAGGTTGGAGTTGGTCCTTTGGAGGTCATAATGGGGACTTGGGTAGAATGAGCCAAGGGAGGGACTACTTGATCTTTTATATCAGATATAGGGTTCAGGGGCATTCAACTAGTTCCTCAGGTATAATTTCCAATTCTTTCATAGATGAATTATGTGACCCATAGTTATCCTCTCGACATTTTCTTGCATCTTGGGGTTGCTTCTCAAAAACATGCTGATTTGGAAGTGTATCTAGGGTGGGTTCAATTTGAGAAGGAACCTCAGTTGAAGGTATCCTATCCCTGGTTAACATGGTTGCTTCTTTGGCTTCAAATGAGAAGCAGTCAGCAAGGATCTCAGGGTGACTTGAGCTAGCTTTCTCAGCTTGGGCAACATGATTTAAAATGTCAATGCAGGGTTGACAAGTCAATTCAAAGTGGTTTTGGTAATGTACCCTGCACCAATTAGGGAGTAGGAGACTTTGCAATCAATGTCTTCTCCCAAGACCAGCTGATCTTGTTGTAGCTTCCTAATCAAGGCCTGTTGATTTTCATTAATCACAAAGTTAGGACACTTTGAAGTTGGCAATTCTTTGGGATCAAGAACAAAAAAGGTTAAAATTTCATCCCTTTTGTAAACCCCCATCTCAGTTTCGAAATAGGCTACCTCATTGGGGTAATCATATTCCATGATGATATTCTTGAGGCGAGGCTCACTTTCAATCCTAATCTAATTAAGAATCCCTTTCCATGATAGCCACATATGTGAAAAGTCAAGGGAAAGATATCCCCCCTAGACTTTTCATCAAATCTCTGCTCAACAGCATACCATACGTCTCAGGAATATCTGCCACTTGAATGTCTATGTTGGTTAGGATCCTAGGGTCTGACCCTACTTACACATGTATGTTTCTTAATTCCCCCACCACATTGACCTCTATCTTGTCAAGTTGAATGAACTTTTTATTTGTCTGAATGGGGTTCAATCCCAACTTCTTGCATATGGAAAAGGGTATAACATTGCCTAAAGCCCCTAAATCCAATAGACAATTATGTAGGTTATTTCCACTAACTCTTAAACTTAAAAGAAATGGTGGAGTACCTACCTTGTTTCTATACAAGGCTGCATTCATGCCCCCAACAGGTGTTGCTTTGCTCTTTTCTTTTGATTTTTCAGCTTGCTCCAAAGCTTTAAGCACTATCTCCCTTTAGGCAGGGCACCACTTTAAGATGTCAAAATATGACAAAGAATTTTTTGTTTCTGCATCTCAAAAACAATGTCAAATTTTTATTACAATCGCACTACCTTTGAAAACACCAAAGGAATTACCCTTGTTATGGAAGTCAGGTGGGCCTTTTGGTGGGGGAGGATTGTTATCAACACTTTGATTTGGAGGCACCATGTGATTAGGAGGTGCTAATGTAGTGAATGGGCCCTTGTTCTGATTTCTCAGGAAGTGTCCTCCTTTTGACTGAAAGGATTGAGCATCATATGAATCTTCCTCTGGTTCATTCTCCTCTTGACTTGGGAATGAAGGTTCCTCCTCAAAGATATCATAAGTCATTGTTGTACCTAATGAGCTGCCTTCTTTGTGAGGATTTCCTTGGAATTTTTGGGCATCTTCCTATGCCATCTTAACAACTTTTTCCATTTCAGGGAAGTTCACCTCGGAATGGGTTGCTATATTATGCAACCTGCACCAATTGGTCATGAAGTTGAGGTCAGCCACACTTAGAGTATGTGACCTCTCCTCATTATCTTGATATTTATGCGAAACTCCACCATTATCGGGCCCTGTATTCTACTGTCTGTTGTTATTTGGCCTTTGGTTATACCCTCTATTTTGGTTTTGATACCCTTGATTAGAGGAGTTTTGACCTCGATAACCCCTTTGGTTGAAATTGTTATGATTCTGATAGTTACCCTGATTGTTGTTGTTTTGATTAGGGTAGTTACCTTGGTTTTGGGAGGGGTTCAATCAAAGTTGAGCCATGTCATTGGTAACTTGAGACAGTGTTTTCTTCAAGGTCTCTACCTCATTTGTAAGCTGAATTGTCTTCTCAGTTTCCACATTCTTAGCAATAGGTGGCTAACCACCATGATCTGGTGTTCCAATTTGGTTATGATGACCATGCAAAATTTGAGGAAGCTATGATTGTTGAAAGGGATAAGAAGTTCCAGTAGTAAAGAATGGGATAGGTGGTTGAGTTTGCAATTCAGACATAGGCCCATAGTGGGAAGGAGACATTCCTGGGACAGTATTGTATAGAGGATTTGGGCTATGCATCTGATATCCTATTGAAGGGAAACCTCCCCCCAGGCTTCCTTGTTGAGAACTGATTTGTTGTTGCGACTTGATAGTTAGATGATAGACTTTGGATAGAGAATCAATATCATTTGGTTGATAAGTCCTTTGCAAGAACAAACCAAGCAAGGGATCTATAACTCTAAAGTATGCTTGGATGGCACTATCCTTAGAAACCAAATAGGGATCTTGCAATCTCCTATACATCCGTTGGAACCTGGTATTGAATAAAGGCAAGGGTTCACCTAGTTCCTTTCTAATAGTGGCAAACTGGTGGTATAAAAGAGTTGGATCCACATAGACCCTAAAATGATTAATGAAAGCATTTTCCAAGTGTGTCTAGGTTAGAATGGAACTTTGAGGAAGATTAAGGTACCAATTGTATGCCATATCCCCAAAGGAGTAAGGGAATAACCTACAGACTACATCATGGTGGGCTATCTGAGCTCTGGTACAAGCATCCTTGAAATCTTGTATGTGTTCCTCAGCACTCCGTGATTCACAATGAAAGTACTTGGGATAGAATTTCTTTGGGTTCTTAGGCATGTCGTGAAAACCTCCAAGAATAGTCCCCAATGGAGAGGGATTATTTTGAAAGAATGCCATTGGTGGGGGTGGTGGTGGTTGAGCTAGCTAATGTATAGGTTGAAGTATTTGTGATGAAAATTGAAATGGACGTGATGGTGAATTGATGGGAATCCACTAGGGTATTGGTGAAAATCCTGGTGGAGTGGGGGGAGCTGATGATTGTGGTATGATGGTTGCCCCAGTCTTATGACTCTTATGTCTTGTTGGAGTCTTGAGTTATATGAACAGTGATGTATTTTCGGTTGATAGAAGAACTCTATGGGGCCTTTCTGGGGAGAAAAGCCCAGTTTTATCCAGTTTTCCCTTCTAGGCCCTCCTTCTAGTGCCAATTTTTGTTGATGGTCTTTTTAGCACAACAACATGCAAACAGAATATTGCTCTTCTATTTCTCCTGAAAGAGAAAGATAACACATGGATACCTTAGCTCCCAAGGTCTTTGTAGTTGGTTCTCAACTATGCTGATGTCCCTCAGTGGCCAATGTAACAGTAATATTCAAGGGACCTATTGGTGTGAGCTTCTGGATTGTTCTAAGATTAAACATGAATTTAAAACCTACTCTAACCAAGGGTTTTTAAAGAAACATAAAAAGATGGATCAGGGATTTTAAACAGAAAAGAATGACAATTCTTCTATCTTAACCAAACTTGCTACCTTTCAAGGAGTTTGTTGACTTAAACTATAGAACAAAGTAAACTAATGATTGACACACAACCTCTTTCATTCACAGTGCTAATTTAAATAATAGATTTGAATTTACTATTTAAATAAAACACAAAATAATATTTCATTCCTCAAAGGCTTTACAAATCAAATGATTAACATAAAAACAAGTATCACCTTAAAACACAATATGAAGTAGATTAAATATGACTGCTTCTACTGCTAATGAAAATAGATAAGCAATGTTTACAAAGCTAGCACAATCACCAATGTACAGAGAATCTATGACTCCAAATTGTTTCCATTTACAATAAGAGAACTTGGAAAATATATTACTGGTTCCTACTGAATCTTACTGCCAACTAAGAAGACAAAAGAGGATCCTATTACAAAGAATCAAGATGCAGTTTTGTATCCTTCTACTTCAGAAAATTCCTTCTCTATTGCTGCTCTTAACTTCTAACCCTTTTTTAGTTCTAATCCTAACTATTTAACTTTGTTTTTCTCTAACTTTCTCTTCTAAACCTTTCTAACCTGAATCCTTCTAACCTTTAGAAAGAGGAAAGAATTCCATATTTATATAGAATGTACCAAAAGAATGCCCTATCCCCCTACATTAGGGTTTACAAAATATCTACTTCTAGGAGAGTCGGCTCACAGATCTTATTGAGAAGACTTAATGCCATATTCAATATGAAGCCCTGTTGTCCGAGTCGGTGATGGCTTGACCTCAGGAGAAGCCTTTAGATTTTTTTGCAGCTGTAGCATTTACTCTTTGTCTTCATGTCCACCCTAAACTCTGTTAGGGTCACCTTGAATGCTCTAGGGCACTTTTACCATTAATACTAATCAATCTCTGCTGGTGGTTACTACAGCTATCCCTGTGAGTCACAGATCCTTTCTTCTTTTGGCTTCCTTCATGCTCCAAACTTCTGTTGTGGGTTGACCATCTTCTGGAACATCATCGAGCCTCCTTGTAGATTTGAACATTACACCCAAGCTGATCCATCACCTCCCTGATCTCAGAATGGATGCATCTCTCTTGCACTCTATTGGTCTTCCTACACAGGGATGGTCAATCGGTCAAAGGGGCCAATGAGTCACTCTGTTAGTTTCCTTTGTTTGGTCGGGCGTATGCCATGCTAGATTCTTGGGTAGTCAAGAATGGTCTACCTTAAATTGCATGTCGGTGAGACACTCATCGTGTCTCCCCGATGCAATTATCACTTTTATCAACTATCGGCATAGCGTGGACCGGTCAATGAAACCCTTCGTCGAGCTTTAGAAGTCACATCAAACTCATTCTATGTCAGGAAGGCAATCCTGCTTCGGGGAGACATTACTCTAAACTCCTCTTTTCTTACTGAGCCCCTCTTTGTTATCGGTAAGACCAGCGCACTCGGGAAGACATCTCCCTGAGTCCATCCCTACTCGCCCAAGCCCAAGTCCCCTTTTGCTTTGGTGTGACTTACTTTCTTAGCCAAGACCTTTTGGCGAAGGCATGATCCTTTTCCAATCTCCATTTCCTTCAGTGGGACCTCCCTTTCTGTCAACAGAACATTACATGGTTGGGGAGACCTTATGGTGACCCTTTTTTTTCTCCCTGAGCTCCTTTTGCTTCGGTGTGACCTTTGCTCTTTGGTGAGACATTATACCAAAAGGGGAACCCCTTCGGTGAAACCCCCAACTATCGGGGAGATATCTCCCTAAGACATATCCATCTCACCAAACTCAAATTTCATGTCGGTGAGACCCTCGAACTTTAGCTAGACCTCCTCGCGCACATCCTTCTTCTCCCCGAGGGGACGCCCTGTCGGTGTGACATTTTTAGTCATCGAGACCTCCTGGCGAGAGTCTAAATCTTCCTCGGAAACCCCTAGGGAACCTTTGTCGGCAAGACCCATGGTGATAGCCCTTCCCTATCGCCAAGACATATTGATTCTCTCACCGAAGACCATCGATAAGATCCCCCCTGCACTGTGTCGGTGAGACATTAAAATTTTTCTGAGACATCTCTTTGCCGTGATAGCTTCTCACCAAAAGGTATATCTTTATCAGTGGTCGGTGAGACATGGAGATTTCACCAAGACCCTTCCCCAATGATGAACTCTTTCTGAAGTATCATCCCAGTCCTTGCTAGTCAGTGAGACTTTATGAACTTGCTGACACTTCTTGGCGAAGAGAAAACCTCAAGCTGATATGCATTCTTCCTGTTGTCAGTAGATTAGATTCAAAGATCTCACCGAGACCTTTCTCTGAAGGAAACCCCTGATGCTGATAGGAGACTCCTAGTCGCTGTGATGATGATCAATGTCTTGTCGATAGATGCCTGTATGTGAATTCCATTCACCGTGACATCTCTGGAGTCTTGCTGAAAGATGACATAGATGCATATTTAACAGAAAGCATTATGGGTCGAGGAGACCCTAATAATCTCATGCCGATAGGACCCATAATATGAGGTATTCAAACTTCATGGAATTTATCGTGCAATATGGCCAAATATGGGGAAGATATGCCCAAGATGGGACTTGTCTGAAAAACTTGTGAGTATGAGAAACATGTAAAATCATCATAAACATATAGTTCCAACACCTCCTTTGGATTTCAAATGGACAGAGCCAAGGCACCAGTCGATGAGACATGAGGAAAGTCCTACCGACTCTTTCCTTAAGGAGTTTTATACTGAATGTAATTTGAGGCATGCCTTTAGTTGGCTTCCCTGAGAGATATCCTCAGATAAATGATTCAGTCCTGGAAAACAAAATCCCCATTAGCCGTCAGGAGAAAATAAAATATATCATGATGAAATACACCATTGCTTTTGATGATTTTATTGAATCCTCAGCAAGAAGAAACCAACCTTGGCCAAGATAGGACCAGAATCAAATCAGAATTAGCAAACAAAACTCAAGCAGAAACAAGAACTCCCAAGAGGAAAGAAAGATAACAAAAAGAAAAGAAACCAAAAAAAGAAAGGGGGGACCCATTTTGTTCCAAAACAAAATGGGATGGTTATGCAAGGCTTAACAGGATGGACCTTTCATAGATTTTCCTTGTGTTTCAGGCCCGTTTTAAGATGACATAACTTGAAATGACATTGTCCCCAGTTTGAAACCCTATACATCCGCCATTAGCGCACATGCAAGCTTAAAATTTAGTTTTTCAACTGCTAAGTTGTTACTAGGGTTTACTAATTATTCTTAGGCCATATTCATTAAAATGCAAATAGACGTGAGTTCAAAACTTACCCAAGAGATGACAAATAATGTAACACTGAACAACCCTAACATGAAATGATCAAATACATAGGAATTCAAATCCCATAGGCTCTCATAACATCAACATGCCATTCATAATACTTAATCAAAGGCAGGGCAATAAAAACATACCATTATGACACGAGAATTGATCTTAGAAGCAGCAAATGCGAAGCCCAATGGCGTCCACAAAGAAAAAATGTAGGAATGCACAAGAAGCCACTACCAAATCGATCAATCCAAACCCAAAAGCCCCAAAATGAAGTCAATCAATCACAAGAAAGCACTCCCTAGCTCAAACAATGGCAAAATAAGCATGATGGCACAAAAGATCCCAGAAATCAAGTTAAATACATCCTTTAAAGCACACACGAAGCCATTAATGCAATCAATAGGATAGTCAGAAAAAACAGGAATCCAATGACATGGCAGAATCTAAGAAAATATGGCCCACATGGAAATCTACGAATGTCAAAAATCCCCAAACAACAAGGTCCAGCCAGAGTCCAAGCGGGATCTAGGAAAATCTGGCCAGGGTGGAGAGTCCCGAATCTAAGCAAAAGCCTGAAATCTGCCCAGAACTTAGGATTTTCAATGAATAACCTAGGGAAACACTTAGGCAACCAAAAATAAACATTTAAGCACATTCCTAAATAAGACAAAACCTCAAAAAGAAAGGGCCAAGAAACAAAAACCGAAGCAAAAGAGGGTCCCTCCTTTCAGTGGGGTGTGTGTGCAAAAACTGCACAACACCACCCTTTCGACCACTTGATCCAAATCAGCCATTACTAACTACATTCAATCCTAATACTTATTGCCACTTTCATTGTCAAAATGGCCATGACACCAAACATTGTAAGCACCTTAAACATTTAGTTCAAGACCTCATTGATTCAGGTGAATTGACATTGCAGGTGTTAATGATCAAGGCAATAAATCTGTTGCACCTCCTAACCAAAATGTACAAATTTTCACCAATCCTATACCAAAACATACTACCTCATTTTCTAAGGCTAGTGAACCTTCCAAACTTGATGTAATGACTATTGATACCAATAACGAACAACATGATACAACTCCTATTGTTACCCAAGCTAGTCCTATGGATAATTTTGTGGCTATGATAGATGTTATCCCTCGTAAGGGCCAAACCACAAAATCACTTGTTATTACTTTTTCTCCTAAAGACATACTCCAAAAGGTTCTTGATGGTCCTCTCTACATAGCTAGTAGAATCTATGATAATCCCATTAATGGGATATTAATAGATCCCACTTGTGGTGCGAATGTGATCACATAAGATTTTTTGGTATTACATGAATTATATCAAGATGATTACAATAAACTCATTGCATGGATTAAAAAACATAATGGTTTTGCATGCCCTATGATTGGATCAATTGTGCTACCCTTACAAATAGGACCTAAAACTTTGGAAGTAACATTTTCAATTATTCCACAATCTGATCAATTTCATTTGCAGTTAGGCCTCCTTGGCTTTGCTCAATGAAAATAGTCCCATCAGTTGTTCATAAGTGCTTGAATTTTCCACATGACAATGAGATAGTCACTATACACCATAGTGGATTTAATCCTTTATCTTCCAAAGGTAACTTCTCATTAGAAGCCTTCTGGCCTAAACCCATACAACCGATCACCCCTCGCAAGGACTTCTTTTTCATAACCTATGAAAAGTTTAAAGCCAAATAGATAGTTGAATTGTCCCTTTAGAATATATCCCCACCCACCTCCACACCTCCTATCATAGATGAAACCATGCTTCAGCCTGAGTTTGACATTGAGAAAACCATACAACCTCATGAACAATCACCACTTGAGATTTCCCTGTCATCATTTAAACGACCAAAGGAAAATGAAACAATCCCTGCTCAACCTCCTCACCTTAAACAAATTTATAAAGAAAAAGAGAAAGTGGTTGATCCCTCCTCTTTAGTTTCTTTTTTTCTTCCATCTTCAGAAGTAGAAGAACCTATGATGACTCAATCCACTCTTACACCTCAGCAACTCCAAAATAGAATTAAACAAAATTGTGGTGCTAGGGAATGAAGGCATCATCATCATCTCCTCGCTTGTCAATCTTGCATCGAAGAAAATAAATACAATCAACCTTTAACTTTGATAGAAGTAATAGATGATCGCCCTCCTTCTCTTGACCCTCCACAAGACAGTCCAATACAACAATCACAACAAATTGAACCAATCCAACAACCTCAACTTTTGATACATCCATCTGTAGAAATCACCCTTTTTCCTCCTATTGCCATTGATCTTGATAATGATGGTGATGGTGATGATGATGCATAAATTTTCAAAATCGATGAAGACACACATAATGATCTAAATTATTTATTTTCATCTACAATGAGCTTAAATGATACATCCTCTCCACCAAGTGAAGAACCTAGTACAACTCCTGGTTTGGTGCTTGCAATTATTCCTTTGGATAGTCAACTACCCTCACATTACACTAAACATGATTGGGAGCAGATGACCTGTTAGATGGTTGACTTGCACTCACCTAATCATCCTTTTTACTTTTCTCTTTTTATTTTATTTTTATGTGTGTATTGTGTTCCCCGTATCGTGTGTTTGACGTTCTCTCTTTTTATACGCTTCTTCTATTCATGCATATATTCTTCTATTCATTGTGCATTGTCTTTTTCTCTTTTTGTTTTTTGTTTTCCTTTTGGGGATGATGCAAAGCATAGAGACACCCTATGTCTCTTCCATGTTGACCCAAAAGATCCTTGTCTTTTTCTCTTTTTTTTTTTGTGAACTCCTTTTGGGGATGACACAAAGCATAGAGATGCTCTATCTCTCTTCCATGTTGACCAACAAGGTCCTTGTCTTTTCCCTTTTTTGGTTTTTTGTTTTCCTTTTGGGGATGACGCAAGGCATTGAGACCGAAATTTCTCCTTCATGTTCACCCAAAATATTTTTCATTTTCTTTTGCCCTTTTTGTTTACTTTTCTTGTGTTTTCCTTTTGTAGACTATGCAAGCCATCAAGACTACAATGTCTCTTCCATGTTGACCCAAAATAGACTTTCATTTTTCCTTTGTTTTCACTCTCTTTGTGTCATTCTTCTAGTTCTATGTGCTTTGAGGAATGATGACAGTTCTGAGCTCTTTCATATAAAAATATTGCAACAACAAACATACTGACCCCAAATCCATAGATCCCTTATGTGTTTGGTGTATTTTCCTTTCTGGGGGGCAACTCACTTTCTTTTCTTTTTATTTTCCTTGACATGGCGTAGCCTAACTTCGAAACATATGACTTGGTATAGGGCTTTCCAAGTTGGCTCTCATGTCTTGGTTTCTATTTGTATTTTATTTTCTTCTCTACTTTATAGTAATTTCTCACAAAACGATGTGTAGCAATTCCTTTAAAGTGGGGGGCATACATTACCATCAATTCATTTGCATTCTTGGTTCCTAGTGTATCCTTGTCATTTATATAATGCATTCATCGCTTTGTGGATGCCATTAGGTGTGATGTCCTCAATAAGTGTGATCTATCTCATCATATTACATTCCTCTTGGTGGCTTGATGCAACGCACTGCATCCCTTAAGTTGTGAATATACTATTCTTTGATTGGTCCTCTCTTGGAGACATTAGACACAATGTTCCCTAAGTGACTAACCTTGCATAACTAAACAAGACTCCTTTGAACATCTTTTCACATTTTATATTTCACATTTTACTTTACATTTTTGCATATTTACATTTTATATTAATTTTTTCCACCTTGCATAACGTAACTTGCATGACTGTGGTACCTTTGTGTTCCTTTGTTCATATGCTTAGTTTGTCATGGGATCTTCATCTTACTAATGTGAGAGCATTTGAACCCTCCCATCGATGTTCATGGCTACTTTAGTGTGAGTTTGAAGAAAGTTCATCCTCTCACTAAAGAGGGTACTAATGTGTTGTAGAAAAATGGTCCCTTTTCATTTTCATGGCCTTTTAGGTCTTGTTTCATGGTACTAGAAATATGTTTCTTTGATTTTATGTTGTATCATGGCTTCAACATGCTTATTTTGGTATTAAAACTCAAAGAACGATGTCTTGTGAAGGTGTTGTGAAGTGTTGTAAGACATTTCTACATTCTTCTAGATTCTATTTAATGCAATTCACCTAAAAACCACCTTTTCACACATCAACAAGTCTTATTTTGAAGTGTTGTAAAGTCTTGTAACAGGCTTTCAAGCTCTTCTAGGCATATTTTCACTATTTACACCCTTCTCATGCTTTATTTGGTGCCTCTATGCCCTCATAAGTTGTAATTAAGTGTATTTTTGCATATTATCCTGATAGACAACATTAAATACAACATTTTTCCTAAAACTTGTTTTTAGGTCCTAGGTGAGACCCATTCAACATGGGTGGCGAATGAGACCCCCTTGGCTCCAAATTCAAAATATTTCAAATTTTATTTTGGGATTTTATTCAAAATCACCTGATGTCGGCCTACGATGAGGTATGAATGGATACTAAGGAACAATAATTGTATAAATAAATGATTTTCACCTCATTTTAACCCCATTCATCAAGTTCACTTATCCACCTATGCATTTAAGCATTCAAGCATTCTACAACATCTTTCAAGCACTTTGAAGTAGCCATTGGCATTACTTTAGAGTTGCATCATCAAGAGTTAGGTGAGTTGATAGCACTTGTGTGTTATTAGTTTATCTTTCTCTTTATTTACATTGTCTTTTCAAGGGTTTAATTACCAAAAGTGGGGTTTGACCAAGGAAAACCCTATTCACTAACCTCTAATCATTTTTCCCCTTTTGCTTGTTTGTTTGTAGATTTGATAGGTTATTAGGTGTTGAAGAGTGATTTTCAAGTCAACTAGGTGCTTCAAGTCAACTTGAGTCAAAATTAAGCTTGGAGAGAGTTATTTGTCCATTTTCTGTAAATTTGACTTTGGCAACTCGACAAGTAAACATTCTCAGATTTGGTGTTGCAGAGTTGTCTCCCAGTTTTTTAGAAATTTGGGGGAGGACTGATTCACCACCTATGGTGAATGAGTCCCACCTTAGGATTGGAAACTTGAGTTTTGTTAGATTTCATATCTTGATAGACAACAACCAGCTCCCAACAATTTTTCACTAGTAGGTGGATTGATTTTCCATCTTGGGTGAATGAGTCCCACTATGAAAAATAAATGAATTTCACCAGCATCCAGAACACTCTAGAAAGCTCACATTTCACCTAGGTGCACTCAAATTCATCCTTGTACTTTTTGTTCAGCATAATTTCTTCATTTACATAGTTGTTTGTGTATCACAATGTGTTTTCAAACATAGTTGTAATTACACTTTTGCATTCATTTTCAGTCACCTAGATTAATGTATTTCCTTTAGTTAACTTTTTTTAAATCACATCACATCACACACATCCTAATTTGAGTGGTACATAAGCATTTTTGGCCCTATCTCTCTCCTTTTAGGTGAAAAACCCTAGAAGTGCAAGAGTAGTCCATAAGGTCCCAAAAATCTATGTTTCAATATGAAGGGATGTTGACATTGGTAGTATCTTTCTTCAGTCAAGGTTGTTTGAGTTTTGGTACTTTGGAAGATAGTTTCTTAAGTTATAGTGTATGGAAGAATTGTTTGAGTGTACTAGGTGTGTGCATTCCTCAAGTGAAAGTTGTTGTGAAGGAGTGTTGGATTTCAAGGTGTTTATGGAATATTCCAAATTGTGTTCAGGTGACTTTTGTATTCTGCAAGTTTTTGTTGGATCAAAGGAAGTGTGTACTTAAAATTTTAATGGTTTTTACATAGGTAGCAACTGACCTATGGTGGGTGCTTATTGTTTGTAGAAGAATGTTGTAGTGTGGTTTTATAGTTTTGGGTCCCAGTTAAGGAGTGGTGTGGTCCACCTTCACTTCTATCCACCAAAAAAGTGTTTTGGTTCTAATCTAATTTGAATTTGCATGGTTTATGTGTGTAGTTGACCTTGGAGAATGGTTTCAAGGTTGAGTATGATATAAATGTTAGTTTATTTGTTGAGGAATGCAAATTAGAGAGATGAATATGATGGGAATGACGCAAATTATAGAGTGTTATAGTATGAATTTAGGAAGTGCATTGTTATCTTTCATGTGTTAGATTACTAAATGCATTGAGCATAAGGTGTTTACAATTCTTTAGTTATGTTGCAAAGGTTCTAGTGATGTTGTGGTGGATTTCTCTTTGTAACACTCTTCTCTATCTTCTTTTCTATTTTGACAATGAGCCTTTCTTTCTTTGGGCAGTGAGCTCTCTGCCAATGATCCCTATTGTATTTAGTGTTGATATTAGTTTATATTGTGAGCTAGCTAGTCCTCAGCATTGTTTTTACCATCTTGGATTTTCCATGTAAATCTGGTGTTCTTTTGTGCATGGTGTTGATTTTTTTCAATTTTTATTATTTTCCTTTCATGCTAAATCATTATAATAGATTAAAGGTTAATTGTATTAATGTGGATATGAATGTGAATGAGGGTTTTGAAGTTTTAAAGTATAAATAATTCACCCCCTCTCAGTTATCTTATGCATTCAACATCAAGATGTCCTATTAGAACTAATTATGCTGACTATGATAGATGTATGAAGGAAAGTGCTATGAAAGTAGGTCATAACATTGAAGGAGAAATGGTGATTGCTTTTCATGCTAGAAAGGAGAAGAAAAACCAGATCATTGACACTGGATACTCAAATCACATGATAGGTGATAAGAGTAAGTTTGTTAAGCTTGAGAAGTTTGAAGGTGGTTTAGTTAACTTTGGTGATGATACATTTTCTAGGATATGTGGAAAGGGTTCAATAATTTTTTATGGAAATTATAATTCATATAATATTCTTCATGTTAAGGGTCTAAGGTATAAAGTTTTGAGTGTAGGAAAAATGTGTATCAAAGGATATAATCTTTTGTTTTAGGATGTAATATTTGGTTTTGAGATCAGAAAAAGGCTCCAGAATTATGGTTGTTGCAAGGACATATAGAAATTTTTATTAGCTTAAAGGTGCTAATGGTATGTAATTTATGACTCATATTAATGAAAGTTGGATATGGAATAGAAGAATGTGTCACATCAATTTTGATAGCCTAGTGAGGATCAGTTCAAATCTGTGAGAGATCTATCAAAGATTACAAATCCTATTAATGTTATCTTTGCAAGGAATGTTAGATTGGGAAACAAGCTAGAAAGAGTTTCAAAGTAAAAGAACACTCTACTACCAGTCCTTTGGAGTTGGTTCATACAGATCTTTGTGGACCTATCAAAATTAGAAGTTTTCAAGGTGACAAGTATTTCATGAACTATTGATTGATGATTATTCTAAAATGATGGGTTACTTTTTTGAAAGAAAAATTAGAAGTTTTAGATAATTTTAAGGCATTCAAAGCTATGGTTGAGAATGAAATAGACATAGAAATAAAATTTTTAATATTTTATAGAGATGGAGACTTCACCTCCAATGAATTTAACACTTTTTGTGAAGATAATTGAATAAAGAGGCATTTGCCAGCTACCAGGACTCCTCAACAGAATGGAGTTGTGGAAAGGAAGAATAGAACTATTTAGGAAGTAGCAAGTAAAATGATGAAGAAATAAAATCTATTGGATGTCTAATAGAGAGAATAAATTCATACTGTAGTATATATATTACTAGAGCACAAGAAAGGACAAATAGTTCAAAGATTCCCTATGAGTTGTGGTATGGAAGACCATGAAATATTTTAGAGTGTTTGGAAGAAAATGCTATTTCAGAAGAGATCAAGAAAACTTAAGAATGTTTAATACAAGATTTTATGAAGGAATCTACCTTGGATAATCTATAGGAAGCAAAGCTTACTAGTGCTACAACAAGAGGCTGAAAAAGATTGTTGAAAGTGCAAGTGTCAAAGTGGATTATATAGGAATCTACCTTGGATAATTCAATGATGGTAGATGGATATGAATCAAATGAGTCATCTTGAAGAGAAGAAGAAAAATATGATGGTATGGAAAAAAAGTGTAGGTTGAAAAGAAAGAAGATCCAAAAAAGATCCATTAATACCACTAAGTATGTGGAAAAGAATCATTAAGAAGATCAAATTATTGGTGACAAGAGTAGAGGTGTGTTGAAAAGAAGAAAGGCTGATATGATAGAAGAACAAGTAAACCTATGTTTGATTTATAAATTTGAACCTAAAATAGTGATTGAAGCATGTAAAGATGAATTTTGGATCAATAATATGGAAGAATAATTGATGCAGATTGAGAAGAATTGGAATTGGGAACTTGTCCCAAGACTTGCGAACAAGAAAGTGATTGGAACTAAGTGGGTATTCTAGAAAAAATTGAATAGGAGTGGAGAAGTGGTAAGTAACAAGGTAAGACTTGTGTGTAAATACTACACACAAGTGGAAGGAATGGATATTGAGGAGACATTTACCCCGGTGGAAAGAATGAAAGCTATTAGGATATTTTTTATTTTGTAGAACATAAGAATTTCAAAGCCTATTAGATGGATGTGAAGTCTGTATTCTTGAATGGTAGGTTGGAAGAATAGGTTTATATTGAACAACTTGAAGGCCTTCAATTATCAAATAATCTTGTTATGGTTTGTATATTGAAGAAGGAATTATATGGACTCAAGCAAGCTCCCAAAGCTTGGTATGTAAGATTGGATAGGTACTTGTTGCAATGAGGATTCAATAAAGGTACCATAGATATTAATCTTTATTTCAAAGTTGAAAAGATCAAATATTGATTGTGGTTGTGTATGAACTGATGACATAATATTTGGAGGTAATGAAGCAATGTACACGAGATTTGTAGAAGAGATGCAGAAAGAGTTTGAGATGTCTATGTTTGGAGAGATGAATTTCTTCCTTGGACTTCAAATTAATCAGACAAAGAAAAGAATATTCATATCACAATCCATGTATGTACTCCCATGGTTACTGGTTGCATATTGAGTAGGAATGAAGAATCTCCTAAGGCTAATAAGAGAAAGTACAAATTAATGATTGAAGGATTGCTATATCTAACTGCTACTAGAATGGATATCATGCATGTAGTTTATCTTGTGTCTAGATTTCAAGAATATCCTAGAGAGCCACATGTGGCAATAGTGAAGAGGACATTCAGATATTTAAAGGGAACTCTAGAACATGGCTTGTGGTATCTAAAGGATACTAATTTCTCTCTAAGTTCTTACATAGATGCTTATTATGAAGGTTGTGTGGATGATAGAAAGAGTATAGGTGGTGGTGCTTTCTTGCTTGGAAGCAGATTGATGTCTTGGCTAAGAAAGAAGCAAGATTCAATGTCATTACTTAATGTAGAGGTAGAATACATTATTGTAGGATCATGTTGCACACAAGTTTTGTGGATGAAGAAAACTTTGAAGGATATTAAGTGGTATAGGATGAACCCATTTCTATTTTATGAGATAATACAAGTTTTATCAATATTTCAAAGAATCTGGTAATGCATTCAAGAAAAAATAATATTTTAATTTAATATCACTTTAAAGATATCACATTTCCACAATCCATATTGATTATTGCTAGATGACTTCTGGTTTTGATTGTGTAAGAGTTTTTTGCATCAATCAAAACCAGAAGTCATCTAGCAATAATTAATATCACTTTTTGAGAGAGAAAAGGTTGTAGAGAATGAGGTAAAGTTGAAATATATTCCTAGAAAGGATCAAGTTTCATATATCTTCATGAAGGCTCTTCTTAAGGATAATTTTGAGTATCTCTAAGAGAAGTTGGGGGTTATTTTCCCTCCTTTCAACTAGATGCATAATGATATGCATTAGTCTAGTGTATCTCATAATTCATTCCTTTTTTTGGACAAATTTTGGGGGCTACCTCTTAGGGGGAGTAGGTAGTGGCATTACTGGTTGTTGTAGTCAGGGGGAGTAAGTGTTGTCATTATGTTGCTCATAGGTGTTTTTACTTTGGGCTAGTTGTTTCAAAGGATATGTGCAATAGTTGTTGGTTGGTGTAGTATGTTGTGTACTCATAAGGGGGAGTATGTAGAGAAGGTGTGATGAAAAAAAAGTGTAGTAAAAGGAAAATGAAGTTACAAAATAGATACATGATTGATTAATGTCAAAGAGAATGTTGACCTTTTCCATTGATGTCAAAAGGGGAGAGAGTTAATTGAAAAACCATATGATTTAAGGGGTAGAGAAATCACGAGAAAGAGAATGATAGAAAGCATAGATGCTTGTCTAAGGGGGAGTAATATGCACTATGGTCCAATATATGTGTTGGTGATCTCTTGGAGTTGTTTTGGTTCATGTTGCTGATGTTTTTTCCATGTGTTGTCATTAATGAGAAAGAGGGAGATAATTGGAAGTTTGTGTTGTCATTGATGTCAACAAACCTTTTTTGTTGCATTGATGTCAACCTATGGAGATGCTTTGATTGGTTGCATTATATTGTCATTGGTAATATCACTAATTTCAACCTCTAGTGTTTCTATGATGAACATGTGTTGGTGATGTTCAACCTCTTCTGAGGTTGATATGTTGAGGCATTACAAATGTTGAATTTTATTTTATGGTGCTTGGTTTCCAAGTGCTTTTGAGAAAATCTAAATAAAAGAGAAAACAGTGTGGTGAAGAGTTCAGTTGGATAGAGTGGTGTTCACTGTTTTGCTCCACATTTCTTCATGGTTGAAGACCTACTTGTGCCATTTTGATATGTTGATAGAGGTGTTCAAAGGTGTTATATATAGAGTTTCAGGTTCTAGATCATTGTATAGAGAAAGTTGTGTTCACTAGTGTGTGAACTTTGAAAGCAGTGTCATCTAGGAGAAATGGTTTTCCTCCATATTTCTTTGTAGTTTGGTTTTTTGTCTTGCAGATCTAGAAGTGTGCTTATATTGCTATTATATATCTTTAATTTGACTTGTTTGTGTTTTTTTACTCTACAAGGTTTGATTCATGTTCTACATGTGCAAAGTTAATTAGGTGTGTTGGATGAGTATGTTCTTCTCTTTTATGATGTTACAAAGGATTTATTAGATTTCAAGGTGTTGCTAGAATATTATAG
Source organism: Sequoia sempervirens (assembly GCA_007258455.2). Taxonomy (NCBI): domain Eukaryota; kingdom Viridiplantae; phylum Streptophyta; class Pinopsida; order Cupressales; family Cupressaceae; genus Sequoia; species Sequoia sempervirens. The sequence goes on from VDFB02373365.1 coordinate 183,623,820, forward strand.
ATTGTTTTTGAGTTTTTTGTGTGGTCCACAAGTCCTTGATAAAAGGAAGTGTCTACTTAATTATTTGATTGTGTTAACATAGGTTTGATTGACCTTGGGCATTTACACTAATTGTAGTTATGCTTCAGTGTTTGAGAAAGTGTGGCATTGTGTGTATGTGTGTATTTTTGTTCCAGTTAAGGTGTGTTGTGGGTTTCCTTCATCCTCTCCATTGCAGGAATGTTTTGGTGTCAGTCTAATTTGAATTTGCATGTGTTGAGGTGCATAGTTGACCTTGTATACTATTTTCAAGGTTGAAGATGGTATTTATGTCTATTGATTTGATGTAGAATGCATAAAAGACGTGTGTAATGTAAAGTGTTAAGATGTGAAGTATGAAAGTATGAAATGTAGTGTGAGCTTTAATGCCTAAAAATATTGGAAGAAGTGAGTTGAATGTTTTTACATTATATAGAGAGAGTGTGGATGTTGTGGTGAAGCAGTGGTGGAACTTTTCCATTGCTCTGAGATGGATTTCTCATTGTAACAATATTCTTTATTCTTCTTTATAATCTAGCAGTGATCTATTGGTAGTGATCCCTTCTTTTCTCTTTGGGTAGTAAGACCTCTGATAGTGAGTCTATTGTATACCATAATTACTTTATATTTTCAGCTAATCCTCACTGTGGTTTTTCCCTTCTTGGGTTTTCTACATAAATCTGGTGTTCTCATGTGTTTGGATGTGTTATCATGTGTTTACTCATGTGTTTGGATGTGATTATCATGTTTACATGTGTTCTCATGTGTTTGGATGTGTTCTCATGTGTTTGGATGTATTCTCATGTGTTTGGATGTGTTATCATGTTTGGATGTGTTTTCCTTATTGTTTATCATGTTTGCATTACTGTTTATCATGTTTGCATTATTGTTTATCATGTTTGGATGTGTTTGCATTAATAGTTACTAAGGGCATGTGGACTAATGCAAATCTAAATATTAATGAGGGTTTTGATTTTTTAATTTAAATTGATTCACCCCCCTTCTTAGTTGTCTTGTGCATTCAACACATTTAATTTTCAATGTAACATCATAAATTTATCTCATACTTAGGTCATTTTTTTAGCACACTTGAATTTAAGTGTTTTAAAAATAAGTTAGCTTTGATAAAAAATGATATTTGGTCAGACTTTTTCTTGCTAAAATAGATTCAATCTACGCATTTTTTAATTTAAACATCTACTAGATACATACACAATACTATGTTGGCACCCACAAGTGGAGATGTTGAAACTTTGCCTAATTTAAGAGACAAAATTTGTTAAAATATGGTTATGGATCAAGGTGGAGGTGGTAAGAGACCTCATGAGGAGGAAAAAATAGAAATGGTGTTCCTTTAGGCATGGACATGTTGGGAGCTACCAAGGTGGTGGATTGATTACTTGATTATATCTCTAGAATAAATTACTCAACCACAAGATTTATATCTAGATGCAACAAGCTTGGGGTTTGAAAAAGGATTGATGGTGTTGATAGTGTTACAATTAGCAATGCAATATTAAAGATAATAATTCTTCGTCAATATGTGGGGCGAAGAAATGTAGTTGATGTCACTCAATCAATTTGCTTTGCGATTATTTTCATTGGAAATTGGCACTTATGTTCTACATGAGGATTTCAAGTACCTTGTAGACCAAGAAAATATTCACATTAAATATTTTATTAATTATCTCCACATCATCATGCAAATTAGATGAAGCTATTCAAGTGCATGGAGAAGATTGATAAGGTCCTACATCTTATAAAGATAAGAGGATCACAAAGGCTAACTGGTATGAATGAAATACGTGACATCAAACTAGGTGGATCCTAGCCCTTAAATTAATTTATTTATCTAATCTACCTCTAAACATTATATGAAAAAAATGGTTAGAATGTAGATAAAATAACTATTATCCCTTGTGTATCTATGGAAAGCTATGTATATTCCATACATTTTGATGTTTGACTATGAAAGTTTTGCTATGAATATAGAAAGCTACTTTTTGCATGGAAAGATGGTAAGATAAGTTGTATAAATGAGGTGGATTTGATGAATTTTGTTCTACCAAAATGTAAGCTTTAACACTACTCTTTTATAATTCTTAGGTATCAAAATTTAGATTTATAAGTAGTATTATTATACACACATTTAAGTAAATTTAATTCAATTTTATAATATTGAAAAAAAAAACTATAGATTACTTAAGAATTGGGAGAATAAACTTTTGTCAAAATTCTATATATTTATAGTGAAGAGGCTTTATAAAGCAAGAGCTTTGTCTCCAATATTTGTTTCCACTGCAATACCATTTAATATGCATATAGCCCCACAATACTAGTCAATATGTCAACCATAGGAAATTGTTAATATGTCAAAAAGGTATGTTAACTACCATTTTGTTAATTTTAAAAAATTGAATACTTATATTTTTATTGATATATGCAAAAAAAAATCACTATAATTTTTCATGATCATAATTATATTTGTTTCCATAGGGAATTATATAAAAATGAATAAGGGTTTAGATTCTATAATTAAATATTGGTAAATAGAAAGTTTTATTTTCCTACTTATTTAGATGCGAGTGTTCATTATTTTAGACTAGACTACTTGATGATTGTGATTTTTAATTTTTTTTTGGTTGCTTATTGTTTGCTCAACATACTTTCTTCTCTTCTATTAGACTATCAACAATTCATGCCTAATTTTTATGAGGTTAATCTTTATTTTTTTATAATTTGCATTGCATTATTAATTAGTTATTATAGTTCAAAAGAGATTTGTATGTGAAAAAAGATTCTTTTTATTGATCATCTTTGAGCCTCAAATGTTGTTGCAACAATAAGACCATGCTCTTTTTTTCTTAAGTTTATTTCTTTATATTTTAATTTTATTTATAATATTTTTCAAAGTATTTTATTCATTTGTATGTTGTAGCTTTATGTTTGTATTTGTTTTATTCTTTTGTGTTTTACTTTTATCTTATTTATTTATATTTTATATTTTATTTTTTTAATATTAATTATTATTTTCAATTTAATTTGGTTAAGTTTACTTAAATGCCTTAAAGAACTGTGGTCTCATCGAATGCCATGATTGCCGAATATGCACCAGATGCGTTTGAAAAAAAGGATTGAGAAACTTTCAACCAAATGACATTCGCAGGTTTAAACCCAGACTCCGCAATCTTTGCCAGCAACCCCACAGCCTGTGCGAAAATGGAAGGTTTGGAACGGGGTATGGACATCCATTATAGGATAAATGATGTAGGAATTTTGTCAGATGTTGTATCTGCATCTGCCCTGTGAGATATGTATTCAAAATGTGGAAGCACGGACAAGGGACGTGATCTATTTGACAGAATGACTCCAAGAATTATTTACAGAATGCCTCCAAGAATTACTTCCAGAATGACATGATTATAAGATATGCAAAAATGTGGAAGCATAGACAAGACTCTTAAACTGTTTGACAGGATGCCTCAAACGCACTGTTCTCATGGAACGTCCTGATTGCAGGATATTAACAAAATGGGTGTGTTGAAATGCTTTAGAAACTTCCAACCAAATGCAATTGTCAGGTGTAAAACCAGACTCTACAACCTTTGCTACCATCCTCCCAGTCTATGCCAAATGGGATCTTTGGAACAAGGCGTAGACATCCATCAAAGCATAAAGTGTAGAGGTAGTTGCAACTGCTTTGTAGACATGTCTGAAAAATGTAGTAACTCATTTTAGAACCAGTCTTGTCCTACCATTGTCTCTCTTCTTTCGCATGTTGAAGTTAAATTAATAAAATCACAAATATAAACAAGTATTGTCTATTGATATATTATAAAGACTGACTTTTGAATTTCGACTTTCTTAATATTTACATCAATAGAGTAGTTGCATGTTCAATTCGCAATCAATCTCAAAATTAAACCTAAAATTTTTACTTAATGGCCCATTAGGCCCTTAGTTTTAAACCATGCTTTGATACTATATAGGACAGCCTAATAGGATTGGAAAAAATTAGACTATTTATTTAATTGAACTTCTTAAGTTTTTTCCCACATTATATAAAGGAATGTAGTCTTACGACATTAATAAATCCTATGAAAATCTATCCAAATATTATCTTGTATCAACATACTTGGCTTTTGAGGTTTGATAACATTATTGATATTAGGCATTCATGTTTAGGTCTAAAAAAGTCCTTATTTTATCTTAACATAGGGTGACATCTAAGAGATGGGTTTTATGACGAGATTTAGTTTGGTTTGAACCATCAAATTTTAAAAGAATTAGTATGAGAACATGTGGCCAACTCCAATGGTGCATTCTCACATTCATTAAATCCTAATCATATTTGACATACTTTAATTATGCTTATGTATGTGAAAGCATTTTATACAACCTAGTTTAATATACTCATGATGAAGAAGATGCAGATCTTCGATCTGGTATATACAAAAGAGAAGAGAAGTAAATTTAAGAGAAAGGAATGAAAATTCCAAGAGAGATGGCTTCATAGGTCCTCAAACCCAAGGAGAGTTACAAAAATGTGTCACAAATTTGTAGACCTATGGAAGATGAACAAAAGGCTCTCCAAGATCTCTCACATGGAGGAAACCCAAAGATGTAAGCACCTCACAGGCTCGCAGACCTGCAAGAAAGGTGTCCCGTAAGATCTCTCACATGAGGGAAAGCCAAAGAAGAAAGTGCCTTATAGGCCCGCAGACCTTCAAGGAGGTGTCCCCCAAGATCTCTCACATGAAAGAAACCTAGATGCAAGGGGACTCTGCAAAGTTAGAAAGCGGCATCATAGACATACCTACAAAGCGACATGTTTTCTCACAAATAGAACATGTCTGAAAGCGACCATGTAGGCAAGTAAGCAGACAGTCACGCAGACCATCAATAAGTTTGAAGGCTTTCAAAGGGGTCCCTTGGGAACCCTTCAAAGAAAAGGGGTTCACTCAAGGGATGCACTATTTGAAAGTGTATAAAGAAGAGAGAGGGGGTCCTTAAGAAGGACATACATCTCCAAAATGAGTTATCACTGCCCCCAATATACAGTGGAGGAGAACCATGCAAGATACTTAGAAAATGCAGGATAGAGGTAAACCTTGATATCAGTTGTCATTTGAAGAAGAGGCAAGTGCATCAACAAACAAATGAGTGATGACACCTGAATCACGAAGTTGTTACATATTTTATCCTTCAAGGCCTTACATTCACTGGTGGAATGGTTAGGCACTTGATGGTATGCACATAAAGGATGTTTTCTTTTATCATGCTCATGAGATTTCTTATGTGTAGGAGAAGGAAGAGTAATTATGTGGGCTTTTAGAAGCCACAAAAAAATACACTCTTGCTTAGATAAAGAATGAGGAGTAGGAGGTAACCCTTTCTCTTGTGGAGAAAAGCTTAATTTCTTATAAGAAGAAGGCACAAATGTTGTGGATAATGGAGGATCACACTTTTCTATAGGATTTCCATCATCCTTCTTAATAGGACTATGAAATTTAACCTCTTTAATAGAAATGCAATCATCTTCCTCAGAAGGAGGATCAACATCAAGGACATTACAACTATTTCCCACACTATCCCACAATGCAAAAGAATAACTATCTTTGATAGCGGGATTGGGTGATGTTATTGGAAGGTCTAAATGGATTGGGTTGACTTTACATTCTCTAATGAAGGATTTTGTAAAGTCTATAGAACCCCAAACATCACCAAGACATTTTTTTTCTTGAGAAGAAGCAGAAGGAGTAGACTTAATAATTCTTGCTTCAGAAGGATCTTCTTTAGGGACATCTATCTCAAGAGTATCCTTTATAGTAGGTACTACTGGAGTAAACATCGACACATTGGAGGACACTGAAGGAATAAGAGTAGGCACAACGGAAACTTGACCAACAAATTCCATCTCACATAAGTGAATAGCATTCTAGGGTCAACCTTGACTGTGACTACTTAATTATTACAAATGAACACAATAGATTTATGCAAGGTAGACGAGACTACACCCATAGCATGAATCCACAGTCTACCAAGAAGGAGGTTATATGGTAGCTTTTATGAGATAACATATAGAAGGGTAGGTACAGTAACTGGTCCCAACCTCAAAGGCAAGACTATCATGCCTAGGGCTTGTTGACCGACAATATCGAACCCACGAATGACAACCAAAGAATCATTAAGAGAAGATGAATGAATAAATATTTTAGGCAATAGATCAATGCTACATACATTGAGTGTCGAACCAACTTGTCAACGAGAGTATTGTTAATGTTGATATTATTAATTTTAACTATAATCATCAGAGGATCTACTTGCTTATGTACTTCTGGAGGTGGGAGTTCCTTCTGATAGAATGTAATATTCGGCGAATCCACATGAATATGAGCTATCAATGCATTAGCATTTGTCGGCTTGATAGAAGAAGGCAAGAGGATATTTTGCAAGGATTCTTGAAGCATACCTTGATAAATAGGAGTAGACTAAAGCAAGTCCCATAGTGGGATCTTAGTCGACATAACAAATAGTTGCTTGACAAGATTGTAATCACTAGGTGTTTTAGTCATAGGTTTAGGTGCTTAAGGAAGGATTGGTTGTTTATTCATACTATTCTCATAAGTATGGGTTGTCGCTTTGTAAGAGGGAGCCATAAAAGGATCAAGAGAATTGCTATCAAATGGAACAACATTAATCTAGAACAAATCATTTTAGGAGAATGACTAGCTGGAGTCACGTAAATGACTAATCTCTTAGGCATTTGAGGGGAAACAGAGACACAAATTACATTTACAAAATCATCACAACTAGTAGAATAATTATTCAAAGAAATATTCTCAACATCAATCCAAGGAAGATTAGATGTGGAAGAAGGTTCATCATTTTTTAATACATCATCTCTAGAAGAGAGTGCATTAGAATGAAGAGAAGGTAGCATAATGTTAAGAAAGGTATCAATGATTTCATCTTCTTGCAATAAAATATCCTTTGAAGCAAGAGGAATTTTGTGAGAAGGATCAAAGATATCAAGTGACATGGGTAAATCCAAGTCATCGTCACATGCATGAAATGGAACATCATTAACACTTTGAAAAAAATTAGATATTGAGCTCTAATAAAAGAAGATATTAAATTCATTTTAGGGTGATAGAACTAAGAAAAACCAAAAATCTAAATTTTCAAAAAAAATTCAGTATTTTCTAGGTTCTAGTAATTTTCATTTTCAGATGTCTTCGAAGTGGAATTTGAGGTCAGAACTTGCATTGGTCCCTAAAATTTGATAGCTAAGGGCATGGTATTTTAGGGACTAAACTAATTCTCTAGGAGACCTTTCCAACGGCACAAACGGTTTTGAATTTTGAGCACCGAGTCAAAAGTTATGACCCTACTAAGTAGGGGTAGATAAATTCCTAGTTTTTGAAAAATACATCCCTCTTCATGTTGGGTTCACCAAAATGTAGTGAAGGGGAATTCATTACTCATGAGGTCTCTTCATTTAGAGAGCCTCATGGGGCAAACTACCCTAAACTACCTCAAGGAACAATGCGAGAGTTCTAGAATCAGAAAGAGTAGGTCACAAATAATTTTTGGACAAACTGACAAGCTCTCGGGCAAAGGATGGAAATGCAAGATACAGATGACAACGCAATGTGTTGGCATTGCATGCTAGCATATCATATGTGCTAGAAAGCGAGGTTATCATAGAAATGGAAAAGTAACCACTTATATTCTAATTGCTAAGTACTTCCCGAATATAGGAAAGTAACAGAAAGTGATAGAATTGAAATAAAGTGAAGTAGAAATGATAGAGATAAAGAGAAGAAAATAAATCCTCACAACCACGCAAGTGATGAAGCCCCAAAAAAATGAATGTCTTCAAAAATTCCATGCATAATATCTAGAGAAAGTGTTGGGGCTGTATAGGGGTTTGCCTCAGTCAAACCCCCATTTTGGTGTTCCCACCTCCATGGACAACCAGATAAAAAGAGAGAGATGAATTGAAATGGATAAAGTGTGTGGTGAAAGCAAAACCCACTTTAGGAGTAGAACCCACACCACCAAGTATGAGTGATAAAAGTAATCCCCACTTGAGGAGGAGAACCTGTATCATAAAAGAGGTGATAAAAGTAATCCCCGCTCGAGGAGGAGAACCTATATCACAATATGTAGATGCAAAAGATAGGGGATATAGAATCCCAGGATGCTCACAAGTATGAGATAAGGCAAGTGAAGCTACAAGAGCCAAAAGTGTGTTACAAAGAGATGCAGTGATAGCTTGAGAGTACTTGAAGCTACTATAGCAAGCTATATGAAGTTGCGCAAGCAAGAGCTAGAGTGTAGAAGGATAGAGCAAAAGTTAGAGTGAAGCTAAAAGCACTTAGTAGAAGCCATAATATTGAAAAGATAGCAAATAAGGAGAGAAAAGAAGCTTCCCAAGTGGTTACAAGGAATTTCAAGCCATTACCACTGACAAAAGTAGATGACAAGTGGAATACATGCTTGGAAATAGTCATTTGAACATTGAAATATTTTAGGACATTAGCACGGTGCGTGGACATCTATGTGGCATGCTAGTGTCCTTGAGACACATTATGGTACTATAAGAGAGGAGGACCACTACGTGAAAGACCCTAGGTCACAAAGGTCCAAGATGCGGGAGGCTGCCCTAACTTACCTCAATTGAATGTAGTGTTAGGAAATACAGGATGAGAATAACGAGGACTGCGAAGCCCCTCAATTACTCTATAGACCCAAAACTCAAAAAAGGGCTAGGTGAGCTAGTTTTTGGGTTCAACACTACACCTCAGGAAGCTCTCTGCCTGAGGATGGAAGCACGATCCTAGGACGACAACGTGGCATGTTGGCATCTATCAAGTGTGTTGGCGTCCTTATGACCAAACAACTACAGAGACAAGGTTGAACCTAAGAAAAAAAGCTAACGGCCTAGCTAGCTACAACTAAAGGACCAAAATAACATGATTAAGTAAACAAAGTACTCTCTGATGTGATAAAGTAAAAATGCAAGAGTTAGAATGGTAAGGATGATCTCATAAAGAAACTCATTCGCTAGCTAGCTCCTCGAAAGCACATTCACCTACACACAAAGAGGAGGAAAATGTTGGGTGGCTATATAGGGGCTTGCCTTAGGCAGACCCTTGTTTAGGTGTTTCCACCTCCACGGACAACCAAGAAAGCGAGATAAAGAAAGTAATGTAATTAAGAGCACCAAAACACTACAAAACAGTAAATGTGCTTACTCTACCAAGTAATAGAGGAGAGGAATGGGAAGCTTACCACCTCCACCAAAAGCATTCAAGGCTAATGGAGGAGAGAATGAGAGTACTCGAGCCTCTGTTGCAATGGTGTGATCCCAAACTTACTCTACTGAAGTGATGGAGCAAATTTGATGCTACAATGGAGTGCAAGAATGCTGCTAGAATGCTTGAAGTCAATGCTTGGAGTGAGTGCAAGAGTGTGAGAAAGCTTGAAAGTATGCAAAATAGGTTGTGAAACATGTAGAAGGAGGGAATTTGAAGAGGAGATGAAGAAAACAACCATACTTGGGTCAAGGGGGTGTTACAACTTGACCTCCAATTAGAAGTGTAACACCTCTGGAGGTTCAGCCATAGGAATTTTCCAGGGACATAAGTGCATTGCGCGGACGTCTACATGCTACATGGGCGTCCCTAATAGAAATTATTCCGCCAACACTCAAAACAGGGGTCAAGTGGGATGAAAGCAACAGGCTTAGGTGTAATTAAGCCTCTAAACTTGGTTTTCTAAAGTGGAGAAAGGAAAAAAGTGGAATTTTCATAAGAGGTGAAAATTCACTCTTATACAGGTACAAAATAACACAAACAGGAAAAGTGAAAGGTTTGATGCAAAGCTAGCCTACGAAGGTAGCTGCTGAAAAGGGGTGTAATTTTATGACTATACATGTTGATGCAAAGGTGGTTTTAACTGCTCCTAGGCAAGCAACCACCCATGCCATGAACATACAACAACCATCCCTCCCACTACAAAACAATCAACCAACAATCAATGTTGCAAACATTCAACATGTGCCACAAAGAACAAAAAGTGCTCATAAGCGACAATTCACTCCCTTGGGAGAACCTATGGAGGATGTGCTAAAGAAGTTGATACAGTCTAACCTTATCACACTCCCAGATTTTTCAAGCTATCAAGTTACACAAGTCAAATCTCTATCATAAAGATGATCATTTTAGTGAATTTCACCAATACAAAGGTCATCACACAAGATTATTTTAGTCTATTCAAACATCTCCAACACGATCTTATTGAACAAGGAGACATTGATGTCAATTGAAAAAAATTGGGAATGAAAATTTATGCAAACCCTATGCCTAATCATGGAAGAAAAAAATATTCAAGAAAGGTATCAACTTCAAACAATGTAAACCATACCCATGATACCATAGTGGGACACATTTGTTGTATTCACTCATCACAACATGTAGAATTAGAAACATATCACGATAATATTTTAAAACAAAGTCCAAACCCATTAATAGTGTCTACCAATATTTCATACCATAATGGCATCAAATATGTATCAGATTGTGATGTCTATCTCATATATAACTCAATGATTAGGCATGTTGAAGAAGTTCCAAACGAGCATGAAATTTCCTTTATTTCACCCATACCCACAAACTGTTGTGAAGAGTCTTTTAACGATGATATAACATCAACCCAAGGATCATGTCAAGAAGAGGTTCTTAAGGATAACGAAAGTTACTTTGAATCGAGTAAGGATCAAGAACCTCTATCCCCAAAGTTTCACCAAGAGTTGAGGGACATCTTGCAAACCATTTTAAATTCCAAATATGTCCCTGATATCACCCTTGAGATGCGTCTATTTGATGGACATATAAATGTTCTTCATCTGAAATAAGAATCTCCCACTCTTGATATTTGCACACAAGAGCAAGCAATAGTTGAGATTCTTGATTCTTACAATGATTATGCATCATCAACATCTTTTGAAGTAGTATCAAAAGATAACGATGTCATAGAATTAGATAAAATAGTTCATATTCATGAATAACAAGAACCCATAGAAATATCATGTGTTCATGACAAGTCATACTCAATGGCTATGGATCAGAGAATACATTATCAGTGAAAAGGATTATTTATTGTTAATACCTTCACAATGTTGGGGGAAATCTTGTCTAATGCAAACATCAACATAGGGGACACGAATGATCCTTATGATGAAAATATTGTCAACACTACAACTAGTCATATCATGAGTCATCACCCACCCATAATTCCATCCACAAGTTGGGACCAACACAGAAGGGAGAACATCTTTGAAGCAAAATAAATAGTGAAGCACAAAGGACACATCAAATACAAATGGATACCAAAGAAAAATAAAGAAAATCATCCCTCCAAAACTCTCTTAGTCAAATAAACTATGTGGAAAAGTCAAAAAGGGAAATGTAACCATCAAAGATATCCTCAAATACAAAAGTAGGATTCTTAAGTGATGAACAAAGTACATCAAACATTTGGTCCTAATTCCACAAAAACTTTCATTCCCACCCATCATTGTGTTGGAAATATGTACCTCAATCTCATAGGTTGAAACCTCTGATAGAGCCATGTCGGTGTGACATCTTTATTGTCTGGCTGACTAACAGTTGAAACCTTGTTGAATAGTTCTGTTTGCTGTGACCTTGCTTCTGTCTTGCTGACTGGTGTTATCGCTGTGACCTCTGGCATTCGTTGTAACCTTCTACCAAATGGAGATCTCTGGCCGATAGGCCACTCTTATCGTATATCAAAGGGACTCTGGGCGACAAGCGATGTCGAGGAGAGTCTTAAATGTTCGGTATGTCTCACACCGACAAGAAAAGTCTTGCCAATAGCTATACACCTGCGTTCATCAGAGTAACTCATGTGTTTTGGTATGAATTCCTAGCAACCGATGAAGGTCTCATCGACAAGGATACACTTGGAGTCTTCGCAGTGACACAAAGACTTCGGTATGAAATATTAGGGACTGATGGAGAGTCTTGCCAATGGCAATGTTGAAGTCTGTGTGACTTGTGAATAGCAGTATGAGTCTTGACGATGAGGAAACTCTTGCCGATAGGAATGAAATGAATATTAGTGGATTCGGTATGACTCGTGGCATTCGCTATATCATCTTGCCGACTGTTGGAATCTACGCCGATATCAACAATGAAGCATTTGAGTATCGGGGAGACACTTCTTGTGTCTCACCAACATGCCAACATAGGTTGATCGCTTTGAACGAGAGAAGACCATCCTACGTGGTGATTCTATGACCAATCAGAGAAGGTGAATGGGAACCTCTAGCAATTGAACTATTGCGGCCATTATTGAGAGGAAGCTCGATAGACAGGGGTGACATGGATATACTCAGTGATTGTAGATTGTGATGGGTTTGATGGATCAATGGATTGCTGTGTGGTTGTATGATCAGTGGATGAATTCTATTATGTGAAGATTGTAACGTGAATGTTCTGTAACAAGGTTTTTCATGGTGAATGTTGTTGTAAACTGACATTAGAAAGATAAGTCATAACTTTGTTTGTAATCTTTATTACTATAATACAAAGTGACTTCTCTTGGTGTGGTGGGTTTTTCTCTCGTTTAAGGGTTTTCCCACGTATATCTGGTGTTCATTTGTGTTTATCTATTTATTTATTTTTTGTTATCTATTTCAAGTGCATCTTAATTGGAATGTAATTATAAAATTTAAAAGGTATCTTTGCATTCTTCCCCGAGTTTTTTGATGTTAGGAGAGTTACTTCGGCATCTAGCTTTCCTTACAAGTGGTATCAGAGCCTGGACAGTTGTGTTATCCTTGTGGGTACGTTGGGTTTTTTGTGTCAATTTCTATTCAGTGGGAGTCTTGTAGAAGTTTATCAAATTCAAATTATAGATTGAGATGGCTAGCACATCAGGAAAGATTGAAATAGAGAAATCCAATGTCAGGAATTTTGAGTTGTGGAAACTTAATATGGAAGATCTATTGGTTGATCGTGATCTTTGGATTGATGTGTCTGGAGCGAAGCCTACAGGAATGAAGCAAGAAGATTAGGACCTTGTAGATAGAAAGTATAAGGGGATGATGAGGCTCTATTTGGCAGACTTTTTTCTTCTCAATGTGCATGAAGAGAAGACTGCATTTTCCTTGTGGAAGAGACTGGCATCTATTTATCAGGGGAATTCTTTGGTGAATAAATTGTTCCTGAGGAAGAAGTTGTACACTTTGAGAATGCAGGAAGGAGGGTCTATTGTTGATCATTTGAATGCATTCAACATGTTGACTGCGTAATTAAAATCTGTTGGTGTGAAGATTAATGAAGAGGATCGTTGTATGTTGATATTTTTTTCTTTGCCAGATTCATGGGATCACCTTGTGATGGCTATTGGGAACTGTACAACATCCAGTTTCAAGATGGAAGATGTTGTTGCTTCTTTGTTATCAGAAGACATGAGAAGGAAATATTTTGAGATGGTGAAGGAGGCCCTTGCTGTTAGAGGAAGGTCGAAAGAGAAAGGAAAGAAGAATGACAAGAAATCAAAATCAAAATTAGAGGGGAGATCAAATTCTCCTGGAAAGAAGTCCAAGGTGAAGTGCTAGAACTGTGGGCAACTTGGTCATGTTCGAAAGGATTGTAAAGAGGAGAAGAAGAAGAAGAAGAAGTATTTTTCTGACAATGATTCTTCTCAGAGTGATGTAGAAGCCTTCATTGCAGCCTTGGCTACACAGGCATCAGATGATGTCTAGCTAATTAATTCTGAAGCATCTTTCCACATGACATCTCATAGAGACTGGTTCACGAAATATGAAGAATACGATGGTGGAAAGGTGTACTTGGAAAGTGATTCAACTTTGAAAATTGTTGGCCATGGAAGAGTCATAATTCACTTCCCTGATGGAAGAGTGAACGGAATTAATGATGTAATGCATATACCAGGTCTGGCTCAAAACTTACTTTTTGTTAGTAAGCTAAATGATATTGGAGTGCAAGTCACATTCTCTGGAAATGGCTACAAGATGACTAGAGGCTCAATGGTGCTAGCAAGGGGTGCTCATATTGATACCTTGTACAAGCTGGATGCACATGTTGTTCAATGCAATAGTGTCTTTGTAAACTCACAGAAAGCTACTTATGGAGGAAAAGAGGGAAATGTTCCTAATTGTGTAAACTCTATGGAAGTTAAACTTCCAACAGAAAATATTGTGCTCTGGCATCATAGGCTAGGCCACATTGGAGAGAAATGTTTTAAAACCTTAAAGAATAAAACCTGGTTGAGGGGCTTGAAGATTGTAACCTCGAATTTTAATTTTGTGAACATTGTATATATGGAGAAGAACACCATGTTTCATTTTATTCTAGTCCTCATAAATCTTTTGGTTTGCTAGATTATATTCATTCTGATGTATTTGGTCCAGTGAATGTTCCTTCTTTGTCTAAGTCAAGGTACTATGTATTGTTCACTGATGATTATTCAAGAAGAACATTTAATTATTTTTTGAAAAGTAAATCAGAAGTGTTTAGTCGATTTAAGGAATTTAAGAACCTTGTAGAAAATTAGACTAGAAGGAAAATAAAATGTTTAAGGACTGATAATGGTGGTGAATTTTGTTCTAATGATTTTGAGAGGTATTGTAAAGACCATGGGATTAAAAGGAATAAGACTAAACCTTATACTCCACAACAAAATGGAGTTGCAGAAAGGTTCAATAGGACAGTGATGGAGAGAGCACGAAGTATGCTAAGTAGTGTTGGCTTGGAGGAGAAGTTCTAGGTTGAGGTAGTTGCTACAACATGTTACCTAATAAATCGTTCTCCAAATTTTGCTCTTGTTGAGAAAACACCTTTGGAAGCATGGTCTGGTAAGAAGTCCTCTTTAAGACATATTCATGTTTTTGGCTGTGAGGCATACGCTCATGTGTCGTATGAGAAAAGATCTAAGTTAGAGAACAAGGTTGTTAAACGTATTTTTATTGGCTCTAGTGCTGGCATAAAAGGATACAAGCTTTGGAATCCTGATACATAGAAGGTTGTATATAGCAGAAGTGTAATCTTTTGTGAGCTGAAGCCTTCTACCTTGGATCTGTAGTTAGAGACAAAGTCAAAAAACAATAAGGATGTAGTTGAAATTCCTTCGACACCAGATAAAGAGGAATTGAAAATTCAAAATGTACCTGAAACTGAGGAGAGCTCAAGCAGTTCTGAAAGTTCTGAAGAAGAAGAACCTCAACCTCAACAAGTGAGGAGGTCAACTCATGAAAGAAAGAAACCTAATAGGTATGGGTTTTCTTTGATAGATTCTACTTGTGCCTATGCTTTAATTTCTAGCATTGATGAGCCTAGGACTGTGAAAAAGGCATTTAGAATGTCTGAGTCAGACTCTTGGTTGGAAGCCATGAATGTAGAAATGGCATCCTTAGAAAATAATGACACTTGGACTTTGGTGCCCTTGCCTAAAGGAAAAAAAGTTGTTGGCTACAAATGGGTATTTAAAAAGAAGATTGGTTTGGATGGTAGTGTGGAAAATATAAGGCGAGGTTGGTTGGAAAGGGTTATTCCCAGGTAGAGGGAATTGATTATGGGGAAATTTTTTCTCCTGTAGCTAAGCTGACATCTATCGGATTTCTTTTGTCACTTACAGCAGCGTATGACTTAGAGGTCAAACAAATGGATGTGAAAATAACATTTTTTCATGGTGATCTTGAAGAAGAGATTTATATGTCCCAGCCTAAGCACTTTGTGGAGAAAGGTAAAGAGAAACTGGTTTGAAATTTAAAAAAGTCTCTATGTGGGTTAAAGCAGTCACCTAGAATGTGGTACTAGAAATTTGATACTTTTGTATTGTCTTTTGGATTTGTAAGATCAAAATATGATCACTGTGTCTATTACAAAGCTGAAAGTTATCAAGTTCTTATTATTTCTCTCTATGTTGATGATATGATGTTCATAGGCAATAGTAAGTTGATGATTTATGATCTTAAGTTTTAGTTTTCTGCTAAGTTTGAAATGAAAGATCTTGGTGTAGCAAGGTATATTCTAGGGATGGAGATAACTAGGAACAGGAATAGTAGAAAACTTTGGCTCAATTAGAGTAAGTATATCAAGACTGTTCTAGAGAGATTTTGCATGAATGATTGCAAGTAGCTAGTTGTTCTAGTCTTGCAGGGAACGAAGCTATCTATTGAAGACTATCCAAAATCTCCCACTGAGATGGAGGACATGACTAGTGTACCCTATGCTAGTGCAGTTGATAGTCTTATATATGCAATGGTCTGTACAAGGCCAGACATTGCTCAAGCAGTGGGAGTTCTTAGTCGGTTTATGGCCAATCCTGGAAGGACACATTGGGATGTTGTAAAGAGAGTTTTCAACTATTTGAAGGGAACTTCAGAGTTTTCTTTGTGTTACCATGGGAACTTGGTTGAATCACAGAGGACTCTCAGTATTCGAGGCTATGTGGATTCTTATTGGGTATGGGACATTGATAGCAAGAGGTTCACCAGTGGATATACTTTCATGTTGAATGGTGGTGCAGTAAGTTGGATGAGTAAGCGGTAGGCTATAGTCGCTTTGTCCACTATAGAGGCTAAATACATGGAAGCTACACATGCTTGCAAAGAAACAGTCTGGTTAAAACGTTTGTGTTCTAACACTAGTTATGATGCAGGGAAAATAACTATTTTCTGTAACAGTTAGAGTGCAATTTGTCTGACAAAGAATCCTACTTTCCATGCTAGGACGAAACATATAGATGTACAGTACCACTTTGTATGAGATATGGTGGAGGATGGAAAGTTCAGTTTGGAAAAAGTTGATGCTTTGGAGAATGTTGCAGATGCATTGATGAAGCCAATGAGCACAGACAAGTTCAGGTGGTGTGCTAGTTCAATGGGCCTTAGTGCCCATGATTTTTAGTAGTTTCATTGTGCTCTAGAGGTTCCTATGACATCTTCATCAAGTGGGAGATTATTGGAAATATGTGCCTCAATCTCATAGGTTGAAACCTTTGATAGAGCCATGTCGGTGTGACATCTTTATTGTCTGGTTGACTAACATTTGAAACCTTGTTGAATAGTTCCGGTCGCTGTGACCTTGCTTCTATCTTGCCAACTGGTGTTATCACTATGACCTGTGGCATTCATTGTAACCTTCTACCAAATGGAGATCTCTGAATGATAGGCCACTCTTATCGCATATCGAAGAGACTCTGGGTGACAAGTGGTGTCGGGGAGAGTCTTGGATGTTTGGTATGTCTCATACCGACAAGAGAAGTCTTGCCGATAGTTATACACCTTTGGTCATCAGAGTAACTCATGTGTTTCGGTATGAAGTCCCAGCAACCGATGAAGGTCTCGCCAATGGGGATACACTTGGAGTCTTCGTGCAGTGACACAAAGACTTCGGTATGAAGTCTAGCGACTGACGGAGAGTCTTGCCAATGGAAATGTTGAGGTTGGTGTGACTTGTGAACAACAGTATGAGTCTTGCCGATGAGGAAACTCTTGCCGATAGGAATGAAATGAATATAAGTGGATTCAGTATGACTCATGGCGTTCACTATATCATCTTGTTGACTATTGGAACCTACGTCGATATCAACAATGAAGCCTTTGAGCATCAGGGAGACACTTCTTATGTCTCACCGACATGCCAACACAGGTTGATTACTTTGACTGAGAGAAGACCATCCTATGTGGTGAGTCTACGACCAATTAGATAAGGAAAATGGGAACCACTAGCAATTGAACTATTGTGGCTATTACTAAGAGGAAGCTCGACAGATAGGGGCGACATGGATATACTTAGTGATTGCAGATTGTGATGGGTTCAATGGATTGATGAATTGCTGTGTGGTTGTATGATCAGTGGATGAATTCTATTCTATGAAGAGTGTAACGTGAATGTTCTATAACAAGGTTGTTCATGGTGAATGCTGCTGTAAACTAGCATCAGAAAGATAAGTCAGAACTCTATTTGTAATCTTTATTACTGTAATACAAAGTGACTTCTCTTGGTGTAGTGGCTTTTTCTCCCATAAGACTTTTCCCACGTATATCTGGTGTTCATTTGTGTTTTTCTATTTCTCTGTTTCTGTTATCTCTTTCAAGTGCATCTTAATTGGAATGTAATTGTAAAATTTAAAAGGTATCTCTGCATTCTTCCCTGAGTTTTTTGACGTTAGGAGAATTGCTTCCACATCTAGCTTTCCTTACACATTGCTCATCTTCCTAAGGTTGGAGAGTCAAATGTTCCAAACCATTGACCAATCCATCTCATATTCATTTATGCATGACATTGTACACTCCATTCATGATATCCATTTCTTGCATTAACCATGTGTTGGTATAAAATCTCCATCCTAAGGATTTCGAAGGCATCTATCGAAATGTGTGCACATAGAACAGGTTATTTTTGTATTCACAAGACAAATCATAGTTCTCAAAAGTTGCATTTAAGTGCTTTTGTCTTAGCAATGCCAATTCTTCAAGTAGGATATCATTGGTATGTTATGGAAATAACATCTACATCAATACCACTAGGTGGTTTAACATGAGGGTAAAATTTTCAAAAAATGAAGAAAACAGTAAAAATAAAAATTTTCCTTCACTGAAAACCACTATGGTGCCGCTTTACGAAAGTGCTATTATGAAAACCTGAAAAACATGTATCATGAGTATAATCAAGTGTCTATATAATCCTTCTTAGACATAAGTACCTCATCTTTTTCATGATAAATTCAATATTCCCTCCATCCATCCACTTCAACTTTATCCACATATTCTTGTTTATCTTGATTTTGACAAAGATTCAATGTATACTTCAACTCTACTTATGGAAATTTTTTGATATGCTCTTTACCATCTTATCTCATGAAGTCCCATAGCCCATATCTAGCACGATAAAACTTTGTTGACCTCTTCACATATACATTACCCATCTTGGTTTGTTAATTAAACTATGAAGCATCGCTAGACAATGGGGGCATGTTATTGCACTCTTGTTTTCAAATAACTCTTGATCCATGTATTATATCTCATAATGTGATATGAACATCATGATCTAGGTATCCTTTACCTCAAAATATCTCAAAAATCCCAAAAACATTCATAAAATCTCATCAAAATCCAAAAACACTCACAAAATCAAAAAATCCAAAAAACATCAAAAGATTGTATAGCCAAAACCCAAAAACATTAAAAAATTGTAAAGTCAAAATCCAAAACATCTAGGACACATCAAAATTCCTAAATAGGTCAAAACATTAAAAATCAAAATAAAAAGCATTACCTTGTCGAACTACATTGTCTCTTAGCTTAAGCATAGGCAAGGCCATGACTGACGTGCCTCTAAGACACCCTAGGTTAGTCCTTTAGGAGTCTGTCATAATAAACTTACTATCCATCAAGTGTTCATATCTCATCAACAATAATTGTTCAAAGTCAATCGAACTATGTGGTCTTTGTATGCATAATGTAGGAAAGTCTCATATTTGATAAACCCCTAAGGCCCCTACGATAGTCTTTTAGGTTAGGTTCTTGGTCAAAACTTGGAAAACACAAAAAACATTTAAAAACTTAGAAAAAACCCAAAACATTGGAAAATCTTCAAAAGACATAAACAACCTCAAATAATCAAAAGCCTAAACATTCATATAAACTTTCAAAAAAAACCAAAAATAATAGGCTCAAAACATTTTCAAAATATGGAAAACATTGAAATATATGAGAAAATCTAAAACCAACCATCTCATTTCTCTTTCACTCGCAATAAACTTTCATCCATTATAAATCAGTCATCATCTTCAAACTTTGGTAAAACAAGTAGAAAATAATTAACGGACATAAAGTAAGAACCTAAAGGTCAAAATGAAATTCTTGATCATTATCAAACATGTCAATTGAACCTTATATCAACGACCTTTCAAACAACCCATCAACCTACCAACATATGATAACATGTCCTAGGATGCATCCTTCCTACAATGGGCATTATCATTGGCAATCATTTTGAATATTTATCATCAAAACACATCACACCTTTTGGAAAGAGATATAGATAACATTGAATATTTGTTTTTTATCTTGTCTTCTGATTTATCTTATTGACCCATTTCAAGGACCTCTCGATGATGTCTACATGATTTAGAGAGAAAGGAATGGGGATTGATCATTATCTTTCATTTCTTGTGCTTGTTGGATATGCTTGTAAAATAATCTTGGTGTATACTTGCTTAGTTGTGTGTAGGGAGGTCATTTGGAGTAGATTATTGACTATTGCATGTGCTTTGGTCCAAAATATTCTAAACTTCTAAACTACATTCCAACTTGAGTTTTTCGTAAGTCAAGGTGTGAACAAGGAATATCCTAATTTTGTGTAGAGTCAAAGTACATCACACTAGACAAAACACTATCTTGGTTATCAATAACTTGATGCATCATGTCTATGTGTTATATCAAACATAAGGAATGATGGAGAGTCCCAATCCCAAAAATGAGCAAATCATCAATCTCATTACCATATCTAATAAAGTTTTGAAGAATCATAGACTTTTTGGACTTTTGAATCAATCTCAAAATCAATGGCCCTAATCCATCTCATTCTTCTATCCATTCTTCCTATTCTTGTATCTTTACTAACATTTCTATCCAAGTGTCTAATATGTGTGGTATATCAAAATATACATGAGGCTACCCATGGCCGATGATTGTCTATACAACATAAAATCTTTCTACATCAAACATATGAGCTTTCTAAGAAGTATCTTTTGTCCTCTTTGAGCTAAATCCATGTTCAATCTTTGTCGCGATATTGACCCAAAATTGCAAATTTTCGCTCGATCCCTCGAGAGGGTAGGGTATCAGCTTAATTTCTTCCATTGAGGCAATAGTGAGGCTTCAAAATAAAATAATTTAAAAAAAAAGATTTTTTTATCTAAGCAACAACATTAATCCAAAAAGCATCAGTCTTTGAACCAACATAACAAGTACCTCACTTCAAAGAGGGGAAAAATGTAGACACTTAAAAATGTCTTGAATGATACTACACACTTGAATTTGATCACTAACATTATTTTTATCTTGAATTTCACCTTCTTTTCACCTATTTGATTAAATTAGCCTAGCTATTTAATTGAATGCATCATTTTCATCTATTAATCTAATTGGTATAATTAGGTTAATTCACCCCCTTTTACCTTCACCTCTCATCATATTTAAATTGAATAGATCAAATTAATTGATTTAAACCCCAAGTCCTCTTATTTATGTAAATAATCCTAAACTATTTAATTAAATATCATATTTGCATCCCCTTTTCATTAAATGAACCAATCATTTAATGAAAATTCTCGCATTCCTCATCTTGCACATTAAAATTTAGTTTTAATTACTAAATTTTCTAATTATCCTCATCCTCCCACTTGCAAGGGAATATTACCATGGAATACTCCTCCTTTGCAAACTCCTCTAAAAGAGAATATTCCTATGGAATATCCCCTTTTGTGCACTCATTCCTCCAAAATATCTCATAACCTCTTCCTAATTTTTAGGAACTATGTTTGTTAAAAGCTAATTTGGACCATTGATTAAATTAGTTGATCCTTGTCAACTTTTAACCTTGACCATGGATTGAAATCCTTAATCCATGTCTCACCTTCTTCTCTTAGCCTTGTGACACTTGTCTGAAGGCTAATGATCCCCATTTGATCCCACATTGCCTATTTTTTCCCTTCTTCCAATCTTGGAAACCTATAAATAGAGGCCACCTTTATGAAAGAAGGATCCACCTTTTGACAACAAAGCTATGTTGTTGAAATTCACACTCACTTGCATTGATATTGAGCATTGTTATTAGCATGTTAGATTAATTTCCATACATATTTAGCTTAAGCATCCATTAATGGCTTCCATGGTAACTTAGCTTGCATCCATTTTAGCATTTTTTTTAAATTTATGGCCCATATCTTTGAATTTTGTTTATATTTGGCATAAATTGCATCCATCTTATCAAAAACTTAGCATTTAGAACTCATCTTTATCACATTAAACTAGTTTTGCATCCATGTTTCACATATATCTCATCAGTTTCAATAGTTTTCTTCAATAAAACTGATTGAAATAATCTCATATTATCAAAGGGATTGGGAAAGGGTCACCATTCCACATTAATGCGACACCACTCCCCCAATGGGATAAGATTCGAGGTCTTAGAATAGGTTTTATTATGATTTCGTGTTGATTTTATGTTAGTTTAATGATTATTTAGTTTCTTATTGATTTTGAATATCACATTGGGATCATGTCTTAGTGGATTAAATATATCTCAAAGTCATATGGATCTGTTGTATTTAACCTATACTATTATCATGGTCACAAAACTATATTAAATCATTCAAGCTATAAAATATAGCAATCATAGCTAGAAAAAATATATCAAGAGAAGTATTTAACAATGGATTGGAGATAAAGTCAAATATAGATTAGTATCCCTAGCATGGGAAAAATAATGGTGATGCAATGTACTAGATAGCCAATAATGGCTATGAAAATATATATGTATTTTTTTTTTTTCATAATGCAAACATATTGTGCTAAAAATATCAAGGCTAGCCACCAATGGTATCCATGAACACAAGCACACATAAGGTACATGATCAAAATAATAAGTAGGATCAACAACACCCAACAATTAAATGAGACCTAATAATATCAATTGAAGCAATAGAATATATATGATGAAATATGATTGATATGATCAATGGGACATGTGAAATAAATGTGACACATATAAGATACACGGTAAAAGGAGTGATAACTTGGATAAAATATTCAAATCTAGCAAGTATGATCACAAGATATGTGTTATAAATATATAAATCATTTAAGGAAATATTAATGTGATAAGGAGAAAATCGCAATGCCCCTCAATATAGAATCAATATGATAGAATTTGAAAAAATATATCATCAAG
>VDFB02373365.1:183646958-183665450 GCA_007258455.2 Sequoia sempervirens
GGTTTGCTAAAATATTTCCTAGGCATAGAGGTCCAACAAATAGATCATGGAATCTTTATTTCACAAAAAAAATATGCTAAACAAATTTTGAAGAGATTTAGAATGTTGGACAACAAACCAGCCCCAACCCCAACAACTATAGGTCTAAAATTAAGCAAATAGGATAGCAACACTAGTGTTAACCCAACCCTCTACAAGAGCATGGTTGGAAGCCTCAAGTATTTGACAGCAGCAAGACTTGATTTGATGTATGCGATAAGTCTGATTTCTAGGTTCATGGAGCAACCTAAGGACACACACTAACAAGCAGGAAAAATAATTCTAGGGTATGTTAATGGAACGAAAGGCTATGGAATTATGTATACTGCCTCCAATGAGTTTCAACTGGTTGGGTACATAGACAGTGATTGGGCAGGAAATGTAGATGATAGAAAGAGCACATCGGTATACTTGTTCCACATGGGTTCAGAAGCAATATCATGGGCATCAAAGAAGCAGCCCATAGTTTCACTCTCCACAGCCAAAGCAGAGTACATAGCAGCAAATGCAGCAAAATGTCAAGCTATTTGGCTTAGAATAATCCTTGTAGATTTGAACAAGCAGCAAAAAGATGGTACAACCATATTTTGTGACAACGTGTCTTCTATTGCATTGATGAAGAATCCCATCTTTCATGGGCGAAGCAAGCATATCAAAATTCGATATCATTTCATAAGAGAGTTGGTGGAGCATGGAGAGATTCAACTTCATTATTGCAGATCTAAGTAGCAGTTCGCTGATATTTTTACAAAGGCATTGTCAAAAGAATCCTTTGAAAGCCTAAGAGATAGGCGTGCTATGCAGAAATACTCTGGAAGTTTGGTTCTGGAAAACATAGAAAAGCACAAATGCTTTGGAACTTTGGTTCTGGAAAACACAGAAAAGGGCATATGCTTCAAAACTTCAGAAGACAGTTTTAGAATGCAGAACAAATGCACACAGGTTTGCTCCGGAAGCTTTTTGCCTATTCTCCGAAACTTTTGGTCCGTTGCTCCAGAAGTTTTGCAGAGTGATGAAGAACAAGAAATTTTGCGCCGAAAAATTTGCTCTGGAATTTTTGCGCCGAAAAATTTGCTCTGGAATTTTTGCGCCAGAAGTTTCAAATGACAATGACGAGCATAAAGGTTCAAAATTAAGGGGGAGTGTTGGAATATCTAATTTAGAGCTGCAACGAACAAGTGCATTTATTGCACCATCAAATGAAATCCAATTTGGATTGTTCCCCCTTGCCGTGTCTGAAAACTATGCTAGTCAGTTAATATTTGGCAGAAAATTAATTGTGGTGGTTGAATTTGAATTGGGCGCCAGATTTTGGAATGGCAACAAAAGACAAAAGAATGGAATGTCTATTTTGTAGAATAGAGATAGAAGTTTTTGCAGCAACAAAACAAGGGAATGCTCAGTAGAACACAAAACACAGAAAGTGAAAGTTTAAGAGAACCTGCAGTAGCATAAGACATTGACAGTGCTCCAGTGCTCTGGAATTTCTCCAGCACGTAGCAGCACACATAAGGAAGATGTGCAGTTTTTGTATGAAGAATGTACAAATCTTTTGCTTTGAGTTTTGTTAGTAATCCTTTTGAATGTAATCATTTTGTGAATGAATGAAATCGAATATATATTATTTTTGTCTCATTTTTTTTTTTGCTGTCTCCATTTTGAAATCTGGGTTTTTTCTTCGTTCTTTTCCCACTGTAGTTGGGTTTATTTTCCCAACATTTGTCAACTAAAACCTGGAATATAAACACTACGAGTTAGCTCAGTTCTAAGAATCATTTATTTCACCTGAATATCAAATATATGCTTTCCCTCTATAAAACTGCTCCAAAATGTTGTGCAAGAAATGACATGTGGATAAATCAATTCTTATCACCCATGCGTCAATCTTAGACATGGCAATTTAAGCTTCTGATTTCAATAACAATAATTGAATAACATGTATTCTTTATATCTAAAATGCAACAAATCATGTGATGCCACATCAATGCACCAATAAAACATGATTTAGTACACAAGTATGGGTCTCACTTTTTTTGTGGACCTTTGTAGACACCTTGACAAAAAATATGTTGATGTGACATCATATTTCATGATGTGATCTAAAACCTTAATTATAAGTAGGGCGCCCTCAAACAAATTGCTGTAAAAAATTGAGAATTTTTTGAAATTTCCATGTAGGACCTATTAGGTCCTCTCACCTATCTACGTCCCTTTTTTTATTTTTTCTAAAAATATTCCTTTATTTTAATGCATTTATTATTTCAAACACGTATTTACTCAACAAAATAAAATATTATCTCAAAACTTTTTCTTTTTTTTGATAAGTAGTAAATCTTGATGAATTGTAAGATTAAAATGTAAAATCATAAAGATCAATCTAGACAAATGAAAATTAACTGTTTGAACATTAAATTAATAATATTTAAATATAAGAAAAATGAAAATTACTTATAATTTAAATGTTATTTGATCACTCAAAATGAGCAGTGTTTTGTTTTCTTAATTTGTTTGCTTAACTCAGAAAGTCTGCACTATTAAAAACATAAAATTACTCTTCTAAGAACTCTTGGTCAATCATGTGGTCATTGAAATATTGTTCAATTATAAAATATAAAATATTTTAATATACAAAATGTACGACACCTTTTCAACCTTGCATGTAAAATACAAATTTTCCGGTCGATCATGTGACCATTGAAATATATTGTTCAATTATAAAATATAAAATATTTTAATATACAAAATGTACGACACCTTTTCAACATTGCATGTAAAATACTAATTTTTCTGCAACTATGAGCTGTCCTCCATGTGTCAATTCACATAAAGATGAGAACCCTGTATTGCTTATACCAAATTGAATATTATGGCCCGAAATGTTTCTAGGTCTCATAACCTGTCCATTTCATACAGTGAATATATATATTCTTCCGCTCTGCCCATAAAATGTCCACACGGAAAAATGCAATTATGTCCATGCTCGCGTGATAATTCTGATGTAAAAATAATACATTCAAATCAGATTTTTGAATGACGAGAGCTTCAGTGGCTTTGACGCCTTTAAACTTTTGATAATTTTTCCTTGCTGCTTCGAAAGTTTCTTATCTGAAATTTCATAAATGTGCATCCCCATGTAAAAATACCACCTAAAAAGTAAAATATTACCGGTCATGGATGACATATTCATGACATATTCTCAACAATGCAAAAGGTGTTTCACCCACATCTCAAAGCCGTGGTCATACAAAACTCTTGGTGTAGAATTCTATACAAATCTCTTAGCTTATCTCAATTATTCACAGGAGGTCCGGCCGTGAATTATGGCGTTGGAAGCAACTTCTATTTTTTCTCTTGCTGTAACAGTGGTTGCCCTTCTGCTAATTGCAAACTCTCTCAGAAGTAGAAATAATAACACGGCAAAGGCAAAGCCACCGCAGCCTCCATCCTGGCCAATAATTGGGCATCTTTCTCTGCTAGGTAGAAGCAAACAGCCCCTTCACAGATTTCTATCCTCTCTTTCTGAGAGCTATGGCCCAATAATGCATCTGCAACTTGGCTTCCGCCCAGTTTTGGTCATCTCTTCATCAGATCTCGCAAAAGAATGCCTTACAACAAATGACAAAGCCTTTGCTTCGCGCCCACGTATGTCTGCAGGAAAGTATATTGGGTATGATTTCAAAAACTTCGGTTTGGGTCCTTATGGCTCCTTCTGGCGAAACATCAGAAAACTTTGCAACCTCCAGCTCTTTACGGCAAACAGAATCGAATCCTTCAAGGACGTCCGCGCCGAAGAGGATTCCGCTCTCATCCGTTCACTGTTCGAGAGTTGGGAGCGAGAGATCAATCCAGTGAACATGAAGTCGAGGATCTCTGATTTAACTTATAATATCATGATGCGAATAGTTGCCAGCAAGAGATTCTAGTCAGATCTCAGTTCTGAAGATTTTCAAGAAGCGCGGCACTTTAAGAAGTTGTTGGAAGAATTTGTTTTGCTACTTGGAGCATTTGATATCGCCGATTACCTGCCGTTTCTCAAGTGGGTCGATCCACAGGGAGTAGTGTTTGATATGAAGAATCTAAGGAAGAAAATAGATGTGTTTATGAAGAAATTGCTGCAGGATCACCGAGAGAAGAGAGGGTTGCATTCTCCAGACTTGATTGAAGTTCTCATCTCTGCAACAGACAACCATGAAATTCAGTCTGACAATAACGACGATGTCGTGAAAGCTACCTCCCTTGTATGTTCTTGTATCCCTTTCTGTTACATAATTTGGAATGATCGCAAAATCTTCTTATCATAGTTTGTATTACATAGGTGGTGTCCTGTGGTCAAGGTACAGAGTGTTCAGGCGAAGCTACGTGTCCTTGTGGTCAAGAAACAGATCGTTTAAGCAGAGATCCGGGACCATAAACAACCCATTGATTGACCATAATAGAACCGAAAAGTTGATCACAGCACAGGTTTTTTAAGCTCTTACCTTCAAGATTTGTCTTTTGGTTTTGCAGAGCTTGATAAGCGCAGGTACTGAAACATCCTCTGCGACCATCGAGTGGGCACTGTCCGCTCTGATAAAGCACCCGGATATTTTAGGCAAAGCCCAGCAAGAGCTCGACATAGACGTCGGATGGAACCGATTAGTGGAGGAATCAGATCTTCACAAGCTGAAATATTTGCAGGCAATTATAAAGGAAACTTACAGGCTTTATCCAGCGGCACCTCTTTTGGTCCCTCATGAATCTATCGAGCCCTGCACTGTTGGAGGATATCATGTTCCCGCAGGAACGCAACTGTTAGTGAATCTTTGGGCAATTCAACGGGATGCGGCCGTGTGGGAGCGCCCCACGGAATTTGATCCTGAGCGTTTTCTGAATAGCAGCAAAGAGATTGATGTGAAAGGGCAGGACTTTGAATTCTTTCCGTTTGGTTCAGGAAGAAGAATGTGCCCGGGCATGTCTTTGGCATCGATTGTGGTCACTCATACACTGGGGCGGCTGCTTCAGAGCTTTGAGTGGTCTGTTCCAGAGGGCACTGCAATTGACATGAAAGAGGGGTTTGGGCTCACGATGCCCAAATCAATTCCATTGGAGGCCATTGTCAAGCCTCGCCTTCCCCTCCATCTATACTGATATGTCTTCTTACTGCTCGGAACAGAGTTTTTAAGGCCGGATCACGGTGCTCACCCTCACTAGGAATAGTTCTTGAGGTTTTGAGTCCTCATTAGATTTATTTAACATTAAAATTGTATTGATGTTAATGTTCGTAGATTGATAATACAAAAATTAACTATTTCGAGTGGTTGCTCAAAATTAAAATTTAATTTTTAAGTTGTGTATAATATATGTTATATATATATATTGGGAAAAGAGGAGGAAGGAAGATTAAAAAGAAGGGGTAAAAGAAATACAACTGATGTTTTTGATTAAAAATGTTTAATAGTGAATGGAGTAGAATTTAAATTTTAGTTTATTAAAATTAGACATATATATAATTTATTAAATTTGTGTTTTTTATTTATAAATTTTATTTTATTTTTTATGAGTAAAATATAAGTGGTCCGAATCCAAATAACAACACATAATAACAAAAAAATATTGTAAGAGCTATATTAAAAGGGGGACAGTCATAGTCATTCAGTTTTCTCTAGATATTTGTAGGACTAGAGCCATTAATGACAAGCTCTTGAATAGTAACCAGACCATCTTTCTTATTCTTATCCTTAATATGCAATTGAGTAGCATGTGGAAGAGAAATACCTAAAGCCAAACATGGGACTTGCTACAATCTTGCCACTAAGGAGCCTCTTAATCACAAGGCTAAAGGAAAGCAAGAGGGATTTGACTAGCCATTTGCAATCAAACTGATGTAAGGTTTTTCACTTAAATACACTATTAGTTTGAGTAATTTATGTGCTTAAAATTGTACATTTCCAATTATTAAATTATTCAAACATCATTTAGGGCGAGATCCTATGAGGGGGCTTCAGGATCTATTTTGAAGGAGCAAGGGGTCCCATGAAGTAGAAAAAAAATGTTATAGGATTAATTAGAATATTTTCCTCAAAAATAGGAGCCCCTACTTTTTAGCTCAAAAACATAAGGGGGTGCAAATGGGGTGGGGCTAGAAATTGCCCCCACCAGCTTTGACTTTTTTAAGCCACTTGTCAATCATATGATGATTTAAAATTTTTACCAATTAATTTTTTTATTATTTTATATTTATTAAAGCTGCTGAATTGAATATGCAAAATAATAAAATTCATGAGACCACTAGCTTCCATAAATATAAGAGCTTAAACTTTTGAATTTAAACTATGTTATAAAATTCATGGGAGCCTCACTTTAAAATAATCCTAAAAATTCTAGAAGCACCCACTGAAATTTTTTAGGAAGCCTCCTTTCATGAAACTCCACCCTTAGAGATAGGACATGTTAAGTGTTGATTTTTTTGACATGATTGAACATATTTTATTTTGGATTCAAAATTATGATATTTTATCAATGTTTGTGTTTCAAGTTAAAAAATGATATACCTAGTACCGTGTGACACACATATTCATTGATATAAAACTTTATCCAAAGTAATGTTTGCCACATCCATTATTAATTCAAAGGTATCTATAGATTTGCATATTAGTTAGATGCATGACAAACTTGATATATTAATATAAATTATTTTAAAATCAGAGAATTAGATATTGCTGCCAGTAAATGAAACGACGGATACAGTAACGCTGTTAAGAATATTTTAACTTAGTATTGTGTGGGGGCCGTGCGAATGCGAGCCTCCTCTGTCACAAATTATGACATGCACTCTTCCTTGTGCAATGAAGTGCTCTCTATAGGCCGTCGGCCTTCCTGATCACCGATTGTGTTGGCAACTGACATGCTGAATGATTTGGGCGAATGATTCGGGCAGTTTCTAAATTGATATGTTGAGTGGGCAGTTTCTAAATTGTTATGTTGAATGCCTTTCTTGTAGCTTCTAAACAGTTTCGTAGTTTCCTAAATCTCTCTTTAGAGAGCCAAAACAAGTTTCCTACAATAGAAAAGAAACATTCCTTTATTGACTTGTTTTCTGTTTTAGCTTGCTGTGATGGCAGTGAATGCTTTTCCTATCTCAGTTTTTAATGACAAGTTTGATATGTATTGAGAACAGTAATGATGTAATGCTGCTCCTCTGTTAAGAACTCTGCTCTGTTTTTTAATATAAGTCTATGTGCTTAAAATTTCTGTGTGAAAAAATTTGTGTCCCCTGTTTTTCTTTCATTCTGTGTTTTGTAAATTTCTGCTATCTTTATTCTGGGATTGTTTTAGATTCTTCAGATTGACCTCGCCCAGGTAAGTATGCTTCTTCAAACCCCTTCACCTTCCTCTTCTACTCCCTCTACTCCCTTGTTTTCTTCTTCTCACGCATGTAGGATCAGACATCTATGCCTGCCTGCCTCTAAATCATCTAAACAAATACCAGCGATGTCTCCATGTATTACATAGTCCAATCCACCAAATGCTCAGTTGCAAATCGCAGATCTCACCGGCAGAACACGAAAGGAATGATGAAGGGTTACAAACTCAGAGTGCAAATTAGGATGAATATAACTCTTCGACATTAACTAAAACAAATGATTAAAGCTGCAGACTCGAGCTCGGAAAAATAAAAATCCATGCCTTACTTGACAATACTATTTCATTTCAATTCTTTTATTCATTACTGCTAATAGATGTTTAGTTGCTGTATGAGACCCAGTAATTTTTTGCTTTTAGCATTGTATATGTAGTATAACCATTTTCTGTTTTGTATATTA
Organism: Sequoia sempervirens; assembly: GCA_007258455.2. NCBI lineage: Eukaryota > Viridiplantae > Streptophyta > Pinopsida > Cupressales > Cupressaceae > Sequoia > Sequoia sempervirens. The sequence continues at coordinate 183,654,800 of VDFB02373365.1, forward strand.
TGTTCTTGAGATTTGGCCTGAACAATGAGAACAATTCGAATTGATTTGATGTTTTTCGTAGAAATTTGTGAACAACGCTTTAATTTGTATTCTTGTTTTCATTTCTGATGTAAGGCTATTTGAGAGGTTGATGTTCAGTCGCCCTTGTTCAAATTTACATATTTTGTCAATAATTATATACTGTTATGGAAGCAGAGTAAATTTGCATATTTTGTAAATAATAAGTATATACTGTTATGGGAGCATAGTAACTATCTGATCACTTTTCATATCTTCATTATTTCCATGTTGGTTTTAAATGAAATTAAAGAATATTTATATTTGGTCTTAAAATTAATGTAATATAAGGGTAAACTCACAAAATTGGTTTACAATTCTAGTGATGAAGGAAAATTGCAAAAGCGTTTCTATGAATTTTGTTTTTGCTTTTTAGGGTTTCACACAAATTGGGGTGTTTGAATGGACCCAAAAGGAGTTTGAATGAACCTCGAGCGAACCATATTAAATGACGGGGCTCATTTTTTTGTTTTTTTAATGACAGACACAATGGAAAAGAGGGGTTTCAATCGAACCTAGGTTCAAGTGAACCTCCAAGGGGGGTTCACTTGAACCTGTGTTCATTTGAATCCCCCATTTCCCCCCTTGTCCCCTCTGGCACCAATTGTTTGCACAATTTTGCTCTTCGAAGCTTAAGTTGTGGATGAAAATGGAGGAGACTTCACAGACCCAATTGGATGATGGTAGTCCTCAAAACGAGCTATCCATCAAATATAATTTTAACATGTTTTGGTTTTATTATGTATTTATTTTTTTATTTTGATTAAACATAGGTTTTTTACCGAAAATCAAGCTATTTGTTCTACACACATAGAAAAATAGAAAATTATCAAAATAAAATTTTAAAAAATATGTGCAAGCTAGGTATTGATGTCCTTGATCCAATAAAAAAAATATTTAATTCTTATACATACAAAAAATTTATGTTGTATATGGTCCTCCTATGTCTTAATTGTAATTGGTTTGACTTCGAAACTTGATTAGGAAAAAAAAATTCAATAAAACACTATGAAACCAAATGAACTAGTTAGATATCATAGTTACAGATCTAAATTCGAAAAAAATTAATATTTTATTCTTCATAGAAAAAAAATTATGTTGTATATAGTGAGCATCACTCCTTAAAGATGGTGTTTACTAATAAAAACTAGTTTTTGAAGGAGATGGAAAAAGAAGTGCAATTTGATTCTAATTTTTTTGAAAAAAATATATTTATAATATATAGACAAAATGTTACAAATCACTAGTTTGCATCATCTTCAAATTCCTCATGGTTTAGCTGCTATATGTGCCCGAAAGTGAAGATTTTGTTAGAAAAAATTAGTTTAGTGTCTAGTTTGGCCAAAAATTGTAAACCAGTATTGTGGGATCATCCAGAATAGAAGAAACTCAACTATGCTATCATTGAAATATTTGTTAGTTTCATCTTTCTAGTTTTGGGTTGTGGTCATTCTAGGGTCCTTATGGTAGAAAGGTAAGTAGACCATGTTGGGAACATTACCTTTAATCTCTCATACACTTGGCCTCATTATAGAGTCCATTGTACGAACCTCCCAATCCTTGGGAGTTTCTACTTCACTTTCTTTCCTTTTGAAGTTGGGTTTCATTGTTCACCATGGTCTCTTAGTCATTTATATCCATTTTCAAAATGTTTGGTATTCTACCTTTTTTATGAGTCATATGTGTTTCTCCTAAGTATAATACCTATAAATGATCATCCATCTAATATTTGGTCAAGATTACAACACAACAAAAGGAATACAACATAAAATAGAGAAACAACATAGATTTTGGATTCTATTATAATTTATGGATTCTATTAGGGTAAGTGCACAAAGTTGAGTCCACGAAACATGAAATTTTTTGTCTTAGGAAAAAAAATGAAATTGGCATTGCAAAAACGGGGTCCTGATTTTTCTAAACGAGATTCTGATTTTTAAAAATTGGGACCCTATTTAGCTTCGAGATCTCGAAGCCTAAATGCAATAAAGGATCCCACTTTTTAAAAATTGGGATCCTGTTTGCTAAAGGGTCCCGAATTGACAGATAGGGAATGAGATCCCAATTAGTATGAAACAGGATCCCGATTTATCAAAATCGGGATCCCATTTTGTATAAATCGGGATCCCGTTTTTTAATGGTATTTATTTTTTTAAAGACAAACAAATTGCATTTTACTTGCACACGAGATCCCGAATTTGAGCGATAGCGACCTCCACAAATAGTCTTCAGGTACCCATCCACCCCCATTTTTTTACATTTTTTCATTTTTCATTGAAATTGCCAATTTAGAATAACTATTTTTAGCATGTATTTTTAATTTATTTTAGGTTTTAAGCATTTATTTCCTGTTATAGTATAAATGAGGAATTGTAGAAATAGACGAAAAAATGTAATGAAACCCGAATATTTCTCGATGGAAATGAAAAAATGAACATTGAATTGTATTTTAGAAACATAATTTAGCTTTTGAAACCTAAATTGTTTGATCAAACTAAAAAAAATTGCATTTGAAAACCCTAATTGAAACGAAATAAAAAAAATTGCATTTCAAAACCCTAGAAATTGAAATGAAATAGAAAAATGCATTTAGAAACCCTAATCAAGCTTTTTGAAACCCTCAATTCAAATGAAAACAAAAAAAAAGAATTTGAAAACCCTAGTTTGAAATGAAATGAAAAAATTACATTTAAAACCCTAATTGCTTAGAAATTGAAACCCTAAATTGAATTTAAATAAAAAAATTTGCTAAAACCCTAAATTGAAATTGAACAAATCATTTTGATTTTGAAAACCTTAATTTCGAGCTCAAGAAAATACATTTGCATTGCTTAAATGTTTTAAATTTTTATTTGCATTGTATGTAGAAAACAAGATGTTAAAATTTAGTTTCAATGTTAAATTATAATTAGATTGGAAAACAATATGTTAAAGAATAGTTACAATTCATAAATTTTATCAATGTTTGTTTGCAAATTTAGTTAGCAAATTCGTAAATCCAAGTGTACAATCGATTTCCAATTGTCACTTAATTAGATAGTATTCAACATTCATTTCTATTTTATGTTTTGATCTCTCTTAGTCATGCCTTGTTTCCATTTCTTGTTGTCAATTACTTGTTAATTAAGCTTCTAGTTTAGTCTAAAATCTCAATTTTTGCACTAGTTACCTCGACACTAAAAGAATCTAAATATTTTTCTTTACTTTTTTTTAGATTCTTTCAATTCCAAACAATCGAAAATAAAATACTTGATTCAACATTAACTAATTTTATACTATACATCTTATATCATAAAATTCATTTAAGTGGGAAATTTTAATGAAAAAAATGTTAACTAAAATAATCTTATATTCAATTTAAAAAATATCCAGTTAAAATATACATCAAAATCAATCTTAATAATACATAATTATGTGTTCCAATTACACAAATAGTCAATCTATTCATAAACTAGGCACTAACTTACAAGTCCATTATTCCAAGTGCCACCCAAACATCACCCTAAGTTCACTAAACCATAAACCCTTAACTCTAAAATCTAAACCCTTAAGACTAAAGAATTCATTTTGTCCTAAGACCTTAAAATGAAATTTGGTGCACCTTAGGCAACTCCACCAAATTTTATTCCCTTAAGCCATTTCATTTTGTCATAGGATCTTATTACAAAGATCCCCTTAAGCCATCATAAATTACCCTACACCCTACACCCTAAACTCTAAACCCTAAACCCTAAAGACATCATTTTTTTCCTAGGCCCTTAATTAAATTTGGTTGCCCTGGGAAATGTCACCAAATTTTATTCACTTGAGGCATGCCATTTTTTCCAAGGACCTTACTAGACATAGATCCCCTTACTTGCCATCCTATCACCCTAAATGTAAATCAATGTCTTAAGGGGTCCTAATATGACATTTCTTAAGGCAATCAAAGAAGTTTTCAAAATTTGGTGAAGTTTCCCAAGGCAACCAAATTTAACAATAATAAGATCATGCAAGATTATAATATGAATGAGATTTCATGATATAGGTTGGTCAGTTGAAACAAGAGCTATCTCAATCAACCATTCCACAAGAAAATGTTATTCACTAACTTGCAAGTTAATTATATTCCAAGGGCCACCCAAACTTCACCCTAAGTTCTGTAAACCCTAAATCCTGAACTCTAAAATCTAAACCCTAAACACTAAAGCATTCATTTTGTCCTATGACCTTAAAATGAAATTTGGTTGCCTTAGGAAACTCCACCAAATTTTATTCCCTTAAGCCATTTCATTTTTTTGTAGCATCTTACTACATAGATCCCCTTAAGCTATCCTATTACCCTAAACCCTAAATTCTAAACTCTAAACCATAAACCCTAAAGCCATAATTTTTTCTTAGGCTCTTAATTAAATTTGGTTGCCTTGGGCAACTTCACCAAATTTTATTCAATTGAGTCATGTCATTTTGGCCTAGGACCTCACTAGACATAGATCCCCTTAAGCCATCCTATCACCCTAAATTGTAAATCAATGTCTTAAGGGGTCCTAATATGACATTTCTTAAGGGGATCAAAGAAGTTCTCAAAATTTGATGAAGTTTCCCAAGGCAACCAAATTTAACAATAATAAGATTGTGTAAGAGTATAATATGAATGAGATTTCATGATCTCGGTTGGTCATTTGAAACAAGAGCTATCTCAATCAACTGTTCCATGAGAAAATGTTCTTCACTAACTTGCAAGTTCATTATATTCAAAGGGCCACCCAAACTTCACTCTAAGTTCCCTAAACCCTAAACCCTAAACTCTAAAATCTAAACCCTAAACACTAAAGTATTCAGTTTGTCCTAGGACCTTAAAATGAAATTTGGTTGCCTTAGGCAAATCCACCAAATTTTATTCCCTTAAGCCATTTCATTTTATCGTAGCATCTTACTACATAGATCCCCTTAAGCTATCCTATTACCCTAAACCCTAAATTCTAAACTCTAAACCTTAAACCCTAAAGCCATCATTTTTTCTTAGGCTCTTAATGAAATTTGGTTTCCCTAGGAAACTTCACCAAATTTTATTCAGTTGATCTATGTCATTTTGTACTAGGACCTCACTAGACATAGATCCCCTTAAGCCATCCTATCACCCTAAACTGTAAATCGATGTCTTAAGGGGTCCTAATATGACATTTCTTAAGGGGATCAAATATGCTCTCAAAATTTGGTGAAGTTGCCCAAGGCAACCAAATTTAACAATAATAAGATCGTGCAAGATTAGAATATGAATGAGATAAATCATGATCTAGGTTGATCGATTTACGATTTAGGGTGATACGATGGCTTAAGGGGATCTATGTCTACTAATTTCTTAGGACAAAATGGCATGGCTCAAGTGAATATAATTTGGTGAAGTTGCCTCAGACCTTAATGAAATTTGGTTGCCTTGGCCATCTTCACCAAATTTTATTCACTTAAAAGCCATGTCATTTTGTACTAGGACCTTACTACATATATCCCCTTAAGGCATCCTATTACCCTAAAACCTAAATCCTAAACTCTAAACCGTAAACCCTATAGCATTCATAAATTTTCCTATATTAATAGTTAATTGTATTTTCATTCAAGTAACACGCCTTAGACATAAATGAGGCTTGCATATTTTATCATTTGTATTCAATTAGGCCATTTATATTGAATGGTTTTAGGGTATTTCTTAAACATGTATCTTACATTTTGAAATTACAAATCTAATGTAGGTTCACTCATATCTTAGAGTTCACATGGATAAACTCAATAATAATTGCAACCCACCTCCACGACATCCATCTCCACCACCTTCACCTCCACCTCCACCCACTCCACCTCATAACCCCCCACCTCCACAAACTAAAATTGATGGTGCTCATTTGCAAGCATGAATCAATTCCAATGTTAGAACCATGCAAGATAAAATCAACATTATTCAAAATGAAGAATGTGTCGTACCACTTGTGAGGATGATTGCATCCAGGATGCAACCCATTGTTGATGTTGTCAGGGCTATGGATGGGATCTTAGATGAGCATCGAGAATGGCTAGAGGAGAGGAGAACTTCCGATTCTCGAAAGGAAAATGTAAAGAAATGAAGAGATGTAGTAGAGAGCCACAATAGTTTCTAAATTAAGACAATCATCTTAAATAGTTATGAATTTATGAATTTGGTGTTCAAACGATGGATATTTTGTGTGATGAATTTATAAAATTGGTTGGATGGATATTTTTAGTGATGTGAATTTATGGTTTTGGTTCTACATGGATATTTTTAGTGACGTGAATTTATGATTTTGGTTCTACATGGATATTTTTAGTGACACTAATTTATGAACTTATAATGATGAATTTATAATAGTATATATTTTATGACTATCTACTAGATTGAATGATTTCTCATGTTTGAAAATTACATAATAGATATATATGCGTTAGACATAAAATGAGCTTTTTTGTGAATGTTTCAAGTTTATTGTTTCTAGTATCTACGCATGTATTAAAATTGCATATAGTTCTTAAAGTTTGAAATTTGTATGTATGTACATAGTTTAGTTTAATGATGTATGCATGTAAATTATGCATCGCATTTTTATTTTAAATGTATGTAAATGTTAAATTTTGAATTTTGTATGCTCAAGTTCAATCAATGTATATGTGTGTTTCAATTTTATATGACTTTAATATATGCATGCACATCCTATTTAAACAAATTTGCATGTGTGTTTCAAATTTAACTATTTAAATTGTCAATTTTTAAGTTTGTATGTTAATTTTGTATAATTTAATGTACAGGTGCACACTTATATCTCATATCATGGATGATTTTAACATTGATGACATCATCAATCCACCACCTCAGCCACCTCCCCCACCACCTTCCCTACCACCTCCCCCTCCACCTAATATTCCACCTCCAACACTTGTTGCATATGATGAGGCTCGCTTGCGAGCATGCATAAACGATTAGGTTGCATCCATCCAAAATCAAATCAATGCTATGCAGATTCAAGCATTGATTCCACCCCATGTGAGATGTTTTGCATTTGTGATGCAAAACTATCAATGTTTAACTTTAATTCTAGTTATCCTCATGTTGACTTAAGCTTACTTAGGTCAAGGCATTTATTGTATAAGTTAAATATCTCCTGATATTTAACTTTGCTAGATATTTGCTAGATAGTATTTCCTGATATTTCACTTTGCTGATATTTTGGGATATTTTGCTCTTCAGTATATTTCTCCTTTATAAGGAGACCCTTGGCTATCTAATATTAATGAGGATTGAGTTTTTACATTCTATCTCTTATTGTGCTTGTCAAACATCTTTGTATCTCCTGGTTTTCATAAAAACGTTGTGGATGCTATCAGGACCATTGATTCTGATCTAGATAGGCATCAATGAGATAGAGATTAGATGAGACAATTTTATGCTGACAGTCTCTCTTACAAACAAATTTTGGACCTTAAAATAATGAAAGCCCAACTAGCCCCCTACTTTCTTGGCCTCATTACTCGACAGCCCATTCCTCTGAACAAATCTATAATATCCATGAGGTGGTGCATACATCCATAGATGAGTGCACATTTTTGGGATCGATGGTATATGGTTTTGATAGTCCCCTGCATGCTAATTGGGAGTTCCTATTGTATTTTTTGAGGAAACTATATGTAGAGTTTATTTTGGGACAAAACCCAAATTATTTTGATTTTAAATCATTTTAGGTGTTGGTGGTGGCATGCCACAATAGAGGTTAGGGGAAAGGGTTTATCCCCAACACCTCATGCATGCACAACCCCTTGTTGTTTCTCTTGGTCCTCCCATTTCTGCACCTATGCATCATCGATTTGTGGTCTTGACATTAGGTTCTCTTAGTACACTAGCAGGAGACCTTGATCAACATGCTTCTGTGATAGCGGGTGGGGAGCATAGAGACGATGATTTTGGTGGAGTGTTTTATGGAGCTAGTATGAGTACCACTCTAGGAGTGTTGAGGATCGTCCCACATGTATGTGCTAGTTGTCATCAAGTATGCTATGGACCTTATCAGGGAACACCTAGTTCAAGTGGACGTGGAGATTTTGGTGGTTCATTTGGTCTCATCAGTTCATTTGTAGAGTTTCTTACTGTAGACCATCACCTTGAAGACACTACGACACAGGTATAAATATGCATCTACACATTCATTTTATAAGAATTTTGATGAATGTATATATCAAAGAAATTTTTGCAATACATTTTAACAATCAAACTATTTGGTGTACAGATGACACTAATGATGGGGAAATCATCCATTCCATGAGTACATACATTGACACTAGTCCTACTCAGCAACCCTTATGGGGTATTTTGATTTCAATTTTTTAAATTATATATGAAATAATTTTTAACTTGAGTTTTAAATTTATAATTGAATCACATATATGATTGAAATATTTATGTTGGTTTAGGTGAGTCAATTGGCTTCCACATTGATTCCACCCGAGGGGTTGTCCAACACTCCTCCACTATCAACCATTGTAGATTAGGAGCAAGTACATTTATATTGTAAATTGTTTAAATTACATTAATATAATTACAATTTATATTTATATTGTAAATTTATTATAAGCATTAAATGTCTACATGTATGTCTAGGTTGATACCACAATGAGAATGGGAATCAGAAAAACATTAGATGTTGTGGCTACTTGTGAGGCCTCTGATTTTCAATTTTTTTAAAGTATTTTCTACACAAAATGTGCAAACTTGAATATATATATATATAAACCTAATTCAAGTATACATGCTTTAATTTCGATCTTGTAGGACTTTGTTAGTGTGACTTTCAGCACTGACCCAGACATAGTTACACCTCCAGGAGGACATGCAAAGCAGGCTCCAGATCAAATGGTAAATTATTTTTTTTATTATATTTAAAGTCAATTATAAATTATATATTTTTGAATATTACTTTAATTTTAAATTTCAAATTGAATATATATATTTAATATGAGATAATACATGTTTTAAATTTTTTTTCTTTTATAGCACGAGACACATCTTGTAGTTGAGCATGTACAAACAGGTCCTGGAGAAGAGGATGCGCAACCTCGGAATATGGTACAATTAAAATATGATAAATTATAAATTAAATTGAATTAAATCATTTTTAATTGTAGACTTGTACATCTAATTTCAACTTTCTTTGTCTTGTTTATGTAGATTGATTCAGAGAATTTAGAGGTTGCTTCAGGTGCACCCAAGCATCCAGACCTAGATACGATGGTGATTTAATTTTATGATAAATTATAAATTAAATTCTCATTAAATCATTTTTCATTGTCTTACATCTGATTTCATCTTTCTCTTCTATGGAGTGTTTTAGGTCATCCACATAGTCCACATGGTGTGAAGAGGTCTCTTGATTATAGAGACAATACATGACCTAGAAACATGATTTTATGGGTTATATTTGTTTATTTCCAAGACTATATTTTTGGTTTCTCATGTAGTATGTTGGAATTTATATTTCATGGCTCAAATACTTAGTTGGACTTTAGTTCATGGGTTTTACTTTGATGGACTTTATTTCATGCACTTAATATATTGGTTTCATGCACTTAATATATTTGCATAAATTATGGACTTTATGATTTTTTGTAGATTTTAATTTACACATGTACATTTATACAGTTTATGTTCATAGTCAAGACATTAATATATGACATTAATATGAAATTAAATAACTAGTCAATAAATCATAATTTACAAACAATAATTAGTCAAGTCAACTCATGTCAATCAACATTTAGTCAATAAATCATAATTTACAAACAAAATAAATTTGTTTCTATACCACAAAGGATAAAAATTTAAGAAATAAACAATTTACCATATATGATTAGAGAACAAAAGCATTAATAAATTCTATAGATAATGACATCCAGTACTAATTTATAAGTTGTCAAAACAAATAATGACATCCAACAATATTTATAAGTTGTCAAAACAAATAATGGTATCCAACAATATTTATAAGCTGTCAAAACAAATAATGGCATCCAATACTAATTTATAAGTTGTCAAAACAAATAATAGAATCCAACACTAATTATAGCTTTTCTTAAGGGGATTCCTTAAGGGGTCCTAATACGCGTCTTAAGGGGATGTCTTAAGGGGTCCTAATAAACTATCTTAAGGGGATGTCTTAAGGGGTCCTAATACGATGTCTTAAGGGGATTTATTAAGGGGTCCTAATACGACGTCTTAAGGGGATGTCTTAAGGGGTCCTAATAAATTATCTTAAGGGGATGTCTTAAGGGGTCTGAATATGACGTCTTAAGGGGATGTCTTAAGGGGTCATAATACAACATCTTAAGGGGATGCCTTAAGGGGATGTCTTAAGGGGTTTAGGGTTTAGGGGGTTTAACAATAATGTATGCATGATATTTAGTGATTATATAATCAAATATAAAGTTTCAAAGTAGGAAAACATGCATATTTAACAAACAAAATATCTAGAATATCGATTTTGATACATAGAAGTACACAGAGTACATAATTGTGTATGTACATGTATTTGTAATTGTAGTCACGTCAAATTGACATAAT
>VDFB02373365.1:183665550-184029162 GCA_007258455.2 Sequoia sempervirens
GGCCTAAGTTTAGCTTAAGTGAAAAACTAAAGTAAAGATGACTTAATTAGTTAATCAACATGATTAAATTCATTAAGTAATTAACCTATTACTCTAACATTTATGTAGCTTTGCAACCACATTTTTCTTAGCTTTGAGAATTTCTTTATGATTAGAGAATGAAATTTTTTATTTGAACAAGTTCTTTATAAGACTTGTCTACCATTTTCAGATAACACTTTCATGTCTCCACCTAATTAATTCTCTCTTTTTGCACTTAGATTTGTTTTTTTATTTTTCCTTATCATCTATTTCTAATTGTATTTGTTCCATGGAATTCTTAAGTTCAAAAACCTTTAACTTCATTTGTTCAACTCCACTTATAGCAGCATCTCTCACTTTCTTTGATTGCACAACTTCATATACAATACAAAAACTTTTGACTTTATCCCCTTCTACATTGCCATTTTTCCATTACGCATACCATACACACTCCTTCCTCATCCTCTCAAGAGCATAAGAATCTCTTCAGTCAATGCATTATGTATCTCATTCACTTTGGGTTGCTTCTTTCCAAGTTTTTTTGGGTCCCTATGTCCCACAATCCACCATCACATCTCCAACTCCTAGTAAGTCCATTTTGGGTCCTTCTATCCCTCACAACCTACCACTCCATATCTCCTTCCTTCCCTCCTTCTCCCTCCCTCTCTCCCTCACACACCCATACAACATCTCTCCACCTAGCCCTCCCTCTCTCCCTAACTCTCTCTACACTTACCTCTCCTAAAGATGATGATGGTGTTGACTAATGGAATAAAAAGGGAAAGTTTCACTTGTATGATGATTTCTAGAGATAAGGTGGATGTGCCTCATCATACTAGGTTTAAAAAGTACCCAATTAGCATCTTTTCTAGATATTTTAAATATATATTGTAGCTAATGTGTGTATTATTTTGTGATTAGTATTACACCCATTTTATTGGAGATAGGGTCCTCTAGTTACACATTACTTTAGACAAATAAGTTCTTCCAAACTATATTGAAATCTTATGTTTGTAAATCTTAATAAATAACTTGTAATGGATAAAAATAGAGGTGATTTTGATATGGAATCAGATCTCATTGATGCAACCAATGCTTTCATGAAATTATCACCTCCCCTAAAAAATTTAGGCTATGTACCAAGGTTCTAGTGCATGTTATGTAGAAAATTCTTCACGATAATATATATGAGAATGAGATGGGAATGCATATTAAAGTGGGCATTGTTAGATTTGGTTGTGAAACCACCCAAGATCAAAATTATTGAAGGAAAGCAAGAAAATAGATGAATAAACTCAACCTTCCCTTAGCATTAGACTAGCAGTCCATATTACTTCTAGCCAAGGGGAGGGGTGAGTGTTGTTTATATAGCAAAATAATGGTAGATAATTTTAAGAGGAGTAATAACTCCTAAGTACCCATAATAGGTGGGAGTTTTACCTACTTGGTAAATGTCATATTACATGGTTATTCCTACTCAGTTAAAGACAAGAAATGGTTATGGAGGTGGCTCATAAATCCAAACGAGGGTGTGAGACTCAAATACCCAAAGGTGGGTGTGAGTGACACATGTTAGTGATGGATTATGCCACATGTCCCCATCCTAACCATTCTAATATAAAATAAGCAAGCTTAATAAAGTGTGTAGGAAAAATAAATATTCTGTAACCTAAGGAAAATATAAAACATACACTAACACCCTCTCTTAAGTGTAGCTTAGGTGGGTGAAAAGACACAAAGATGGGCTTCGGCTACTAGAAAATGCTAGGTACCCATATACAAAATGATCTCTAAAAAATGGAGAAAAGTAGAAAACCTAGTGGGACAAAACACCTACCCAAAAGAGAGAAAAGAAAAAAATTTTCCCAACATAAAAAGAATCTTGTGCAAGGAATAAGTCCCATCCAAAATAGAAAGGATAAGAAAGACTATGTAGCCTTCCCTCAAGTAGTCAACTATACCAATGGATGATGCTTGAAACTAGATGTAAAAGATAGACCATGATCATCGAACAACATTCCTTCCCTTAGGAAGAAACAATACCAAAGGTGCATGAAGAATGTATTCCCATTCCTGAAAGGAGTATGAAGGAAGAAAGTGAAAAATGTAAGAAGTCTCTGAAAACTACTCATGTGTCTCCATGTTGATGCTAAAAACTGCCACCATCAAATTAGGCATTCTAGACCACACTAATGAAGATGAAAATCTAGAACCTAGTGGAGATGTATGTAGAAAAAAATCCAAAGACTCAAACATCTCCTCTTAAGACAAACATGCCTCCTCCAAATGCTCCTCAAAAGTATCCACAATCATGTTAAACTGTGATGAATGATCATGTGGAGAATGAACAAGAGATCTAATGGTTCCTCCATAAAAATTATAGAAGAATCAAGTTCATCAGAGAGAAGATGAATTTCATGAATAGTGTCTCCCAAATTTGAAATATGAGACTCTATAAGCAAACTTACAATGTCTGCCAAGTATTCATCCCAAGAAACCATATCTAGAAGACAATGTGTATCCTACTGCACTAAATCTCAATTAGCCATGAAAGTAGTAACACTAGTATCCTCAGAAGAAATAGTAGATGGAGGAAAAGGAATGCAAGGATCAAGAAATAGATATGATGTGAGAATACCCAAGTTCAAGTAACCAAATTTCTCCAAGCAAAATCAAAGCTCACACTAGGAGTGTGATCAACAACCAAAGGATCAAAACCATCATCAGGTGAAAAGTCTAAAAAGGTGTATAACTGAGATACATGATCCACTATCCTAGAAGAAATTATCTCTCTTCTCTCCAAGTCTTTGATAATAACTTAATCGGGTGTGAATTCCACAGTCTTCCCTGTTTGACCATGAGTGATCTAATAGATGGAAAGAATATTGTTTGAAAGATGAGGTACACAAAAAAAAATCATTGAAGGTGCCATTCCTAATATCAATAGATCCTTTCTAAATTACATCCATGCAAGTGTTGTTTCCCATCAAGATAGGTGGCATAACATAAGGCTCAAAATAAGAGAACATAGACTATATAGAAGCCATGTGATGAGAAGCTCCAGACTCTAGGAGCCATCTCCCTAATCCAAGACCTATAGAAGAAAAAATATCTTTACCTTTTGATTTACCTGGCCCTGTAGTATGGCGTTTTTCCTTATCAAATTCTGATTGTTTTGAATTTTTGGAATTAGAAGATATTGAATCAACCATTCGAGAAGGAAAACTAATTTTGTTCCTTTCAATAAGATGTTTTAGTTTTTCAATGTCCTTATAACAAGAATGTTCTTCATGTTCACTCCTCTTGCAATATGCAGAAGTGGGCTTCTCTTTCTTAGATGAATCCTCTTTTGAAGAGAATTTAGAGTCTACTCTAGAAGTAGATGAAGAATGATATGAATCTTCTTTCTATCTCCTTGGTTCCTTTGTTTCTTGTTTTTCTTATTAGTTCCTTGTTTTGCAACCAAGGCATGAGACCTAGAAGATTTAATAATTCCCATTTGAATCAATTTATCTTTCTCCTTTGTGAGATCAACTGCAAACTCACCTAGAGAAGGACTAGTAAATATTTTTCCTAATGCTCTTTTAATTGCATGAAATGCAAAAAAAAACACTCTATAATTTGGACCAAATTTTGAAAGAATGCTTAAAATCAATAGTGAGTCATCGTTTTTAACTCCACATTGCTCCAACTGTAATCTTATGGCATTCAATTTAGTAAAGAAATCCTAAATGGTGTCAAAATTACATGGGATCAATCCCATGAGCTTTTTCTCTATTGAATGTGCTCTCAAATCATCTTGTTTACCAAAGAGATTATTCAAATTATTCAAAACTTCATTTGGTGATTTTGCAAACATAATATGAAAGCGTAGATCAAGAGGCACAACCATGCATAAGGTGCCAAAATATTCATCACACTTGTTGAACCATTTAGGCTTTTCTTCATCCTCTGTAGGTTCCTTATCAATACCCACTGTTATTCTATACAATTTTAACTTTCTTAAGTGAAGTTCTATTTCATTTTTCCATTCAAAGTAATTTTATGGTGTGAGTAGAAGAACTGTTTTATCCATTTTAGATTGTTATGGCAATGTGAAAAAATTCAAGAAGGAAAACACATAGAGACAACCGCCCTTTTTCACTCAATCAAGAATCTCCCCAACAAAAAATGATTTGGCATTTTATAAATTATTGCGTTTACAATGTTGGAGTTGTTTTCCAGAGTTTTACAAGTATCCAAAATTGGACCCAAATACTGAAAGCACGATGAAATCTTAGAATAAGAACCTAAAAATAGCACCAATGTATAGTGCTTGGAAAAATATTGACTTTCAAATAACTAATCACCTCAATCTGAGGTCGTATGTGAAAGTTACATCCATTTGAAGTTCAAAAAATGAGGACCGTCCTTGAGATCTGATGAGAAAACTTAATTTCTGGAAAAATGGGTTCACTTGAGCAAAAAATAATCACACCACTATGAAGATAGTGAAATTTTACCCCAAATAAAAAAAAATTACACTAAAAAATCCATATACTTGAGAACAGGCCCTTCGAAGTTCAGGTGCAAAAAAGAAAATCTCAATGGAGAGGGGGGTCAAATTTCCAAAAGTCAACCTCTGCCAAATTTACAAAATGCTGATAAATTTGGAGTGCCACCAACTTTACCTAAACTACTAAATAGTTTAGAACTCTGTTAAAATTGAAACCTTCACCAAATGTAGAAAAACACCAGATAGCTTGCCAAAAGTAGTGAAGTAAAAATTGAGAAAATTGCCAATTTAACTGCTAAAAGTAGTGGGTTTGCCAAGTTTGGAGGTGTACTATACCTAGCACAGGAGCTGAGACTAGCCACAGTATGGAAAGTAGCACAGGATGTTGAATTATTTTTCAATTTTTTTTGATAATAAATTTGTTTAAATATATATATATTTTTTGAAAAAAAGGCATGAGGGCCGAGTTGAGGGTGGCATGGGGCTCAACGGTGGTACCCGCGTACCTCCTAGGCTACACATACAAATGCTGACAGGGGTGTTGTACCCTGTCAGTACCTTTTGAGTTTTTTAATTATTATTATTATTATTTATTATTTTTCAATTTCATTTTTGGTTTTTTAAAAATTTTCAGAAAACTTTTTTTTTTGAATTTTTCAAAAAAAAAATTTCAATATTTTTTTTGAAATAATAATTTTTGAATAGAAGTAATTTTTTTTTTAAAAAAAATCCATAACGTGTGCGTAGAAGGGGGTCATACAACCGGGAATCTAAAAAAAAATTGCCTAAAAAATCCACTTCGTTTTTGACAAATTGATAGTCAATACTTAGGTTTTGACACCTTCTAAGTGCAATGTTGAGGTCCATTTGGGCCTAAAATGCATCGATTTCACGATTACCATCTGGAACCTCTCAAAAACCTCTTTCTTCAACACTTCATAGGTCTCATATTCACTGTCTAATTCAAATGAAAAAAAAGCCAATTTTGACTTTCTTGGCTGCTCTAAACTCAATGGTGAGCTCAAAATGTCTCCATGAAGCTTTGAAATACCTACAATAAAATGCAATAGAAAAGAACCCCCCCATAAACTGAGATCTCTATCAAAACATTTCTAATTCTCCAGATCATCATTGGATGCAAGAGAAGAGAATACTTTTCTTTCAAGAATGGATTGAAAAAATTGTTATCCCACAACTCACAACTAGCTCTGATACCATGTTAGATTTGGTTGTGAAACCGCCCAAGATAAAAATGATTGAAGGAAAGCAAGAAAAAAGATGAATAAACTCAAAATTCTCTTAGCATTGAACTAGCATTCTATATTACTTCTAGCCAAGGGGAAGGATGAGTTTTGTTTATATAGAAAAATAAAGGCAGATAATTCCAAGGGGGGGTATGTGCAGGATCATGATGGACCAAAAAGTGGCAATATGATGGGTATGTAGCTGACGAATTTTTTTTACCCAAAATTGATGAAACAAAAAGGGTTTTTAAAGGAGATTCTCAGCTTTCTACCGATATAAATTATGATTTACTTTGAATTTAATAAGTGATTATTATTCATTCTCTATTCGAATTATGATTGAAGTCCTGATAGCTAGGCTGATTGAAAAACATCTATAGCTTTCAAATGGTATCACATTTTTTGAATCCAAAACATGTGTCACATTATATGATTCACATACTATAGGATTAAAAAAATAAAAAATGAATTTCATGAGGTTTTGACCAAGTTAAGGTGGTCAGACATACGAGTTTTTATATTTTTTAAAATTTGTAATAAAAAACTCATAATTAATTATTTACTTGGAAAAAATTACAAAAAATATGCATCACATCAGGACATGAGTCCTATACTTATATCTAAAATATTATAAAAAAATATTATCATTTTATTGTGGTTAGGTGGTCGATACACACCTACTTCTTTATTTTTTCCTTGAAACTTAAGTACTAATGCATTGAAATTTCAAATTTTCACCAAATAGGTTTTTTTTTTTTTTTTTTTAAAACCTAAAAGTTTAGAAACTACATTCAATTTGCTACAGATTCTATTCTTACATATTTTTGAAATAATAAAGATAACTTATTCAAATTTTTACGTCAAGTTGCCTAACTGTAATTTTTTGAATTTTTTGCCACTTAAGGGCCTGTTTTTTCCATGATGATCCTGCACATACCCAAGGAGTAATAACTCTCAAGTATCCATAATAGGTGGGAGTTTTACCTACTTGGTAAATTCCATATTACATGGTTATGCCTACTCAGGTAAAGGAAAGAAATGGTTATGAGAGGTGGCTAATATATCCAAAAGAGGGTGTGAGACTCAACTACCCAAAGGTGGGTGTGAATGACACATGTGAGTGATGAATTATACTACATGTCCTTATCCTAACCATCCTAATATAACCTAATCAAGCTTAATAATGTGTGTACGAAAAATAAATATTTTGTAACCTAAGGAAAATAAATAAACTACACGAATAGGCATATAGAGAAGCATTATTTTTTGAAACGATAACTATGGATTAGGGTTATTTATCTCTAGTTACATAACTTGATTGTATTAAACTACAAAATATCACCCAATAATATTAAATGCAGTTATGTATTAGATGTAGTCTTATTATACTTTGAGTACTTTAATATATCTTTAAGTCCAAGATATCTTGAAAATATCTAGAAAAGATGTTAATTGAGTACCTTTTCAACCTACAATGCTAAGGCACATGTTCACCTTATCTCTAGACATCATAGTTTGTATCTCTCCCTTCCTTTTTCCATGACACACACACACAACCTATCTCCACCTAGCCCTTCCTCTCTCACTAACTCTCTCTATAGCTACCTCTCTTACCCTACTCTCTCTATATCCCCACTTCCCTCCCTCTCTCTCCCTCCATCTATCCCTCCCACCCTAACACTTACTATCTCCATCCTTCCCTTTATCTCTCCTCCCTCTCTCCCTCACACACACACAACCTCTCTCCACCGACCCCTCCCTCTCTCCCTAACTCTCTTTATGCCCACCTCTCCTACTGCGTAAAATTTAGAATTTTACATTCATAAAGACATAATTGGTGTATTTAGAATTTTTAACCTTGAAAAAGGATTTGAGGATAGATCCAATGAAGGAAAAGTAATTTTTTGAATTTCCTACAATGAATATATAGATCCACAAGTTAGCTAGTTTTTAAAGGTATTTTGTTATATATTTATATGGAATAAATTCAAGATTATGAGTGTAGCTGAAAAATATTTTTTGAGAACATCACTTTCAAATAGAAGCTATGAATTATTAAAGAAGTGATGAAGAAACTACTATTAGCATTGCCATGGGTAAACACAAAAAACTGGTTTACAATTCCATTGAGTAAAGAAAAATGCATTTTCAAATGGAAAACACTTTAGGGGGTTCGCTAGAAGGGGAGGGTTCATTAGAACCCCCTAAAGGGTTTTGTAGAAGGGGGTTCTAGCGAACCCACCCTTCTAGCGAAAGGGGGTTCACTAGAACCCCCCATTTTTTCCCTTCCCTTCTCGCCCTCTTCTACCAATTTTTTAGAAATTTTTACCTTTCGAAGCTTGGGTTGAGTATGAAAATGGAGGAAAATTCACAAAACCAACTAGATAATGGTAGTCTTCAGAACGAGCTATCCATCAAATATAATTTTAATATATTTTTGTTTAATTTTATTTTTTTAAGTTTGATTAAACATACGTTTTTGACCAAAAATCAAGCTCTCTATTTTGTACATGTGGAAAAATAGTAGATTATCATTTTTTTTTTTAAATATCAATGCACTAGATATTGATGTCTCTGATCCAACAAAAAAAAAGAATTTCAATAGATACAAAAAAAATTATGTGTTAGCAAGTAAATCGCGTCTAAATTGTAATTGGTTTGACTTCAAAACTTAATTAACAAATAAAAATTCAATAAAATGTTATGAAACAAATTCCATGCACTAGATATCATAGTTACAAATCTAAATTCAAAAAAATTAGAATTTTATCCTTTATAGAGAAAAAATTGTGTTAGCAAGTACACGTCACTCTTTAAAATGGCATTTAAATTGTTAAAAACTAGTTTTTGAAGGATATGAAAAAAAATTGCAAGGTGATTCCAAAAATTTTGAAAAAAATAAATTTAGAATCTACAGACAAAATTCCACAAATCACTAGTTTGCATCATCTTCAAATTCCTCATGGTTTAGCCACTATAGGTGGCCAAAAGTGAAGATTTAGTTAAGAAAATTCAGTTCAATATCTAGTTTTGCCAAAAATTGTAAACTAGTATTATGGGATCACCCTCATATTTGGGTGATCCCACAATAGTTAGTTACAATTAGTTTAAGGAAGGGAAAATGCATTTTGGGTGGGAGAAAACTTTAGGCGGGTTCACTAGAAGGGGGTTGGTTCTAGTGAACGGGGGTTAAGGGGTTTTTCTTTTTCTTTCTAATGTCATTTAAAGTAGAAACCCCCCTTCTAGAAAACCCCCCTTCTAGCAAAGGGGGGTTTGCTAGAACTGCCCTTTTTATCCCTTCTCCCCCTCCATGTGCATTTTTTTTGTAAAATTTTGGGTTTCGAGGATAAGGTTGAGGATGAAAATGGAATCAACTTGACAAACCCATCTGAATTATTATAGTCCCCAAAAAGATATCTCCATCAAGTAAAATTTTAATATCTTTTGGTTTTATTATGTATTTTTTTAGTTTAATTAAATATAGGTTTTTCATCAAAAATCAAGCTCTCTATTCAACACATGTGGAAAAGTAGTATATTATCAAAAAAAATCTAAAAAATATCTATGCCCTTGATATTGATTTCCTTGATCCAACAAAAATAAATAAATTTGATACATACAAAAAAAGTTGTTAGCAAGTAAACCCATGTCTAAATTATAATTGGTTTGACTTCAAAACCTAATTAAGAAAAATATATTTAATAAAACACTATAAAACCAAATGCATGCCCTAGATATCATAGTTACTAATCTAAATTCAAAAAAAATATAATTTTATCCTTCATAAAAAAAAAATTGTGTTAGAAATTACACATCACTCTTTGTTAAATGGTGTTTACTATTAAAAACTAGTTATTGAAGATGGAAAAATAAATGCAATTTTATTCCAATTTTTTTTAACAAAATATATTTGGAATCTATATAAAAAAGGTCATGAATCACTTTTTTGCATCATCTTCAAATTCCTCATGGTTTAGTAGCTATAGGCGTCCAACAGTGAAGATTTAGTTCAAAATGTTCATTTCAATGTCAATTTTGGCCAAACAATGTAACCCACTATTGTGGGATCACCCATTTTGATAAGGTATTTTAAGTTAATTTTTATGCAAGTGGACTATTAATGGAGCATTACTAAGTCAACAAGGAAAACTAGTATAAGCATTTAGAAGTAACTGTTAATTTGAGAAAGCATGAGTACTTGTTTTAATGAGCTATATGGACATGTGAAACATTTATAGTTTGGGGTACTTAAGTGGATTTTTTTAGAGAGAAAGTAAATTATGACTATAATTAATACTAAACAGGATATGTACCTAAGCATATATTTGTTTTTCCATGTGTCATGTCAATGTTTGTAAAGAAGGAATATGCTCTGGAAACACTTAAAAATAAATGAAAAGGAATATCCTCTAAAAACACTTGAAAAGAAGTAGACCAAAGTGAATGAGATAGACAATGTATTGACTGAAGAGATTCTTCTAGCTCTTTAGAAGTTGATGAAGGAGCATGTGCACTAGATGTGCAATGGGAAAATGGAAATACAAAACTAGAGGCAGTAGGTACTAGAATATATGAAATGAAAAAGTAATATACTCCAAAAACACTTGAAAAGAAGCAAAACAAAGTGAATGAGATAGATAATGTATTGAATGAAGAGATTTTTCCTACTCTGGATAAGTTAAAAAAGGTGTGTGTGTAGTATGTGCAATGGGAAAATGTCAATGTAGAATTGGAGCAACAAGTACTAGAATGTATGAAATGAAAAAGGAATCTACTATAAAAATACTTGATAAGAAGTAAACTAAAGTGATTGAGATAGATAATATATTGAATAAAGATATTATTTCTACTCTTGAGAAGCTGAGGAAGGAGTGTGTGCAATATGTGTAATGGGAAAATGGCAAAGTAGAAGTTGATAAACTCAAGAGGTTTTGTATTGCATGTAAATTTGGGCAAGCAAAGAAAGTGAGAGATGATGATATAACTAGAGTTGAACAAATGAATTCAAATATTCTCGAACTTAAGAATTTCATGGAATAAATACAATTTGAAATAGATAATGATACGAAAAAGGAAAATTCAGATCCAAGTACAGAAAAAGAGAATTATTTGGGTGGTGACATGAAAGTCTTAATTGAAAGGTATAAAATTCTTGTATAGAACTTGTTAAAAGAAACATGTGTATTCTCTTTAATCATAAAAACACTCTCAAAGATAAGCAAAAAGTGGCTAAAAAACTACATGTAAAAGTATTTAAGACATTGAAAACTCTATCTAAGAAATGGGTGTTGTTGTTTGAAGGACTAAAGAGGAAGCACTTGATCTAAAGCTTCAAGTGAAATATATGAAAAAGAAGGTAGAAGATCATGAAAAGGAGTAGAAAGGGGTGTTAACATGTAAGAGCAACCGAGATGAGGAAAAATGTGTTAATTATCAACTTGTAGATATAAAATCAATAGTTTGAAGTATTCAAACTATAGCAAAACAATAGAAGACTAAAATTAACCACTTAGAAAAGGAAATAAAAGATAAGAAGAAATTTTTTTCATTACAATAATTGCATGTTGAAAACACTAGATATTACATGAAACCTACAACCCACATACTATTGTAAAACAATCTACACATAAAAACTCAATTGGTTAGTCACTCCTTGGGTCAATTGATTAGTTTTATTTATCCCCCATCTAAAACTCCTCCCCAAGCTATCCACTCTTGAGATTAGAACAAACATAATGGAATCACTCACAGCCCACTGTGTTTTCCAACTTGCAATTATTTTTTGCATTTATTTTGATATCATATGAGAAAATTGAAACATAATCTTTAATCCAAGTAATTATTGTGGTAAATTTTGAAGTTTCCTTTCATTACATTTGTACTCTTTAAATAAAAAAAGGGTTTTCATTACATTAATTACAGGTTGGAAAACACTAGGTGTTATGAAACCTACAACCCACATACGATTGCAAAACACTCTACACTTAACAATATAATTGGTTTGTCAACCTTCAGATCAATTTGATTAGTCTTATGTATCCCCTACTTGAAATTCATCTCCAAGATATCCACATTTGAGCTTAGAACAAGTAGAATGCAATAACTCATAACCCATTGTATTTTTCTAACATGTGATTATTTTTCGCATTTTTTTTTTCCATCATATGAAGAAATTGAAACACAATTTTTACTCTAAGTAACTTTTGTGGTAAATTTTGAAGGTTCCTTTTGTTACATTCATACTATCTAAATAAGAAAATGTTTTCATTACAATAATTGGAGATTGGAAAACATTGTGTGTTATGAAATGTGCAACCCACATACTATTTTAAAAGAATCTACACATAACAAACCAATTAGCTAGTCACCCCTCAAGTCAATATGATTAGTTTTATGTATCTCTCACTTGGAACTCTTCCCCAATCTCTCCACCCTTGAACATAGAATAACAAGAATGCAATCACTCACAACCCATTGTGTTTTTCCAACCTACAATTTTTTTTGCATTTATTTTTTATCATATGAGGAAATTGAAATGTAATGTTTAATCTAAGTAACAATTGTGGTAAATTTTTAAGTTTTCTTTCATTGCATTCATACTTTCTAAACAAGAAAAGGTTTTCATTACAATAATTGTAGGCTAGAAAAAACTAGTTGTTATAAAACCTACAACCTACATATTGTTGTAAAACCCTCTACACATAACAATCCAATTATTTAGTCACCCCTCAGGTCAACTTGATTATTTTTATGTATCCTCCACTTTTAACTCCACCCCAAGCTCTCCATCCTTAAACTTAGAACAGCCCGAATGCAAATTTCACTCACAACCCACTATGTTTTTCCCAGCCTACAATTATTTTGTGCATTTCTTTTTTCATCATATGAGGAAATTGGAACATAATTTTTACTCTAATTAACAATTGTAGTAAATTATAAAGTTTCCTTTAATTACATTCATAATCTCTAAATAAGAAAAGGTCTTCATTACAATAATTATAGGTTTGAAAACACTAGGTGTTATAAAACTTACAACCCATAGACTCTTGTAAAAATATCTACATGTTACAACCCAATTGGTTAGTCACCCCTCAAATAAATTTAATTAATTTTATGTATCCCCCACCTACAACTCCTCCCCAAGCTCTCCACCCTTGAGTTTAAAGATCAGGTCAGAATCATATCACTCATAACCCATTAGGTTTTTCCAACCTGGGATTAATTTGTGTTAGTTTTTCCATCATATGGGGAAATGGAAGCGCAATATTTCCTCTATGTAACAATTATGGTAAATTTTGAAGGTACCTTTTGTAGACACTCAAATAGTCCAATCACTTGATTTTGATTAATTCACATCACTTCCTCCTAAATCACCTCTACACTAACCATTTAATTAAATAAATCTTATTATTTAGGTAAATTCATCAACGTCTACTACTAATCAAATAAAATAATTTATTAGATTAATTCACTAATTTTCATCTCATTTAATTAAATAAATTAAAATATTTAATTAAATCCCCTATGTCCTCTCATTTGTTTAAATATATCTAGTTATTTAACAAATGTCATAAAACTCCCTAATCCTAGTTAGATTAATTAATTCTGAATTAATTAACCTAATTACCCCTTAATCCCACTTAGATTAATTAATTCTAAATCAATTAACCTAATTACCCCTAATCCCACTTAGATTAACTAATTCTAAATTAATTAAGCTAATTACCCCCTAATCTCCACTACCCATTTCCCTAGCCTTTAACCCCACCCTTGGTTAACTCAACCCTTGGTCAACTAACCAAGTTGCACAAGAAAATCAATTCTTTTAAATAAGTAATTACCTTATTTATCCTCAAAAAGGTATATTCTATGGACTATTCCCTTAAAGCCCCTTTTGTTGACTTTCCCTCCCAAAGGCATTTAAACTTCTTAGAAGGTTTTCAATGCTTCTTCCAAAGGCATTTAAGCATCTTACAAAGCCCCTTTTGTTGATTTTCCCTCCCAAACACATTAACTTCTCTTACATCCTCATTAACATGCATTCAATTATCTTACATCCCCCTCACCCTTTCACCTACAAGTCAACTAACCAAGTTGCACAAGAAAATCAATTCTTTTAAATAAGTAATTACCTTATTTATCCTCACAAAGGCATATTCTAAGGAATATTCCCTTAAAGCCCCTTCTATTGACTTTCTCTCCCAAAGGAGTTTAAAATTCTTATAAGGTTTTCAATGCTTCTTCCAAAGCCCTTAATGCCCCTTACAAAGGCATTAACTTCTCTTACATCCTCATCAACATGCCATCTTGTCCTCAATAACATTCTCTTACATTTCAATCATATTCGTTTAATTCCTTTACATCCTCTTACACATCCACCTACATGCATTAACTCTACACGTTCTTCGAAATGTGCTCCACTTTCATCCATTAACCTTGTGACAAGTGTCACAATTATATTGGCTCCCCTTTTACTCCCACATTCATTAATTTCACTCTTTGTTCAACCCTTGGTTGCTATAAGTAGAGGCTTTCTCTACACAATATGGATCCATCATCTCATGCAAAGTCATTATGCTCATTTCATCCATCAATCATCAAATTTATATCACTATCTTTGAGGGTAATTGTCATTTATCAAATCCATTTTGACCCACTACTTCATTCCTTTCATATCATTTTAGCTTGAATCTACTATCATGTTGCATCAAAATCATCATTGTTCATGAGGATCTTGGACCTTAGAAAATTGGGATTGGGAAAGGGCCACTTTCCACATTAAAGTGACACCAATCACCCTATGGGATGAGGTTTGATTAGCTTAGATTAGGATTTCATGTTCATTTAATTTTTATTTCATGTTATTTTGATCATGTTTTCATCTTCTTAGCATGCTTAAGAAACTCATAGGGAATTCTTATTTTTCTTGTTTAAATGAATAATACTCTTGGCTTTGTCCATGTTTGAGCAGGTATAGGTTGACATTCACATTTTGGTGCTAGAAAGAGGGCAATTCTCTCATGCTTGTTGTTGTGCTTGGGTTTGATAACACGCCATGTTTGATAACAGGTCTAGTTCGATATTATTCACATATTGAAGAGAAAAACCAACTTGGATTTAACTAAAAGCATTTTTTAATGCTCTTTGTAATAGCATAGGTTTCCTATTTATGTCTTTCATTTCTGTTGAGGACCAACTAGAGTGATTTTGGGCTTAAAATTTACGAACAACTCAAGCTTTGTCAAAGTTTGTTAAAATTGAAAATTATGAACTTACTAGACTTTGAATTTGGGTTAAAATTGAAATAATTCATCTTTATTTGGGCTTAAAATGAACAAGTGTTTGAATTATGTGATCTTGTTTATGTGCACTTATAGTACATATACAATCCCCTCACGCTTTGTGTGATCTTGGGTGATGAGAAATACTTAAGTGTACTTTTATGCTTTGTGTCACCCTTAAGAGAGGGCTTACCATGAGACACACCTCACAACAAGAAACTAATAGGCAAGTTCTTGCAAGCACGTTTACCGACCAGGCTATATTAAAGGTTGGGAAACTATGAGAAATTACCTTCTATCTTGGACCGTATACCATAATACACTTAGTACCATGCCTTAAGTGGAAAAGTGGGTGCATATACAGCTGGGTCTTCTCAGTTTGTTGTCATTAAGAACCTTGTTTGTAATAACCAACTAGTCCATCCAACGATTTTATCAAAGTCATGCATTGGAACTTAGATTCCAAGAAGTTACTTGCCATGTCTGATCTTGGTTGAAATATAGAGGTTAAGACTTCATTCTTAACATACCTTTATATTTTTTCTTGGTTGCATGTAAATTTGTCTCTTCTACTATGAAGAGCATGAGGCAAGCCTGCCGAGAAAAATGTTCCAATTGAGCTAGGATTTTGCATTGCTTATGAGTTAGTTTTAAAACACATTGCTTAGATCTCAAACATTGAAAAAACAAACATTTAACAATTTATCAAAATTTCAAACCCTTTGGAAAGAAAAAAATCCTTGAAGAGTCCACATATTACTGCTTGTCCCTAAGGATTTTATCCTTAGAAGGCTTCTAAATATTTGGGCTCATATCTAAATTTGTTCTCTCTAAATTCAACCTAGGAAACTATTGCCTTGATTCCTTTTATTTTCACTTAATGGACTTTGTGAGATGAAAAGGAATTAAGACATAGGCATTCAGTTTGAAAGCTAAACAATAAGTGTTGATTTGGTAAAAAATAACTCATTAATCAAGATAAAAGACAATTGGACCCCACATCTGTGTTTGTTCAAATGATTTCCCGCAAGATCAAAATCCCAAAACCAATTCTAGCAATTGTCATAAGCGTCTTAATCCAAAGGATCTCAAGAAACGTCTTTCAACACTTTACAAAGTCAAAGATAGATCGGTCTACAACTTTTACAAATGTGCTTCAAGAAATAATCCAAATTTGTACTCATTCTATTATTGTCAAAATCTGGGTTTGTTCCAACATTTTGAGTTTCTCACATAGGGTTGAAAAGGTTTTAGAAGTATAGCATGTTCTTCAATACCTTGATCTTGTAAACAAAGTCTCTCTAGGTTCACTTAGGATCAAATCAACATCTTCATCCATCCCAAACATCAATCAAATTTCATTTCACAAACAACTTTTGAGCCTTGGAAAAATCATTCAAATCAAAATCAAAATCACCTTGTTTGAGTAAGTGTGTGTGGATGAATCCTTCCTCATATATTTAGTGAAATTATCATCCTTGTGGACAAGTTCATCCCAAGATAACATCTAACATCTTGGGGTTTATAAGTTCATTATTCAAAATCAAATCAAAATAATCTAAACAAAATAAAAAATCCTAAAGTCTAGTATTCCTCCAAGGGTCCATAAAAGTTAAAACATCCACATCCTTCATCCTTAATCTATCAGAAACACCATCATTTGATCCTTAAACATCCTAGTTTTTTCTTTTTTGTACCTAAAGTTTAGACCAACCCAAAGAGTTAGAGGTTAACCTCCTATATTCCCAAAATTTGATCCTTATTTTTTGGTCCAAACAAGGTCACAACACAAGAAGACCATGGAGAAAAACAAAGAAAACTCAACCTCAAATGATTTAAGCCAAACTACATCAGAATTCAACCTAAGAGAATCTATCAATCCTCCACTTAATCCCCCTCAACTACCAAAATATCTTCAAGAGGGAGGGGGCCAAGTGGAAGAAGTCACGAACAATTTCCAAGGAATGACCCAAGATGAAATAATGGAGCTTGTCCAAAATCCAAAAAACTATAGGATTGTCAACACAATGATGAGACTCAATCCTTCACAATACATGTTAGCATTAGCAAAGGGGCTAAACTCCCTTCTTATTATGATCTGAGCACTATTGTGGAACAACCTCTTCAAAATATGCCACCGGTATCATTCACACCTTCCTTCCAAAACATCATCCAACCCATCCCACAACCAACATCATCTCATGCTCCAAGTCAACCCATGATTACCAAGGGGATTTCATTGCTCCACGCTCTTCAAACACGTCCCCTTGTAAATAACCAAAACTTGGATGCAAACACTATCTTGGGTCTACCAAATATCATCCCTCAAGACCCAAAACATCTATATGTCCCACTCATTTTTCATGACACCAACAATTCATCCACCTTTGCCGCATCACCAACTTATTCCCTTGATACATAAGTCTCTCTCCCCATGATATCACAAGGACCAATGGGTCTATTAGGACAAGGGGGGAATTTTGATACATCATCATCACTTGTGCAAGGAAACACACCACCAATCTTTCCACCACTTCCCCCTCTAACATCAACAATCCAAGGTTTAGGGAAACCCTCTTTACCTAACTTGTCAATCCAAAATCAATCAAGTCAATATACCAAATCCTCTAGGCATGCCACTGATATTGCAATACCATGTGGCATCTATCCAAGAAACCCAATCAATCACTACACCATCTATAACACCCCAAAATGTGGTCTCCCAAGGACCTAGCATATCAACCACACCATCTACCACACAACCCCTTATCATCCCTCACTAATCACCTCAACAACCACCTCAACAAAATATCATCATACCATCCCACACCATTTTGAATCCTCCACCTCTACCACAAAACCCAAACATGGAAAATCAATACAATATTACACTGCAAATAGCCTAGCAAGCCTATCAAAAGACTCTTCAACAATTCCAAGCTCAAAAAGTTGCACAAGCTGCACAACAAGTCACACAACAAGCGCAAGCACAACAAGCCACACAAAAAGCACAATATGGTTCCCAAGCACAAACCCAAGACTTATTGAAACAACAACAAGCCAAACAAGCCACACAAGCCACCCAAGCTGCACAAGCCACTCAACAAGCTCAAACTTAGGCACAAGCTCAATATCAAGCAAAATAAACTCAAGCACAAGCATTGCTACAACAATAGGCTTATCAACAAGCTTTACAAAAATACCAAGCACAACAACAAGCATTGTTGGGGCAACAACAACAAGACCAACAATAAGCATTGTTAGCACAACAACAATTATAGGCATACCAACAAGCATTGTTGGTGTACCAAAACTTACAACAACCTCCCACAAACACACAAACCACCCCACCAATCACTCAAGCAACAAAAATACCCCAAAATAAATGCATCCCACCACCCACTCCACAAAATGATGTGTCCACAAAAATTAAATTACTCTCACAACAAGTGCTAGACCTACAATCAGGAAAGACAACAAAATCACAAGGGAATTTGTGCCCCTATCCATTCAACAGAACCATTGCAATGGTTCCATTCCTTAGGGATTCGAGATACCAAAATTTTAAAATATATTGTGGGATGTGCAATCCTAAAGATCACATCAGGGAATTCCATGTTTGTTGTATGGAAGTTGCATATGAAGATTTTTATTTAATGTGACTCTTCCCTCAAAGTTTGGTTGGTTCAACAATGGAATGGTTCTCCTGCATTCCCCATGGAATCAAAAAGTTTCAAGAAATTGTGGACTTATTCATACAAAATTACTCATATAACATAGGCATGGATGTGAGTTTGGAAGAATTATCCTCCCTAAAACAAGCCAAGGGGGAAACATTCACATCCTTCTTACAACGATGGTGATCCAAGGCCAACAGGAGAAAATGGGCTATTCTAGAAGAACAATGTTGAAATACTCATTTAACATAGGCATGGATGTGACTTTGGAAGAATTATCCTCCCTAAAACAATCCAAGGGGGAAACATTCACATCCTTCTTACAATGATGGTGATCCAAGGCCAACAGGAGCAAATGGGATATTCTAGAAGAACAATGTTCAAATCAGTACTATCATCTCTAACCTTGAAGGAACCTTGTCTTTTCATTTGAAAATGTAATGAATAACAACCAATGACCAATTGATTCCCAAGGCACTCAACATGCAAAGAGCCCTTATAGAACAAGGGGGCACACCCACGTACCAAGGCAATCAACCATCAACAAGTTACAATGGCAAGCCTCGTACGTGGGAAAAGAACAAAAATGTCACTAGTGATGGTGTCATTGATAAAAAAAATTTTATCAATGCTCCAAGACCAAATGTACAATAACAAACATACCAACAACCGTAAAACAACACCCAAAACACCCTACAACCCAACACATCACAACAACATCCCAACCATCAAAAAGCCAACAACATGAATGATCAAGGTGTACCATCCATGAGAAACAAATATCCCCCAAAATGCAAATATACACCTCTTAGGGAACCAATAAAATCTGTCACGCAATAGTTGGTACAAGAAAATCTCATCAAAATCCCTATTTACGAAAAATTATCATGAACCTCAAGTTAAACCACCATGGTATAATGAGAAGTACCTTTGTAATTTTTCATAAAATAAAGGGATACACTACAACTAGTTGTATGAGACTTAATAATCCGATCCAAAATCTTATTGATGAAAAAAATATCACCATTGAACAACTAGCTGGGAATCAAGACCTCAAAATATACACGAATCCGATGCCCAATCACAATAAGGAAAACAACAACAATGGAAAAGGAAAGTATAACAATGTGAACCATATCTACAACCATGTTGTCGCATCTTTGGATGAATGGGTCATAGTTGTGAATATCAAAGGATCTGGGGCTGAGTGTGGAGTCACCACACATAGTGGAAAAATTACCATCCTACAACCGTCTCCACAATCTAAAGCACCCAATGCAAATCTGAAATCAAACCCTAGTGGTTATAATGTCTTAGACCAATTGAAAAAGACCCCCGCCTAGATCTCCATCATGAAGTTTCTAAAAATCTCGCCTGCACATAGGGGAATCCTAGAGAAAGCATTGGCCACATCCTCTGTTGCCACATACCTTGATGCAAATCAGTTTCAAGCTATGATCAAACATATCGCCACACCACATCTCCTCACATTTTCTGAGCATGATCTCCTCACCCAACCATCTTATAACTGTGCACTCCATCTTGAAGTCCTAGTTTAGAAGAACAAAGTCAAATGAGTCTTGGTGGATGGAGGTGCAAGTTTGAATATTTGTACTCTACAACTAATAAAGAATCTAGGATTCTTAGAAGATGTTATCAAAAAAGGAAAAGGTATCACTATCCAAGCTTATGATGATCAAGAAAGGGTGTCTCAAGGCACCATTCAAATCCCTATCCAAGTAGGGCCAACAATCATGGAAACCACTTGCAAAGTCCTTCACCTTGAACTCCCCTATAATATCCTCTTGGGGGGCCCATGGATTCATGGGATGCAAGCTATTGCCTCCACTTTCCATCAATGTGTCAAATTCACATACTAGAATCAAGAAGTCACAATCCATGGTGATCTCGAGCCTTTTTACTATTGCAAAAATCTGGAGGCCAAATATTATAAGATCCCACAAGTCCCCAAAAATGATGAAGGACCCATATCCCCATATATAAACCCATCCACCTTAGCCTCCACTTCTCAGACAAAGACACCCCCATTTAGGACATTCCAGATATTAAAGTTATAATCCAAGATAGTGGGTGTGGAGACTATAAGATGAAAAATAGTGCCTTTGTAATAGGAGAGTTACCACAATCTCCTAAATCTCATGGGAAGCCACAACCCATCGACACAACATCTCAAAAATTCAAAGCAGAACCCTCCACATTCAAAAGGTGGGGAGACCTAACCTAGGAAGTGGTAGACGTAAAAGATATATCAAGTCTTCTATACCAATATGAAAGACCTATGCATGCTCTTCTAATGGATGATGACAACAAAGGACTACAATTAATGGTTGCAATGGGCTACAACAAGAACAAAAATCTCAAGAAAAATTACAACGACTTGTTACAACCTATCATTGTTGAGAAGCGCCTTAAGAATCTTGGCCTTGGGTGTACCCCTCCAAAGTTAACCATACTTGGCAAATGTGCTAATGTTAAAACAATCAAAGCTCCCCCACAGGTACCCATATCGATTAGTTATCCTTTAGAGGACCCCCTCTCTGACCTACCCATGCTATTTGAGGACTCCTCCCTATTTATGATTTCCACCGTGTCTTTTGAGTCAAACAACCAAAACACTGAACTAAAGCTTGTTTACCCCCAACTAATATATAGTGACTAGTGAGGACCACTGATATTAGACACATTAAAAAATGATGAGGTTCTCTTGGAATTCATGGGATTAAGGGATACTCTACTATATGGAGACCACAAAGAAGGGTTTGATATTGAGCTAGATACACATGCATACTATGGGGAAATGATTGAATCTCTTAGTTGAAAAATTGAAAATCTAAGAGTAATGTCTAGGTCTTTAAGTGAAAACTACACTGTAGCACTTTCTGACCCAAAAATAGTAAAAAGAAAGGACATATTCGAGGGTGAAAACCTCTCTGAGGTGCCCAAGGATGAGGGATTCAATCTTCCACTTAGTTCCATCCATCAGGAAAAGTCAACAGTACTAGTAGAAAAATGTAACCCATTCAATCCAGGAACTAAGAGACACTACACATCACTTTCTATGCAAAGTCACTTTTGATCAAGGAACAAGAAATTCTAGCTGCATTTTTGAAACAAAGGAAAGTGAATTTTGCATGGGCCTCTGCTGACATGCCAGGCCTTGATCTAGAGGTAGTAGTTCACCATCTAGCAGTCTATCAAGAGGCAAAGCCAGTGAAACAAAAATTAAGAAAGATGCATCTATAGATCGCATTGTTGGTCAAACTTGAGGTGTAGATACTTCTTGATGTTGGCTTCATATGACCTATTGATTATTCTGAATGGGTTTCCAACCTTGTATCTATTTCTAAGCCCATTGGGGGCATTCGAATCTACACTGACTTTAGGGACCTGAACAAAGCATGCCCTAAGGATGATTATACCCTTCCTAACATTGACATAATTGTAGATCTAACAGGAGGGTACAAAATGCTATCATTAATGGACGATTTTTTAGGATACAATCATATTATGATAGCAAAGGATGATCAACATAAGACATCATTCACCTATCCATGGGGTATCTATTGTTGGAACATGATGCCATTCAGGTTAAAGAATGTTGGAGCTACATATGAAAGGGCTATGACTCTAATTTTTCATGACATGATCCAAAAATCTGTAGAGGACTATGTGGATGACATACTAGCCAAATCAAGAAAGTGTCAAGACCACATAGCAACACTAAGCTCTATCTTCGATAGATTGGAAGAATACAAGGTATGACTCAATCCTAAGAAATGTGTCTCTGGTGTCCAATCAGGAAAACTTCTAGGGTATATTGTATCAATGAGGGGAATTGAAATAGATCCTGCAAAAGTCAAAACGATCCTTGAAATGGAATCACCATAGACATTAAAGCAGTTAATGGGTTTGCAGGGAAGGCTTCAATCCATTCACATATTCATAACATAGTTAGTAGATAAAACGATCCCATATTCTCATCTACTCCACAAGGGGGTAGCATACAAGTGGGATGAGAAATGTGATCAGGAATTCAATAAAATCAAAGAATATTTGCTAACACCACTAGTCCTCATGCCACTGATCTTGTACATATTAGCAACAACAACACTTGGGGCTCTATTAGTACAACATGATGAAACAAGCAAAGAAAAAGTCGTTTACTCTATCAGTAGAACCTTGGTAGGAAATGAGATAAACTATACATTCATTGAGAAGGATTTTCTAATAGTAGTGTTTGCCTCATTGAAATTTAGGCACTACATGTTAGCTCATCAGATAAAACTCATCGCAAAGATAGACCCCGTCATATATCTACTTTCTCAAGCAATGCTCACATGGTGAATGGATAAATAGGTCATGATCCTAGCAAAATATGACATTGAATATGTGGAATGGAAAACTATCAAGGGATAGGTAATTATAGATCAATTAGAAGAAGCACCAATATATTCAAAGAACCCACTTGTATTAGAATTTTTAAATGAGTCCATTTTCAACCTTATTGCAGTAGATCATTGGAAGGTATAATTTGATGGGTCATATACACAACAAGGGTTAGGAGCAGGAGTCTTCTTCATCAGACCACAAGGGCATTGTATTCCAAAATCATACAGGTTATCTTTCCCTTACCACAACAATATTGTCGAATACGAAGCTCTTGTAATTGGACTCCAAATTCCAGTATAATGGAAAATCATGGCACTTAAGGTCTATGGAGACTCACAACTAATTATCAACTAGGTCAATGATGAATACCAAACAAAGGATGAAAAACTTACCCTGTACAAGAAATTGGTGGAGGATCTCAAAGAATTATTTATCGATATCACATTTGAGAAAATACTGAGGGTAAACAATAGAGAATCTTATGATATGTAAATAATTAGATCATTGTTAGATATCCCACGCAACGTCCATAAACATGAATTCCTTGTAGAGAAGCTTCTCGTACTAGCTTTTGAGGTACCAAAGTCTTAGTTCACTTCAAACCTCAAAAGAACCTTTATTTTAAGAATTCATTCCATTCTATTATCTTAGGTGACACCCTTTACCATAGGAGTATTGAAGGAACCCTATTGTGATTCCTTAACCCCGAGGAAGCTTTGACTACTTTAACTAAAGTACACAACGACATTTTTGGTTCACATTCTAGTGGTATGACCTTGGCTAAGAAACTACTAAGGACAGTGTACTACTAGCCTACGATGGAGAAGGAAGCTCGTGACTATGTTAAAAAATGTTTACAATTCCAATAGCATGGAGACCTCATCCATGCACCTGCTCAAGAGCTCCAACCAATTATAACACCTTGGCCCTTTTCACAATGGGGGCTCGATCTCATTGGAAAAATCACACCCACCTCATCTAATGGACACAAGTTCATTATCACTACCATGAAATACTTCACAAAGCGGGTAGAAGCCATCCCCATGACCTATATCATAGGGAAGAAAATCTCAAAATTCATCCTAAACTACCTTATTTGCCGATAGGGTGTCACGCAAGCCCTTATCTCAGATAATGGGACACCTTTCAAAAACTAGGATGTTTGAGAGCTATTCCAAAAATTCAATATCCAGCATCGCTTCTCCACCCCATACTACCCATAGGGTAATGACCAAGCTAAGGATACAAATAAAACCATCTTGAAAATCCTAAAGAAAAAGTCAATGAAGTTGGTTGCGACTGACACCTACAACTAAATCATGCCTTATGGGCCTAGCGAATGATTATCCACACACCAATAGGTGCAACCACCTTCTCCCTGGTCTATGGATTTGAACCCATCCTTCCCATTGAGATCAAGCTCCCATCCTTAAGAATATCATTACAAAATCTCATTACAGATGAAGAATATTGGGTGTCATGGTTGAACGAACTAGAACTACTAGATGAGCAGCGCAATGGATGCTTTGAACCACCTGTAGGTCTATCAGAGTCATCTAAAGAGAATCTATAACAAGAAGAACTAGAGTTAGTTATTTCAAGCTGGAGAGCTTGTGTTGAAAGAAAATCAGAAGAACATACCAAATCTAGAGAGCAAGGGAAAATTTGAACCCAACTGGTTGGGACCCTTTGTCATCACTACAAGTTACAAATCAAGAGCATATCAATTGTCAACAACTGAAGGTGAGCCTCTGCAGGAGCCTATCAATAGCTCTCACCTTAAAAAAATTATGACTAAGCTTGTGAGGTACAAATCAAAAATACAAAAAAATTAAAAAATATTAAAAATCCAAAAAAACTCAAAAATAAGATTGAAAAAGGTAAAGAAAAAAATCATCCTCTAGTGAAAACCACTTCGGTGGCACTTTGGGAAAGTACCTTAGTGAAAACCTGGAAAATAGGTGCCTTGTGTAAATAAGCACTTTTCATCAACCATGGATTCTTTGACTTGTTCTGCATCACCTACCATCACTTCCCATTGATCCTTCCATCACTCATCTGTGTCTGCATCATTAATCTTGTGTTGGTACAATGTTCCATCCTAGAACTACTTGGCATATTCCTAAGGTCAATCTATCCTTCCTATATCAGAGTAGTCTATCGCAACATGTTGGGGGCATGTTCTTACACCTGCATTGGATCAAATTCATGTATATTCTAGAAATCTTCCTTAAAACATCATAAAATCCAAAAACATTCATAAAATTAAAAAAAACCCAAAAAACATTTAAAACATGTCAAAAACCCCAAAAAAATTAGTCGCCATGTCAAACTACATTGTCTCTGAGCTTGAATGTAGGAAATGCTAATATTTGATCAACCCATGAGACATTAGGTCAGTCCCTTAGGATTCCATCATAATAAACTGGCAATCCATACATGTTCATATCCCATCAATAAACAGGTCTGTGTTAGTCAAACTATGTGGTCTAGTTGTGTGTATAACATAGGCAAGGCTAATCTTTGATCAGCCCCTGAGGCCCATAGGATAGGTCCTTAGGGTAGATTCTTGGTCAAAATCTCAAAAAACACAAAAACATTGGAAAATTTGAAAATCAAAACATTTGTAAAACATCTCAAAAAATCCCAAAACAACCTCAAAAAAATTCAAAAACACTAAAACATCCAAATATTTGAAAAAATCTACTTGTCTCACTTCGCTTTCACCCACAATAAGCATCCACTCACAATAAATCAATCATCATCTTCAATTTGATAAAACGATTAGAAATAAGTATAACAATTTGAAAGTGAAAACTCAAATGTTAGGGTCTTAAGTCTAGGTCAATAGGTAAAAAATTTTGTCAATTCGTGGTATCACTAGCTCATCATCATATTAGTCTCACAATCATCTAATAACATCAAGTCCTAGGATGCATCCTTCCTACAATGGACATCAACATCAGACATGACTATTGTTTAGTCTTGGCTAAAGGTATGAAGAACATTGACTTGTTTGTGTACTTGATCTTTTCTTATGATTTATTTTATTGTGCTCATTCCAATGACCTCTCGATAATGTTTGATCTAAAAAGATTTAGAGAGAAATGAATGAGGCATTAATCATTATCTTTTGTCTATTGTGCTTGTTGGGTGTTCTTGTAATATAAATTGGCGAATAATTGCTTTGGTAGGTGTGTATGGAAGGGGTTTTGAACAACTTGTTGACTATTACATTGTTAGGTTATGCCTTTCCGTGTTTTGGTCTAAGATGTTTGAAACTTCTGAAGTGCATCCTAGCAAGGTTTTTGTATGTCAGGTGTGAACAAGAATACTCCTATTTGTTTTCTAAGTCAAAGTCCATCTCACTAGATACCACGCCATCCTAGTTATCCATACCTTGATGCATTGTATCTATGTGTATTATCAAACATAAGGAAAGTTGTGTCATTTATATCCCCAATCCCTAAATAAGCAATGCATTATCATCATTCATCATCATATCTAATAAATTCTCAATGACTCATAGACTTGTTGGACTTTTGCTCGTCTTGGACTCAAAGGTTGATCCCTTTTATTCTTCTTATTCTTCTATCTTTACTAACATTTCTATCATAGTATTAAAAATGTGTGATATATCAAAATATACATGAGGCTACCCATGGCTGATGACAGTCTATAAAACATCAATTTTTTCTACATCAAACACTTGAGCTTTCTAGTCCTCTCTG
Organism: Sequoia sempervirens; assembly: GCA_007258455.2. Taxonomy (NCBI): domain Eukaryota; kingdom Viridiplantae; phylum Streptophyta; class Pinopsida; order Cupressales; family Cupressaceae; genus Sequoia; species Sequoia sempervirens. The sequence continues at coordinate 183,692,410 of VDFB02373365.1, forward strand.
AGTTGAGCTGATCCTGAATCTTTATCGTGAACTTGACCTAAAATAAAAAAAATTGACTGATCTCTCGAGGGGGCAATGTAGCAGTGTCATTTCTTCTTTTGGGGCATCAATGGGGCATTTGAAAAAATTAGAATTTTTTTGAATTTTGATCTCAATAGTGTTATTATTTGAATCAACATAGTAGGTACGTTACTTGAAAGAAGGGGCAAAATGTAGACACTCAAATAGTCCAATCACCTTATTCTGATTAATTAATGTAACTTTCTCCTAAATCACCTCTACACTAACCATTTAATTAAATAAATATTATTATTTAGTTAAATTCATCAATTTCTACTATTAATTAAATAAAATAATTTATTAGATTGATTCACTAATTTTCATCTCATTTAATTAAATAACTTAAATTATATAATTAAATCCCCTATGTCCTCTCATTTTTTTAAATATATCTAGTTATTTAACAAATTTCGTAAAACCCCCTAATCCCACTTAGTTTAATTAATTCTAAATTAATTAACCTAATTACATCCTAATCCCACCTAGATTAATTAATTCTAAATTAATCAACCTAATTACCCCTAATCCCACTTAGATTAATTAATTATAATTTAAATAAACTAATTACCCCTAATCTCCATTACCCATTTCCCTAGCCTCTAACCCCACCCTTGGTTAAGTCAACCATTGGTCAACTAACCAAGTTGCACAAGAAAATCAATTCATTTAAATAGGTAATTACCTTATTTATCCTCAAAAAGGCATATTCGAGGGAATATTCCCTTAAAGACCCTTTCGTTGACTTTCCCTCCCAAAGGAACTAACTTCTCTTAGATCCTCATTAACATGCCTTCAATTCTCTTACATTCCCCTCACCCCTTCACCTACAAGTCAACTAACCAAGTTGCACAAGAAAATCAATTATTTTAAATAAGTAATTACCTTATTTATCCTCACAAAGGAATATTCTAAGGAATATTTCCTTAAAGCCCCTTTTGTTTTTGAAAAGGAACAAACAGGTTTTACAGGGACCTGAAACCACAAAGTTTAAACATACAAAGATAGAGCAAAAAAAGTCCAAGTAAACAGACATCTGTCCCAAAAAGAAATGACAACAACAAAGAGACAATAGGGTCCAAAAAAGGACCGCAAAACTTAAAGCCCCTTTGTTGACTTTCTCTCGCAAAGGCATTTAAATTTCTTACAAGGTTTTCAATGCTTCTTCCAAAGGCATTTAAGCCTCTTACAAAACCCCTTGTGTTGATTTTCCCTCCCAAAGGTATTAACTTCTCTTACATCCTCATTAACATACCTTCAATTCTCTTACATCCCCCTCACCCCTTCACCTAAAAGTCAACTAACCAAGTTGCACATGAAAATCAATTCTTTTAAATAAGTAATTACCTTATTTATCCTCACAAAGGCATATTTGAAGGAATATTCCCTTTAAATCCCTTTTTTTGAATTTCTCTCCAAAAGGCATTTAAACTTCTTATAAGGTTTTCAATGCTTCTTCCAAAGGCATTTAAGCCTCTTACAAAGCCCCTTTTGTTGATTTTCTCTCCAAAAGGAATTAACTTCTCTTACATCCTCATTAACATGCCTTCAATTCTCTTACATCCCCCTCACCCCTTCACCTACAAGTCAACTAACCAAGTTGCACAAGAAAATAAATTCTTTTAAATAAGTAATTACCTTATTTATCCTCACAAAGGCATATTCTAAGGAGTGTTCCCTTAAAGCCCCTTTTGTTTACTTTCTCTCCCAAAGGAATTTAAACTTCTTACAAGGTTTTCAATGCTTCTTCCAAAGCCCTTAATTCCCCTTACAAAGGCATTAACTTCTCTTACATCCTCATCAACATGCCATCTTGTCCTCAACAACATTATCTTACATTTCAACCATATTCGTTTAATTCCCTTACATCCTTTTACACATCCACCTACATGCCTTAACTCTACACATTCTCCGAAATGTGCTCCACCTTCATCCATTAGTCTTGTGACAAGTGTCACAATTCTATTGGCTCCCCTTTTACTCCTACATTCATAAATTTCACTCTTTCTTCAACCCTTGAATCATATAAGTAGAGGCTTTCTTTACAAAATATGGATTCATCATCCCATGCAAAGCCATTATGCTCATTTCATCCATCATCATCCAATTGCTATGACTATCTTTGAGGGGAATTGACATTTATCAAATTCATTTTGATCCACAACTTCATGCTTTTCATATCATTTTAGCTTTAATCAACTATCATTTTGCATCAAAATCACCATTGTTCATCAGGATCTTGGATCTTATCAAATTGGGATTGGGAAAGGGACACTTCCATATCAAAGTGACACCAATCCTCCTATGGGATGGGGTTTGAGTAGATTATATTAGGATTGCATGTTATTTTGATCATTTTTTCATCTTCTTAGCATGCTTAAGAATCTCATAGGGAATGCTTATTTTTCTTGTTTAAATGACTAATACTCTTGGGTTTTTCCATGTTTGAGCAGGTATAGGTTGGCATTCACACCTTTCATTACATTCATACTCTTGAAATAACAAAGGTTTACATTACAATAATTACAAGTAGCAAAACATTAGGTGTTGTGAAACCTACAACCCACATATTATTGTAAAACCCTCTACATGTAATAACCCAATTGGTTAGTCACCCATTAAGTCAATTTGATTATTTTTATGTATCCCCCACCTGCAACTCATCCCAAATCTCTCCACCTTTGAGCTTAGAACAAACATAATTTAAATCACTCACAACTCAACATGCTTTACCAACCTGCAATTATTTTGTGCATTTATTTTTCTGTCATATGAGAAAATTGAAATAGAATATTTACTCTAAGTAAAAAATGTGGTAAATTTTAAAGGTGTCTATCATTACATTTGTACTCTCTAAATAAGAAAAAAAAATTATTACAACAATTGCAAGATGGAAAACACTGGGTGTAATGAAACTTGCAACCCACATACAATTCTAAAACCCTTTACACATAAAAACCCAATTTTGTATTCACCCCTTAGGTCAATTTTATTAGTTTTATATATATCCCCCACATGCATCTCCTTGTGAAAGTCTCCACCCTTGAGCTTAGAACAAGCATGATCATATGACTGACAACCCAGTGTGTTTTCCAACCTGTGATAATTTTGTGCATTTAAGTTTCAATCATATGAGGAAATGAAAATGAAATTTTGAATCATTGATCAGTTGTCAAAATTTTTGAACATTCCTTTCATTACATTCTTACTCTCTAAATAACAAAAGATTTTCATTAGAACAATTACAGGTTAAAAAACACTAGGTTTTGTGAAACCTACAACCCAAAGAATGTTGTAAAACCCTTTACATGTAACAACCAATTGGTTAGTCTACCCCCAAGTCAATTTAATTATATTTATGCATCCCCCACCTTAAACACCTCCCCGTGCTATCCACCCTTGAGCTTAGAATAAGCATAATGAAATCACTCACAACCCATTATGTACTACAACTTGTGATTATTTTGTATATTATCATCATATGACAAAATTGAAATGCAATTTTTACTCTAAGTAACAATTGTGCTAAATTTTTATGGTTGCTTTCATTGCATTCATTCTCTAAATAATAAAAGGGATTTATTACAATGATTGTAGGTTGGAAAACACTAGGTTGTATGAAACCTGCAACCCACATAGTGTTGTAAAACCCTCTACACATAACAACCCAATTGGTTAGACACACCTTAGGTAAATTTTATTCTTTTTATATATCCCTCACCTACAAATACTCCCCGAACTCTCTACCCTTGAGCCTAAAATAAATAGAATGAAATCACTCACAACCCACTTTGTTTTTCCAACCTACGATTATTTTTGGCACTTATTTTTCCATCATATGATTAAATTGAAACACAATTTTGACTCTAAGCAACAATTGTAGAAAATTTTGAAGGTTCCTTTCATTACATTCATACTCTCTAAATAACAAAAGGTTTTTATTACATTCATACTATATAATTGGAAGTTGGAAAACACTGGATGTTATGAAACCTGTAACTCACATATTGAACTATAAAACCCTTTACACGTAACAACCCAATTGGTTAGTCACTCATCAACTCAATTTAGTTAGTTTTATGTTTCCTCCACATGCAACTCCTCCCCAAACTCTCCACCCTTGAACTTTTAACAAAAAAAATTGAAATTACTCACAATGCACTATGTTTTTCCAACCTGCAATTATTTTATGCATTTAATTTTCAATCATATGAGGAAATTGAAATACAATTTTTACTCTAGGTAACATTTGTGTTAAATTTGAATGAGTCTTTCATTACAATTGTACTATCTAAATAACAAAAGGTTTTTATTACAATCATACTATCTATGTATAATTTGAGGCTAGAAAACACTAGGTGTTATGAAACCTGAAACCCACATACTATTATAAAACCATCTACACATAAGATCTCCCTCCCCCTCCCCCCTCTCTCTTACACACACACACTAGATATTTTTCATTGTAATTCTCCCACCCTACCTCTATATCTAGCTTTACCTACCCTCTCTTGATTCCTTATAGCTTACCTCTCTCTACCTACACCTCCCTCTATCCCTCTTCCCCTCTCTCTCTATCTCCACTCAACCTCTCTCTCTCTCTCTCTCTATCTACACTTCCCTTAATCCATCCCATCCCACATCTCTTTCTACCTACCTCTCCCCCCTTCCCAAATTCTCCCCTCTATCTTCTCTCTCCCCTTCCTTCTCTACTTTCCCCATCTCCCCTCACTCTCTCTACCTACCTCTCCCTCTATTCCTTCAACATTACCTCTCTCTACCTACCTCTCCATGTCTCCATAATTTCCTCTCTCTCCCTTTATCCCTCCCATGCTACCTTGCTAGACCTCTCCCTCCCCCATCCATCTATACTTATCTTTATCTCTCCTCTCTCACCATCCCTACTAACCTTCCTCTCCCTCCCTTTTTCCCTCTTTCCCCCTCTCTCTCTTTCCACCTACCCCTCCCTTTATTTCTCACTTCCTCCTTCCCTATCTCTCCCTCCCTCCCTCCCTCCCACCCACATCTCCCTCACTCTACCTCTCCCTTCGCTATTGTCTTTCTCTCTCTCTCTCTCACACACACATACACACACCACTTCCCTCTACCTCTCCCACTCTACCTAGATCTCTCTATCTACCTACCTCTCTCTATTTTGTTCATATTACCTCTCTATACCTACATCTCCCCATCTTCCTCCTTCCCACATAACCTCTCTCCACCTAACCCTCTGTCACCACTTCCCTCTCTCTCAGTCTCTCTATACCTACATGCCCCTCCTTGCCTCTTTCTCTCCCTCCCTCTATCTTTCCCACCCTAGTACAAAGAAGAAGTCTCTTTATAAATTTATACAAGACTAAACATAAGTGCTAAAAATTCATCATAAATAATGGCAGTAAAGATATTTTAATGTCAAAAAAGATGGTTGATAAGTTAAAATTGAAAAGGTTAGAATATCCAAATCCATATAAAATTTCACAATTGTAAAAATAAATTCATACATTTGTATAAAGAGAATACTTACACTATGATGGACATGCCAAGAAACATACTCTAATTCATAATTAATTATATTACCATTTCGAGGGATGGATGATTTGATAAACTATTTGAGTGGCATAAACTATTTTACCAAGACAGATGTGAAAAGTAGTTATCACTAGATCATAATAGATGGAGGGAGAGGGAGGGGGAAGGAGGGAGATAGGGTGTGGTAGAGTGGGAGGGATAGAGGGAGGGAGGGAGGGAGGGAGAGAAAGAGGGAAGGAGGGAGATAGGGAGTGGTATGTTGATAGGGACATGTATAGAAAGAGTTGGGGAGGAGGGAGGGAAGGGTAGGTGGAGAGAGGTTGTGTGTGTGGGGGGGAGAATGGGAAGGATGGAGTTAGGAAGTGATATGGTGGGAGGGATAGATGGAGGGGGAGAAAGAGGGAAGGATGGAGATAGAGAGAGGTGGGTTGGGAGGGATAGTGGGAGGGAGAGAAAAAAGGAAGGGGGGAGATAGGGAGTGGTGGAATGGAGGGGTAGAGGGAGGGAGAGAAAGAGGGAAGGATGGAGATAGAGAGAGGTAGGGTAGAATAGGTAGGTATAATGAGAGTTAGGGAGGGAGGAAGGGGTAGGTGGAGAAACGTTATGAGAGAGAGGGTGCATCACTAAAGTTTTGAACATGAATCCTACTGAGATATTATCGATGGTTGAGGAGGAAACAAGTACTATAATGTATGAAATGAAAAGGAATCTACTCTAAAAATACTTGAAAATAAATAGACCAAAGTGGACGAGATAGATAATGTATTGACTAAAGAGATTTTTCCTTCTCTTTATAAGTTGATGAAGGAGCATGTGCACTGGGTACAATGGGAAAATGGAAATGATGTTATAATTCATAGAAGCAAAGAAAGTGAGAAATGATGCTATAAGTGGAGTTGAACAAATGAAGTCAAATATTTTGAACTTAAGAATTCCATGGAACCAATATAATGGGAAATAGATGAAAGGAAAAGGAAAATTTAGATCTAAGTGCAAAACAAGAGAATTAGCTAGGTGGAGACATGAAAGTGTTAACTGAAAGGTAGACAATTCTTGTATAGAACTTGTTAAAAGAAACATTTGCATTCTATAATCATGAAGACACTCTCAAAGCTGAGTAAAATTTGGCTGCAAAGCTACATAAAAGTATTCAAGGCATTGAAAAATCTATCCAAGAGAGGGATTTTACTATCCTAAGGGTTGATAAGGAAGCATATGATCTAAAGCTTCAAGTAAAGATATAAAAAGAAGTTAGAAGATCATAAAAGATGAATATTAGGGGTGTTAATAGGTGGGATTAGTGGGGATGAGGAAAATGTGTCAATGATCAACTTATAGATGCAAAATCAATAGTTGGAAGTGTTGAAACTGTAGAAAAATAACAAAATTCTAAAATTAACCACTTAGAAAAGGAAGTAAAAGATAAGAAGAATATTTATCATCAAAAGAAAAGGAGGTTAATGATGTTGAGAGAGAGCTGCAATATAAAATACATGAAGTTGAGAAAATAAAGACAACAATGGAAGGTGTTACTTATGAAGAAGGGTGCATGGAGATATTAGAAAAATAGTGTTTACAAGAATCTAAAGTAGTTCAAAATTTGAAGGCTGATATTTGGCACCTCAAGGATCAATTAGGAAAGGTTCAATTTACCTATAATGATCTTGTGAAGCATTTTAGTATCTCGAAATCCAAAGGTGTTCTTGCACAACTTATAAAAGTTTAAACTACATTAATGTTAAATTTTGAAGGTGTCTTTCATTAAACTCATGTTGTGTAAATAAGAAAAGGTCTTAATTAAATTAATATTGTTTTCTAAAATTGGAGGTTGTAAAGCACTGGGTATTATTAAACTTGCAACCAACATGCACTATCACAAAACCCTCTACACATAACACTCCATTAAATAGTTAGTAACCCCTTGGGTCAATTTTTATAGTTTCATGTATCCCCCACCTGTAACTCCTCTCTAAACTCTCCACCCATGAGCTTTGAACAAGCACAATGATATAACTTACAACCCATTGTGTTTTCTAACTTGCAATTATTTTGTGCATTTATTTTCAAAGATACATGAAGAATTTAAAATGTAAGTTTTACTCTAAGAGTTGTGATAAATTTTTAAGGTATCTTTTTCTTGAATTATCATTGTGTAAATAACATAAGGTTTTGATTACATTCATAATGTTATTTAAAATTGTAGATTGGAAAATACTATGTGTTATGCAACCTGCAACCCACGTACAGCTCTAAAACCCTCTTCATGTAACAACCCAATTAGTCAATCACCCCTTAGGTCAATTTGGTTACTTTTATGTATCTCCCACCTAAAACTCCTCCTTGAGCTCTCCACCCTTGAGCTTAGAATAGGAAAAATGAAATCACTCACAATTCACTATGTTTTTCGAATTTGCAATTATTTTGTGCATTTTTTTTCCTTCAAATGAGGAAATTGAAATGCAATTTTTACTCTACATAGTAGCTATGGTAAATTTTGAAGGTTCCTTCATTGCATTTGTATTCTCTATATAATAAAATGTTTTCATTATAATGATTGCAGGTTGGAAACCACTACATGTAATGAAAAATACAACCCACTTACTCTTGTAAAACCCTCTACACATAATAACCCAATCGGTTAGTCAACCCTAAGGTGAATTTTATTAGTTTTATGTATCCCCCACCTACAACTCCTCCTCTAGCTCTCCACACTTGAGCTTAGAAAAATCAAAATGCAATCACTCATAATCTACTATGTTTATCCAACTTGTGATTATTTTGTGCATTTCTTTTTCCCTCACATAAAAAAATTGAAACAAAATTTTTACTCTAAGTAACATTTGAGGTAAATTTCCAAGGTGTTTCCATTACATTCATACTCTCTAAATAAGTAAAGGCTTTTAGTATAATAATTGTGGTTTGGAAAACACTGGGTTTTATGGAACATGCAACCCACATACTATTGTAAAACACTAGATACACGTAACAACCCAATTGGTTAGTCACCCCTGATGTCAACTTGATTAGTTTTATGTATACCCCACTAAAACTCCTCCCCAAGTGCTCCATCCTTGAACTTAGAACACGTAGAATGCAATCACTCACAACCTATTGTATTTTCCAACCTGCAATTATTTTATGCATTTGTTTTTCCATCATATGAGGAAATTGAAACATAATTTTTACTCTATGTAAAATTTGTGGTAAATTTTGAATGAATCTTTCATTACATCCATACTCTCTAAATAAGAAATGGTTTTCATTACATTAATTGGAGTTGGAAAGAATTTGGTGTTATGAAACCTACAACCCACATACTTTTTAAAACCCTCTACACGTAACAACCCAATCGGTTTTCCACCCCTCATGTCAATTTGATTAGTTTTATATATCCCCCACTTGAAACTCCTCTTTAAGCTCCCCACCCTTGAGCTTAGTGAACCATATATTTTTGGGTAGGGCTTATAGGCTACTCTTGCACTCTTAGGAATATTTCACCTAAAAGGAGAGAGATAAACCCCACTCAAATTTTGCAATGTATGATGTTATTTAGGCTAAATGGAATGGTATAAGTGCAATTAAATGAACTATTTGAGAGATTATGAATGCAAAACCTAAGAATTATGAAATTTTGGAAAACATAATGTGATATGCAAACATGAACTAGGTATGAACAAATGCAAAACAAAAAAGAAGAAGGTTGATTTAGAGTGCACCTGGAGGTCTGATGATGAATATGGAGTATTCTGAATGCTGTCATAAATCATTCAAAATTTACCAGTGGGACTCATTCGCCATTGATGATGAATCAGTCCCGCTTCTGATGAAATCTGTTAAAAGCTGGTTTCTGAATGTCGGGATCCAGAAACTGAAAAAATCTAGATTTCCAGCCCTAAGGTGGGACTCATTTTCCACTTATGGTGAATTAGTCCTCTCCCAAAATTTTGAGAAATCAGGAACCAATTCTATAGCACCAGATCTGAGGATGTCTACTTGTCGAGTTGACGAAATTAATTCTACAGAAAACAGACAGAATGTCTTCTCCAAGCTTGAAATAGGTTGTAGTTGACTTAAAAACTTTTGTTGACTTCTTGCCCACTTTTCAACACCTAAGGGAATAAAGGAGTCAAATAAAGCATAAGAAAGGTGTAAATAGTGAAATTATGCCTAGAAAAGCGTGAAATCTTGTTACAAGACTTTACAACACTTCAAAATAGGACTTGATGATGAATAAAAATATGATTTTTAGGTGAATTGTATTGAATAGAGTTTAGAAAAGTGTAGAAATTCTTTACAACACTTCACAACACCTTCACAAGATGCCATAATTTGAATATTAAGGACCTGATGTGAGTGTTTAAGCCACATTACAACATTAAATCAAATAAAAATGGACCAAGTATTAAGAGGAAAAGCCTAAAAGACCATGAAAATGACAAGGGGCTATTTTTCTATGGTACACTTAGAATAAGTAGAATGCAATCACTCACAACGTGCTATGTTTTCTATCCTGTGATTATTTTATGCATTTATTTTTCCATCATATGAGGAAATTTAAATGCATTTTTTAATCTAAGTAATAGTTGTGGTAAAATTTAATGAAGGTGAATTTTATTACATCTATACAATCTCTAAATAGGAAAGGTTCTCATTACAATAATTGCAAGTTGGAAAAAACTAGGTGTTATGAAACCTACAACCCACATACAGTTGTAAAACCCTGTACACATCACAAACCAATTGGTTAGTCACCCCTCACATTAATTTGATTAGTTTTATGTATCCCCCACCTACAAATCCTCCCAAAGCTCTCCACCCTTGAGCTTAGAAAAAGTAGAAAGCAATCACTCACAACCCACTATGTTTTCCAACCTATAATTATTTTATTCATTTCATTTTCCATCATATTAGGAAATTGAAATGAAATTTTTACTCTAAGTAATAGTTGTGATAAATTTTGAAGGAATATTTCATTACATCCATACTCTCTAAATAAGAAAATGTTTTCATTACAATAATGGAGGTTAGAAAACAATGGGTGTTATGAAACCTACAACCCACATACTTTGTAAAAATCTCTACACATAACAACCCAATTGGTTAGCCACCCCTCAAGTCAATTTGATTAGTTTTGTGTATCCCCCACTTGCAAATCCTCCTCATGCTCTCCACCCTTGAGCTTGGGTATGTGTAGGATCATCATGGAGAAAACATGCCCTTAAGTGGCAAAAAAATCAAAAAAATCAGAGTTAGGCAACTTGACGTAAAAATTTGAATAAGTTATCTATATTATTTCAAAAATATGTAAGAATAGAATTTGTATAAAATTGAATGTAGTTTCTAAAATACTAGGTTTGTTTCAAAAAATCTATTTGGTGAAAATTTGAAATTTCAATGTAGTGGTACTTAAATTTTAGGGAAAAAAAAAGTGGGTATGCGACCCTAACCACAATAAAATGATAATTTTTTTATAATATTTTAGATATAAGTATAGGACTCATGCCCCGATGTGATGCATATTTTTTTGTTTTTTCAAATAAATAATTAATTATGAATTTTCAATTATAATTTTTTAAAAAATATAAAAACTGTATGTCGAACCACCTTAACTTGGTCAAAATTCATGAAATTCATTTTTTTCTTTTTTTAATCCTATAGTATGTGAAGCATATAATGTGGCACATATTTTGGATTCAAAAAATGTGATACTGTTTGAAAGCTATAGATGTTTTTCAATCAGCCTATTAATTAGGACTTTAGTCATAATTTCAATAGAAAATGAATAATAATTACTTATTAAATTCAAAGTAAAGCATAATTTATATTGGTGGAAAGCTAAGAATCTCCTTTAAAAACCCTTTTCATTTCATCAATTTTGGGTTAAAAAATAGTCATCGGCCACATACCCATCATATTGCTACTTTTTGGTCCATCATGATCCTGCACATACCGGCTTAGAACAAGCAGAATGCAATCACTCACAACCCACTATGTTTTTCTAACCTATGATTATTTTGTGCATTTATTTTTCCGTCATATGAGAAAATTCAAATGCAATTTTTACTCTAAGTAACAATTGTGGTAAAAAATTTTGAAGGTGACTTTCATTATATCCATACAAGCTCTAAATAAAAAAGTTTTTCATTACAATAATTATAGGTTGGAAAAAATGGGGCTTTATGAAACCTACAACCCATGTGTAAATTTGTAAAACCATATAAACAAAACAACCCAATTGGTTAGCCACTCCTTAGGTCAATTTGATTACTTTTATGTATCTTCCACCTGCAACTCCTCCTTGAGCTCTCCATCCTTGAGATTAAAATAAGCATAATGCAATCACTCACAACCCACTATGTTTTTACAACTTACGATTATTTTGTACATTTATTTTTCCATTATATGAGGAAAATGAAATGCAATTTTTATGCTAAGTATTAGTTGTGGTAAATTTAGAAGGTTCCTTTCATCACATTTCTACTCTATAAATAACAATAGGTTTTCAATACAATAAATGCAAGCTGGAAAATACTAGGTGTCATGAAACCTACAACCAACATAGTGTTGCAAAATCCTCTACATACAATAACGTAATTGATTAGTCACCCCTCAAGTCAATTTTATTAATTTTATGCATCCCCCACCTACAACTCCTACCTGTGCTCTCCACCTGTCAACTTAGAACAAGTAGAATGAAATCACTCTAATTTTATTTTTGAATGTTCTAGGTTTTTTTTTTTTAGGATTTTGGATGCTTGTGAAATCTAATAAAGGGGGGAAATATAGCTTAATGATTTCCACATTGAATATCAAGTATAAATTCAAGTATTGAGGGAGGTCAAGAATAAAGGAATTTTCACTAGCTTGTGGAGAATGTTTTACATAAGGATCATATCGCAAAGGCTTAATATTTTGAAGTGATCCCTTATATCAAGGTCCTTTTGAATATAAAACCAAATCATATATAATACAATAACCACCAATCATATTACTTGTGATACATACATAATCACTGATTACTTTGAAATCATTCTTGCATCTACTACTTTTCAACCTTTCTCCATTAAATTTTTGTTTCAATACATTTTAAACTCCAACATATCATTACTAATAATATTATGTTGTTCTTTCAACAATTTTGACATAGATGGTGATAAGAAGTGTATCAATGGATTTATTTTGAGGATTAGATTCAATCAATAAAGCATATAAATCATAAATGACAATAAACCCAAAGTAATTACAAAACACAAAGGAAGAACAAAGAACGATTATACTTGAAAACCGTTGAGACTTCCATGCTTCACTTTTGTAACACCTTCTAGCTTGCTAGTTGACATGTTGCCCTCAGATTCAACATGCGAGCAATCTGAAATAAAATTGTAAGTCCTACACCAAGCTTTTAAGGATTTGATAAATGCCTAAATGCCTATGACTATGACAATACAATTGAAATGCCTATGTCTAAAATATTGCCTAATGCAAAAATGAGAGGAAAATGGAATTTTATAGAAAATGCCATTTTGAACGGACGGATGAGATTGATCTTTGACAAAGACCTAAAATCAGAGGTCCAGATTAAATTTGATAATCCCTAATCAGGGTTAGGGAAAAATCCTTAAGTGAGCGGTCAAGATTTCATCTAAGAATATCGAATCGGTGGTGGAGAATAAATGAAATAATTAATTTAGAAAATAAAGATTTTCAACAATCAAGAAGATAAAGACTGTCTGATTTGTGAGATTTGAAAAATCAAGAAGATAAGAGTTGTACTGAAGATCAAATTTGGAAAATCAAGAATCTGCCCGATTACTTGATTTTTAGAAGATTAGTTACTATTTTGAATTAAATTAATTCAAAATAATGATTTTGTGAGACAATAAATAATCTTTTTCAGATTATTTACCAAAATGGACTAACAGTTAAGAATGAGATGACATTTTAAATAATTTCATTTATTTAAAATGAGAGGAATATTAAATTGGCAATTAAATAATTAAATTTAATTATTTAATTTAGCGGATAAGATTAATTAATTAAATAAATTAATCAATTCATTTAATTATGATAGTTAGTGACATATTAAATAAATAAATAAAACTTATTTATTTAATAATCAGGAAGAAATATATGACGAAGGGCAATTAAATAAGATAAGAAATTTATTTAATTAAGGGAAGACTTAGACAATTAATGACGTATTTAATAAATAAATAAAATTTATTTATTTAATAATCATGAAGAATACAAAGACATGAATTAATTAAACAATTATAAATTATTTAATTAATAGTCGAATGTGGACCAAGGACATAATTAAATGTCATAATTATGCTAGGGCGAAAGTGGTAAAAAATGAAGCTTGCAGGCCTAGGTCATTTTAGGTGTCTACAAGAAGATAGTGAATTCTAAGCAAAAGATCTCTCTAATTTATTTGTTTAGATTTATCATTTGTTTGACTCTTCAGAAGCATTGTAACTCTTGTGCAACCTTTAGTTCTTCTACCAATACTTCATTTTCTTTGAAAACATTCAAATACTCTTTGTCCTTATATTCCACATCGAAAATAAGATCCATCCTACTAACAATTTTTTATTTCTTTAAGAGTTCAATTAAATATCAACTCACCAATATTTTTAGAAGACAATGTGTAATTAGGAAAAGTTATTTTGAAATTGCATTATCCAATATTCCAAATACAAATGCTCAAATAGAGATGCAAATTGAGTAATTCTATACTCCATTATCAATTCAAACATCAAGGGGGGTAAAAATTTATTAAAACAAGAAAACGTTACAAAGCAAGGGCATTAAATGACCCTATCAAGATCAACCAAGTGATCCAATTGATGAGACAAATCCAGGGGTAGTTGACCCTGATCCACTAAATTCCAATCATGAATATGATCAGAAGCCCATTAAGCCAAGCAATCAACAACACCATTCCATTCTCAAGGAATATGAGTGAAAGTAATATACTCCAAAGAAGCACAGAGAGTGAGAATTTGTTCAACAATCAAAGCCAGCTGCTAGCTCACATCATCCAAATACTGCCTTTTCAGTAAGTTCACCACAACCTAGGAGTCAAACTCACATATGATCCTTCTCCATCCTAATTGACTGCCTCACTCCACAACCAATAAAATGGCCTGAGACTCCATAAGATTATTCATATGAAGACCTTTATACACAGAGAAGATAAACTGAACATCTCAAGATCTATCCCGACCCACACCCCCAATGCTAGCATGACCTGGATTTCCATGAAAAGAGCCATCTATGTTGATTTTTAGGACTCCAAGAGGAGGAGGGGTCCATCTTCCCTCCCTATTCACCTTTAGGGTAGGATGCCTACATTTGTTGTGCATGAGCTGCTATTGAGGAGGAAGATGAAGATGATTACAACAACCAACATCACGAGGGTCCACCAGCATAGTCATATCACACTTAGCCACAATAGTTTCCCCTAAAGAGTGTAGAATTTTCCACCATAGGTGAGGGGCCATCAACAACAAATACTAAAAAATCCACCTATTCCTCTCCAACCACAAGTTCTAGATAATAAAGGAAGACCCAAGAGCCCAAGCAGCCTGAAGAAACGAGGTAGAAATAGGAGCCCTACCCCACCGTTCCCCAAACTCCACCAATGAGGAAGCATGCTAGCAGGCTGTATTCCACACTGCCCACCAGAAATTCCAAATCTCCCTAGCATAGGAACATTGGAAGAAGAGATGGGAGAAAATCTCTTCACAACCATGACACAAAACACACCTAGAGGGGCCTTGGAAACCACGCTTACATAAATTATCCCAAGTAAGACACTAATTTTGATCCACTAACCACATAAAAAAGTTGCACTTGGGCCATGAAAACTTGTGCCAAACTTGCTTCCACCAAGGGACCTGAATGTCCCCAAACAACTACCTACCTAACTGCTTATAACCAACCACCATAGAGTACTTTCAAGACAAATCTGAACCATCCCAAGCCAAGACATCAGGTCCCCTCAAAGAATTACATGCACGGGAAGCCAAAAGCTAGGAAATCTCACACCTATCCCCCTCAGACCCTCTAGGTGGCCACTCAGAAAGATGCTTCCAATGAAAACTTACAACCAAACCACCATGCTGTGCCACCTTATAATGCTCCACAATATCCCAACCAGCCGCAATAAAAACATCACAAAGGGACTGGAGGTGAGGAAAAGAAGAGAGAATAGGAAGGTGACCATCCCAATAATCCAACCAAAAAAGAGCCTATGACACCGAATGATAGATCCAAAAAAGCGCTCACATAATCAACTATGCCCCCACTTTCAAAGTATGCCAAATCATAGAACCACTCCCTTCCAGAGGATAGCGAGGAACTTCAAAAGAAGCAACACCCTGAAGATATTTATGGTTGAGAATACGAGCCCATAATTGATGTTGATTGGTACACCATCGCCAGTAAAGCTTGGAAGTAAGAGCTTTCCCATTCAAAATAGCTGAGTGTAAACCAAGACCACCCTCCTACTTTGGTCTACACATAGATTCCCACTTAACAAAGCTCCACTTTGAAGACAACAAATTACCGCTCCAAAGAAATTGACGTGAAAGAGCATCAAATTCCTTAAGGAAATACATAGGAGCCGCTTGAACAAATAACCTGTAGATGGGAAGGGCCTGGATAACAGACTTGAGAAGAGTCACTCAAGCAGTAGTAGACAACCAACGATGAGTCCAATGAGTAACCTTCCACCTAATTTTATCATGCAATAGTTGCCAGGAGGACCTAGGCTAATGACCAACAACAATAGGAATACCCAAGTAGACAAAGGGAAAAGACCCAATTTGAAATCGCAGAATAGCTGCAATCCACCGCTGGATAGCTTGAGGAGTATTAAAGAAGAATATAGAAGACTTCTTCTCATTGACTTTCTGGCCCAAAACCACTAGATAGATGTCCAAAGCTTTCCTGAAGGATTCAACCTCCCTAATACGAGCTAGTCCCATAAGAGAGGTGTCATCCAAAAATTGGAGATGAGAAAGCGTAGGCAAGCCCATCCCCCACTGCCACCCATGAATCAAACCTTCTGAAACCCAAGAATTAAGAAGTTGGCCCAGCCCCTCCACCATAATAATAAACAAATAAGGAGAGAATTGATCCCCCTAATGAAGGCCCCTAGTAGCCTCAAAAGGCTCTGAAGGTTCCCCATTCACAATAACCGAAAAGGAGGAAGAGGTCACACAACTCAATAACCAAGTCACCCAATCAGAGGAAAAACCAAAGGCCAATGGAATCTTCTAAAGAAAAGTCCATTTAACTCTGTCATAAGCTTTTTCCATATCCAACTTGATAAACATAAACCTATCCTGAGAGGTTTCCATGGAATGAATGACTTCAGATGCAACCACCACCCCATCTAGAATTTGACGACCAGCCACAAAGCCGCCTTGCTCCTAAGAAATTATCACTAGCAAACAAGATTTAAGCCTCTCAACAATCAACTTCATAATAATCTTGTACACCAAATTATAGAGTGCAATAGGTCTGAAGAGATCAAGTATGTTAGTACCCTCCTTCTTAGGAATGAGAACCAGAAAAGTAGCATTCAAGGCATGAAGCATCTGCTTAGTATGAAGAGACTCCCGAACGACCTCCAACAATCTAGATTTAGCATAATATCCCAAAACTCCTAGAAAAAATCAACTGGGAAACCATCAGGGCCAGGAGATTTCCCCTTGTTCATCCCAAACACCACCTCCTCCACTTCCAAAAAAGTCACCAGGAGAATAAGAGAAGCATTCAACTCATTAGAAATTAAAGAGGGAATGCAAACAAGGACCCTATTCTCATCAGCCTCTATAGGCAGTGAATCCTCAGTGAACAGATTAGAGTAGAAATAATGAGCCTCTCTAGACAAATCTTGTTGTGACGAGATCGAAAGACCCTTAGAGTTAACAATAGAAGAAATAAAACACTTATTTCGACGAGCTTGCACCAAATGATGGACAAATGTCGTATTCCTATCACCCTCTTGAAGCTAATCAATCATAGCCTTTTGTTTCCAGAAAATCTCCTCACGAAGCTCCCACTCCACTAATTTTTGAGCCTGGGCCTCAACATGCCCAAGAGCCTCCGAGAATCCCAAATCCTGAATCTGGTGGGTAATAACAACAAGGTGATCATGTGCTTCTCTTTTCCTTGCCTGAAAATTACCAAAACACAACCTATTCCATCATTTAAGATGATACTTAACATATTGTAGCTTCTTAACCAGAGAATACATAGCTGAACCATATGCAAGGGTGCCATCCCGCCACCACTGAGCAACAAGATCACCCAAAGATGGATCACATAGCCACATAAGATGGAATTCGAAAGGAGGATTCTTTGGATTTGGGAAAGCTAAAGTTGAAAACTTAATTGGCTAATGATTAGAGCCACACCAGTCCAGAATCTCAGAGCAAATGACCAAGCAACCTCTAACCCAAGAACAAGAGACAAGGAAATGATCAAGTTGTTGGGAAATCACCTAAAGCCCACTTCGTCTATTATTCCAAGTGAATATTCTGTTAGAGGGTTTTACATCCACCAGAGCAAGAGAGTCCACATACTTCTAAAATAGATCTGAAATAGGACCAAGCCTAGGTAGCCCTCTCCTTTTCTCCTCTAAGCTCAACACATCATTGAAATCACCAGCTAAGATTCAAGGTAGAAAGGGTGCACAAGACCTAACATATCTGATATGAGCCCAAAGCTAGATTTTACCACGGATGTCAATAGGAGCATAAACATTAATAACCAAAATAGTCTCACCAGATTCCAAAACCAAAGCCACCATAGAGATAGTAAACTGGCTTGAAATCCACCAACGAGGAGCAACCTTACAAGGATCCCAAAAAAGAGCCAGACCCCCAGAGGTTCCCCTAGACCCAATACATTGACACTGGCCCGAAAACCAAATACGAGGGGCATGTTGAAGCATGAGGTCCACTAAAGCTTAGTTTCCTGAACACAAAAGATATCAAGAGAATGAACAATAATCAAATCTTGAATAGCCTTTTGACAGGAGGTGCTATTCAACCCCCTTGCATTCCATGAGAGAATAATCATGAGGAAGGTTGAGAGAAGTGGGCCTCAAGGGTCTTAACAGAACTATATTCCATCAACAGATCCCTAGTAGATTTAAGCTTGTTCGCATCCTTCTTACAATCAGCTTTTGAAGAATTTTCAAAATTCCTTTTCTTGAGAGGGCATTGCTGCACCCCCAAAGTAGGAGACGATCCCCGACCTTTACCTGAAGAGAACACTTCCTTAGCTAAATATGCTAAAACAATATCATCCTGCACATCTGCAGAGACCCCAAGAGGCACAAAAATCCCCTACTCCAATGCCAGAGAAATATTCTGAACAACAATTGCCTGCTCCAGCCTTGTATCCAACCCAACATCCATACTAGTGGCCCTAGAAGAGAGCTCAACAAGAATCCCTTCTTCCAAAGCCTGATTATCAAGGACCTCAAACGGATTGAAACCATGATCACTCTGTCTATCCTTATAGGCCCACTTCTGACCCCTCCCTTTATTTCTCTGCTTAATAGGAATAAAGCCATCCTTATTGGGTCCACCCTCAACCACAGATGCCTTACCTTTATCTCCCTTCTCCATCAAAGGCCCAGAAGAAGGAGAAGAAGAAGCACCTGCTGCTTTGGGTGCCTAAGGACACTGGCACTGAAGGTGTCCATACTCGTGACAAAAGCAGCAACAAAAAGGAAGGGACTCATAATCTAGTGGTTGAATCCACAAAGCAGAGCCAATACAAATTTCCAAAGAGTCCACCAAAGGGTTATTTAAATCAATTTCAACACAAATGCGAGCATAAGAGAATACCTTTTTATCCAAAGTATTCTGAGCAATGGCAGTCGACTTCCCCAACAAAGCAGCAATCTGGAGCAAAATATCCTCCCTCCAAAACTCCAACGGCAGCCTTGGAAGATGGACCCAAAAGGAACCCGTGTAGGAAGATCCTCTGTCACATTAAAACCGACATGCCAGGGCTTAATGAACAAGCCAACATGATTGTAAAAATATGACCCTCCCTCAAAAACATGATTATAATCAGAGATGCAAGAAAAATCAACCATGAAATAGCCATTCACAGCCACCAATAGATCGAAATCACCTTCAACTTGCCAGGTTCGATGGATCCAAGACTCTAATGTCGAGAGAGGGACACAAATACCCAAGAACTTGTAGATTAGAACATGTTGGCTCCAATAAGCTATGTCCTCCTGAACCAATTCAGAGAAATAACCAGAACAAAGCGATCTTGACTTCGCGGCAAGCACCTATTCACTTTCTTCAGCTTAGAGCTCTCACCCACAAAGGATGAATCCAACTTTTGTGCATGCATGGCTGTTGAAAAATTCTGAGATGGCTTTGGCCCAACAAGCACTAGGCTTTTGGAAGCCTCTGCCATACCTCCTCACCGAATCCCTACACCCAACCCACACCATTTCACCCTCTCTGAACCCATACCGCTTCCACCACCCACTTCCCTCACAACGTACAACCCCCAATCCACCATAGAAAATGCCCCTCAAACCCCTACGCAGCAATAAGAACAAAGCCCCGGCCTGTTACAAACCGCGGGCACCTGGAAGCAGCCTGTGCAAGAACATGCATGCACAGACCCTATCTTTGCACATCAATCCAAAACTATCACTCCATTATAAATTGATGTAGTTTTTCTATTTTTATTTTTTTTTAATAATACACCTGTATGCACTTCAATGGAAAATATGTCATATATTTATTTCTCTATATAAGCATGTACATATATATCTTCACTTAAAATTTTTGAGCTTTCATTTTT
The DNA here is from genome assembly GCA_007258455.2 of Sequoia sempervirens. Taxonomy (NCBI): domain Eukaryota; kingdom Viridiplantae; phylum Streptophyta; class Pinopsida; order Cupressales; family Cupressaceae; genus Sequoia; species Sequoia sempervirens. The sequence goes on from VDFB02373365.1 coordinate 183,712,855, forward strand.
TTTAAACTTCAATGAATTCATCTTGGAAGCTATTTTAAATTTGAACATCATATAACCCAACTCATACAAACTAATATCCATCTAGAAATAAAGTAAGATGACTCTATACATGATAATGTCAACAATATGAAATTTAAATGAAAACAACAGAAATGAAACTTGAATGACCGCATAAAATTAGAATGAATTTATTGTAAATGTAAATTAAAACTTAATGGAAAATCTCCTAAAATCGATGTAAATTAAAACTTCAATAGGAAGTCTCCCTAATCTTTAACATAAAAAAAATTGTTTCCAGACTTAACATTTACTAACTTCTTTTGAAAATAGATGTTAAGAAAATAAGAGCTCTTTTCCATCCCCTACCTTTTCAGAATATACCACATAGAAATTCTTGAAAGATATTTAGAAGAGCAAGTGTGTGAAGGGATTAATCTTTCCAACTGGACCATTTAAAAAACAAATCACTATATTAAGCCAATGATATTTGGCTACCAATTAAAACTCTTAGCAAATTTTGAAAACGATGAGGGAGGAGGGATAGGTATGGGGACAAACTTAAATGCCACTCATAAAAGAGGGTAAAGTTAGTTCTCATAGAATCAATTGATTAATGAGCTTACACGATGTAGAAGCATAGCAATGTAATGCAATGCAAATGCAGCATTATATCTATACTTAATCCATCTCATATAAGTGAGAATCTAGCATGACACAACCAGCATAACAATAATTGCATAGGTTGTTTAAGAGCCTATACAAACAATATTATGTAAGGCTTGGAATAGCACAAAAATATAAGAAGAAATAAATGTTAGAGTAATATGGTGTGAGTATAATTGAAAAATAGATAGTTAAATGGATTCAATCCTTATTTATCTAATAGTAATTTCTAAAGATTATAAATCATCTTCTACTCTGTAACAGTAATATTAGTGCTACTTAATTGTATATTTTTCATGACAAATTATTACATTAATATAATGCACAATGTAAAATAATTTGACGTTTGAAAGCACAAAGGCTAAAAGAAATAACCTTGGCCCATTGGCTATACAATTCAACCTTAAAAAAGACAAATGATCTTTATGGAATGAGTATGTCCAATAAACATTTCATTAGGCCAACAAAAATACATTTTATATTAAACAATAAATCAATTTACACAGTCCATTCGTAGAAGTTTATCCACGTTCAACACTTCGGTGACTTGAGTAAAATGTACAATAAGCTCTAATGGTTGCTCACATATGTTCCACTACAATACGCTAAAAACTGCATATTAAACCTATAAGCACATTACATTCTTATCTTAATTCAATAACTTAGTGACTTAATTCTCTGTACAATATGCTGTAGTGGCTGCTCCCATATGCATTCACCATTGTGCACTAAAAGTGCATTTTAAACCTACTGTAGGCATCGCAAGCACTATATATATAGTGTGTGTGAAGCAATTATCTCCATCTTGTGAATTTCTTTTCTACAATATTAACAATGATACACTCAATTTGTTAGTAACTAGCACTTGCAGCCGGGGGAGCTGCACTCATTGCAACTAAATTCATTTGAAAAAAGCAATTGAAGCATTCATTTCAAACTTGGGTTCTCAAGGGAGGCATGATGCTAATGCTAGGAGAGTACTACACTCTTTGCAGATTACTACAGCCTGCTACAAACCCCAAAACCATTCACTCCAGCACAACTCCAGGCAACCTTCCTTCACTTTAGTTTTTTCCTTTATTGGACTTATGAAAAACAGAGAAAACTTCAACAGAACACATATTAAGCCCAAATATATTCGAAGAGAGGGATATCAAATTTGCAGTGCCTGGAATTGAATGCAGGGAAAAAAATATTTGTTTCAACAGAGCTAAAGTTCCATTGAAGACAAATGTATGGAATCCAAATCTGAATCATGCTCTGCCTAAAATGGAAAACCAACAAAACTTGAAATATATATAATTTGATAAATAGCGAATACACAAATGATTTTCCACTTAACATCTTTTACAATTCTTGTAAAACGAAAATGTTGAGCTCAGTGTGGCGCTTAACACCCGCTGTGGTTGGAACAAGGGTTTGGTAATAACATTAGAGATATGAACTATATTATTATTCTTAAAACGTCATTACTTGCTGCAGTACTTTAAAACATCAAACAAATATAAGCTTAATATGTTGCATGTATCAATTAATTGGATATAAAACACAGGTAATCAAAAGACAAGAAAGTTGTTTCTGCAATGATGAATAAAGAATCTTGTAGGCTACAGAGGCCATAGCATAAATGAATTTCACAAAAATAAAATTAATTGACTCTTTAAATTCATCTACTTATAAATAAATAGAAATATTTATTTATATAGTTCACTTCTAATTCTTCTATCTTTATTATATTATTTCATCTTAATTAAATAAACAAATCACATACTTTGTTTTATTTAATTACTATTATCAAAATTCTTCTATAATTATATATTTATTCTATTTTAATCACATCACTCTATTTTAATTAAATAAACAAGTTCTATACTTTATTTTATTTAATTACCACATTTCTTCTATGTTTATTTAATAAAGAAATTTCTATAGTTTGTTTTATTAAATTAAATATCCTCTTTTGCTAAATTCAATAAATCCAAATATTCAAATAAAAGCATATTTCTACAGCTATTTCCTCTTTTCACTCAACATATCCACCAACAAAATTAGATATTTTATATCTAATTAATTCAACTCAACTTTCACGAACAAATTTGGAGACAAATTACAGGCAAACTTCTTCATCTTTTTCCATTGATCATTCCTATCCTCTGGCTGAATGTTTTTGTGGGGAGGAACAATCTCCATAATCTTCTCAGGCTTCTTCATCCTTCACCTTTGATTCTTTCAAATCAAATCCAGACCTTTGCTTTGCTGCCACATCACAAATATGTTGCCGTGAATCTACAAATATAGTCTCTTTCTACAGGAAAAGGATATGAACTTTGTGCATTCTTACTCTACAGAAATAGCATTAGAGAAATCGAGCATTTGAGCAACAGCAATAGAAAATCATTTTAGAATAACAATCATAATCATGGTTTTTCATTTAGCTGCATCTCAGTTTATGGTAGTTTCTTTTATCAGCTTCATGTCAATTTCATCTACAGAATCCTCAACATATCATTTAGCAATTATCATATAGGATTAGATTCCTACATTTTACATCATCTCATTCTCTAGATTGGCATTTTAATAGTCACAGTGCTTGCACAATTTGAGAACCACACTGATTTAATATATCTTTGGATTTAGAAAGAAATAGGATGGCTTTGAGAGATTTCTTATTTTAATTAGATTAATTATTGTTTGAATCTCTTAATATAATGTCTTATTGATTGAGTTTGTCATTCATTACACATATTTTACTCACATAAATTGGTGCCCACTGTGTGGCCAAAAACCCCATTTTTAACATCTTTTCTGGAAAAGTTTGTCCATAGGTTTTTGACATGTTTTATTTTGTTGCGATCAAGATTTTTTTCAACGCACATGACCTCCAAATCAACACATCCAATCACTATTCTGGTGCATCCACGGGATATTCCGGCACATCCATAGAATATTCCAGCACATACGAAGACTGTTCTAGCGCATCTAGTACCAGTTTCACTCCAATCAGGGGGTTTCCTACAGCACATCTAACCTCCGTTTTAGCGCATACATTAATTTTTTTAGCGCATTGATCTATTATTTTAGCGCATCTAAATATTGTTTTTGAACATATAAATTATGTTTTAGCGCATCAAATGACTGTTATGGCGCATCTAACTATTTTTGCAAAATTTTATATTTCTAAGAATTAATCCTCATTTTCTATCTAGCAAGTACAAAATACGTTGGTTAAAGATAATTGTCAGAAACACTTATGCCGGTCAAAGACAAAAATTTACAAATTACTAATGGTGTTTGCAGGTATTTAATTTTATTATTGCTTTTCCTTTGGTTAAGATAGTGCATCTAGCTTAATTAAAGAAATAGTTTGAACCCCATGTCCAATGTGTTTCGAAAGCAATAGGATTATGCTCTCCCCTTAACTGGGTGATTAGAATTCCATACTTGTTATCCTACTTTATTAACACCTTTAAAAGCCCTGCAATAGTGGGAAAATGTACTCACCTTATGGGAAAGACCTAAGTGGGAACAACCAAAGCCAAGTTTTCCAACCCACTCTAATCAAAAGAGAATTTGGGGAAACTCATAATTCAATGGTAGTGTGCAATATAACCATCCTCAAAAAAAAATTTCTAAAGATTGGGAGGTCTCCTAAGGGAGTTTATCATTTTTCGCACACAACGGATACCCTTTCTAAGAAATTTAGTGTAGAATCCAACTGTGTCAATTTTTGAACAATTTTTATATCACGGTGCAAGGGGAGGGAAGAATCTATCCCCAAGACACTCACCATATAACTATCAGAGACCCTGGCCAAAAGTAGAGGATTTGACTTTGGTTAAGACTTGGGAAAGGAAAAAACATGGGCACCCTCTAGGTGGTGATAGGGTTGTGTGAGCTGAAATAGTTGCAAGTTGTGGGTTGTGATATTCTAAGTGACCTACTTGACAATTAGAAAAGTGCTTGAATTGTCTTTATTTGTGTTAAACCCATGGAAATTGAAAGAATCAGACTTTGTGCTATAATACACAATCTTTGTTTAATATGTAGTTTTGAAACCAATGTTTACAAACTTATTGTTGTGTGTGTAAAGTCATTTCCGGAGGTATCGTCCAAATAGATCATCAAATTCCATGATTTACAAGAAAAATACCCCTCCAAAATCCTCATTGGTTAGAAAATTACACCCTGGAATCAATCCATTTACTAAGAAAAAGTAGAGCAAATGGACAAAATGGTGACTACTTCTAGATTAGTGCAACCAACCTTTTTTTTAGCACATCTACCCAGTCTATTAATGTATTTTCCATATTTAAACAATGCATTTAAACTCTATTTTAGCACATCTATCATGTTTTTCAATGCATCTATACAAACTGTCAACACATTTACCCAAAATTTTAGCACAACCAACCTTGTTTCAATGTATCTACCTAGTCTGTTAGCACATGTACCCAATTTTACAATGCATGTACCAATTTTATTAGCCATTCAGTCAGTTTATCAGTGCATTCACACCCTATTCTAATGCATCTGAAGTCTGTTATAGTGCATATGAAGTATGTTATAGTGCAACCAAGGTCTGTTAGAGTGCATCCACAGAATCAAAAACTAGAGTCATTTTCCCCATTAGTTAGATAGTTAACATTAGTATGATCCGAGTTTTTATCAGAATAAAAAAATTTTATCAGTCAAACCAGTGTCTCAAAACTTGTCAAAGACTAAAATTTTCAAGTGAAATTCTTCAAACTAAACCAAAATATTACATTCTAAAGTGCCTAAAAATCACCAAACATAAATTTGATTGTTAAGCTAAGTTTCATTATCATGATTTGTGATCCTACCATCACAAAACGAAGTAAAATAATCAAAATTTAACTTAGTATCAATAATAGAATTTATCATTCTATTTGACATAGTTAATATCCTTAGCACTCATCCAAAAAAAAAATCAAAGTTTAGTGAAAATAACAACACTTGTATGCCAGTTTTGACAAGATTACAAAGGCAAAAACTTAGAGAGAAATAAATTGAAACACTAAATACCATGGCTGAAGAAAATTCCTTTCACAGATTCCACCAAAATGACGGTAATGAAATAATTGAAGAAGATATCCAAACAACACAACAAGATCCTAACTTCCAGAAATTTATGGAAATTTTTTTGAAACAAGATGGAGAGAAATACCTTTTGATGCTAGTTGAACTAGGTGCAAAAATTCTGAAGGACTTTGATGTCAATCGAATAAAAGAAGCACCTATAAGAGCTTAAACTGAACCATAAAACATAGATCAAGTGGTTTCCCTAACACATCAAATGCAAAATTTACAACAACTTTAGGATATGCAAAAAGGGACCACGAAAAGATACTCATTACAAGACATTTGTCCCTATCCTTTTCATCCAAGTGTGGACATGATACCCTTTCCTAGACATTGTGAATTCCAAAAATATGACAAATACAATGGTAAAACTAACCCAATAGATCATGTGATGGAATCCCAAACAATGAGCTTAGAATTTACATAAGAGGAAACTAATTTGATGAGATTGTTCCCAAGAAGCTTAGGAGGTCAATGTATGGAATGGTTCTCTAAACTACTGCCAAAAATTCGATCTTTTGAAGAACTAGTCAACAAGTTTATCTCATAGTATTCCTCTAATATTCAACATGAGATAAGAATAAAGGATCTTTACAATACCAAACAAAAGAAAGGTGAAACATTCCTCTCATTTCTACAATGATGGCGAAGGTTGTTTGCTAGGTATCCTCATTCCATACCTAAAGAGGAAAAAATGGCACTATTCATTGACAACCTAACTAATGAGATGAGCTACAACCTTGAACTATAATGACCCCTACATTTGAGAAAGTGGTTGAAAATGGGCTCAAGATCAAAGAATCCTTGGTCAAGAGAGGGGTAATAAAACACTACAATGAAGGATCAAACAATACAAACTCCTTGAATTACTATAATAACAATGATAAACCAAAGTTTTGGCAAAAGAATAGAAATATTGGTAACAATGATGGTGCAAATGAAACACAAAATGCGAAACCGGTATTTAATTTGATGACAACTACTACACAGACCAATAAAAACAATGACCAAAACATCAATCAAAGTGTCAATCAAAATAACAATCCAAACAATGGTGAATCTAAACCACAATCATATCAAAAATGATCAAATAAAAGAAGATTCACACCGTTGGGACATATCAGCCATGAGAGAACTTCTTACAGATGGACTTATCACATTACTTGAAGAAAGAAATTGGGAACTAAGAGTAAAGCCATCATGGTGGAATGATACAAATTACTGTGACTTTCATAAAAGAAAAGGACTCAAAACAAATGATTTTATGTAGTTAAAATAGCTAGTATAAGACTTGATTGATAATAAGAAAATATTCATAGAAGTACATCAAACGAACAATGATCTTAGTGCATTTAAAAATCCTTTACCAAATTATGAAAAGGGAGAATCTTCTTCTACAAATAGAAAAGGTAAAAATGTAAATTACATTTATGACAACACTATTCATTTTATTTTTGTGGTTGAAAATAATGGTGTTGTTGATAATCAAGATGATAACATTGGAATCAATGACATCATACCATTAAATCTAATCCCAAACATGGTCACATCCAATAATCAGATTAATGTCATAAAAATCAAGGAAAAGCAAGAATATCAACCAATCAACATAACAAGAAGGGGGCAATCCAAAGTAATATTGAAAGGAGTTGCATCTAAAACCACTGTTGTCCCATAAAATTAGCACAACATAGTCGATCAACTGTAGAAAAGACTAGCCTAGATATCAATATTAGAACTCCTTAAAATCTCACTATCTCATAAGGAGGTTTTGGAACAAGCTCTTGTGGCCACCATAGTACCCAATAATCTAGAAGTTTTCCAATTCCAGGCTATGGTGGGACACTTAACCACACCTTATTGCCTATCATTTTTTGAACAAGATGATGTATCACTTAATCATCCGCACAATGCCACCCTTCACATTGAAGTCTTAATCCACAAACACCATGTTAAATGTGTCCTAATAGATGGTGGAGCTGGTTTAAACATTTGCATTTTAAAACTAGTCCATGCACTAGGATATTCATATAATGCTATTCATGTCAGAAGGAAAATCACAATAAAAGCTTATGATGAAGAAGAAAGATCCTCCAAGGGATTGATCGTGTTGCCTATTCAAGTAGGATCAATTGTAGAGAATATAGTTTTCCAAGTGCTAGAAAAAGAGCTTACATATAATATACTCTTGGGTCATCTTTGTATTAACAAAATGCAAGGAGTATGTTCAACTTATCATTAGTGCTTAAAATTTCCTGTCAATGGATAAGAAGTCACTATTTTAGCTGACTACAACAATCTCCAATATTGTAGTACACTTAAAGAAACTCAAGACACTTTTGTGCCCCATAATAGGGAAGCAAACACTTCTAGTCCATCCAACAGTGAAAGGAAAACAAACATAGTATCTAAATGGGTTGATAAAAAGATAGGTCAAAAGATACAAGTGTTGTTGACTCCACTCCATCAAACAATGAAGGTCAACTGAATTCACTACCATAGCAATTGAATGAAAAGATCCAATTAAATGATAAAGGCATGGGAGAGTATTCCATTAACCAATCTCTATGTCTTTCACAATTGCTGCCATCTCCAAGATCATATGGGCAGCTGTCAACATTAACACAAAAATCATCACAACCTACCACGATTTTGGATGATAGATTTGTAAAAGAAGGTACTTTAATTCAAATCTGAAGATAAGGCCATCCTCAATTGGCTTCACAAAGATGAGGAAGCATCTACATCGACAACCATCAACATAAAGAAAAATCAATATGGAAAGGGAAAAACAATATTAGAGAAAATGGGGTATGAAGGACAAGGACCTATTGGAAAAATAAAAGAGGGAATTGTAGAACCCATCCAACCTCTCACACTTCATTCAAAGGACAAAACAAGATTGGGTTATAAAGAGGAAACAAAAGAAGAAATCACTCATAAAGTTGTTGAAAGAATTCTTCAAGTGCAAGATAGTTCTGAAACAGATTCCAATGAGTATGAGTGGGATTCTTTATCTGAAACATCATACAAGGACATACAAATTGATGTCATAAAAGACTATGCACCCACACATGAGGAGGGACAAAGCTCAGGGACTAGACCCCTTGTATTTGGATCATAGAATATCGATGACTCAAGAGAGGATGGATAGATATCGAGTGAGATAGATGACTTGGAGGAGATTAACATCATAGACCTTGACATTTCTATTGACAATCTTGACAACATGGCTATAAAAACCCTCACTGTTGTTGACCTTAGCCAATCTGATGACCTTTTACCCTTAATACATCCTAAACTTATTGACTGGGAAACAACTGGACCTATCAGTGTACCTATCTTTGTGAATGACGATGCTATCATTAATTTCCTTTGTTGTGACAAACATGACACAAGTTCTACCCATAAATATCATAACGATGCTTTGAATTAGGAGGGTGTCAAATCTTCTAGTTGTAAAATTGAAAATGGGAATAATGGATCTAATGGTGAAAACCATTTAATGACAACATTAGATCTTGAAAAGGTAAAAATAAAGAACACATCTGACAGTTAAAACCTCTCTGAGGCATCAAAAGATGGGAGATTTGACACCCTTCAACAACACTATCATGAACAATCATTAGTATTTTTGGAGCCTACACAATCTATCAATCTGGACACAACAAAAAAAATAAAAAATCTACAATTGGCAGCATCTATGACTAAATAAGAAAATCCTAAATTCACTAAGTTCTTTGAGGACAAACACATTAGTTTTTCCTAGTCTTACTTTGATATGCCAGGTATAGATCCAAGTCTTCTAATGCATCATTTATCTCTACCATTTGGAATAAAAGCAGTGAAGAAAAAACTATGAAAAATGCATCCGCATATCACCTTGTTGGTAAAAGCAAAGCTAAAAAAGGTTGTTAAATGCAAGATTCATCAGATCTATTGATTATGTTGAGTGAATTTCTAATATTGTACCTATTTCTAAACCAGATAGTAGTATCAAAATATGTACTAACTTTAGAGATCTCAACAAAGCATGCGCAATAGACAATTTTCCTTTACCAAACATTGACATTATAATAGACTTAACAGTGTGACACACAATGTTATCACCAATGGATGGCTTCTCAAGTTACAACCAAATCAAAATAGCACTAGAAGATCAGGAGAAAACAACATTCACATGTCCATGGGGAACATTCTACTAGAATGTCATTCCCTTTGGGGTAAAAAATGTAGGGGCTACATACTAGTGAGCAATGACCACCATTTTCCATGACATGATGCATACATTTATGGAGGATTATGTGGATGATATATTATCCAAGTAATATACCAAAGAAGGAAAGCTAGAGATCCTGGATAAAATCTTTACCAGATTAGAGAAGTTCAATGTCAGATTAAATCCTAAGAAATCTGTGTTTGGTGTTACATCAGTGAATCTTCTAGAATACATAGCTTTAGAAAAGGGTATCGAAGTGGATCCCGCCAAGGTCAAGGCCATAATGGAGATGTCGTGACCAAAGAATATCAGTCAACTACAGTCTCTATAGGGTAGGCTATAATCAAGAAGGAGGTTTATCTCCCAATTAGCAGACAAAATTCATCCCTTCAATCATTTGTTACATAAGGATGTCTCTTTCAAATGGGATCAAGGATGTGAAACAAATTTCAATCAAATAAAACAATATCTGATGTCACCACCCATACTAATTCCACCTACAGAAGAGAGGCCATTATTACTATACATTGCAACAACTGAGATTTCTTTGGGTGCTCTATTAGCATAGGAAGATATTGCAGGAAAGGAACAAGCTATCTATTATATCAGTATGACTTTGAATGGTTATGAGATAAATTACACCTTCATCGAGAAAGCTTGTTAGGCAATGATGTTTGCTACTCAGTAGTTGCAACATTACATGTTAACCCACACAGTCAAACTCATAGCAAAGATTGATCCATTAAATTAATTACTCAGCAAGGGTTCCCGAATAGGAAGACTAGCCAAGTGGGTCATTATTTTGAGTGAATTTGACATCTACGGGCATGTGTAGGATCATCATGGAAAAAACAAGCCCTTAAATGGCAAAAAATTTAGAAAAATCAGAGTTAGGCAACTTGATGTAAAAATTTGAATAAGTTATCTATATTATTTCAAAAATGTGTAAGAATAGAATCTGTAGAAAATTGAATGTAGTTTCTAAACTACTAGGCTTATTTTAAAAAAATGAAAATCTATTTAGTGAAAAATTTGAAATTTTGATGCAGGAGTACTTAAATTTCAGGGGAAAAATAAGAAGTGGGTGTCTGTCTGACCACCTAACCCCAATAAAATGATAAATATTTTTATAATATTTTAGATATAGGTAGAGGACTCATGTCTCGATGTGATGCATATTTTTTAATAATTTTTTTCCAAGTAAATAATTAATTATGAATTTTTTATTACAAATTTTAAAAAATATAAAAACTTGTATGTCTTACCACCTTAACTTGGTCAAAACTTAATGAAATTCAATTTTTCTTTTTTTAATCCCATAGTATGCAAAGCATAGAATGTGACACATGTTTCAGACTCAAAAAATATGATATTGTTTGAAAGCTATAGAGGTTTTTCAATCAACCTATCAATCAGGACTTTAGTCGTAATTCAAATAGAAAATAAATAATAATAATTTATTAAATTCAAAATAAAACATAATTTATATTGGTGGAAAGCTAAGAATCTCATTTAAAAACCCTTTTCATTTCATCAATTTTGGGTAAAAAAAAGTCATCAGCCACATACCCTATATATACCCATCATATTGCCACTTTTTGGCGCACCTTAATCCTACACATACCCCTACTATGTAGATGGAAGAGCCATCAAGGGTCAGGTAATAGCTAATCAGTTAGCCGAAGCTCCACCACCAGATGATTGTTCAATGAGCATTGACTTTCCTGATGCAAACATTCTTACTATGACAACACAACAATGTATGCTTTATTATGATGGGTCCTATAGACAACGTGGGTCAGGTGCAAGAATTTTATTTGTTACACCTCAAGGACATACCATTCCAAAGTCATACAGACTCATGTTTCCATGAACAAATAACATAGCTGAATACAAGAAATTAATCATTGGCATCAAAGTGGCAATTGAATGGAAGATCACAGAGCTACAAATATATGGAGATTCACAACTAGTCATTTATCAGGTAAATGATGAATATCAAACAAAAGATGAGAAATTGATGTTGTATAATAAAATGGTGGATGATTACAAAAAGTACTTTGTAGATATCAAATTTGAACAAATTCCAAGGGTAAAAAACAAAGTCGTTAATGCTATGGCGACAATTACTTCTCTTACAAATACCAGAAAAGCAAGGTCATTATGAGTTTATGGTGGAACAAGTGTCTAATCCTGCTTATGAAAATCCTGAATCTCAAGCCATATGTCATTTAGTTGATGTTGAATCCTCAATTTATGGAAATACCTACACTTATGTAAAAGACAATATCCTTCCTCCCGATCCTTCCAGAAACCAAAAACGTAACTTCATTTGCCAAACCGCATGACATACCTTAATTTCCGACATACTTTACCGTCGAGGTCTGGATGGTACTCTTCTTTGGTGTCTAGAACATAATGAGTTTGAGACATCCTTACATGAGGTTCATGAAGTATTTGAGGAACTCATTCAAGTAGACTAACCCTAGCGTGGAAACTCTTCCATTTAGGGTATTACTGGCTGAATATGGAGGAGTCATTTCAATTTGTTAAGAAGTGCTAGAAATGTAAATTCAATGGTAACCTATTCCATGGAGCAGCACAAGAATTGCAACCATTCACTCCAACATGACCCTTTTATCAGTGGGGACTGGACCTGGTAGGAAAGATTAATCTGTCTTCATCCAATGGACACAAATTCATAATCACATCCATAGAGTACTTTAAAAAGTGGATAGAGATTGTTCCCTTGACAAAAATTACTGGAAAAAAAATTCTTCTTTCATACTAAATTACCACATTTGTTTGTATGACATTCCTCAGTCCATTGTCATAGACAATGGTAGACCTTTTAAGAATCAGGATATTCAGGAACTGTGTGAGAGGTTTCATATCCAACATTATTTTTCAACCCCATACTATTGTCAAGGAAATGGCCAAGTAGAAGCCTCAAACAAAACTATTTTGAAAATCCAGAAGAAAATAGTCAATGACGTTGGACGTGATTGGCACAGTCAATTAAATCCTGCTATGTGGGCATACTGAACCAGCATCAGAATGCCTATAGGGGTAACATCATATGCCTTGGTATATGGATCAAAGGCCATCCTACCTATTGAGGTAGAGATACCATCACTTCGTGTGTCACTAAAGGAATGATTTCAGTTGAGTATTATAGAGTGTCTAGACTTCCAGAGCTAGAACTATTAGATGAATGTCGTCAACAAGTTGTGGACCATTTGAAGGCATATCAACAAAGGATGTCCAGAAGCTATATTCATAGAGTAAAACCTAGATTATTTTAGGTTGGTGACTTGGTCCTAAAGGAAAACCCTCGAAATCAATAGGACATAGAAAAGAAAGGGAAGTTTGAACCTAACTGGCTAGGTCCCTTTTGTTGTCATATCAGTCTATGGATCTGGAGCCTATCAGCAGTCTACACCTTAAGGGGATTTGTTAGATGAACCTATCAATAGTCTCCATTTAGAAAATTCTACACCTGAATCATCTAGTGCACCGTTAAAGTCCTAGGAAAATGGTCACCTTGATGAAAACCTGGAAAACATGCGTCTTGGTGATAGAAAATACAAAAAAAAACAAAAAAGAGCAAAAATACAAAAAAATCATAAATTATGAAAAAAGTACAATAAAAATATTCAGTGAAAACTTGGAAATAGGCACTACTTGTGATCTAAACTAGGCTTTCCATCTATTAGACGCATGTCTTGGTCGTTCACTTTTTCCATCATTCTGCATCTCATTGAAAAGAGAACCTCATGTACATATCCTGGCAATGTGGTTGTGTCTCTCCCTAGCTTTGGGGAAAAATCTTGAACTCACTGGGGGAAATAAAATTTGAGCTTAAAAAAAAAGACAAACAGTAGTATGAAAATGCAACAAAGACAATGATCACAGTGAAATCCAACATTGAACAATCATCAATCGACAGAAGATCAAAACCATCCAAATCAAATAGCTGAAATCAAATCAATCAAAACAACTTTAGATGGATGATATTCTTTTGAATAATGATTTTATCACTTTAGTGTGAATGTTCAAATGTTGTACTTTGATTTTTTTTATCATTTCTTTAGAGCAACTCAATGATGTATTGAACTAGAGAAGCTAGGAAGGAGAATTATATTTTCTTTCTTTGTTGTTTGTGATTTGATCATCATTATTGTGTGAATTGTCGCGAGACATACTCTACAAAGTATCACTGATGACATTCCAATTCACATAGTAAAATGATTGATTCTTGTCTATTTACACAAGACATGCTTAGGTCATCATGGTTTAATTATACCTAGATGCTTGTGTTCATTTGCAATATCAAAAATCATGAAAGTAGTATTTAGGTCGTTATCGTCTAACTCATACCATCGATGCTTGTACTCACTTTCAACATTTTAAAGGCTCAATGATGACACAAATCACGATAAATAGACTATTAAGATAACAACTTTGACATATGTAAATCTGCATGGTTAAATTAGATTGCATTCATCTTAGTTTTTCACCTACAGAGAAGTTTATTCCAAAGGCTGGTGGAGAATTCAAAAATGATATTATTTTTTATCATTGATGGATTGAGTATACTTGGCATTAACAAAAACATCATCACTATCATGTAGTTGCATAATCATTTGCATTGGATACATTGGAAGGCATTATTATCTCATTTAATCATTCATATATTTGATTATATATTTGCATTTATCATATCATATTTTTCATTTTTGTATCACATCATATAGTTGCATAAGAAAAATATCCAAAATAAATCATCTATATAGTTGCATTTTCATTGACATTATCATATCATACATCATACATTAGAAATATCATCATATTTATCATCATTCATCCTTTCATTACATCATATATTTTCATTTGCAATACCAACAAATAAAGTGCATCATCTCCCATTTGCATCATCATGTCATAAATCATAGAAACGTCATATCCAAAATCATTCATATAGTTGCATTATCATATCATTCGGGTATATACATCATCATACACTTATCAATCCATGGAAATACTATAGGAAACATGCATCCATACATCATCATTATAAGCATTATCACATGTTAACATCATAAATAAAGCATCATAAAATCATAGCATGTTGTCATGATCATAAATTGCATCCATAACATCATTATATAAAACATCATGTGCAAGGCATATAGAACAAGAAATTAAAGGCATCCATCATAAGCATCAATCATAGAATCATATAGCACACATATAGATCGATAAATCCAACGCATATCATATAAATCTCATAAATCATAATTTCAAGTATACAATGATGTCTAAAATATAAAGAGATACAATATAAAAATGGCCATGAATCAAAAATTGGAGTATACATCATGTCTCAACATATATCAGGGAACCAATCATGAAACTATGTGTTGCTAGCCCTAGACGGTGCCGACATCTCTAGACCAATGCTCCCCCACCAGATGAACCGGGATCTCTCAGATCTCTTGGTAGAGTTTGTATCACACCCCTGTTAACAATCTTGGAATGAGACCTCCCCAATTGAGACTAAGCATAACTAACTCTCTACTCTGTAGGAGATGCATCATGGTATTGGTCTCTATAGTACTCGGCCTCTCTACCCAAATGGAGAACATCTCTCATATAATTAGCTACGGAGGTGCCATCAGCTAATCTTTGTAGTGTATCAGCTAATCCCTGTGTCTGCTTTCCAGTCCATCTAGTTGCATCTCTCTGCTATCAAAGAGGCTATCTACACTGGGGTGATCCCACAATAGTGGTTTACAATTTTTGGCCAAATTGGACACTGAAAATATTTTTTTTAACTAAATCTTCACTTTCAGGCACCTATAGCAGCTAAACCGTGACAAATTTGAAGATGATGCAAAATAGAGTTTCATGAAATTTTGTCTGTAGATTATAAATATTTAAAAAAAAAAAAAATGGAATCAGATTGCACTTCTCTTTCCATCTCCTTGAAAAACTAATTTTTTTCATAAAACAACATTTAAAAAAAGTGATGCTCACCATATAATGTATAACTCTTTTTCCATAAATGATAAAATTATAATTATTTCAAATTTAGATTTGCAACTCCAATATCTAGTGCTTCCATTTGGTTAGATAGATTTTTATTTAATAATTTTTCTTTAATCAAGTTTTGAAGTGAAACTAATTATTATTCAGACATAGCGTGACCGTATAATGCATAACATTTTTTTATGTATTGAAATTCAATTTTATTTTTTTGTTGGATCAAGGACTTCAATATATGGTGCACTCATATTTTTAAATTATTTTTTGTGTTAATATTCTATTTTTCCACATGTGCAGAACAAAGAGCTTGATTTTCACTAAAAAACCTACATTCACAAGAAATAAAAAAAAATACAATAATCAAATTTAATTTAATTAAAATTATACTTTTTTGAAAGCTTATAATAAGGACTACATACTTACAAAAATTAAATTTTAAATGAATTCATTTGATCCCACAAATGGTAAATCAAAAGTGGTTTTTTATCAACATTTTGATAGGTGTAAAGGAGACTCCGCTATAGGTATGGTTTAAAACTAGTGGGGTTCTATCCAAGGGGGCTTGGTCTAAGGTGGTTTGATCAAACCCTCTTAAATTGGAATCATTTAAATGGAACTTTTCAAGTGTTAAATCATTATATTTTCTAAAAATATGTGATTTCAGCAAAAATTAGAATCTCCCAAAAAGTGTAAACCACTATTGTGGCAACACCCTGTGCCTGCGCAACTGTCAATTGTGCCTATACCTATGAGAGAGAATTTGCATGAGCCTGTGCTTGTGTTTGCATCTAAGTTTTTTTCTAGACTAATAACCCTTGGGCCTATGCTAGTTGACCCTATAGTGTCTGCACCTGAACCTGTAGAATGGCAATCTGAATTTGCTACTATTGGGAGGGTACACTAATCTGCACACGCTGCTGTATTGGAGCTACCAGTGATTTCCTCTTACGAGGCACCATGAAGTCTCTAACCTAAAATTTTTGGCTTCCTCCACCCTCATCTCCTCCACCCCCATCTTCATGATCATCTCCATCTCCCTCATCATCATCACTACTCTCCACATCATCTAGATCCTCCTCCTCATCATCTCCCTCATCTCTCCTTCATCGGTTCCCTATGCAATTGTCATCTCCTCCTCACCTAGTATTGACACTGGCTCATCTAGAACAGATATCCATGGAAGGGGATGTAAAATGAGATACTATTCATACTCATCGATAATTAGAGCCTTGATGATCTTAGGATGAATCTCCCAAATAAAGGCCAGTATACCCTGGTACTCCTGCACTATAGTATCATACAATAAGCAAGGTCCCAAATCAGTGGTATCTATCTAACATCATGCATAATGAGCAACACCTTGGGGCAAGCCTTGTACTATGCCATAGTATCTAAGCACCCTCCTCAACAAAAATCTCTCAATTACAAAATGTGTCCTACCAATTAGGAACATGGACTGACATAAGTATGGCATCTCTGTATCATCCTTCGACCACTACTCACAATCATGATAGGGCCATCATGTAACTAGCTCAATATCATCAAGGACTCTCCTTCAATGCTCTAGTTTTTCAAGTATAGGTTGAGCAAGTGGACCTACATATGCATGAATGTATGGCCTCATCGTAGGTCATTGTCTATCTATAACTAGATGAGTAACAACTATATGCTCCCACGCCCACACCTAAAGTAATGCAACTCCTAAAGACAAATTGGCCCCTCCAATGTAGACCACCTAATGCAAATCATGGTATAGGTGAGCAAGCATGCACATACCCCAAGCATATCTAGTACCATGGATGATCATACTCTCTAAAATATGACCCCATCCAATTGAAAGTCCCTTTGACCTGTGATCATAACAAAGGAATCCTCCAGTGAAATCAGCAAGTACCAATGGAAAGGTAGCATAGGAATCAACCATCTCTCACCATGGGATCTCGTATCCACAAATCGTATCATCCTGAAACACTTGGTGTAGTGCATTGGTCCCATCCTTCTTAGAAGAATCATAAACTACCAGCTCCCCAACAACGGGTAAGATTGGCCATACATCCTCAGGAGTCACTGTCATCTTGCTAGTAGGAAGGTGGAAGGTATTGTGCTCACTATGCCATCTCTCTGCTAAGGTTTTCAATAGTCCCTGATTAATCCTAATTTGAGGGATATCTAGAAGAGAATACAAACCACATCATGTGATAACTATTATCTTAGGCTGCACTAGTTGTGGTATAAAATTGAATGTCCTAGGAAACCGCTCTCAGATTTGTAAGTTCGTCAAAGCCTCCTATCATCACGGAATATCAAAAGTTAATAATCTTTGTCAATTAATCAAACATCAATTAGCTTATCAAATCTAAACAGCTCTGGTGAGACCTTGATCAAATCTCATGAGCAACTATCATTGAACCTCACCTATCATGAGGTCAATCATCAATCAATTATTGCACCTAGTCTATCATGAGGTCAATTAATAAAATCAACCTTGCTTATCATGAGATTTATCAATCAAACTTAATTATTCCTCACCTATCATGAGGTTAATTATCATCAATCAATTATCAAACCTCACCTATCATGAGGTTGGTCAACATATACCCCATTAGGATCATCAATCAACGTCAACTCAAAGGCTGACATGATCGAAAATCAACAAAATCAAGGAGTTAATTAACAAAATCCATCATTCTGACTTGGATGCACCAAAATAGAATTTCAATGTGATAGAAAAGTCAATGTGCCATTCAATTCCATCAATGTGCCAAAATAGATGGTCATTGTGCTAAATCAGTGTATGCACTATTTTAGGACATCAATGTGCTAATTCAGGTGACCAATGCACTGAATCAGTCATTGTGCCATTTCAGGGTCCCTATGTATTAATCTATATCACCTATGCGCCATTTCCGCCTATGCACTAATCTAGCCTACGTATGCACTAAACTATTTATCCTATGCGCTAAAATAGTCTATGCACTAATTTAACCTATCAATGCACTAAAGTAGTTGACGGTGCAGAAGCACCTAAGAAACACTAGGCAGTTAAACTAGGAAAATAAGGAAATCTAGGATGAATTTTTGTTTTTGATATGTTACCATGAAGGTCATGTTGACCATTGAGTAGAGGAGATAGCTTAGGGATATTTTTGATCACTAGGATAGAAATTGAGGAAGGGTGGATGAGTTTAGAAGCTCATTTTACTTAGTTTACTAGAAATTGGCAAAAGTTGCAAAATAGTGCATTTTGCAACTTTGCCACAATGTAACTGACATGTCTGACCAAGGGAGGGCATAACTACCTTTTTTGACCTATATAGGGTGTGCCTCGACCTGAGAGAAGGTTGGAAGTTTTTGCATTATTGGAAACTTATGAATACAAGAGAATACAATGATAAATTGGTGTAAATTTTCTGGTTTTTGTTTTTACTTTTGAGTTGTGTATTAATGGAGTGATCGTGACACTGTGTAACATGTAGGAAGTAGTGAATTTATCTTCCAAGCATTGTGTGGAATAGTAGGTAGCTAGTTTATTCGTTTCAAGCAATCTTGTGTAATTAGTTTGTTTCTTTTAGTTGTTGTTTTGACTAGCAGACTATGAAATATGGAGGTTTAGTTGACATTTCCACTGTACCTAGTGTACAGGCTTTTGGGGATTGTGGCTAGACTCCATGATTGTAAATATGGTAGGGTTAGGATTCTTTAGTAGTCAGGGTATCACTGTGAGAGTCTTCTCCTAGGCGAGCTAAGAAGAGTCTGGCTAGGGAAGACAAGAAGTGCAGAGCACTTGGGTCACAGGGGTGTTCATCTCCTAGCAAAACACAGTGTGGAGAGGGTAGACATGAGCCTTGACAAGGTATTGAATGTAGGAAGAAGCTCCATCTAACCTTCTGGGGTTAGTAATCTCAAACAGTTGCAGGAAGGATAGGAAAATGGCTTAAAAAGACCTAATTATTGCCAAATCATGGTTTAGGTCTATGTACGGTCAGTTGAGGGTTAAGACCTTTAAAATATTCAAGTGTTAGGCATAAGGACCAAGAAGCCAAAGGAAATATTTTTTGTTCTTTGGGGAAGTTAGGAGAGACAACCTATTTTCTCGTAAGTGGAGACCTAATTGGGGCTCCTAGGCTAGCAGCCTTTTTAACCCTAAATGAGGGTTTAGTGGAAGCGATGAAAAGATGGAGTTAGGTGGATCTTTCTGAGCCTTAATAGGGTGGAATGAAGCTAGTAGAAGCATCTCCACACCCTTGCAAAAATAAACTTTAGTTCTTGGGGAATGTTAGTCTTTAGGGTAGATTAAGGGCTAAGGAAGAGTTAGAGATAGTGCACCAAGATTGACTTGGTAGGTTGAATTGTGATGGTAGTGGGTTGGCTAGGAGAACCAGGGGTACCTAAACATGAGGAAGTTCCTAAAGGTTAAGGTGGTGAAGTGAGACACCAAGGTGGTCTTGCAAGCAAAACCCAGAGTAGGAATCAGTGATTGATTCCTCCAACCCCTCCCTATCAGTTTACCTATGCGCTATTTCTTGGATGCACTATTACAGAGATTATATGCGCTACATCGACCTATAAATGTGCTAAAAGGAAAATATTGATTTGAAAAAAAAAAAAAAGTGTGAAAATTAGAAATAAAAAATTACGAGGTTCCTAGGGTACATACCAGATGTCCATATGTGGTTGGGCAGTCTCACATGTTTGAAACGGTGAGTGTCATATGGAATGGACATTTTTGCTCCAAATGCTAAATTTTCTCTCCCTCTCAAATTTTCAAATTCAAAATGCACAAATGAATTTGAAAATCAACTTTTAGACTTTTTATGGGTTAGTTAAGAGGGATTTTTATGGGATTTATTTAATTTAAATTTCAAAAGGGGCTTAATTCATTATTTCAACATAGGGGCATTTTTCACATTATTTGTTAAGAGATAAATTGTTTCATCATCAAATTATCATCGAATCATCACAAAAATCATAAAAAAATAATAAAATTTTTAAAAATTCCAAGAAAATCCAAAAGATCAAAAAATTCATTGATTTATTTCTCGAGGGGGCATATATCCATCATCGCCTCAAAATCAACATTTGGGCCATATTGAAAAAAAATTCTTCAATACTAGCAATAACAACAAAACTTTTGGCTAAATCTTTCCTATTGCAGGAGGTTGGTCATGAGGTCTAGTCTCCCCCACCCCCGTGGTACCAGAGGGCGTGTCGCGCCAGCGCCGCCGGTCACGTTAAAAATTTTACCAAGCGCACTGCAGTTTATAGGGGGTCGTTCTACCTGATTCCTACAGTATACAAATAAATAAATAAATAAATAAAATACAACAAAATTTTCTTTGAAGCAATGCATAAACACATCACTTCAAAGAGGGGCAAAATGTATACACCTAAAAATGGTTTGGATAATCTAATTAATTAAATACGATTTATTTGATTAATTGACTCCTTTAATTCATCTACTTATAAATAAATAGAAATATTTATTTATATAGTTCACTTCTAATTCTTCTATCTTTATTATATTATTTCATCTTAATTAAATAAAAAAATCACATACTTTGTTTTATTTAATTACTATTATCAAAATTCTTCTATAATTATATATTTATTCTATCTTAATCACATCATTCTATTTTAATTAAATAAACAAGTTCTATACTTTATTTTATTTAATTACCACATTTCTTCTATGTTTATTTAATAAACAATTTTCTATAGTTTGCTTTATTAAATTAAATATCCTCTTTTACTAAATTGAATAAATCCAAATATTCAAACAAAAGCATATTTCTACAGCTATTTCCTCTTTTCACTAACCATATCCACCAACAAAATTAGATATTTTATATATAATTAATTCAACTCAGCCTTCACGAACAAATTTGGAGACAAATTTGAGACAGATTACATGAAAACTTCTTCATCTTCTTCCATTGATTATTCCTATCTTTTGGCTGAATGTTTATGTGGGGAGGAACAATCTCCATAATCTTCTCAGGCTTCTTCATTCTTCACCTTTGATTCTTTCAAATCAAATCCAGACCTTTTCTTTGCTACCACATCACAAATATGCTACCATGAATCTATAAATACAACCTCTTTCTACAAGAAAAAGATCCCAACTTTGTGCAATCTTACTCTACAAAAATAGCATTAGAGAAATTGAGCATTTGAGCAATAGCAATAGCAAATCATTTTAGAATAGCAATCATAATCATGGTTTTTCATTTAGCTACATCTTAGTTTATGGTAGTTTTTTTTATCAGCTTCATGCCAATTTCATCTACATAATCTTGAACATATCATTTAGCAATTATCATATAGGATTATATTCTTGCATTTTACATCATCTCATTCTCTAGATTGGAATTTTAATAGTCATAGTGCTTACACAATCTAAGAGCCACAGTGATTTAATAAATGTTTTGAGTTAGAGAGAAATGGGACGACTTTGAGAGATTTCTTGTTTTAATTAGATTAATTATTGTTTGAATCTCTTAATATACCGTCTTATTGATTGTGTTTGTCATTCATTACACAAATTTTACTCACACAATCCATTTCCATTTGATGACAAGCCACATCAACTATTGACAGAATGCCTCAAAGAAACATGGTTTCATGGAATGCCGTGATTGAAAGACATGCACAAGACTTTCAAGAAAATGCAATTGGTAGGTGTCATGCCAAAATCTAAAACTTTAGCCAGTGTCCTACCTTCCTGCCAAAATGGGAGCTTTTAAATAGGGTATAGACTTCCATCAAAGTGAAAACTATAATGAAAAATAGGTGAAAACTATACTAAAAAATAAAAATAATTCTAGGGTGAACAAGGAAAAACTCAACAATCCAATAAAGAGATCTTCGCCAGCCATATATTGGCTGCAACCCCAATGAGGATCTTTGAATATATTATTATTGGGCACCCACAAAGTAAGGCCAGCTTGGAAAAAATTATACATAGCTCGAGATTCAAAGGCCACAACTCCTGCAATGAGAGATCACAACATTACATTGAAAGAGGCAAGCTTTAGACTTGTCCATGGTCATTTCACTTAGATGAATTTGTTGTCAACCTGTTTCTTTGTAAATTACTAGAATCAAAATAGTATTTATCACTAAATTAACATAATACACAAGATAAAATGGGAATATTAGTTATCTAAGTGCTAGTTTTTGTAAAGATTTTTGTAGCAACTCACATATATAGCATTGCTTATTTTCACTAAATAAAAGAAGATATTTATATTATAGATTGAAACAAGATGTCACCTCGCTAGCCATCACTGATGAAAAAAGACAAGAATAATAAATTGTAAAATTAGCAGTTTGGTCTCTAATGCTTAATTAAATGTGTGATTCTGAAACAATTCAATGCATACAATGAGATACAAATGGAAACAAATTAAGCAGAAAAAATTTTAGTTTGTATTGCTAAAGTAAAAAGCTTGCATTTACATATCCCAAAATTGCCTTAGAATGTTTCAAGAAAGATAAATCAAGAATAAGAAAACAAGGATAATATCTATCAAGCCATTGGATCCAATTAGATGAGAAAAGAGTCCTACAACACAAACAACTAGAGGATCTATCTTAAACTCTTTAAGTTGTAACCAATAATTTTGTGTTCATATATCCCATAACCCTTCATATTACTTCTTAAGAAGGATAGAATGAGAAGAAGAAAACTAGTAGGGAAATTTTTAAAAGTAAATAAATGAAACAAGATGTCACCTTGAAAATGAAAGATTGTAAGATCATTGTGAGCCGAAACAGGCAGAGGTTGCAAAAAACCTATAATGAAACCCTACCAAAGAAAAGCTTTTTTTTAAATGAGACCATTCCTAGGCTAGTGCTAGAAGAAGCCACCATTATATATAGATTGTAACAAGATGTCACCTCGCTAGCCATCATTGATGAAAAAAGACAAGAATTGGTAGAGACCAAGGCTAATAAATGCATATTTATAGGAAACATTGGCGGTAAACTAATATGCAACAAGTAGGCCTATCTTCATTGGAGAGTTCACTGCCTTGAAGGAACTCATACCAACTTGGACCTTTAAACCGAGATCAACTTCCCTCTTTGTTGCCATGTAGTTGTGGGTTGCTCCTAAGTTGACCAACCTTGATGTTAACTTCCCATTGAGTTGAACCTCTACAAAAATGAGCTTGTGGTAGTCCACTGGTGTGGCCGCTATGGCCTTGGGAGGCATCTACAATGCCTACCTCTGTAACCAACATTGTTAATGAGAATGTTGATGGAACCAACATTTTAAGAAACTATTATGAAACCCTACCAAAGCGGAAATGCAATTTTTTTTTTAAATGAGAGAAACCGAAACCAATCTTGCTACAGCTACTACTTCAGTCTATTCCTAGTAAACAAAAAGTATGTCTATATATATCTTGGTTTTAGGGCTATTATAAAATTAGAATTTCTCAACATTTGCTTTTAGGCGTGGGGTGAAGAATGTTTCCCTGGAAAAAACATATTTGTAACAAATATTCTTCGTGAACAAGCAACTCCATAGTAGTGAGGTGGGTTTATAGATAGCTACCAACACGCCTAAAAATTAGGCTTAATAAACATTTATTTTACCATTTTCTATCTCGTTTTATGTCCATCTTTCCTAGCGTGAGACAATTTATCCAGCGTGAGACAACTTCCCAGCTCCAACCTCACACAAAATATAGCCTATCAGCTAAAAAATATTGAGAAAGTTAAAATCAATAACATGTCTACCCTACATTCAAGATTTTTTAACATTTTCTATGTTGAGTTGTAACTATTGCACTTTAGAATCTAGTAATTTATCATTTATGACCTACAATTGTGCACAAAAATTCCACTTCTACTAGCTTGTTGTTCACCATATGTAAATGGGAACTATAATTAGTATATCCTATGTGAAGCACCTTTCTCCATTCTATAATATTAAAAATAATGTACAATCATTTTGTTAGTGTGAAAACTACAAGAAGGAACATCAATGTTGGATTTGAAAGGGAGGATAAAATAGAAAACATAGACATAATATTTCTATTTATCAATATCAAACATTACAAACTATCATTTGAGCTTCAACTCTTCTCAGATTCAAAACACAACTTCATATAACTCACAAATTTTACAACTTCAAACTTCCTACAACTTTGCAGAGCTGGACTATGTTGAGAGAGTGAATACAAAAAGCATAGATACAACAATATATAAAGAGCCTTCACCTATGGAGATAGCTTGTGCAGCAAGCAATGTAATTAGATACAACTTTTAGTGACTTGACTTATACATCAAGTAAAAACATTCTTCAACCAAAAATCCATTTGAATACTAACTTTGATATTTGTATTTAATGCTTGATGAGATATGTCTGTTGAATAGAGGATACATAGTTGTCAGGAGTAGTTGGCATATTTAAGTGAGTAGGTGTGATTATAATCTACAACACTCCCCCTTAATCATAACTACAAATTTTCATTTCTTTCTTGGTCTCTTTCACTGATGCTTTGACATCTACAATCTTCAATCTTCAACTTTTAGGAATCAAACCTAGGAAATCCCATTTTGTTGTTAGGATGCTCTACGCATGAGCTCTAGCCCTTTCTAGTAACTAGTCCATCATAGGTTCAGGTGTGATGTACTTGTTTTATCTACACCTCCCATAGAGTCACACTGTTGGTGCTTGGGGATCCTAGCATTAAATTGGCTTTGTTGGCCTTATTCACAAACCTTGCAGACAAGTGGTTTTAGATGACCACAAAATATCATACTGGTGGCTTTAGATTACCACAAAAATATATACTAGTAGTTTCATATTACCACGAACTCACATATTGGTGGTTTTATATTACCACAAGCTCACATACTGGTGGTTTTAGATTACCACGAACTCACAAAAAAGTGGTTTTAGATGACCACAAACTCACATGACCGGGAAGCAAATGCATACTTGAAACTCAGACTAGTATCCTCTGATTTTTTTTATCTCCTTTGTCAACACCTCTCCTTACTTTGTTCAATAGACTTTAAATATGCTCTCAATTTGGCTCTTTCTCAACCAAGACACTTACATATCCAATCTCCTCAATACTCCCTTAATCTCTAGTTTTGTAAGACACATTTTGGAACCAAGAGGTAGTCTATACGAATCCTTCAAAACAACTTCATTCTCTACAAATCTCTCACCCTAGACTAGACTCAACTAACC
The DNA here is from genome assembly GCA_007258455.2 of Sequoia sempervirens. NCBI lineage: Eukaryota > Viridiplantae > Streptophyta > Pinopsida > Cupressales > Cupressaceae > Sequoia > Sequoia sempervirens. The sequence goes on from VDFB02373365.1 coordinate 183,739,095, forward strand.
CTTACCAAAAACAACAATTTCTCATATTCTTCTCACAGCTACAAATCCAGAAAAACTTTCTTGACACAAGACATGAAGCATTATTGGAAACCCTACAACTCTGGCAAATATAGTGACCTTTCTCAGTTGCAAACACTTTTCATGAACGTGCCCCTCTCAGAATTCTCACCTACTCTGATACCAAATGTTGGATTTGAAAGGGAGGATAAAATATAAAACATAGAAATAATATTTATATTTATCAATATCAAACATTACATACTATCATTTGAGCTTCAACTCTTCTCAGATTCAGAACACAACTTCATACAACTTGCATATTTTACAACTTCAAACTTCCTATAGCTTCGTGGAGCTGGACTCTGCTCAGAGAGTGAATACAAAAATTATAGATACACCAATATATAGAGATCCTTCACCTATGGATATGGCTTGTGTAGCAAGTGATGCAATTAGGTACAAATTTTAGTGACTTGACTTACACGTCAAGTAAAAACCTTGTTTAACCAAAAATCCATTTGAATACTAAATTTGAGATTTGTCTTTAATGCTTGATGAGATATGTCTGCTAAATAGAGGATACCGAGCTATTAGGAGCAATTAACATCTTTAAGTGAGTAGGTGTGATTATAATCTCCAACAATCAATCAAATATCTAATAATTATACCAATGTACAATACTTTAGTGAGTTCAAATACAATAAGAAAGGGTTTAGCTATAAAACCAAAATGAGTTGATGTTGTACATATCGTTCAACCAATTCTTAAGAGATTACTAAATATTATTGATACTTAGAGCTACGTTCAATCTATACATCACACATGGAGGGTTGGTCTTTTGTTTATAACATATCTTCCGATATCTTAGGCAATAAAATTTTAGTGGCAGTGGCTCTTAAACTAGAATATGATTTCATTGAAATGCAGTATAAAAATTAGTGCACCCACTCAATAAAAAGCACAAAGACAATGTGATGCTATTGCTAATTGTGAAAGAACTACTCACATGAAAACCATTCTTAAATAAAAAAACCATGAACTCAATAATTTCAATAAATATTTTTATAAATGATTTTTTTCTTACTTTCAAGAAAGCTTTCACATGATCATGCATTTCCTTCAAAATTTTGTAATTCCTCTAGCAATAAATGATATTTCAACCTGTGGATGCTTTTTTTGCACTTGTTCAAACTTGATAAATATTAGCATGGAAGCCAAATTAAACAAAGCAAGTAGAGCATCCCTATAAGATATTTAAACATGCTATATATGCAAACAAGAAAATTAAAAACCAAAGTAACTAAATGAAAGCATATGAGAGCAAAATCCAATCCTATCCTATAGTGGGAGTGGTGCTGCTTTGATGTGGAAAGGATTGCCTTTCCCACCCCCTTGATAAGCTTCCAATGTGTGATGAAGATGTGAGTGATGATTATCCAATTTCCCTCAAAGATAACGATAGCAATTGGAGGATGGATATGAGTGATGAATGTGCCTATAGTGAAAATTCTTGAGATTGTGGAAATTTCTTCATAAAGAAGCCCTCTATAAATAGGGTCTGAAGGGTTGAAGAATGAAGAAATTGGAGGAATGTGGGACTCAAGGAGAGCCAATGATAATGTGACACTTGTCACAAGGCCAATAGATGAAGTTGGAACACATTTTGGGAAATGTGTGAGTAAAGAGGATGTGGGTGAGGATGTAAGAGAGATTAATGCATATGGTTGAGAGTGTAAGAGGAGTTAATGTTTGGGTAATAAAGTCAAATAAGTGGAGTTATTGGAGGAATATTCTCAAAGAATATGAGCTTTTGTGAGGGAAAATGGGGTAATTAGTTAATTCAAAGAAATTATTTTCATGTGCAAGTGGGTTAGATAATCAAGGGTTGGGTTTGACCAAAGTTGAGTCAAAAGCTAGAGAATTAGGATTAGGAGTTAATTAATCAAGAATTAATTAACTTCAAGGAATTAGGGGATTTGAAATTTGATTTAAATAATTCAGTTTATTAAATCAGATGAAAGAACTTTAGGGTTTTGATTAAATAAATTGATTTTTTTAATCAAACATGATGGGCATTAGTTAATTAATATAAAAGATTGCTTTATTTGATTAATAGAAAAATTGATTGTTAATTGATCAAATTTAGATGCATAATGTTGATTAGGATTATTTGCATGTCTACATTTTTCCACTCTTTGAAGTAGCGTACCAGTTGCATTGGTTCAAAGACTGTTGTTGTCAAGATCAAACTTTAAAAATTTATTGATTTTTTCAGATGCCCCACTATTCCCCCAATGGAAAGAAGTACGTTGGTACACTACCCCCTTGAGAGATATGATGAAAATTTTGATTTTTAGGTTGAGGTCGTGAAAAGAGGTTCAAGATGGTCAAATGAGAATGGTTAGGCTATCATATCTATATTATGATGATGTAAATGAGATATTTTTAAGGTGCTTAGAATAACAAATCTATATTATCCTAAACAACATAAATGATGATGTAATGCATCTGAGACAGATGATGTTGCCTATTATGATGATATCTATAAATATACAGGATGGGTATACTGACATGTTATGAATGCAGGATGGACATGCATTAATGTTTTAGTGAATGCCATAATAGCATTTTAGCGTGAAAGAGGATAGAAGAATGAGAGGGATCGACTGTTGAATCTGAGAGGATGTAGAAGGCCAACAAGTCTATGAGTCATTGAGACTTTATTAGATATGATGATGAATGATGATGATGTATTGCTTATCCAGGGATTGGGGATGTAAAGAGCATATCTTTCCTTATGTTTGATAACACACATAGATACGATGCACCAACGCATAAACAACTAGGATAGCATGGTATCTAGAGAGGGATCGACCGTTGAATCCGAGAAGATGTAGAAGGCCAACAAGTCTATGAGTCATTGAGACTTTATTAGATATGATGATGAATGATGATGATGTATTGCTTATCCAGGGATTGGGGATGTAAAGAGCATATCTTTCCTTATGTTTGATAACACACATAGATACGATGCACCAACGCATAAACAACTAGGATAGTGTGGTATCTAGTGCGATGGACTTTGACTCAGCAAATAGATAGGAGTATCCTTGTTCACACCCAACATATGAAACCTTATTAGGATGTACTTCAAACATTTCAAACATCTTAGACCAAATCATAGAAAGGAAAAACTTTCCCATGTAATATTCAGCAAGTTGTTCAAAATATCCTCCCTACATACCTAAGAAAGAAGTATAGCCAAGGTTATGGGTATGTGCAGGATCATGGTGCGCCAAAAAGTGGCAATATTTGTAGGGTATGTGGCTGATGACTTTTTTTTCACCCAAAATTAATGAAATGAAAAGGGTTTTTAGAGGAGATTCTCAGCTTTCCAAAAATATAAATTATGATTTAATTTGAATTTAATAAATAATTATTATTATTCATTTCTAATACAAACTAAAGTCGTCGATAGGCTGATTGAAAAACATCTATAACTTTCAAAGCGATATCATATTTTTTGAATCAAAACATGTGTCACATTCTATGCTTCACATACTATAGGATTAAAATAAAAATAAATTTGAAGTTTGATAAGTTAAGGTGGTGGAGACGGATGAGTTTTATATTTTCTAAAGTTGTAATAAAAATTCATAATTAATTATTTACTTGGAAAAAATTACAAAAAAATGCATCACATCCGGACATGAGTCCTATACTTATATGTAAAATATTACAAAAAAATATTATCATTTTATTATGGTTAGGGTGGTCAGACAGACACCTACTTCTTATTTTTTCCCTGAAATTTAAGTACTAGTGCATTGAAATTTAAAATTTTCACCAAATAGATTTTATTTATTTTTAAATAAACCTAGTATTTTAGAAACTACATTCAATTTTCTACAAATTATATTGTTACATATTTTTGAAATAATATAGATAACTTATTCAAATATTTACGTTAAGTTTCCCAACACTAATTTTTCTGAATTTTTTGCCACTTAAGGGCCTGTTTTTTGCACGATGATCTTGCACATACCCTTATATTACAAGAATATCCACAAGCACAATATAAAAAAGATAATGATCAATTCCCCATTCCTTTATGTCTAAATATTTTTATATTAGACATCATTAAGAGGTCATTGGAATGAGCACAATAAGATAAATCACAAGAAAAAATCAAGTACACAAATAAGTCAATTTTCTTCATACCTCTAACTAGGACAAAACTACGGTGATGTCTGATGTTGATGCCCATTATAGGAAGGATGCATCCTAGAAAATGATGTTATCAGATGACTATGAGACTAACAAGATGATGGGCTAGTGATACCAAGAGTTGACCAACTTGTTTACCTATTGACCTAGACTTAAGACTTTGACGTTTGAGTTTTCACTTTCAATTTGCTATACTTGTTTCCGATTATTTTTCCAAAGGTTGATGATGATGATTGATTTATTGTGAGTGGATGTTTATTGAATGTGAATGTGAAATGGAATAGATGGTTATGGTTTTTTTAATGCTTTTGGTATTTTGAATTGTTTTAAGGTTGTTTTGGATTTTTTGAGAGGTTTTACAAATTGTCTAATTTTTAAATTTTCCAATGTTTTGGTGTTTTCTAAGATATTGACTAAGAACTTAACCTAAGGATCTATCCTAGGGGCCTTGGGTCCTGATAAAAAATTAACCTTTCCTAATTTATACACGCAGAGACCATGTAGTTTGACTGACACAAACTCATTTATTGATGCGATATGAACAAATGGATTATCAGTTTATTATGACAGATGAATAAAGACTGGCCTAATGTCTTGGGGGCTGATCAGTGATTAGCCTTTCCTATGTTTAAGCTTAGAGACAACATAGTTTGACATGGCGACTCTATTTTTTGTCTTTTTGCTGTTTTTGACCTATTTTTGGCTTTTTCACATGTTTGGATGTTTTTGTATTTTCTAGTTTTATGAATATTTTTGTATTTTTTGATTTTATGAATGTTTTTGGATTTTTTAGTTAAATGAATGTTTTTTTATTTTTTGATTTTATGGAAAATGTCAAGGGTATGCACGAATCCAATCCGATGTAGTTATAGGGACATGCCCTCAATGTAATGTGATAGACTATCCCGATATAGGTAGGACAAAATGACCTTAGGAATGTCCCAAATAGTTCTAGGATGGAACATGATATCAACATAGGATCAAGCTATGATACAGATATGTGATGGGTGATGGAAAGATCAATGGATTCTAATGGGTGAATGCAATGGAAATCAATTAAGAATAAGCCAAAGGGTTATTGGTGGATGAAAAGTGCTTATTTACACAAGGAACCTAATTTCTAGGTTTTCACCAAGGTACTTGCCCAAAGTGACACTAAAGTGGTTTTCACTAGAGGACAATTATTTTTTTAGTATTTTCAATCCTTTTTTTGATTTTTTCATATTTTTTGGGTTTGTACCTTTCGAGCTTAGGCATAAATTTTTTTGATATGGGAGCTATTGATGGGATCCTTCAAAGGTTCATCTTTGGGTGTGGATAGTTGATATGCTCATGATTTGTAACTGGTTGTGATGATGAAGGGTCCTAACCAATCTGGTTCAAACTTGCCTCTATTGTCTAGATTTGGCACATTTTTCTGATTCTATTTCAACATGAGCGAAACTTGGAAGGACCGACTCTTGATCTTCTTATTATAGCTCCTTTTGAGATAGTTTTGATAGATGTGCAGGTGGTTCAAAGCATCCATACGCCACTCATCCAGTAGTTCTAGTTTGTTGAACCATGACACCCAATACTCCTCATCAATAATAAGATTATGCAATGATATTCTCAGGGATGGGAGCTCGACCTCAATGGGTAGGATGGATGATGATCCATAGACCAAGGGGAAAGGGGTTGCACCTATATGTGTGCAAATACTCATTTAGTAGGCCCATAAGGCATGCTTTAGCTGTAGGTGCCAGTCATGACCAACTTCATTGACCATTTTATTTAGGATTTTTAAGATGGTTTTATTCATAGCCTTAGCTTTGATGTTATCTTGGGGGTAATATGGGGTGGAGAATAAGTGTTGGATATTGAATTTTTGGCATAGCTCATAGACATCTTGGTTTTTGAAGGGTGTTCCATTATCTAAGATAAGGGCTTATGGAACATCATAACAACAAATGAGGTAGTTCAGGATGAATTTAGAGATTTGCTTCCCTGTGATATAGGTCATGGAGATGGCCTCTACCCACTTTGTGAAGTATTACATTGTAGTGATAGTAAACTTGTGTCCTTTAGATGAGGTGGGACTGATTTTTCCAATGAGATCAAGTCCCCATTGTGAAAAAGGATAAGGTGTTACAATCAGATGGGCTCCTAAGTTGGTGCATGGATGACGTCTCAATGTTGTTTGCATTGCATACATTTTTGAACATAGTCATGGGCTTCTTTCTCCATCGTAGGCTAGTAATACCCCATCCTCAATAGTTTCTTGGCTGAGTTCATACCACTAGAATGTGAATGACAAATACAATTGTGTACCTGAGTTAAAGTAGTAAAAGCCTCCTTGGGGTTAAGGCATCGCAAAAGGGTTCCTTCGATACTTCTATGACAAAGGGTGTCACCTAGGATAACAAAATGGGATGACTTTTTAATAAAGGTTCTTTTAAGGTTTGGGGTGATGTCGCTAGGGAGGAATCCTATTTTCAAGTGGGTAAATATGTCATGGTACCAAGGATCACCAAGACCAAGAATTTAAAAAATGAACTCAAATTTTGGTACCTCAAAAGCTGGTACGAGAAGCTTCTCTACAAGGAATTCATGTTTATGGACATTCCTCATCATCTCTAGCAATAATCCAATTATAGCCATAGCATCTACTACTCTATTGTTTACCCTTAGTATCTACTCAAATGTTATGTCGATGAAGAATTCCTTGAGATCCTCCACTATATTTTTGTATGGGGTAAGCTTATCCTCCTTAGTTTGATATTCATCATTCAATTAATTAATATTTAACTACAAATCCCATAGACATTGAGTACCATGATTTTCCACTATATTGCAATTTGAATTCCTATGACAAGAGCTTCATACTCAAAAATGTTGTTGGTGCAAGGGAAAGATAACCTGCATGATTTAGGACCTTCCAATGGTCTACTACACTTAGGTTGAAAATTGACTCATTTGGAAATTCTAATACTAGTGGGTTCTCTGCATATATAGGTGCCTTGGGAAATTGATTTGCAATTACCTATCCCTTGATGGATTTCTATTCCACATATTCAATATCATATTCTGTCAAGATCATGACCCACTTTTCCATTTGTCCTATGAGTGTTTCTTTAGAAAGTAGATATTTGAGAACGTCTATCTTGGCAATGAGCTTGATCTGGTGAGCCAATATGTAGTGCCTAAATTTTTGTGAGGCAAACACTACTGGAAGGAAAGCCTTGTCAATGGACATGTATTTTAGCTCGTGTCCTACCAAGGTTCTACTAATATAGTAAATGACTCTTTCCTTCCTCATTTCATCATGTTGAGCTAGGAGAGGCCCAAGTTTTTCCATTGTAGCTAATATGTAAAGAATCAATGGTTTGTTTTGGATTGGTGGCATGAGGACTAGTCGTGTCAATAAGTATTCCTTGATTTGATTGAATGCTTGATTGCATTTTTTATCCAATGCTATCCCTTGTGGAGTAGATGAGAATATGGGATAGTTTTGTTAGCTAACTATGCTATGAATCCTTGAATGGATAGAAGCCTTCCCTACAGGCCCCTCAATTATTTTAGTGTTTGTGGTGCTTCCCTGTTGAGGATTTCTTTGACTTTTGTAGGGTCTATCTTGTTTCCTCTCATTAATACAACATATCTGAGGAGCTTTCCTGATTGCATTCTAAACAAATATTCCTTGGGATTGAGTCATACCTTATATTCTTCCAATCTTTCAAAGAATGGGTCCAACATTGATATGTGGTCTTGACATTTTCTTGATTTGGCTAGTATGTCGTCCACATATTCCTCTACAGTGTTGTGGATCATGTCATGAAAGATTAGAGTCATATCCCTTTGGTATGTAGCTCTGATGTTCTTCAACCCAAATGGCATCATGTTCCAATACTAGGTTCCCCATGGATTGGTGAGGGTTTTTTTATGTCATTCATCCTTTGCGATTATAATCTAGTTGTACCCTGAAAACCTGTCCATCAATGATAACATTTTGTGTCCTACCATTAGATATACAATCATTTCTATGTTAGGAAGAGGTAAATCATCCTTAGGGAATGCTTTGTTCAAGTCCCTAAAGTTCGTGTAGCTATGGATTCCCCCAATGGGATTGGAAATAGGTACAAGGTTGAAAACCCATTTAGGATAATCAATGGGTCATATGAAGTCAACGTCAAGGAGTTTTTGTAGCTCAATTTTGATCAACAATGCAATCTGCATATGCATCTTTCTCAATTTCTCTTACTGGTTTTGCCTCTGGATAGACTGATAGATGATGGACTACTACCTCTGGATCAAGGCATAGCATCTCAATGTAGGTCCATGAAAAATTCACTTTCCTTTCTTTCAGAAATGTAGCTAGATTTTCTTGTTCCTCAGTCAAAAGTGACAGCATAGAAAGTGATGTGCAGGGTTTCTTCAGTTCCCAAGTTCACTAGGTTGCATTTTTCTACCAGTACTACTTATTTTTGTTGATGGATGGAACTAAGGGAAAGATTGAATCCCTCATCCTTTGGCACCTCAGAGAGGTTTTCATCATTGGATACATCCTTTATATTTACTATTTTTGGATTAGAAAGTGCCATAGTGTGGTTTTCACTTAGAGATCTAGATGTTACTATTATATTTTCTATTTTGTGACTAAGAGATTCAATAATTTCCCCATAGTATGCAAGTGTTTCCAACTCAATGTCTAACCCTACTTTGTGACCTCCATGTAGTAGATTATTTCTTAGTCCCATGAATTCCGAGAGAGCCTCATCATTTTTTAATGTATCTAAGATTGGCAGTCCTTATCGGTAACAATCAATGAGTTGGGAGTAAATGAGTTTTAATTTAGTGGCTTGGGTACATTTGACTTGAAATACATGGTAGTGATCATAAAGAGAAAGGAATCATCATCATTTAGGCTAGTTATATTGCATGTATAGTTATCTAGGGGTAGGCTAGTGGATACTAGTAATTAAGGAGGAGCTTTGACTTCTTTAACAAGGATACACTTGCCAAGAATTGTTATCTTCATAGGAGTACATCCAAGGCTAAGATTCTTTAGGTGCTTCTCAGGAATGATAGGTTCTAACAAGCCGTTGTCATCTTTCCTAAGCTTATCATTCTTTTTGTAGCCCCATCCAAACATTAATTGTAATTATTTGTTATCATCTTCATGTTGGACACCAGGAACACTAAGAGGGGGGGGGTGAATCAGTGTTCCACAATATTTGAATTTCAAATCAAATCTTGAACTATCAACAACAATATTAATCTTTAATAGCATCCACAACAAATAAACAAAAAGAAACATGCATACAAATTAACAAGACAATGTGAACACCATAACACCAAGATTTATACGTGGAAACCCTATTAGGGGAAAAACCATGGTGGAGATTAATCCATAAAGTATACTCTGTTTAAAGTATGATAAAAGGGAATGCACTTGCACTTAGGAACACTACCTAGAGCTCACTGCTCAAAATACAAAAGAGGATGCAGTGTCCAAAAGGAGTTTGGATTAAAACCATTCAAAATATGAACTGAGAAAATAACATCTTTGAATTCCTAGATTTAGTTCCAATGAAGCACATGAAATAGATTATGGACCTTCCATCCAATTCGCACTTCTACTCTGCTCTACTCTGCTCTCCTATAAAAACCCTTCTGTTGCAGAAAAAAAATTTGCTCAACATATCCTCTAATATTACCTCATGCAATTATTTGACACTTTTTTGCACACACACCTTCTCACCATTTTGTACATCACATGCAAAATGAATTACCGATCTCATTTATATATCCACTAACAAGAATTTTATTTCTATATGTCAGCTTCCAACAAAATATAATATTCTTCCACAAGTTGGCTCTAATCACAAATTAGAATTAATACGTACCCACACAAGTCGGCTAGAATATAGTAGGGACCCAAACCAAAATTCCCAACATAAGAAATAGTTAAACACATACTCCTCATACATCTAGAACACACCATACACAACAGGTCAGCCACAATGAGAAAATAAGCAATAAATCATTCTACCGAATCTCCAAACTCGTACATGGATCAATGTAATATCATAAAACTTATCAAACAAGTAGCATACATGCTTGACAAGCTTCCATGGGGATTCACACAACAAAATATTGATCCAGTGAAGTATTCAAATCAACTTACCAACCATATACTTTGTTCTTCATGCATTATGTCGGTAGAATATTGTCTTCTACTTTCCTTGTTGGTAGGCACTGCTTCTAAACTGTGGACCACACTACTGACTCTAGTTGCCATCAATGACAACACTAGTAGCTAAAAATTATTTCCCCAAGCCATATGCCAACAATCTCCCCCTTTGACATTGATGGAAACACTTAGTGAAAAATGACTAAGTGTTGAAACCAAAATTCAAAACTTCATGAGACAACAAAACACTGCTCCCTCTTTGGATTTCAAGGAAATTTTCACTGCATTCTCTCCCCCTTTGACATCAATGAAAAAAACTTCCACTACTTTAATTTTCCCCTTAGATTATTTGTTGCACTCTTCCTTATTGCATTCTCTCCAAAAAAAATTGCAACTGCTACTAAATTCAGAAAATTATTTTATACTTATCTTTCATTTTTGGGAGAAATTTCTTCTAAGAGTCCACTACAATCCTAGTAGCAATTATCAAACTATTATTTTCTGATGTTTTGTTGATGACCTGAACAAGGGATTCAGGAATGGTAATGGCTTCTTCCAACTTTTCTCCTTTCTTTAGAACTTCAACCATTTGCTCTAATCTGCATTCAGTCAGGTCCTTCACTTTCTAGAAGGTTTCCATAAGAGTGTTTATGGAAGAGTGAACCTTTGTATGCTCAACTTGCAACTCATGAATCTTCTTCTTAACTTCTCCATCCTTGTCTTGAACCATACTATAGTCCTATACAATTATGACAAGCTCATTCTCAGTTTGTTCCAACTTGACCTTGTATTTTCTAACCACGTGAGGCCACCTGAGATAGTAATTGGAGATCTTATTCGCCGAGTCAATGCATTGCCTCACTATATTCATTTTCTTTTTTAGTTTGGTGAGATATAGCCTAAAATGCATCTTCAGATGTGAGATTATTTCTTCCTCTTTTCTGTCCTATGACATAGAGTCCATAGCCTCCTTGATACATTAAATAAATTCTTCTGGAAGTACATTCTACAAACTCTTCAATTCAATGTTGTTATTAATAAAGTATCTTCCTAGAGTGTCCTGAATGTAGTCCTATTCATATGATGGTCCTTTCATCCATATGTTAGTTATCTTTTGCATTCCATCTTCTTCTTGAACAATCTGCAATATCTTTGCTATGAATAAAGAACCTTCTTCATCACTTTCTTTTGCAATTACCACAACTGGTTCAACTAGTTTTGGTTCAACTCTTGGTGTATATTCCTCATATTCTTCATCGACTACATCCACAACTATCTAATTTTTACCTTTTCCTTCAACTTTGTTGACTTAGGTGCTGGAAGACTATCACCAGCCAACTCTCTTCCTCTCTTCTACTTTTTCTCTAACTTACCGGAGGATGATCCAATTTCAATTATTTTTACCGAGAGAGGAATACCAAAATTTTCTAACATCTTACCAAAGAAGTTCTCATAGACTTGTTCACCATTTTCAAAAGAGTTGAAATGCTCAAAAATTTGCTTGCAAATAGGTATATTTTCCTTCCATACCACATTTTCATTCTGAGGCAAGAAATTTAGGAAATACATCATAATGCATATAGCTAGCATACCAAACCTAAAATAATAATCTATATCCTTCGACAATTGCACATTCTTCATCAATTGATCCTTCAACAATCCACATAGATCAAATTCTTTGTCTTCTATTATCATCTTGTGCTCAATATAGACTATTCCTATAGAGGTTGCACCTTCCCTATTTCTGAAGAAGATCTTGTATGAAATTCCATATGCAATATACCTTGTTAATGGATCTTTGATCGTTGTAATCATCAGCACCCTTTGATCTCATTTTACACAAGTGAAGGCTTTGACCTCAACATTTCGAATCGATTTCTTTTTGGGAAATCACCAACATTGCACAAACCTATTATATTTTTTATTACATCCTTATAAATTTGATAGGGTTTATCCAGAGTAAGGATATCGCCATCCAATCTGTTCAAGATAAACCAAACTACCTCCGCGTTGACGAAATGAGTAAAATTCATTCCAGATGTCCAAATTCTTATGTTTCGCTCCTCCAAGGTTCTTCAATTCAACAACTGACAACGAATTTATTACATCCCTAACCTTTTGACTACTGTATTCATCTAGAATTACTATTCCTTTGATTTGTTTCATTTTCCATACCAAACAAGGTTCTACCAATCACAGAATAAGTATGAAATTGATAATCAACAGAAATACCTGGGCCACTAAATTGACTTTCACTCCTTTGATATTTTGTTGAAAAGGTTCTCCAACTATTCTTCTTTGATGCATAGTGACAAATGAGGGTTCCAAATTCCCTTTTATAACTTTGCACACCTAACTTCCTTGTCGCATTAAATGGTTTGCCCTAGAAGTTCTGGTTACTCTGTTTTCAAACAATAAGAGAGAAATCCATCTATGGACCCTTAATAAGTGATCACTTATACATTTGAGGATGAATAACACAATTGTAGACAACTTCCTGCAATCCAAAACCAACTACATATGGGGGGATCTAAAGATTTTCATGAAAACTCCCCCTACGCCAATTGTCTGAAATCAATTTCCAGATGAACTATCAGAGGGGGCTTCTGCGACAGCCTTATCAGATCCATTCTTCTTTAACCACATTTTCCTCATCTGATCTCTTATTTCTTCCATGGATTATTTTCCTTTTCCTTTATCACCTTTATGTGAATTTATGCCTTGATATTCTGCACCTCTTTTATCCATGTTTATGTTTCTGCAGACTCTTACAATGTGCCCAAATTTGTTATAATTGTAGCATACTGGATTTTTCTATCTATACCATCCATTCCACTGATTTCCTCTTGACCTGCACTAATTAGAAATATGTCCAAATCTTCCACAAGTGTAACATTTAACATTCCTTTTACTGACAGACATACTTATGTATTCTAATGACTTATGACCAAAGTTTTGCAGTTAAAACATTGACCAGAAAATGATGGACTCCCAGAACTTATCTTACTTGTACATTGAGAAGCCATATGCCCAAATTTGTTATAAAAAAAGCAATAACCATTAAATTTCTGACCATTGGGTTGCATTACCGGATATCTTCTGCCTTTGTTCTTCTTTTAGGGGTCCTTCTGTTCAGATCTAAATTTCACATCCTTCACATAGGCGAGACCTCACTTATGATTTGCATCTTTTTGACCTTTAGTTATCTCCTCAAGCCTAGCAGAACTGATTCTAAACTTCTCCGTAAACTCATTTGCAATGGAAATCTCATCTCTGAGAATAACTACATGTCTCTCAAGCTCTTGTTCATTGTTTCTAGATTGTTGCAGTTCAATCTCCAGCTAAATGAATCCACTATTAACTCTGTTGCATTCCTCAGACTTCTCTTTCAAGGACTAGGCCAGATTATCCTCCTTCTTTCTTTCTTCAATCTCTTTGGTAACTTCATCACCATAGATTCCATTTCAAGCTTTAGACCTGTATTGTCCTTAGCATGCTTTTCACATTCTTCTATTATTTCTTTTAGGGTTTGATTCAGATGAACAGCTTCTAGGCCTTTTTTCTTTCTTTTTGCTTCAACTGACCACATAGTTTTTCCCTCTTTTCCCTTGACTCATTTATTTTATCCTTCAGTGATTGAATGAATTTTTTGGAAGCCACAAGATTTTCTTTTAGTTCCATGACTTATGCTTTAGATTGATCAAGATCATCAAGTGCCACCATAAGCTACTATTGAAGACCACTCACGTCGATTGTAATCCAAGATCAACCTCAAGCTGTTAAACTCAAAAGAGGAACCTAGTCTGGTACCAATTTTTGGACACCGGGAACACTGAGGGGGGGTGAATCAGTCTTCCACAATATTTGAATTTCAAATTAGATCTTAAACTATCAAAAATAATATTAATCTTTAATAGAATCCATAACAAATAAATATAACGAAACATGCATACAAATTAACAAGGCAATGTGAACACCATAACACTAAGATTTATACATGGAAACCCTGTTAGGGGAAAAACCATGATGGAGATTAATCCATAAAATATACTCTGTTAAAAGTATGATAAAAAGTGAATGCACTTGCATTCAGGCACACTACCTACCGCTCACTACTCAAATAAAAAAGAGGACTCACTGTCCAAAAGGATATTGGATTAAAACCATTCAAAATATTCGACCTTCTGTCCAATTTGCACTTTTGCTCTGCTCTACTCTACTCTCCTTCAAAAACCCTCCTGCTGCACAAACAAAATTTGCTCAACAAATCCTCTGATATTACCTCATGCAGTTGTTCTACAAATTTTCACACACACACCTTCTAACCACTTCGTACATCACATGCAAAATTAATTACCGATCTTATTTATATATCCGCTAACAAGAATTTTATTTCTATATGTCAGCTTCCAACAAAATATAATATTCTTCCACAAGTTGGCTCAAATCGCCAATTAGAATTAATACATACCCACACAAGTTGGCTAGACTATGGTAGTGACCCAAACCAACATTCCCAACATAATAAATAGTTAAACACATACTCCTCATACATCTGGAACATGTCATACAAAATAGGTCAGCCACAATGAGAAAATAAACAATAAATCATTCTACTGAATCTCCAAACTCGTACATGGATCAATGTAATATCGTAAAACTTATCAAGTAGGTAGTATACATGCTTGAAAAGCTTCCCTGTGGATCCACACAACAAAGTAATGATCCGGTGAATTATTCAAATCAACTTACGAACCAGATACTCTGTTCTTCATGCATTATGCTGGTAGAATATTGTCTTCTACTTTCCTTGTCGGTAGGAACTGCTTCTAAACTACAGACCACACTACTGACTCCAGTTTCCATCAATGACAACACTAGTAGCTAAAAATTATTTCCCAAATCCATATGCTAACACTTCCATGGGAATATTAGGAATGGGTCATTCATCTTGGTATAATAGGCTTGATATATCTTTTGCATTCACCACCTCCTTTCTTAAGTCTCACCACTATTTAAAATTGGTAGATTCAACTATGAATGTTTGAGATGTAATGTCAATTGGAAATGGTTTTCCATGAGATCTAGGAGATTGAGGTAAACTCTCCTATCACAAAGGAACTCTTCTTCAATTTATAGTCCCCATACTTGTTATCTTGGATTATAGCCTTGACATCTAGGATGTTCTTAATGGTAGGTGTCTTTGTCTCAGAGGTTGAGGCTAAAGTGGATGGGTCTACATAAGGGGATGTGGGTTCTTCATATTTTCTATAACTTGGTGGATTTTATAAAACTTGGCCTCCATACTTTTGCAATAATAAAAAGGTTCGAGTTCGCCATGGACCGTGAATTATTGATTCTGGTAAGGGAATTTGACACATTGATGGAATGTGGATGTGATTTCTAGCTTGCATCCCATGGATCGATGGGTTCCCTAGGAGAATATTATAGGGGATTTCAAGGTCAAGGACCTAGAAAGTGGTCTCCATGATTGCTAGCCCCACTTGGATGGGGAGTTGAATGTTTCCTTGGGATACTCATTCTTGATTGTCATAGGCCTTGATGGTGATGCCTTTTCCCTTTTCAATAAAATCTTCTGAGAATCCTAGATTGGTACAAATATTAAAGCCCGCACCCCCATCCACAAAGACCATTTTAACCTTGTTCTTATGGACTAGGACTTCAAGATGGAGTGCATGGTTATGAGATGGTTGGGTTGAGAGATCAAGCTTAGAAAATGTAAGGAGATGTGGTGTGGTGATATGTCTGACCATAGCTTGAAATTGATCAATATCGAGGTTTGTGGGAATGGGGGATGCAACTAATGCCTTCTTTGGGATGTATCTATGCGCAAGTGATATTTTGAGCAACTCCATTATGGAGATCTAGGCATGGGCCTTTTTTAGTTGCTCCAAAATGCTATAACCACTAGGGTTTGATTCTGGATTGATAGTTGATGCCTTGGGTGGTGGTGAAGGTCCTGGGATAAAAATTTTTTGCTACATGTGGTGACTCCACACTCGGATCTATGTCCTTTGATATTGACAACTATTATCCATTCATCCAAATATGCGACAATACAGTCATAGATGTGGTTTACATTGTAATACTTTCCTTTTCTATTGTTGTTCCCTTTGTTGTGATCCAACATTAGATTCATGTATATATTGAGATCTTGATTCCTAGCTAGTTGTTTAATGGTCATAACCTTGTTGTCGATGAAATATTGGATAAGATTTATAAGTCTCATACAACTAGCTATTGTATGTCCCTTTATTTTATGAAAGTCATAGAGGTGCTTCTTGTTATACTATGGTGGTTTAACTTAAGGCTCTTGACAATTTTTGTAAACAGGAAGCGTGATAAGGTTTTCTTGTACCAACCACTACATGATAGACTCAATAGGCTCCCCTAGTGGTGTATATTTTTGTTTTGGTAGGTATTTTTCTTTGGGGGTTAGTTTGTATGGTGTTTTGTGTGTTGTTTTGTGGTTGTGTGTATGTTTTCTACCACATATTTGACCTTGGGACACTAATAACAACTTTGGAATCAAAGAAACCATCGATAACATTTTTATTCTTGGCCCATCTGCAAGGTTTTTCATTGTAAATTGTTGATGGTCGATTGTCTTGGTACATGGGCATGCCCCCTTGTGTTATAAGGTACCTTTCGATGTTGAGTGCTTTGTATCTGTTGGTTCTATGTTGTGATACATTAAATTTTTAGATTGAAGGACAAGCTCCCTTCAAGGTTAGAGATGATAGTTCCAATTTATTGTTCTTCTGAAATAGACAATTTTATTTTGTTGGCCTTAGATCACCATCGTTGCAAGGAAGGTGCAAATTTTTATCCCTTGGCTTTGTTTAGGCTGGATAATTCTTCTAAGCTCACTTCCATGCCCAAGTTAAATTAATAACTTTCTATGATCAAGTCCATGATTTCTTGAAACTTTTTGATTTCAAGGGGAGGTGGGAGAACCATTCCATTTCTAGACCAACCAAACTTTGAGGGAAGAGTCGCATCAGATAAGAATCATCATATGCCACTTCTATATGGTGTACATGGAATTCTCTAATGTGATCTCTAGGGTTTCTGTTTCCTCAGTATTTATCAAATTTTGGTATTTCAAAGTCTGGTGGAAATGGAACCATAACAATACATATAGAAAATGGATAGGGGTACAAATTTCTTTGTGTGTGTGATTTCTCTGTCTTTCCTGATTGTATGTCCTATATTTTTTGTGAGAGAAACTTGACTTGTGTGGACAGATCATTTTGTGGGTCAGGTGGTGGAATGTATGTGTTTTGAGATGGTACGGTTGGTGGGTTGTTCTATGGGGTGAATTATGGATTGGCATATGTTCCCTGTGTGTTGAGGTTTAAAGCATTTGGTTGCACATAGGTTTGAATATTTTTCTATCATGCCAATAATGCTTGTTGGTATGTTTTCTACTGTGGGTTGTTTTTGTGCCAACAATGCTTGTTGTTGGGCTTGTTGTTGAGCTTCTTGTTGTTGCACTTGGTGTTGTTGCAAGGCCTACTAATAGGCGTATTGTTTTAATGCATGTGTGTGCACTTGCTGTTGTTGTTGTAAAAAATATTGTTCTTGAGCTTGTGTGTCTTGTTGTGCTTATTGTGTGTGTTGTTGTTATAGGGCTTGAGCTTGAGCTTGTGCTTGGGTAGCTTGTTGCACTCATTGTGGGGATTTTTGTGCTTGTGCTTATTGTGTGGCTTGTTGTGCTTGTTGTGTAGCTTGTTGTACTTGTGCTTGTTGTGTAGCCTATTGAGCTTGGAATCATTGTAATGCATTTTGTTATGCTTTTTGGACTACTTGTAGGGTGATTCTATATTGATTTGTTGTATTCAGATTCAGAGGTGGAGGTGGGGGATTTTGTGGAATGGTGTGAGATGATGTGATTTGAGGTATTTGTTGAGGCGATTATTGAGGTTTTGGTTGAGTGCTGACAAGGGGTTGAGTAGTGGATGTAGCATTTTATGTACAAAGCCCTTGTGGGATTATCCCTTTCAAATTTTGAGGTGTTGTAGATGTTGTTATGATTGGTTGAGAGATTTGGGTTGATGCCACTTGGTGTTGTGATAGTACTGGCATGTTTGGAGGATTTGGTATGATAGATGTGGTGATTTTATTTGTGCTTGGGGGGTTGATTTGATTTCCTTGGTTTTGGATTGTCTTGTTTAGTGAAGGGATTGGCCCTACACCTTTATTTGGTGTGGATGATGATGGAAATAGAGGGAATGGTGGGAAGATTTGTGGTGTGTTCCCTTGCAAAGGTGAGGATGATGCATTGAAAATTCCCACTTGTCCAACTAACTCCACTTTTCCTTGTGATATATTGGGGAGAGCTCTTTGTGTATCTAGAAGGTATGTTAGTGCTATAGAAAAGGTGGAGGGGTTGTTTGTATCATGGAAAATGAGCTATGCATATGAATGATTAGGATCTTGTGGGATGGTGCTAGGCATACCTAATACTATATTGGCTTCCAAATTTTGGTTGTTCACACTTGTGGATGCCCTTGAAGGGCTTGGAGTAGTGAACTTCCCTTTGTTACCATTGGTTGACTTGGGGCATGAGATGATGATGGTTGGTTGATTGGTTGGATGATACCCGAAAATAAATTTTTAAATATTGTTTGCGGTATTTTTCCCAAAGGTTGTTCAACAATATTGCTCACATCAAAATAAGAAGGGTGTTTAGCCCCTTTTTTCCAATGGCAACATGTATTGAGTAGGATTTAACTACATGATTGTGTTAACAAGTTTGTGAGTTTTAGGATCTTGAACTAGTTCAAGAATTTCATCTTGGGACATCTCCTTGAATTTATTTATGACGTCCTCCACTTGGAAACATCCCTCTTGAGAATCTTGAGGTATTTGAGGGGGATTAAGTGGAAGGTTGATGTATATCCCATGGTTTAATTTTGTTTTTTCTTGACTTAAATCACTTGAGGTTGATGTTTCTTTGTTTTTCTCCACGATCTTCTTGTGTTGTGACCTTGTTTGGACCATAAAATTGGGATCAAAATTTAGGAATATGGGAGGTAAACCTCTAACTCCTTAGGTTGATCTAAACTTTAGGTACAAAAAGAAGATATAGGATGTTTTAAATATCAAATGATGATGATGTGATAAATGAGGGATGAATTTCATGGATGTTTGAAATTTTGAGAACTTTGGATCAATACTAGACCTTAGGATTTTTTATTGTGATTGGTTTGATTTGGATAATGGATTTGTTGATCCCAAGATGTTAGATGTTATCCTGGGGTAAATGTGTCCAAAGGGGTGCTAATTTAACTAAAATGTGTGAGAAAGGATTCATCCCCACACACATAGTCAAACAAGATGATTTTGAGTTTGATTCAATGATTTACCAAAAGTCTAGCATAGATGATTTTTCCAAAGTTCCAAAAGTTGTTAGTGAGATGGGTTTGATTAATTTTGTGACAAATGGAAGTGTTGGTTTTGATCTTGGATGAGCCTAAAAATACTTTGTTTACAAAACCAGGGTGTTGAAGAACATTTTATACCTCTAAAGCATTTCAAAAATCATATGGCTCATATTGAGCATACATGTCCAAATTGTTGAGTGGAATAAGTCTATTAGACCTTGTTACCTTCCTTCTGTTGGATGTTGTGGATATGGTTATTGATATGTGGTTGTCATTAATGTCAACACTATGAGAATTTGGTGAACTAGAGGTTGTCTATGTCGAGGATATTGAGAAAATTGTAAAAGGAAGTGTTCCAGGTTCCTAGTGGAACTATGCAGGTCATGAAGGTGCTTTTTTTTGTGCACTGATGATTAGCTAGTATGGATTAAACGGTTCATTGATGAATTTTTCTAGATTATATACTAGAAGTTTTAGAGGTTTGTGTAAATTTTTGATCATGTTGTGGTCTGATAGTGTTTCTATGGTCTCTATCAGTGTTCCTGAATGAAGATTGTGTGATTCTGGTAATCTCAGTTGTTGTAGATACTTCTTTGTTGGTTCTTGGTATTTTTGAATTTCTCTAGATCATTCTATATCTTTGTGGTATGTCCACATTTCTTGGAGAGCTCATGGTTGAAAATATTTTCTTGTGCATGTTCGGTTTTTCATGTTCATGGCTGACACATTGGTGGTAGTGTGTTTTGGATCTTCGTGGTGTAATTAATTAAAGTATTTTTTGTTTTGGAGATATTGATTTGCATTGGAAATTTATTTGTAAATTTGGGTCGACATTGAAAATTTGATTTATTTTTCTGCCTGACTAAGTTGTGATGAAATCCCATGTAGCAGATATATAAGAGCGATTGGTTGAGAAAAGTTAGTGTGTGCATAAGTGTGAATCTATGCCAAAGAAAGTGAAAATATGCAAATAGTGTTTCTATCATTCGATTACTGAGTAGAGAGTGAAAAAGATTGAGCAGAGTGTGAAGAAGGTTTTGTGAGCTTAATTGGAACTATAAGCAGGCTTGTGCAGAAGCTATTTTCTCAATTCATATTCTTTGGATTTTAATCCTATTCTATATTGTTGGATAGTGAGTCCTCTTTTGTATCTAAGCAATGAGATCTAGGCAGTGTTCCTGAATGCATGTGCATTCCCCTTATTATCTCTATTTATACTTCTAATACAGTATAATCTTGTGGACTAACATCCACCGTGGTTTTTCCCCTAATAGGGTTTCCATGCAAAAATATTGGTGTTATTTGTCTCTCTAATGTGTTAATTGCTTGTCATCATTTGCTTATTCATTAGATCTAATATTAAGGTTAATATAATACAATTTTAAGTTTCTATGACAATTTATTCACCCCTCTTATTTTTTTGTCCTTGTTTTGCCAACAATTGGGATTAGATAAAGTTCCTATGAAAAAGTCTAAAAGCTTGAGGTGATCCAAGATGGAAACTACATTCAAGAAGGACAATCCAAGATTTGATGGAACTAACTATTCAATGTGGAAAGTTAGAATGCAATGCCACTTAAAATGTATTGGTGAAGCTTTCTGGAAGATTAGAAAAGATCTGTATACTATCCCTCAGAATTGTCGCTCAACTCTTGATGAGATCAAAGATGTTGAAAATAATATTAGGGCTATTGAAGCTTTGGTGAGTGCTTTGACAGATTCAGAAATGGCTAATCTGTTGGGTCTGGAGACAACTCATGAGATTTGGATGAAACTGGAAATTTTGTATGAAGGAGATGCACAGGTGAAGATGGCTAAGCTATAGAGCTTCAAAGGTAGGTATGAGAATTTGAACATGGGTGAAGATGAAAATATCACTTCTTTTATGCAGAGAGTAAATGAAATAGTGATCGGTATAAAAGGTGTCAGTGGTACTGTGGATGAGGATGAAATAGTAGCTAAAATACTCAGATCCTTGCCTCCCTCCTAGAAAATGAAGGTTCATGCTTTGAAAAATTCATATCATTAAATAAGATAACAAGAGGGTATGTGCAGGATCATCATGGAAAAAATAGGCCCTTAAGTGGCAAAAAAATTAGAAATATCAAAGTTACGCAACTTGACGTAAAAATTTGAATAAGTTATCTATATTATTTTGAAAATATGTAATAATAGAATCTGTAGAAAATTTAATGTAGTTTCTAAACTACTACATTTGTTTAAAGAAAAATAAATCTTTTTGGTGAAAATTTGAAATTTCAATGTAGTAGTACTTAAATTTCAAGGAAAAATAAGTAGGTGTCTGTCTAACCACCCTAACCACAATAAAATGATAATATTTTTTTATAATATTTTAGAAATAAGGAGAGGACTCATGTCCTAATGTGATGCATATTTTTTGTAATTTTTTTCCATGTAAATAATTAATTATGAATTTTTCATTACAACTTTAAAAAAGTATAAAGAACTCGTATGTCTAGCCACCTTAACTTGGTGAAAACTTCATGAAATTCATTTTTTTTTTTAATCCTATAGTATGTGAAGCATAGAATATGACACATGTTGTGGATTCAAAAAATATGATATTGTTTGAAAGCTATAGATGTTTTTCAATCAGTCTATCAATTAGGACTTTAGTGATAATTTGAATAGAAAATGAATAATAATTACTTATTAAATTCAAAGTAAAGCATAATTTATGTTGGTGGAAAGCTGAGAATATCCTTCAAAAACCTTTTTTATTTCATCAAATTTGGGTAAAAAAAAGTTTGTTAGCCACATACCCATCATATTGCCACTTTTTGGCCCATCATGATCCTTCACATTCCCAAGAGACACATTGATCGGGAAGCTTGTTGCTTTTGAAATAAGTGAATTTGGTGAATCTACACCAAAGACTGAATCTAGATTCAAGGCTATTGTATTCAGAAGCAACAGACAGAGATATAATCTAGGAGAGAGTTCCAGAAATATAACCAAGTATGATGAGGAACTAAAACAACTTGAAGATAAAGAAAGAGAGGTAGAAGAACTGGAAGCACTGATTGCAAAGCAAGAAGGTAGAGGAAAAAGTAAGTATGAAGATGTATTGCTTATTAAATGTTTTTCACGTAGTAAAATTGGTCTCTTTGCATCAAGATGTCCTGAAAGGGTTCCTAGATCTAAACCTAAAAAGTCTAGATTCCAAAAGAGATGTTACTTTGCTGAAGAAGCAGTGACTGATGATGAGTCTGATAAAGATAATGGAAAATAAGATGAATGGGCTTTCATTGCTACATTGAAGATAATCCTATGGCTACTGAATCTACTAAAGATGAAAAATCTCTTGGAGCCCAATTTGAAGAAAAGGATGAGTGTGTGATTGATCGTGGATGTTCACATCATATGACTGGTGATAAAAACAATTTTTTAAGTCTAGAGAAGTATGCCGGTGGGGTTGTAAGATTTGGAGATAACAATGTTGGTGTGATTCATGGTAGAGGATCTATCTACCTTGATGGTAAGGATAACACTCATGATGTCCTCTATGTTGAAGGCCTGAAGCTCAATTTATTGAGTGTTGGAAAGATGGTTGACAAGGGATATGACCTTCAATTCAAAGATGGAAGATTCAAGATACATGGAAGTTCTGGAGATATAATTGCAATAGGAAAACAAACAAAAGGTAATATTTTTTATCTAAATACTGCTAATGGAAGTTGTTTAATTTCTCAAGTAGATGAAAGTTGGTTGTGGCATAGGAGGTTGTGTCATGTAAACTTTGAAAAAATTATCAAGATAAGTTCTACTCAAGCAGTAGGAGATCTACCTAAGTTAGTGAAGCCTGCTAGTATAATCTACAAGGACTATCAGATGGGTAAACAAACTAGAGTCTCTTTCTAGAGCAAACAATTTCATTCAAATAAATTACTGGAGCTGCTACATACTGACCTTTGTTGTCCCTCCAGAGTCAGAAGTATTCATAGAGAAAGGTATTTTATGTTGTTTATTGATGATTACTCTAGAATGATTTGGGTTTCCTTTTTAAGAGAAAAATGTGAAGCAATGGAGAAGTTCAAAAGTTTCAAGGCTATGGAAGAAAATGAGAAAGCTCTAAAAATCAAGTGCTTGAGATTAGATAGAGGTGGTGAGTTTATTTCCAAGGAGTTCAACTCTTATTGTGAAGAGCACAATATTAAAAGACAGTTATCGGCTCCTTGAACCCCTCAACAGAATGGAGTTGCAGAGAGAAAGAATAGAACAATTTTGGATGCTGCCAAAACCATGATGATGGAAGGAAATGTGTCACAAATGTGCTGGAGTGAAGCGGTAAGCATTGTTATGTATACCTTGAACCAGGTAAATTTTAATGGAAATTCTAGTAATACTCCTTATGAGTTATGATTTGGTCATAAGCCTACTATTAAGTACTTCAAGATCTTTGGAAGCAAGTGCTATATTAGAAGAGATGATGATATAGGAAAATTTCATGCAAGAAGCGCTGAAGAAATTTTCATAGGTTACTCCACTAAAAGAAAGGCCTACCAATTCTATAACAAAAGATTGAGAAAGATGGTTGAGAGTGCCAATGTCAGAGTTGATGAGAACTCTATCAAATCATCCATAAATTGTAGTTATGATTCAGAAAAAGACACTACAAGCCAAGGGAATAATACTCAGACACAAAATCTACTTCAGATTATTCCATATGTTCCGATAAAGCAACCTCAATTTGTTCCAGTAAATCAAGTCAGTCAGGAGACATAGACATGTAGAAGAAATATCAGAAGAGTTAGAAGATCAAGAATGTCCCAAAACTCCAAGGTATGTAAAGCTGAATCATTCTGAAAATAAAATCATAGGAGATAAGAGTAAAGGAGTACAAACTAGAAGAAATTTTTTAGAAGAATATTGTTTGATATCCAAGATTGAACCTAAAATGTCATTGCAGCCTGTCAAGATGAACATTGGTTGGAAGCTATGAAGGAAGAGCTAACACTAATTGAAAAGAATGACACAAGGATACTAGTTCTGAGGCTTGAAGACAAAAATGTGATTGGTGCTAAATGGGTATTTAGAAACAAGTTGAATGAAGAAGGTGAAGTGGTCCAGAATAAAGCAA
The DNA here is from genome assembly GCA_007258455.2 of Sequoia sempervirens. Lineage (NCBI taxonomy): Eukaryota > Viridiplantae > Streptophyta > Pinopsida > Cupressales > Cupressaceae > Sequoia > Sequoia sempervirens. The sequence goes on from VDFB02373365.1 coordinate 183,764,005, forward strand.
GACTGGTATGTAAAGGGTATTCTCAAATGGAAGGCGTTGATTTTGAAGAAACCTTTGCCCCTGTCACTAAGATTGAAGTTGTTAGACTATTTCTTGCTTATGCTACATACAAGAACTATAAAGCCTATCAAATGGATGTGAAGTTTTCATTTCTAAATGGAGAACTAGAAGAAGAAGTGTACATTGAACAACCAGATGGATTTCAGCTAACAGACCAAGAAGATATGGTTTGCAGATTGAAGAAATATTTTTATGGACTTAACCAAACCCCCAGAGCCTAGTATGCTAGATTGGACAAATACCTACTGAAGCTTGGATTCACTAAAGGTACTATTGATAGCAACTTATACTTCAAATTGGATAATGATAAGGAATTAATTATAGAAGTTTTTGTTGATGACATCATTTTTGGAGGAGATGATAATCTATGCATGAAGTTTGTTGATGAGATGAAGAACGAATTTGAGATGAGTATGATTGGAGAGATGAAGTTCTTTCTAGGATTGCATGTTGTACAGTTGGACAACGGGATTTTCATATCTCAGTCAAAATATGTAATAGAACTGTTGAAGAATTTTGGAATTGATGAATCCAAACCTATAGGTACCCCCATGGTGACCGGATGTAAGTTAACACAAAATGATGACTCTCCTAAGGTGAATCAAACTAGATATAGGTCAATGATCATTGGATTACTTTACTTGACTCATACTAGACCAGATATTATGAATGTTGTATGTATGGTTGCTAGATTTCAAGCAGATCCAAAAGAATTACATGTAACTGTTGTGACGATAATTTTTAGGTATTTGAAAGGAGCAATTGACTTTGGAATTTGGTATCCAAAGGATGATGATCTCACTTTGTGTGCATATATTGATGCGGATTGGGCTGGTGATGTAGATGATAGGAAAAGTACTAGTGGTGGTGCTTTCTTCCTAGGGAAGAAGCTAGTATCCAAGTTAAGTAAAAAGAAAAACTCAATTTCTCCATCTACTGTTGAGGTAGAATACATTTCTGCTATTAATAACTATACTCAAATAATATGGATGAAATAGATGCTGAAATATATCAGGGTGGTATACGGAGAACCTATTGCCACATACTGTGACAACTCAAGTGTAATAAATATCTCAAGGAATCTGATGCTACACTCTAAGACCAAACATATACCAATCAAGTTTCATTTCTTGAGGGAGAAAGTAAATGAGAAAGAAGTCAGATTGGAGTATGTGTCTACCAAAGAACAATTACAGATATATTTACTAAGCCTTTTCCCAAGGATAATTTTGAGTATCTCAGAGGAATTCTAGGGGTAGTTACCCCTCCTGATAAGAAGTAAAAGATGCATTTTCTTGCATCAATCTGAGAGCTTCATTTCTATATTATGATTCAGATTGATGTTTTTTGTGGCTACTACTCAAGGGGAATAGTCAGATGTGCAAATATGTGGTTCAGAGCTTGTATATGGAAAGGTCATTGCTACCTTTTCCATTGATGTCAAAGGAGGAGAAGTGTAATGTCAAAAATATTTTCAAGAGGACAAGTGCAGAAGAAGTCAGTGGGTTGGGTTGATGGTATTTTTCACATCATGTGTTGCCATCAATGCCAAGGGGGAGATTGATGGATGTTTTGGATATGGTTCTTGATATCTGGTTGCCATTGATGTCAACACTATTAGCATTTGGTGTACTAGACATTTTATATGTCGAGGATATTGAGAAATTTGTAAAAGGAAGTGTTCCAGGTTCCTAGTGCAGCTGTGCAGGTCATGAATGTGCTTTTTTTTGTATGTTGATGATTAGCTGGTGTGGATTAAAGGGTTCATTTTTTAATGTTTCTAGATCATCTACTAGAATTTTCAGAGGTTCACGTAAATTTTTTATCATGTTGTGGTCTGACAGTGTTTATGGGGTCTCTATTAGTGTTCTTGAATGAAGATTGTGTGATTCTAGTAATTTCAGTTGTTGCAGATGCTTCTTTGTTGTTTCTTGGTGTTTTATGATGTCTCTAGATCATTCTCTATCTTTGTGGTATGTCCACATTTCTTGGAGATCTCGTGGTTGAAAATATTTTCTTGTGCATGTTTGGTTTTTCATGTTCCTGGCCGACATGTTGGTGGTAGCGTGTTGTGGATCTTCGTGGTATAATTAATTAAAGTATTTTTTGTGTTGACATATTAATTTGGGTCTCCACTATGTTGTAGCTGACCTTCGTGGATTTGTATTGGAAATTTATTTGTAAATTTGGGTCGACATTGAAAATATGTTTTTTTTTTTTGGCCGACTAAGTTGTGATGAAATCCCATGTAGCGGATGTATAAGATCAATTGGTTGAGTGAAGTGAGTGTGCACATAAGTGTGAATGTATGCCAGAGAAAGTGAAAATGTTTGAAAAATTTTTCTATCATTCGATTACTGAGCAGAGAGTGAAGAAGATTGAGCAGAGTGTGAAGAAGGTTTTGTGAGCTTAATTGGAACTATAACCAGGCTTGTGTATAAGCTATTTTCTCAGTTCATACTTTGGATTTTAATCCTATTCTATATTGTTGGACAGTGAGTCCTCTTTTGTATCTGAGTAGTGAGCTCTAGGCAGTGTGCCTGAATGCATGTGCATTCCCCTTATTATCTCTCTTTATACTTCTAATAGAGTATAATCTTGTGGACTAACATCCACCATGGTTTTTCCCCTAACAGGGTTTCCATGTAAAAATCTTGGTGTTATTTGTCTCTCTGATGTGTTAATTGCTTGTGGTCATTTTCTTATTCATCAGATCTAATATTAAGGTTAATATAAGTAAGAAAAGTTTAAGTTTCTATGAAAACTGATTCACCCCCACTCTCAGTTGTCTATCCTTGTTTTTTCAACACTTTCTTATCTTGGTGTATTGTTTTACGTTACACTTTCTAAAGTATCTTTTGATAGAATTTTGAGTATGACACCTAAACTTGAATTTTTGGCATAAATAATTTTGCTTTGGAATCTTGACTTTGTGGGAAATCATGATAACAAACACATATGTGGGGTTCAATTGTCTTTTATCTTGATTAAATGGATTATTTTTACCACATCAACACATCTTGTTTAAATTTCAAACTAAATGTCTATGTCAGAGATCTTTTTCATTCCACAAGGCCCATTATGTGAAAATAAAAGAGTCAAGGCCATAGTTTCCCTAGGTTGACTTTGGAGAGAGTAAATTGAGATGTGAGACCAAATATTTAAAAGCCTCTAAGGATAAAAACCCTAGGTACAAGTAGTAATAATTGGTCTCTTCAAAGATATTCACTCTTTCCAAAGGGTTTAAAATTTTGATGATTTATTTAATTTTTGTTTCAAAGTTTGAGATCCAAGCAATTTGTTTGACTGATTCACAAATTGCACAATCCTACATTTGAAATGGCCATACTTGTTGAGTCCCCAATCGGATTTCTCCAAACACTAAGACAAAGCAGACAGTTAAAGTTTTGGCAACATTGGCTCCCCTCCATGGCACACTTCTTGGGACCACCAAATCTCAAAATCCTAAATATCCAAAGACCTTAAATATTTTTTTGTTTCTACTTCGAATAGAACAAATGTGGGGTATCTTCAAAATGATAGTTCTTGCACCAACAAGCACTAAGGATTTTTGATAACTAAATAATTTGGTTCTTAGTAACAAATTGAGAACACACAACCGTATACATACTTGATTTGCCACTTAAGGCTCTTACTACCATTCCCATTCCACTAAAGGCATGGTACTAGGTGTAGTATGGTATATAGTCTAGTATAGAAGGTACTTTATCATGATTTCCCAACCTTTAATATAGCCCACTGGTAAACATGCTTGCAAGAAATTGCCTATGAGTTTACTGTTGAGGGTTGTGTCTCATAGTAAGTCCTCTTAAGGGTGACACAAAGTATAAAAGTACACTTTAAGTGTTTCTCTTCACCCAAGATTGCATGAAGTGCAAGGGGAGAGGATACACACTCAATATGCGTCAAGGACAAGATCAGACAACTCAAGCACTTGTTCATTTTTATCCTTCAAACAAATGATGAACTCATTTTAAAGAACCAAGCTAAGTGTGAGTTTGTCTTGTTCAATTTTAGACCATAAAGCAATGTCTAGTAAATATCTGATTCAGTTTTAACCAACTTGAAAGGATGAAATCAATGGTTAATATTAACCCCCAAAAAATGAAGCAAGTTAGTCTAAAATAAAAAATGAAAGCACAAATGAATGTCGTAGGCTATTACTGTGTGTGGGAAATGTTAGTATTAAAATAAGATAACAAAAACACACTAATGCAACATTAAACTAAAGAAAGCTAAATAAAATGAAAAGAGATCAAACAAAGCTTCTTTAGAATTGTTCCATTGTCCTCTATCTCTAGTGATTTGCTTGAAGCTGCTGCTCTCAGATTGTATAAGCAAAGCTTCTCAGAATGGCAACTTGTAGAATGAGTATGAAAAGGGAGAATACTTCTCTATCCTATATGCTGGTGGAGTGAAATGTTGATATACAGATATGTACAGGGGCTGTGAATTATGGATGCTTCTGAAACTATGATATGAGGATGATAGGCCATGATATGGAATGCTAATATGCTAAGCTATGCTATGCTATGATTCTAGAGGCTATGGATGTTGGAACGCTAATTGACTATAGTTTTCCCGTACAAAAGCTTATCTCCATTTTAGAGACCCGATAGTCCCTTTTATAGATTTTTGTAGGCAAGAGTCTGGCTGGCAAAGATCAATGGTTGTGAGATTTTCTGGTAAATTTGAATGGTGAGAGATGAAGAGGTTGAGAGGAAGATGGAAGATGTTGGGAGGTTGGAGAGAAGAATGGAGGTTTGTCTTCAACCCACGGGAACAAGCTTGCTCAGGAACAGAGAAATTATTTTTCTATTTTGAAGTTTGTTTCAGGGTTGTTGGAGATAATCCAAATTAAATAAATAAATTTATTTAATTTTATGTGAATTTGAGGATTACAAATATTTTTAAAATATTTTATTTGAAGACTATAGAAGACTCAATTAAATATTTGGAATATTTAATTGTGAATGAAATTTAGAGAAAAATATTTAATCTTTATTTGAATAAAATATTCAAGCCAAGATTATGTGATAATTAATATAAATAAATCGTAATGTTTATTTAATTAATTAAGAAAATGGATAAGAAAAGTGATTAAATAGACTTATTTATTTAATCGAAATGAAAGAATGAATAATATAAATAAATTTATTTAAATTCATTTATACGTAGATTGAATTAGAGATTTAATTAAATATTAAAAAAATAGTAAATTAATTACCAGACTATTGTGATGTGACCATTTTTAAGTGTATACAATTACAATAAGCATTTAAAAATGCTTTTTCAAGTTCAAGTTCAATGCCCACTTTTCCAACTCAAATATACTTGCTATTTGATTCTCATGTGAGAGAGACCACCATTGTTTCTTGATGCAAACCCTGAAGATTGCGGTGCATCTCCACATGATGTTGCTCCTCTTGAACTTTGCTTTTTAGTTTTCAAAAGTAGATCAAACTTGGAAAAACCATCAATCACCTAAAAAATAAACCATGGTCAGATTGTTGGTAACAAGTTGAGTTCCATAACTAAGTGTAAATGCAGAAAAAGACTAACCACCATGCAACCTCAACCTTTGTCATTAGAATCTCTTGCACTAGAATGATATTAATTTTGATATTAGTGAATAGATTGATATTTGATTTTCAAAATTAAATGCAGAAATATTTAAATGGAGTCTTTTCAAAATTGAATCTATTAAATGAAGTAATCAGTTCTCAAGAAATATTATGCGCCAAGAGACTTAAAGATATCAATGTTGAGGCTGATAAAGTGAATCTATATTAATAAATTTCATGTCACAAATCATAAATGTGTAGGAACTTTTAATTCACGATAAGCAGTGAACATTATTAAATGTAGAGAAATAAAAAAAATAAGTTAACTCCCCTGTCACCAAATCAATCAAGCTTCTTAAAGGCCTTTTTTTTTGGCACAAATAAAAATAAATAAAGTCGATTTTCCAGGGGCCAAAGAAAAAAATGACATACAATAAAGTTGGTTTTGTTGGTGATGTGCATAAAATATTTAGTCTATATCCTTGGGACTGTAGGACCAATCTTCGGTTATGCATAGCCCAGCGGAGGACCAATGATAGAGGATTGTGTGAACAACAGTTTTTAATGAGATTTAGCGAATATGCAGAAACTTAGATATCTCAAAGCAATAGCAATAATGATGCCTTAGAAAATGCACACATCTCTATACTCATCTTAAGACATGTAGAATAAAAGAAGCAAGAGAACTGTATTAGCATCTATGTGATCAACTAGGAAGGAAGATAGACAACTTCAAAGATTACTATGACCAAGGTTAGATAAAGAAACAAATAAAACCCAATGCCATACCGAGTCTCAAATCTAAAGAAGCTTCACACATGCACGATCTTTTTTTAATTATGAAAGATCTGATTACAAGTTGCAATAACCTTAAGCTTTTAAGACATTTAAGCACTTGAGATAGTTAAGAAAAATCTACACGAGATATTGAGCTTTTAGAAGAATGAAGAAATATTTAGTAGCTTAAAAGTGATTAATAATATTATTGATGTTAGTCATGCATATTGAATTTTTAAATGCTGAAATCTTAAAAATTAAGATAGTGAATGCAAATATCGATCCCTCTTACTGCAAGTTTGACTATCGCACCTCTAATATCTTCCAACATAGAAAATAGAACTTGCACTAAAAATTGCACCTCTGATTTGCTACTTTAATAATTCGTGAACAAGAAGATCTTTTCGATGTGAGGCGAAACTCACCAGGCTATGACCCATTTCAGGAATCTCTCCAAATCATGGATGTAAAATGGTATAAGAATGGTGCTTCTTTACAAGTTGCTAATTGCAGCCACACAAAAGTCTAGATTGTACCCCTCTAAGGAATTAAGTGAACGTATACAAAAGTCTAGAATTTAAATGCAAGATGGCCATTTTCAACAGAAAGTGCCACAAATTTCAATTAAAAAAGGCATACAGTTTAAGAGAAAGAATCTTCAAACCAAAAGCAAAGGAATTCAATCAGGAAAGACTTATCTCTTTTTTATTTAATTTTTAATTTTTAAGAGCGAAATCAGTCAAAATAGCTGAAACAAATCTAATGAAAGAAATAAAAACTTCCTGGGAATTACAACCACCTTTCTGTTCAATGCACATAATAGTAACGATAGTTGAATACTTTAGAATGATGTGTAAAATGGAGCTATCATAAAAGACAAATGTAAATGGATTATGCACAATTAGATTAAATCAGAGATAACTATAGTAAAATGGAGCTATCATGATGCGTAAAATGGAGCTATCATAAAATTTGAACCCCACAGTGGGCGCCAAAATGTGGATGTTTTTTCTGCACTTGCTCAAACTTGAAAAATATTAACATGAGAGGAATTAACCTGAAGGAATTAGGGGATTTGATATTTCATTTAAATAATTTGGTTTGTTAAATCAGATGAGAGTACTTTAGGGTTTTGATTAATTAAATTAATTTATTTAATCAACATGATGGACATTAGTGAATTAATCTAATAAATTGCTTGATTTGATTAATAGAAGAATTGATTGTTAATTGATTAAATTTAGATGCATAATGTTGATTAGGATTATTTACATTTCTACACAACCCATGCTCATATCAGTAATCTCCCTATGTTTTGACCAACATATATCTCTCCGCAACACAGATATTTAAAAAATGAAAAGCCAAAATTTTTTTTTCTTGTTCATAAGATCTTTATAACAAACACAAAATCACCAACATAAACCAAATTATATAGCCCATCTTGTACTTACAGAGCTATGTATGATACCAAAGGGGCTAGCATTGTGTTTTGATAGATCAAGAAAAATTTCCATGTCATGTTTCCCACACCCAAACAACCAACACATTTTATCCTTCAAATTCCTCCTCAATTTTACACCCGCTCCCATGAAAAATGCATCCCCGCAAACACTCACTGCTAGAGAATACAGGTACTACAACATCTTGTGTTTTTTTTCATAGTCATCACTCTCCATAGCAAATGTAAATCACGTTTAAAACTCTCACTCTATTTAAAACTCCCCCTCATGTTTACAACCCCCACTCAATTTTTTAAATTTCATGTTATCTCCATCCACCTTTTTCCTTCTGTCATCATGTGATGATATGGATAGTATCATTTGTTATCATCTCTTAAGACATGTTGTTTTGTGGGAGATTAGCTTCTCCCATAAAACAATGAATTTATTGAAAAGTATAATAAATTATAGATAATGATTCTTTAATATCAAACAAATATCAATGACGATTATATAGATGTCATAAAATTAGTGAATGAATTGTTTGTTGATCTAGATCACATATATGAGTGTACACATGGAAAGCACTTTTGAGAGGAAAAACCGACACACCAAAACTTACTTGTGGTGTATTTTGTGATGAATGATAAAAAACCATTAAATTATCAAAAAATATTATTATGTTGGATGGTCAATAACAATGTAGTTGACTTTCTTGGTAAGTAATAGAACCTCATTTAAAATATATTACATAATTTTCTACACATAAATCATTTTATTTTTCATGTTGCATAGGTTGTATATCACCCTAAATTTTAATGCTATATATTCAATTCATATGTTACAACTAAAAGTACAAACTTTATATCAAGAACATCCTTTGGCAAACCAAAAGCATGTTGATTCAAATATTGAGCCATTCTTGATATGCATAGCTATGGAAAGAACTCATGAATAATGAAGTGATCTATAACCTATCAACTTGAAACAAGGCACCCAAAACTTTCCTTAACCAATTTTCATGCCCAAGGTGTGAACATGAGTTCATTATGACATGGCATCATAATTAGAGCTTATAATTATGAAAAATATTCCATAATCAACCCATGTTCCATAAATTTAGACATTGTTGCACATGTAATGAGCCTACATGCATGCAAATACCTTACATGTGTAGGCGCCCTCATCACATGGATCCCACCTATCATAGTGTCAATAGGAAATTGTCATACATGACTCTTACAATTGTCATATCACATCATAGTAGTTTGCATAGTTGACTCTTTATGGTTGTCATAGACTATCATAGCAAGTGTCATAATTTGTCATAGTGCTTGACATAGCAACATATGACAAATACAATCAATCTAGCCTATAATCTATGTCCTCCAAGGTGAATGCCTACCTCCACAAATGTAGCTTACAATAATTACATGTAACTTGCCATGTGGGATGCCACATCACCAACAGGTCCCACAAATTGACAACACATTTGTTTGGCTAAATTAACATTATAATATGAATAAATATGTCAAATAACAATAACTAAATGCTAGGACTCTAAGGTTGAGACACCCTAATCCCAATATTCTCCCACTTGTTGAAGACATGCAAGAGTCATATAAAATCAACTACTCATGGCCCCAAGGTCCATGCAATCCAAACACCATATAAAATTATTTGTGCTCAATAGTTTTGTTAGTGCATCCGCAACATTCATCAAAGTGTGAACCTTCTCCAAGTTCACTTTTCCATCTTCTACCATATCATAAACAAAATGATGTTGAACATCAATGTGTTTTGTTTTGGCATGGAAAGTAGGGTTGTTTGCTACAAAATGGCACTCTGACTATCACAATAGATAGTAATTTTTCCTACATCTAAACCAATATCTGAACACATTCTCTTAATGGAAATGGATTCCTTACAAGAACGAGTAGCTACTATGTACTCTACTTCTGTCATGGACAAGGAGACTACATCCTATCACTTACTTATCCAACTGATAGCACCACCAAACATTATAAACATATAACCACTAGTGGATCCTCTATTGTAAATGTCACTTATCCAATTAGAATCCACATATATATGAATATTCAATGAGTGTCAAAGTCCAATAGGATAACCATAAAAACATAGGGTATACTCGAAAGTACCCTACAAGTATCTAAACACTCTCTTAATTCTATCCCAATGTACACATTGAAGATTAGCCATAAATTGACTAAGGAATCCCACTTTTTGTGAAATACTTGACCTTGTACAAACCATCACATACATTAAATTTCCAAAAAAAACTCGCATATGATACTCTAGTCATGTCCTCCATCCCAACTTATGATATTTTGGAAAATCGTTCATAGAAAGCTTCATCCCCTGCATCACAAGAACAACTAACTATCTACAATTGAATCTCTCCAACATTGAGTTCACATACTTGCTCTGGCTTAACCAAAGCTTTTTGTTAGCTCTATCTCTCTTGATATCCATCCCTATAATATACCTAGCTACACTTAGATCTTTCATCTCAAATTGTGTTGACAACTGAGACTTCAAATTTGACATCATACTTTTACCATTCTCAAAAATTAACATATCATCTTCATATAAAAAATAATGAGAAGGTGACCATTTTTCAGATTTATCATACACACAATGGTGAGATTTACATCTTAGGATTCTCAATGAAAACACATAGGTATCAAAAATTTTGTACCACATTCTAGAAGACTATTTCAATCCATAAATAGAATTCTTTAGTTTGAAAACTAGATTTTATATACCTTTAACAATAAAATTCTCTTGTTGTGACTTGTAAATATCTTCCTCCAAATCACTATGAAGGAATGTTGTCTTCACACCCATCTGTTCCACTTCTAAATCATACATTGTTGCAAGTGATAACATGAACTAGATATATGTTAGCTTTACAACAAGAGATAATATCTCATCGTAGTCAATTCCCTCCACCTGTGAATGCCCCTTAGTGACCAACTATGCCTTGTGATTCTTAACACTACCATCAAGAACAAACTTCTTCTTGAACAACCACTTACAACCAATGGATTTATGTCCATCAGGAAAAGGTACCAGATCCCAAGTCTTTTTTTTCTTCAATGCAGACATCTCCTCATCCATGGATTTCATCCAATAATTTGCATCACTCATACCCATAGCCTCTTTAATAGTCTTAGGCTCATCAATGTTCGTAATCAAAGAAAAATGCAACTAGAATCCAATAGTGAACAACCAAACCTTTTTTATTGTCACCTAGCATGCATAGACCTCCTCAATTCTTGAGGTTGAGGTTCCTCTTCCTTAGAACTTTCAAAGCTACTCAAGATCTCCTCGTCATTAGGTCTAGTAAGAATGCGTAGTTCACCTCTCATCAAGTAGTAGGTATAACTTGAGCTACCTCCTTCTTCTCTCTCTTCTTTCTCTAGTTGCAACTCAACATTGGAAGGTTTCATCTCTCTAAACATTAAAATTTTTCTATAGAGAACCTTTTGGTCCTTTGGATCCCAAAGCTTGTGCCCCTTCAGACTGACACCATAGCCAATGAAGATGCACTTAACTACCTTGTTCTTCAACTTAGACATCTTATCAATCAAAACATGAGTGTAAGCTTTAGAACTAAATACTCTGAGATATCTTAATGAAGGATTTTTACTAGACCATGCCTCCATGGATGTCTTTTCAACAAGCACCAATATAGGAGATCTATTGATTAGACAACATGCAATGCTAATGCTTTTACCTATAACTTATGCTCAAGGCCAACACCACTCAACATACTCCTATCCCTTCCCATCAACGTCTTGTTCATCCTCTCTGCAACTCTATTTTTCTATGAGGTGTATCAAGTTGTTTTATGTCTTTCAATACCATGCTCTTTACATAACTTTTCAAACTCTGTTAAACAAAACTCACCACCATTGTCAATCCTCGAATACTCAATATTTCTATTAGTCTAATTTTGTACCATGTATTTAAACTCCTTAAATTGACTAAACACTTTAGCTTTACTTCTAAGAAAATAATCAAATATCCTTCTACTTTAATCATCTATAAAAATAAAAATATATATAGATTTTGATAGTGAAGTTACATTCACAAGACCAAACACATCTACATGAACATAGTCCAAAACCCCAGAAGACTTATGAGAAATAGAGTAAAAGGAGATATAGTGTTGTTTTCCATAAACAAAATGTTCACAAAAGTCAAACTCGAGATTACAGCATCAAGGCCTTCAACAAGGTTCTTATTCTTCAGGGCTCTACAACCTTTCTCACCAATGTGACCAAGTCATGAGGCATAAAATTTTCTTCTTTGTAGGAAGCTTTAGCTCTAAATAATGATCACCTTTAGGTACCCAAAACACATGAGTATTAGATGTAGTTGCAATAGACCTCTTCTCTACACAATCTAATGGGGAGGATGAAGAATCCAAAGGTCTCTTCTTTAGTGTTTTAGAAGAACTATTGCACTGAACCATGCATGCATCCAGCTTGTACAAGGTGCCAATTCTAACACCCTTAGCCAACACCATAGCTCCTCTCATCATCTTACATCCTCCATCAGAGAAAACAACTTGCACTCTTGGGTATGTGTAGGATCATGATGGGCCAAAAAGTAGCAATATGTAACTGATATGATGGCTCATGTGGTTGACGACTTTTTTTTACCCAAAATCGATGAAACAAAAAGGGTTTTTAAAGGATATTCTCAACTTTCCACCAATATAAATTATGCTTTACTTTGAATTTAATAAATTATTATTATTCATTTTCTATATGAATTATGACTAAAGTCTTGATTGATAGGTTGATTGAAAAATATCTATAGCTTTCAAATGGTATCACATTTTTTGAATCCAAAACATGTGTCACATTCTATCCTTCGCATACTATAGGATTTAAAAAAAAAAAATTATGAAGTTTTGACCAAGTTATGGTGGTTAGACATATGAGTTTTATATTTTTTAAAATTTGTAATAAAAAAATCATAATTAATTATTTGGAAAAAATTACAAAAAATATGCATCACATCAGGACATGAGTCCTCTACTCATATCTAAAATCTTTTAAAAAAATATTATCATTAGACTATTGTGGTTAGGGTGGTCAGTCAAACACCTACTTCTTATTTTTTTCCTGAAATTTAAGTACTACTACATTGAAATTTCAAATTTTCACCAAATAGATTTTTATTTTTTTTTAAATCTAGTAGTTTAGAAACTACATCAATTTGCTACAAATTCTATTCTTACATGTTTTTGAAATAATATAAATAAATTATTAAATTTTCACGTCAAGTTGCCTAACTCTGATTTTTCTAAATTTTTTTCCACTTAAGGGCCTATTTTTTCCACGGTGATCCTGCACATACCCTCTCACATCATTCAATTCACTGATGGAAAGCAAGTTTTGTTCCAAACCCAGGATATGCAAGACACCATTAGTTCCATTCACTCTTCCATCAAGCAATATAATTTTGACTCTTCCATAGCCAAAAAATCTTCAAGTGAGATTCATCACCTAGATACACCTTCCCACCATTTTATTCTTCATACTATTGTTGATGGTGTTTTCTGCACAGCAACAACTCAGACAGAATACGATATCCTATCTCTCTTGAAAGGTAATCTTCAACAATGAATTAATGAAAATCACCCCAAGGTCTCTCGGGTGTTAGGTCATAACAATGCATAAAATAACTCAGATGAAATGTGAAATTGTTGGTAATCACAATCCGACCTTACTACAAGCAAACTGTATCTTTCCAATTTATCAGATCTGACAATATGATGATCTTAAAACCCTAAATCTAGCCAAATAATAAAGAAACAGCAAAAGATAGGGATGCAAGGAAGTAACAAAATCTAAACTATTGCAAGGACAAGCAATGCAAATGACAAATATCTGGAATGGACCTATCTCAAATAACCAATTCCTGTTCGACCCACAAGGCAATCTTACAAGAACAGTGCAATCTTCTGAGGAATACAGATATTCAAATCATAGACTTGCATCTACAACCGAACTTAAGCACATCTGAATATATGGTCCAGGTTGACTTTACCAGCCTACTACAATCAGATAGTTACTGGGAGTATAGACCAGAGATAGCTACCAACATTCCAAATATGAAATCACATACACCATTTATCCAGATAAACTAATTTATTTCTGAATACTAAACCCTAGATCTTCAAGCAATGTAAAAGATAGAACAAAAGAACCATGCAAGATGAGATAACACAGGATTTCACCAGGAATAACCACAATGCCTTCAATTGTATTAATCACCAAATGTTGCAACAATTCAACTGTTCTGAATATGGTATTTGCTTCAAGAAATTCTAAAATACTCTAACTATTGCTCCTGCTAATCTCTATTACAGTCTTGCTAATGTCTACCACAAATTTCTGAACTGAACCCTTACAATGAGGCAAAAATGCCAACTTATACCAAAATTCCCCCTCAAAACATGTCGGCCCAGCCAAACATTTTACAAAATAAATAAAACCGCCAGAACAGGTCGGCCAAGGAAACAAACTAAGGCACACATTTAATGCCATCATCCAAGTCGGCCAAGGCACAGTCCCCAAGGAAGTCCAGTCCAATGCATGCCCTATGATAATAGGGAAGCACAAATCTTGAGATAAACATTAACCGCTGCTTCCTTTGTCTTTCCTCCGCGCTGGTGACCCTTGGACCTTCGAGAAAACTCCCTCCAGCTCAGCAACGGGTGGCGATGGCAAAACTTTGAGCCGACATTTAATTGAATCAATTCCTTCATTGGATCGCCCAATGGTTTTCTTCCATTCCTCCTTGCTGGCCAGGTACCTATCTATCACTGCCAAGTATGTAGCTGCATCATCAAGCATATGGCCAGTGACAACCTCATCAGAATCCGGGGCATAAACCTCATGCCACCATTCCTTCAATTGATCTAAACTCAGGTACTTAGGAGCTATCTTATTCCTCCCTGTCATCACTTCAAAAAATGTAATGCAACCATCATAGATTGCAGTAAGGTCGGCATCAATGGTTTTTCTTCGTTTCTGTATCTTTTTCAGGCCTCCCTGCCTGATCTGCAATACCTCGAACCATTTCCATGGTTCATCCAATCTAGCAGAGGGAAGAATTCCATCCTTGCCCAATTGTTCCTTGCCATGCCCAAGAATAATCTTTGTCTTCTGCAGCAGGAGGTCGACATCATTCTTATCCTGAGAAAGGATGCTTTCTATCAGCTCTTTACCTCGGACTGCATCCTTGCCAACAGACAGGATTTCCTTAATAGCTTCATCTCCTTGTGCCTGAACACTCATCAACCAGTCGGTGGCAGCTTGTGTGGAGGCCTTCATCTTCTCTATGCCAGAAATTGTTTCCTTCGGCAGAAATCTGGGAGTAGAGGAGGAGGACGGATGGAGGGATTGTAGAGGCTTCATGACCTCTTCTAAACTCTTCCTCAGCCTTTCATTTTCTCTTTTCAGTTCTCGCTTCGTCTGGGTCTCCTTCTTCAATCTATCCACAATTACAGCACTTGACCCCTCGAATTCCTCAATGTCTTGCTCTAGGGAGGCCGGCCCAAGGTTAATGGTTTGGACACTGTAATCCTGGCCTGCTACCTCATCTCTTGTTTTATCTGTAGCAGGGGTGGCGATGTGAACTACACGGTTGTGCACTTCATCCCTCTCTACCCGGAAAATTACCCTGGCAGCCTTCTTCTTCTTCCCCTTACCGATCTGAGATAACATTGCATCCCAGTCAAGAGGAGTATCCTCTACTATCACCTGTTTCTTCTTTGCTATTTCTTTTTCTAACTAGTCCGGGGCTACGGGGTCCGTCCGGATTCCTTCTGTGTCAGTTTTCCCCGGGTCCTCTGTGACTTTCTCCTCTTCCTCAGCTGTCACCTCAGGCTCATCCTCGGCTGTGGCCTTGTCATCCTCTTCCTTCTCGGGAGTCTTCTCGCTCTGAACAGCCTCCTCAATTCCCAACTCTGGAAACACTGGTGATGGAGTCCGAGCAGGAAGGCTTTCCTCCGGCTCTGGCGATCCGTGGCCTTTCTCACTCTCCGGAGAGTCCTCGTATTGCACCAAGGGAGAAGTGTGCCTTTCCTCTGTTTCCACATCGAGCTCGGCAGCCTCACTGAATAATGTTCCCTCTTTGAAAGATTCTGCCTCTCCGCTGATTTCCTATCCACCCGGATTCTCTGATTCTGATATACTCTGTGGAGGCGAGACAGGTTTGTCCTGTTCAGTGGCTGGCAATACTGGGGAGGAATCCTTTGGCTATGCGGCATCCTTTGGGGAAGGAGTTCTAGATTTTCTGGTGTATACTTTGGTCTTCTCACCCCCGGAGCTTTCCACATCCACAACTGGAGGTTCATCCTCTGAAGTAGTTTGGCCTTTCTTCTTAGCAACCCTTGTAGTTATAACTTTCTTGGGTGGTGGAGGAGCATCCTCCTCTTCAGCCTTTTCTGCTTCCTCCTCATCTGAGGACTTGCTGATAGTCAAAGTCTTCCACCTACGTTTACCAATTGGTTTCCTTTTTGTTGTCGGTTCTGTCCCTTTAGGACCTCTGGCTTTAATTTTGAAGGGGGAGGCTTTGGTTGTTTTCCCTTTGGGGTCCTCTTCCCTGGATTCTTCAGAAGTGGACATGGGGTTGAAATTCCCCATCAAATCAAAGGTACAAGGTACCCTGGCACTCTCTAACACCCAGACTTCATGCTTTATCCAAGACAAAGTAAATCTTAGCACGGGAGCCATCAAATCTTCCAACTCTGTCACCTCAGGCTCATTCCAATCAATATCTGCAACTGACCTATCCTTGATGGGCTCATAAACGTGGTCCTGGACCAGTTTTCCATCATCTTCCAGCTGGTCCAGAATCAGCTTCACATTGTACTGTCTAATGACCTCTACAGGCAGCCGGGAATACCTCTTCTTCCTCGCATCAAGGTCATCCTTGATGTTGACCCAGTAATCTTCCAAATCCTCTTTGTCCCTGTATTCCCGGGTAGCCCTTTTTTGTGCCTCCCCGGTGATGTCAAAATTCATTCTCTTTGAATGGAAAGAGAATCCATAGGTAGCCAATTCCTCACCTGCAGTGTGGGCTGATTGGATGGAAGGGCACATCTCCCCCACGCCAATCCCAAGGGGAAAGTCACCTCCAAAACTAGTTTTATGTGTCTCCCTCTTGACCACTGCATCAAACTCACAAATTTGTCTCATGACCTCTAGCAGCACAATGTGGTCAGTGGGATACCTGGGCAATCTATAGGGAGCAACGGGGCATCCATCGATCCGGAGATAAGTGAAGGTGGGGAACTGAATGAACCAGGCCCCGTAATTCTTAATCAATCCTTTGGCCCCATCGGACAATCTGATGTGCTCCGCATTCTGAAGGGTCCGGGTAATGTGCATGGTGAAGGCATCATTGGCCCTCCTATAATCTTCGTGCCCGAGGTGCAATTCCGGATAGACTTCATAGATAATATCCTGTCCAATGGTTCCCGCCTGAGTCAGTCCCTTGTAGGGGTAGGAGATGGCCAATATATACACGATGTAAGAGGACATGGTAAACTTCTTTCCCTCCAAAACATTCCTCAGTTGCTTATCTATTTCTGCACTGATTAGACCGGCCCAGTGATAATTCATTCCTTGGCCTATCTTGGTGATCACATGGACCATCCAATTTTCCAATACCCCGGCAGTTTTAAGTCCGGCCACCCTGCTCAACAGTGTGATGGCGTCATAGATATCCGGCCTGAACTTCACCCTGTGCAACTGTTTGGGCAATTTGGAGTGGTGAGACTTGGGCTTCTCAAGCCATGAGTTGATAAGCTGCTGAGCTTTAACTGGCTCATTCTCATAATATGTGCGAGCAGTGTCAATGTTTAAGGCACAGACCGAGGGGAGATCCGGCATGCTGAAGGCCTGGGCAATGGAGGTTGGACTGAAGTTTGCCAACACTCATCCCTCAGTGCTAACTACCATCTGTGTGTCAAAAGCGTACTATCTAGCACACTCCAAAATCAGCTCGTAGCACTGGACTGCTGGAGGGAACCCTACCACATGTACCAACCCTGAGTTCATCATCCCCTGCCTCAATGCCGACTGGTCTTTCTCTGCTGTTCTCTGCTTAAACTCCTCATACCGCCATGCGCCAACATTGGTATCGGACACATCCGCCCACACGGAGGATATCTTACTCTCTGGAACCTGACTTTTCATGTCTAATCTTAACCTTTCTATCTTGAAAACTGAAGATGCCCCAGCACCACCTTTGGACTTCCCAGCAGTAGCTTTGCTTGATTCAGCCTGCACATCCAAAATTGTCATTAGAATGCAATTATTGAGTTCATGTCAATCTAAAAGGTTAGCACACATCATAAAAATCCACTGAAATTCATAGCTAATTGCCAATCTTTCGAGATCCGGAGAAATCAAATAATCCGGGAAATCATGTAAACCGGGAAAATACCGTCGGGGCGGAATTTCGGAGAAATCCGACCCAGACGGATTCCTGCTGCCAAAGCACTATTAGTCACATAAATCATTGATCCGCTCAGAAAATAAAAGGATACTCATTGAATTTACTCATTGGCAACAAGAAATAAGCATAAACAATCATTCCATCAATCCTATCATCGAAATATACAAAAGAACGCCATCAGATAGGAAACCCGGAAAAATCTGGATGGGACGGACTTTCGCGGACAGCATAAAATGTACCGGAAATTAACCCTGTCCGCGGAATAAAAGGAAACCGGGAAAATCCGGGAGCCAGGAAATTCCTCGACAGCCTCGGAAACCCAAAAAATGGCAAATCGTGCACCAAAACTGGAGCGACCACAAGATTTCAATACCTGAGCTCAAATGATCCAAAAACCGACGACAATCACCGGACTCGAATATGCAAAGGATTCCAACTCTCAAAAGCGCTCAAAGGAAGGATCCTCACGCTAAAACAACGATGCCCTAAATCGAATAACCACATATCCGCCATTAAAACCAGAGCAAGCTTTCAGGGTTAAAAAAAATATCGGTTCAAGATTTACCTAGAAGCCCTCTAATCCTCACGGGACGGGGAAGCCAACACGAAACGGGGCGAAAGTCATTCAAACACAATATCAAATCATCGCGCTAACTGAAACACCAAGGAAACCCTAAATTTGCATGGTAACACATCCCGCGCCCAAAACAAACAAGCAATATGACCCAGAATTCCGTCTAACGTGTAAATATGCAAACGGACAAACGAAACTCATAGGGCACGAGAGATGGGCCTCAATAAAAAAAATGGATCAACCCGACTGAATAAATACGAAACCCAAAACCAAGACAAGGGCCGACCCTAAATTCAACAATGCCCAGTACAAGAAAACCTCAAATCACCATGCAAGCAAACAGAAGGGCAACGAATACATACCATGGATCAAACGGGCAGAAATCGAGCTCAGGAAATCGAGTGGCAAACACGTTCAAGCAAAGAGATGTCGGCAGCACACTCAAGCAATCCTCGCGCAAACAGACCAAGACCAATCCTCAAAGTTCAAATGAAAGTTTTAAATCGCCAGAGCAAATCCAGGGAGCAATCAAAGTTGGAATGAATCAAAAAAGTGCCCTAAATTTTCCCTTATACCCGTCTGAACCAAGGTACCTTAGCCATTAATGCGCGATAAGACCCCTCTGACAAATCCGGAAACCCGAGCCCCAAGCGGAAGTTCAGAGAATCCCAGAATGCGCGGAGTCACGGATCCCGCGGAAATGCAGAAACCGGGAAAATCAGGAGGATCGAGACTTTGACAGAATCCGGGAAAATTCGATAGGACCGGAAAATCCCGAAGTCAGGCAAAAACCCAGAATCGGAGAATCCTACCAGAGACGGACATGGAGCCAGGGCCGAAAAAATCCGCCAGAGGCAAAAAATCCTGGATCTAGATGAAAATCCGGATTTGGCCCAAAACTCAATTTCAATCAATTCCAGCCTCAAAGTAAGGGCAAAACCAGCAAGACCAACATATCAAGACCCTAAAATAATAAATCCAATAAAATCAAAGGTCAAAGACACCAAAAAATGGGGTCCCCACTCCAAGTGGGGCGTGTGTACAAAAACTGCACAACAAATGGCGACTCTGCTGGGGAAATGCTCCTGAGCATTTCGATGACAAACTGGAATCAAGAACCCAGAACTCTGGTTTCAACTCAAGTACCTAGCCACCACCCGAAGTTAAAGCAAAGAAACTCCCAGCCGTGCAGACATTCCTATACCAGGGTCTAAGTGAGTGCATGTGCATATATTACCTACCTTCAGTTGCAAAAGAACCAAACTTGGTATGAACAGGCTACGTAAAGATTCTGACCCTAAAAGTAACCTGGATAGAGCCTCGCTGCCAGTCAGGCGTCCATAGCCCCGACGAGGTTATCGCTGTGATCCTCCTGAACATAGCTCTACTACCAGCCAGGCGTCTATAGCCCCAGTAGAGATATTCAGATCCCCCTGATGAGTTGAATTCAAACCTCAGGATTTTCAGTATATTTTGTTTCTCTTTTTTTTTTTTTTGATATATCCTTTTTACTCAACTTGTTCAACCTGTGAACAGGGAAGTCCACACTCAGGGCTGAGAACCACAGTGGCACTAGAGCAGAAAAAGATTTTTCACCTATCCAGACCTTGTAAGGACCTTTTACAACTTCAGGAACGCTTAAAGATTAAAGGTATGAGACCCCAATATATTCCTGTTCAGACGGACCAGAAAACCTTCGCCTTACCTCAAGGACAAATGACATAGGCAACAGAATCCATACCATAACATTCTGGAAAAATGATCAAAATTTGTAAGGGAAATATCAGGAACATCGGACCTGCAATGCCACCATTATCATACAGATGCACCCACAATCCCAAAAGGAGATTGGACCAAAAGCAAGAGCAACGCAAAACAAAACAAACAAACCAAAGCAAACCTACTCTAACCAAACAAAACCAGCAAAGCAGAAAGGGAAACCTACCCTAACCAAGGCAAGCAAAACAAACAAAGAAAGCAACCTAACTAACTATTTACAGGGCAAAGAGCTGAGAACAGCTCAAGACTGGAAATAATGTTTAAGATACTGCCCATTAACAGGCAGTGGTATGTCCTCTCCCGTGAGAGTCCTCAAGCGGAAGGCATTATCTCCCAGAATTTCAGCAATCTGGTAAGGACCAAGCCACAATCTATCAAACTTACCATGGCTTCCTTTCTGATCATGCGGCTTATCCCAATACAGGACAAGGTCAGAAATCCTAAAGGCCTTGACCTTAGCTCTCCTGTCAAACCATCGCTTGACTACCCCCTGATGTTTGGCAAATTTTTCAAGGGCATTATCCCGTTTTTCTTCAAGATGCAATAGTTCAGCTAATCTTGCTTCCCTTCTATCCCCTTCATCATAAAACTGATTGATAAACTGCAGAGTTGGGATTTTAAGCTGGATAGGGAAAACTGGTTCCAGACCGTACACTAAATGATAAGAAGAGGTACCAATGGAGGACTTAACCCGAGTACGATCTGCCCAAAGAGCAAACCTAAGCTGGGTATGCCAGTCCTTTGGGTTCCTCTCTAACAGCTTTCAGATAACAGTCAACACGTTCTTATTAGAGGATTCAGCTAGACCATTCCCCTGGGGATAATAATTAGATGCAAACTTAACAATAATACCATGATCAAAAGCCCAGTTTGAGAATTTCAAAGATGCAAAGGCAGGACTGTTATCACACACAACAGCAACAGGACATCCAAACCGATTGAGAATGGCAGATTCTAAGGAATCAATTACTACTTCTAATGTACACTGCCTACAAGCAAATGCTTCAGTCCACCTTGTAAAGTAATCAGTTATGGTAAGAATATACCTGTGTCCAGCAGAAGATGGTGGATTGATGGGGCCGATGAAATCCATACCCCATTGAGCAAAAGGTTTTACCTCAATCACAGACTGGAGCGGAAGTGCTGCACACCTTTCTCTCGTTGCTGTCATCTGGCAAGTGTGACAGGTCCGGACATGATGATGAACATCCTTGAATAGTGTAGGCTAGTAATACCCTGCCCTCAAAATCTGGTTTGCAGTAGCAATGGCAGAACCATGACCAGTGCCATATTTCTCATGAAACTCATTTATTACCCTTTCGGCCTCCTGTTTTCCAAGGCACCTCAAGTAAATACCTTCGTGATTCTTCTTGTATAAGACGGCCCCTTTCAGCATGAAACCATCACTTTTCAGTCTCAAGGCTCACCTCTGTACTACATTTAAATGACCAGGAGCCCGCTGATTCAGCAAATAATAAACTATATCATCATACCAGCCATCTGGGGAAACCCCTTCAACATCATAGTTACAAACAGACAATTCAGGGCCTATCTCTGCCATGGTCTGGGTGAGTCCCTGTCCTCTTACCAGCTTCATGGGCTGGATCTCAATGTTATACTCCTGAAGCATGGTCACCCATTTAGCTCTGCGCTCCCCTAATTCATTCTGCATCAGCAATAACTTAACTACAGAATCAGGAACAATTGCAAACACCTTGTTTCTGAGGATATAGTGCCTGAATTTCTTTACTGCTCGGACAAGGGCATATGCTTACTTCTCTACACATGGGTATTTCAGCTCAGCATCCTTCAATGGCGTGCTCATGAAAGCGATGGGATGCTCATTCCCCTCATCAGACTTTTGTGTCAGCATTCCAGCACATGAGTGGTCTGAAGCAAAGGAATAGATATAGAACGGTTTACTATAATCTGGACTGACCAATACTGGAGCATCAGCAATAGCTCCTTTAATCTCTGCAAAGGACTCCTTCGCTTCTGTGGTCCACTCGACCTTGGCATCTTGTTTTAACATAGCATTTAGTGGCTTGACAATCTCAGCAAACCTAGTGATGAATTTCCTGACAAAATTAATCTTACCAAAGAAAGATTTCATCTCTTTCTTGCTGGCAGGTGGCTGAATTTTTAGGATGGCTTCCACTCTCTCCGGGTCTATGGCGATCCCCTTCTCTGATATCACATGTCCTAACAATTTTCCTTCTGTAACCCCAAAAATACACTTCTTGGGATTCAAAGAGATGCCGAATTCTCTGCACTTCTGGAACACCTTACGCAGGTCTGAGATGTGATCCCCTCTGTTTTTGGAGAAAACAGTCAGATCATCCATGTAAATGATAATGCACTTTCCTATGATGTCCTTGAAAGCGATATCCATAGCTCGTTGGAACGTGGCTCCTGCATTAATAAGCCCAAATGGAATCCTTCTGTAGGCGAAGGTTCCCCACTTGGTTGTAAAAGCGGTCTTATGTCTATCCTCATAATGGACCATCACTTGATTGTATCATGAATAGCCATCCAAAAAGGACATCATCTGCGATCCATTAACCACTTGTAATACTTCATCCAAAGAGGGAACTGGATAATTATCCTTTTCAGATGACCTGTTCAGATTTCTGAAGTCCACACAGAGCCTTATTTCACCATTCTTCTTTCTTACTGGCACTAGATTTTCCACCCATGTTGAATGCCTGACAGGGAGTATAATCCTGGCAGACAGCAATTTCTGAACTTCCTTCTGTATGAGGGGCTCTAGCAGTGCATTGATAGGTCTCTGCCTCTGTCTAAAAGGCTTAGCACCTGGCTTGAGAGGTATAGTGTGAGTTATGATGGATGTATCATAAGTCTTCAAGTCTTCATAACCCCAGGCCACTATGTCTAGAAAGTCGTATAGGGCTCTGATTATTCCCTGTCTTTCTTCAGGAGTACAAACCTTACCAATGAAAACATTCTTCACATCATCTTTAGTGCCCACATTGTGAGTGTCACACTGCCCACTGATAGACTCTTTCTTAGATTCCTGTTCCTGGTCTCTGATTTTGTCCATATCAAAAATCCTCTCCAGCTGTACCATTCCCCTTGGAATAGTATTGGACTTCAAATTTAGCACACCTTCCAGATCCAATTCTACTTCTTGAGTTTCTGTTTCGTCAATGATCTGTGAAGCAAAGACATCCGTGTTTGTGATAAAGTCAAGGATATGTTTATCATCCTCAAACACCTGAAAATTAGTCACATTTGTCAGGGACTGACGGGACAGGAGTTAATTCAATAGTAAACTTCTTCAATCCTGATAGGGACAGGGGCTGCAAAGTACTGGCCGCTTGAGCTAGAGAATCAGCAGTTTGATTCTTTTTCCTTGGGATCAATTGGATATTAAAAGCGTCGAACCCCTCGATGAGGTCCCACACCCTATGCCTATAGTTGGTCATCCTCCTGTCATGACAGGCATACTGCTTTCTTACTTGTTTGATCACTAATTCTGAGTCACCGAATACTTGCAGGACCTTGATCTTTTTCTTGAGTGCCATAAGGAGTCCATGAATTAACGCTTCATATTCAGCCACATTATTCGTGCAATGAAATTGGAGCCTGTGAGCTGCGAAAAAACTCTTACCTTTTGGACTGATCAACTCAAATCCAGCTCCAGCCCCTTGCTTGGATTTGGATCCATCAAACTTGAGAGTCCAGTATTCTGTAGTGGTGGTCTTCTTCATTCTGTCTTCTGGGTTATCAGTGATAGAGGCTTCCTCAGCTACAGCAGATTTCTAACTTTCACACTTTGCTTGTAGATTCTACTCATCTGCGCTAACCGCCTGAGATGGATTCATGTTTTTGTGTACTTCTTTCACTGCTGTCTGACACAAGCAACACTCCAACTCTGAGTGAGAAGCATCGTGAACTCTGCACCAATTTGGCAAGAGTAACTCCTTGAAGCTGGTCTTCTTTCCTAGGTGAGTTTGATTCTCCACGCATTGCTTAATGAAATCCTGGAAACTATCTAGTAAGCTGATCTGTCTATCTTCATGTTCTTCTTCTTTCCCAACTGATTCTGTCAGGACCTCAACAAGACTGGACCCTGTTTCAACATCAACTGGCATCGTATGCAACATCAGCACTTCTTCTACATCTGATTCTTCATATGGGGCGGATAGCAAGTAGCTTCCCATTCCAGCTTCTGATATGAGAACCTCAGTCGAAGTCTTTTGGTATTCTGTTATCATGTACTTCATTCTAGGCTCCCTCTCAATCCTTATCTGATTAGGTACTCCCTTCCAGGGAAGCCACATGTGAGAGTGGTCAGTAGACACATACCCATTCAGGGCCTTGGTGAAATCTCTTCCCAAAATTAAACTGTATGCATCAGGAATGTCAGCTACCTGAATATTAATAACCTGTTGGATCCTAGGATCAGAAGCTATCTGCATATGAATCATGTTCAGTTCCCCTACCACACTTACTTCGGTCCTGTCCAACTGAGTAACCTTCTTCTGGGAGTCAGCAGGTGTAATTCCCAGAGCCCTACAAACTCCAAGGGGCATCACATTAGTGGAAGCACCAGAATCCAACAGACAATTGTGGAGGTTCTTACCAAAGATTCTGACAGAGATCAGGAACGGAGGAGTCTCCGTCTTCCCTTGAAACAAAGTGGGCTGAGTATCCATCTGGGCCACTTGAGTTCAGTCCCTTTCTTTTCCTCTATCTCCAGGAGGTGGATTAGTCCTATTCTGTGTCTGATTCTATGTGTTCATAGACTGCGAACTAAAAGTATGGCTGACATGCTCACCAGAAGGCTTATCCAATATCTTTGAACTTGCGTCATAAGTACCTAAGACGGCTTTCCTAATTGCAGGAAACCTCAACAATTCGAAAGCAGAAAGGTTTACCTTTAATTTCTTGAATTCCTCTGCGACGTACGAAGCCATCTGTTCTTCACTCATGTCAGTGGAGGCCTCCTTAGATGGTTCCTCTACCTTATCCTTACTTACTTGAACAGTCCTTTCCTTCTGTGGTTCTGCTTGAACTTGTCTATCTTTCGAAAGGTATTGCTTGGAGACATGTGGATAAGATGGATTGTTACTCGCATTAGGGTGTGGAGGAGTACTGAAGTTGTTGGGAGGAATGGAAGTAGTGAAAGGTCCCCCGGGTTGTGGGCACCTGTGAGGCATATCCCTCAGTCCCTGTCTCTGGAACATCTTTACTTCTTCAACATAGGCTTCTTCCTGATCAAAGGGGCCATTGTCATTCATCTCTCCTTCGTTAAACAGCTGAGCTACTTCATCTCTATTACAAATTTGATCTGTTTCATCTTTCTGGGAATTAGGTTCTTCTGGTGCATTTTCGTTACTGGTGGGAAAAGGAGCATGGTTCAATACCAGCACAGGAGAATCATACGAGCTGGAAGGAACAATCTCCTGCCCACTCACGTTGTTTTCTACCTCATACTGAAAGATGGAAGCCACAGTCTGGAACTCGGGACATTCCAATTCTGAATGCTGACTCGTTTTGTGGAGCCTGCACCATCCTGACAGGGCTGCTTCTGTGAGATACACACTAGTGGAAGGTTTATCCTGGCTGACTGGATGGTTCGCAGATTGATTAACAATCTGATTGGCGGGCTGATCCAATGGAGTAGGAACTCCTCCATTATTAGGCCCTGTATTCCAAGTTCTGTTTTGTCCCTGTGATGGCCTTTTGTCAAATCCTGACCCACTTCCTTGGCCTCCATCAAAGTTTTGCCTCCTATCATTATTGAAACCTCTATCCTGGTTATACCCCCTATCATTGTAGAATCCTCTGTCGTTGCGTTGTCCCCTGTCGAAATTCTGCCCTTGTGGGAACTCTCTGTTCTGATTAGATTGCATTCCCCTTTGAGCAGCTTGTAATTGGCTATTCTGGTTCCTCAAGTAAGTCACCTCCAGATTTAGCTTCTTTATTTGTTCAGCCATTTCGTCAATCCTTTCCTTATTCAGGTCTTGGTGGGGAGGCTGGTTTGGATTACTCAGAAGTGGGACAGGCACTGGGGCAGATCCCAAAGACTGATGTAACACTTCAGAGTTCTGCAGATAAGCAGGGAAGCTATTTGACTGTGACTGGTACACGGGTTGATTAACTTGTTGTTGAGGGAAGTTCGCCATAGGGGAAATCTGGTTCATAGGATGACCAGGGTGTGGCACCATCGATAACTGGGGAACCGGATTCAGAATAGGGGTATGATTGGTGAGAGCCTGATTTACTGCCTGAATTTGGTTAGGATGTGCAATTGGTCCCAGAGAAGGCAATGGCCCAGTCAAGTGCTGTCTCAAGTCTGTGCTAAGCTTGACAGCCTCCGTATAAGCATCCGTCAAGGTACCTGGAGGGTTAGGTCTCCATTTCAGAAAAGTTGTTGTTAGACTATCCAAAGCTTCATAATATACTCCCAGGGCAGTACCATCATCCAAGACATATGGGTCTTGTAATCTGGTGAATGCACGATGGAATCTATTATTGAAACTGGCTATGGGTTCATTAACCTCTCTCTTGACTTTGATAAATTGCAGGTACAGCTCATTAGCACTGATGGGTATTCGAAACTTTTGCAAAAAGGTCTTTTCTAGGTCATTCCAGTTCTGAATTGAGCCGGCAGGGAGATGATTATACCAATAAAAGGCTTCTTCACCCAGGGAATAAGGGAACAACCTACAAGCAACATCTTCATGGACAATTCCTCTGTCTTTAAGGCAAGTTTGGAAAATCCTTATGTGTTCTTCTACAGTTTTTTTCGAGTCATTCACATGGAATTTCGAGCAGAAATGCTCAGGATTTTTAGGCATTACATTATAAGCACCGAAGGACAAAGGTGATGGATTATTGGCAAGGAAAGCCATTGGTAAGAGCGAGGGTGGAGGTTGTGGTTGGTTAATGACAGGCTGAGGCTGTTGAAGGGGGACCTCTTCAGGAACGGGTATGGCTTCAACCTCAGGATGTGAAGATATGGATGATGTTGGTGAAGGGATAGGTAATGATAATACTCCCCTATATGAGGATGTGGATGATGTTGGTGATGGAGCGGGCGATGATGATTCTTCTCTCCCTCTAGTCCTTCTTGACCTATTGGGAAATTGAAGTTCCTCTAAATCTTCGTCTCTGGTGGTGGATCTGGTATTTCTCCTAAATCTCTCTGGAGAGATGGCATTCAAGAAACGATCCAGTGTGCTCATTCAGGCCCTCCTTCTAGCGCCAATCTGTTGATGGTGTTTTTTGCACAACAACAACTCAGACAGAATACGATATCCTATTTCTCTTGAAACATAATCTTCAACAATGAATTAATGAAAATCACCCCAAGGTCTCTCGGGTGTTAGGTCATAACAATGCATAAAACAACTCAGATGAAATGTGAAATTGCTGGTAATCACAATCCGACCTTACTACAAGCAAACTGTATCTTTCCAATTTATCATATCTGACAATATGATGATCTTAAAACCCTAAATCTAGCCAAATAATAAAGAAACAGCAAAAGATAGGGATGCAAGGAAGTAACAAAATCTAAACTATTGCAAGGACAAGCAATGCAAATGACAAATATCTGGAATGGACCTATCTCAAATAACCATTTCCTGTTCGACCCACAAGGCAATCTTACAAGAACAGTGCAATCTTCTGAGGAATACAAATTTTCAAATCATAGACTTGCATCTACAACCAAACTTAAGCACATCTGAATATATGGTCCAGGTTGACTTTACCAGCCTACTACAATCAGATAGTTACTGGGAGTATAGACTAGAGATAGCTACCAACATTCCAAATATGAAATCACATACACCATTTATCCAGATAAACTAATTTATTTCTGAATACTAAACCCTAGATCTTCAAGCAATGTAAAAGATAGAACAAAAGAACCATGCAAGATGAGATAACACAAAGGATTTCACCAGGAATAACCATAATGCCTTCAATTGTATTAATCACCAAATGCTGCAACAATTCAACTGTTCTGAATATGGTATTTGCTTCAAGAAATTCTAAAATACTCTAACTATTGCTCCTGCTAATCTCTATTACAGTCTTGCTAATGTCTACCACAAATTTCTGAATTGAACCCTTACAATGAGGCAAAAATGCCAACTTATACCAAAATTCCCCTCAAAACATGTCGGCCCAGCCAAACATTTTACAAAATAAATAAAACCGCCAGAACAGGTCGGCCAAGGAAACAAACTAAGGCACACATTTAATGCCATCATCCAAGTCGGCCAAGGCACAGTCCCCAAGGAAGTCCGGTCCAATGCATGCCCTATGATAATAGGGAAGCACAAATCTCGAGATAAACATTAACCGCTGCTTCCTTTGTCTTTCCTCCGCGCTGGTGACCCTTGGACCTTCGAGAAAACTCCCTCCAGCTCAGCAACGGGTGGCGATGGCAAAACTTTGAGCCGACATTTAATTGAATCAATTCCTTCATTGGATCGCCCAATGGTTTTCTTCCATTCCTCCTTGCTGGCCAGGTACCTATCTATCACTGCCAAGTATGTAGCTGCATCATCAAGCATATGGCCAGTGACAACCTCATCAGAATCCGGGGCATAAACCTCATGCCACCATTCCTTCAATTGATCTAAACTCAGGTACTTAGGAGCTATCTTATTCCTCCCTGTCATCACTTCAAAAAATGCAATGCAACCATCATAGATTGCAGTAAGGTCGGCATCAATGGTTTTTCTTCGTTTCTGTATCTTTTTCAGGCCTCCCTGCCTGATCTGCAATGCCTCGAACCATTCCCATGGTTCATCCAATCTAGCGGAGGGAAGAATTCCATCCTTGCCCAATTGTTCCTTGCCATGCCCAAGAATTATCTTTGTCTTCTACAGCAGGAGGTCGACATCATTCTTATCCTGAGAAAGGATGCTTTCTATCAGCTCTTTACCTCGGACTACATCCTTGCCAACAGACAGGATTTCCTTAATAGCTTCATCTCCTTGTGCCTGAACACTCATCAACCAGTCGGTGGCAGCTTGTGTGGAGGCCTTCATCTTCTCTATGCCAGAAATTGTTTCCTTCGGCAGAAATCTGGGAGTAGAGGAGGAGGACGGATGGAGGGATTGTAGAGGCTTCATGACCTCTTCTAAACTCTTCCTCAGCCTTTCATTTTCTCTTTTCAGTTCTCGCTTTGTCTGGGTCTCCTTCTTCAATCTATCCACAATTACAGCACTTGACCCCTCGAATTCCTCAATGTCTTGCTCTAGGGAGGCCGGCCCAAGGTTAATGGTTTGGACACTGTAATCCTGGCCTGTTACCTCATCTCTTGTTTTATCTGCAGCAGGGGTGGCGATGTGAACTACACGGTTGTGCACTTCATCCCTCTCTACCCGGGAAATTACCCTGGCAGCCTTCTTCTTCTTCCCCTTACCGATCTGAGATAACATTGCATCCCAGTCAAGAGGAGTATCCTCTACTATCACCTGTTTCTTCTTTGCTATTTCCTTTTCTAACCAGTCCGGGGCTACGGGGTCCGTCCGGATTCCTTCTGTGTCAGTTTTCCCTCGGGTCCTCTGTGACTTTCTCCTCTTCCTCAGCTGTCACCTCAGGCTCATCCTCGGCTGTGGCCTTGTCATCCTCTTCCTTCTCGGGAGTCTTCTCGCTCTGAACAGCCTCCTCAATTCCCAACTCTGGAAACACTGGTGATGGAGTCCGAGCAGGCAGGCTTTCCTCCGGCTCTGGCGATCCGCGACCTTTCTCACTCTCCGGAGAGTCCTCATATTGCACCAAGGGAGAAGTGTGCCTTTCCTCTGTTTCCACATCGAGCTCGGCAGCCTCACTGAATAATGTTCCCTCTTTGAAAGATTCTGCCTCTCCACTGATTTCCTGTCCACCCGGATTCTCCGGTTCTGATATACTCTGTGGAGGCGAGACAGGTTTGTCCTGTTCAGTGGCTGGCAATACTGGGGAGGAATCCTTTGGCTGTGCGGCATCCTTTGGGGAAGGAGTTCTGGATTTTCTGGTGTATACTTTTGTCTTCTCGCCCCCGGAGCTTTCCACATCCACAACTGGAGGTTCATCCTCCGAAGTAGTTTGGCCTTTCTTCTTAGCAACCCTTGTAGTTCTAGCTTTCTTGGGTGGTGGAGGAGCATCCTCCTCTTCAGCCTTTTCTGCTTCCTCCTCGTCCGAGGACTTGCTGATGGTCAAAGTCTTCCACCTGCGTTTACCAATTGGTTTCCTTTTTGTTGCCGGTTCTGTCCCTTTAGGACCTCTGGCTTTAATTTTGAAGGGGGAGGCTTTGGTTGTTTTCCCTTTGGGGTCCTCTTCCCCGGATTCTTCAAAAGTGGACATGGGGTTGAGATTCCCCATCAAATCGAAGGTACAAGGTACTCTGGCACTCTCTAACACCCAGACTTCATGCTTTATCCAAGATAAAGTAAATCTTAGCACGGGAGCCATCAAATCTTCCAACTCTGTCACCTCAGGCTCATTCCAATCGATATTTGCAACTGACCTGTCCTTGATGGGCTCATAAACGTGGTCCTGGACCAGTTTTCCATCATCTTCCAGCTGGTCCAGAATCAGCTTCACATTGTACTGTCTAATGACCTCTACAGGCAGCCGGGAATACCTCTTCTTCCTCGCATCAAGGTCATCCTTGATGTTGACCCAGTAATCTTCCAAATCCTCTTTGTGCCTGTATTCCCGGGTAGCCCTTTTATGTGCCTCCCCGGTGATGTCAAAATTCATTCTCTTTGAATGGAAAGAGAATCCATAGGTAGCCAATTCCTCACCTGCAGTGTGGGCTGATTGGATGGAAGGGCACATCTCCCCCACGCCAATCCCAAGGGGAAAGTCACCTCCAAAACTAGTTTTATGTTTCTCCCTCTTGACCACTGCATCAAACTCACAAATTTGTCTCACGACCTCTAGCAGCACAATGTGGTTAGTGGGATACCTGGGCAATCTGTAGGGAGCAACGGGGCATCCATCGATCCGGAGATAAGTGAAGGTGGGGAACTGAATGAACCAGGCCCCGTAATTCTTAATCAATCCTTTGGCCCCATCGGACAATCTGATGTGCTCCGCATTTTGAAGGGTCCGGGTAATGTGCATGGTGAAGGCATCATTGGCCCTCCTATAATCTTCGTGTCCGAGGTGCAATTCCGGATAGACTTCATAGATAATATCCTGTCCAATGGTTCCCGCCTGAGTCAGTCCCTTGTAGGGGTAGGAGATGGCCAGTATATACATGATGTAAGAGGACATGGTAAACTTCTTTCCCTCCAAAACATTCCTCAGTTGCTTATCTATTTCTGCACTGATTAGACCGGCCCAGTGATAATTCGTTCCTTGGCCTATCTTGGTGATCACATGGACCATCCAATTTTCCAATACCCCGGCAGTTTTAAGTCCGGCCACCCTGCTCAACAGTGTGATGGCGTCATAGATATCCGGCCTGAACTTCACCCTGTGCAACTGTTTGGGCAATTTGGAGTGGTGAGACTTGGGCTTCTCAAGCCATGAGTTGATAAGCTGTTGAGCTTTAACTGGCTCATTCTCATAATATGTGCGAGCAGTGTCAATGTTTAAGGCACAGACCGAGGGGAGATCCGGCATGCTGAAGGCCCGGGCAATGGAGGCTGGACTGAAGTTTGCCAACACTCGTCCCTCAGTGCTAACTACCATCTGTGTGTCAAAAGCGTACTGTCTAGCACACTCCAAAATCAGCTCGTAGCACTGGACTGCTGGAGGGAACCCTGCCACATGTACCAACCCTGAGTTCATCATCCCCTGCCTCAATGCCGACTGGTCTTTCTCAGCTGTTCTCTGCTTAAACTCTTCATACCGCCATGCGCCAACATTGGTATCAGACACATCCGCCCACACGGAGGATATCTTACTCTCTGGAACCTGACTTTTCATGTCTAATCTTAACCTTTCTGTCTCAGAAACTGAAGATGCCCCAGCACCACCTTTGGACTTCCCAGCAGTAGCTTTGCTTGATTCAGCCTGCACATCCAAAATTGTCATTAGAATGCAATTATTGAGTTCATGTCAATCCAAAAGGTTAGCACACATCATAAAAATCCACTGAAATTCATAGCTAATTGCCAATCTTTCGAGATCCGGAGAAATCAAATAATCTGGGAAATCATGTAAACCGGGAAAATACCGTCGGGGCAGAATTTCAGAGAAATCCGACCCAGACGGATTCCTGCTGCCAAAGCACTATTAGTCACATAAATCATTGATCCGCTCAGAAAATCAAAGGATAATCATTAAATTTACTCATTGGCAACAAGAAATAAGCATAAACAATCATTCCATCAATCCTATCATCGAAATATACAAAAGAACGCCATCAGACAGGAAATCCTAGAAAAATCCGGATGGGACGGACTTTCGCGGACAGCATAAAATGTACCAGAAATTAACCCTGTCCGCGGAATAAAAGGAAACCGGGAAAATCCGGGAGCCAGGAAATTCCGCGACAGCCTCGGAAACCCGAAAAATGGCAAATCGTGCACCAAAACTGGAGCGACCACAAGATTTCAATACCTGAGCTCAAATGATCCAAAAACCGACGACAATCACCGGACTCGAATATGCAAAGGATTCCAACTCTCAAAAGCGCTCAAAGGAAGGATCCTCGCGCTAAAACGACGATGCCCTAAATCGAATAACCACATATCCGCCATTAAAACCAGAGCAAGCTTTCAGGGTTAAAAAATATCGGTTCAAGATTTACCCAGAAGCCCTCTAATCCTCACGGGACGGGGAAGCCAACACGAAACGGGGCGAAAGTCATTCAAACACAAGATCAAATCATCGCGCTAACCGAAACACCAAGGAAACCCTAAATTCGCATGGTAACACATCCCGCGCCCAAAACAAACAAGCAATATGACCCAGAATTCCGTCTAACGTGTAAATATGCAATCAAACGGACAAACGGAACTCATAGGGCACGAGAGATGGGCCTCAATAAAAAAAATGGATCAACCCGACTGAATAAATACGAAACCCAAAACCAAGACAAGGGCCGACCCCAAATTCAACAATGCCCAGTACAAGAAAACCTCAAATCACCATGCAAGCAAACGAAAGGGCAACGAATACATACCATGGATCAAACGGGCAGAAATCGAGCTCAGGAAATCGAGCGGCAAACACGTTCAAGCAAAGAGATGTCGGCAGCACGCTCAAGCAATCCTCGCACAAACAGACCAAGACCAATCCTCAAAGTTCAAATGAAAGTTTTAAATCGCCAGAGCAAATCCAGGGAGCAATCGAAGTTGGAATGAATCAAAAAAGTGCCCTAAATTCGCCCTTATACCCGTCTGAACCAAGGTACCTCAGCCATTAATGCACGATAAGACCCCTCTAACAAATCCGAAAACCCGAGCCCCAAGCGGAAGTTCAGAGAATCCCAGAATGTGCGGAGTCACGGATCCCGCGGAAAAGCAGAAACCGAGAAAATCAGGAGGATTGGGACTTTGACGGAATCCGGGAAAATCCGATAGGACCAGAAAATCCCGAAGTCAGGCAAAAACCCGGAATCGGAGAATCCTACCAGAGACGGACAAGGAGCCAGGGCCAGAAAAATCCGCCAGAGGCGGAAAATCCCGGATCTAGATGAAAACCCGGATTTGGCCCAAAACTCAATTTCAATCAATTCCGGCCTCAAAGCAAGGGCAAAACTAGCAAGACCAACATATCAAGACCCTAAAATGATAAATCCAATAAAATCAAAGGTCAAAGACACCAAAAAAGGGGGTCCCCACTCCAAGTGGGGTGTGTGTGCAAAAACTGCACAACAACTATGAAATTAAAACTCTATGAGAGGTCATGTAAAGAGAAGAAACTGAATCTATCAACCACACATATTATAATGCATGGTTTTCTAGGGCTATTAGAAAGGCATCTACATCATCATGAGAGGATTTTTCAGAGTTAGAATCATAAAAATTCTTCTTCTTCTTCTTGTTCTTCTTCTATTCCTTGCACTCTTTTCTAATATGACAATTTTTTCCATAGTTCTATCACTTTACCTTGGACTTACTAGGAGACTTAGATATCACTAGATATTTTGACTAAATTATTTCTTGTACTTCTTTTTTCCTTTCTCCTTTTGTCTACCATGAACAACAAGGGACTCCTTAGCCATCTTAGAAGACTTTCTCTGCATCTCTTTAGATAATAAAGAAGACACCACATCATCCATTTTGAAACTAGTGGTTGTGCTTTCAATAGCCATTACTAGGTAGTCCCATGAGTCTAACAACAAACCCAACAAGAGCATGCAATGATCATGTTTGCCAATATTATCTCCAATGGAGCCAAGTTGAGCTATCAACATGTTGAATCCATTGAGATCTTCTATAGATCCTTCACCCTTAATTTTCCAAGAGTATAGTTCTTTCTTAGGAACAATTTTTTTACCAGGAATTTAGCCTGATAAACATCTCCAAGTTTCTTCCAAAGTTATTTTTTAGTTTTCTCTTCATGGAAATCTATGAAGATAGAATTCGCCAAACAAAGTTTGATTTGACCCTTGGCTTTCCTATCCATAAGATCACAATCTTCTTTTGTAGTTGTATTCGGTTTAGTTCTGGATATTGCAGACCATAGATCTCTATCTATGAGCATATCTTTCATCTTCATTTTCCAAAGTTCAAAATTTTCACCTTTAAACTTCTCCATCTCAATTATTTTGAATGTGATTTCCATCTTTTTCCTATAACTATTGCAAGAATTTTTTCTTTTTCTCCTTGTGCTATGCAACGCAACACTCAAGTTTGTGACATGGATTGACCACCTCCTATGGATCTTGTATAAATCAGGAAGTTGTATTGGGCTTAACAGATCAATATTTTGGCACAACGACAACCACCAATGCAAAAATTAGTATCAGTGTCGAGGTCACATGTTCAAACCCCTCACTTGCATTGGGGGGGATTGATGCAAGGATTTGATATTGGTCTCCTTGTGTTGTACAGTGCAATGCTCAGGTTTGTGACATGGATTAACCAACTCCCATGGATATTTTATAAATCTAGCGGTTGTATTGGGAATTAAGAGTTCAATCTTTTGGTGCAATGACAACCACCAATGCAATAGCAACAAGGTCAAGAAATACCCTTATACAAAACTCTGAGTGAAATAAATATTACCTCAAAAAACCCTTCAAACCAAAAAATAGAATCAAAGTTGTCCAAGATTTGATACAAACTAAAGGGAAGCTCGTTACATGGAAGCAACTTCCTACACTAATCTAAGTAGGGGAAAGTTACAAAAAATATTTTTCACAGCTTTTAGAGTTACAATTTTAGAATATGCACATTCAAAAGCTTAAAGAACATAAATAAAAATGCAAACTATAACACAATGTTTAGATGGGAAAACCCTTTTAGTAAAACACTCACACTCCAAATCACATAACTCAAATGCATTATTAGGAACAATAAAACAATTATAATACAGTCTCAAAGAAATCCTCATGATTCTTCACACTATGACAAGAATTTGGAAATTTTTTGGCAGCATAATGGCATATAAGGTTCTTCCAACTTGTCACAATCAAAATGCATGAAGTCTACAATTATTTATAACCTCTCAGCATGAAACAAGGAGCCCAAAATTTTCCATAACCAATTCGCACACCCAAGGTGTGAACATGAGTTTATTACATGACATGTCATCATAATTAGAACTCATAATTGTGATAAATATTTCATTGAGTTTTGAGGGATTATTGAGAAGTAGATGCATGATTTTATGTATTTCCATTATTCTCCTAAATTCTTGAACTTGAGTTAGTTTTGAGGATTTGAGTAGGAGATGTATGCGAGATAGTTAGTGGCTTTCAGAATATTGCCTTTTGTTGTGGGAATGTTTGGCTATGTTTGATCTACTTTTTGTGAGAGGTTTACATCTAAGTTCTGCCTTGTTTCATTATAAGTTGAATGGTTAGATGTTGATATCCTTTTAGTTTGGGAGTGTTGAAGGAGATCTTACTCTACACAATTTGGCACATGTTAGTGTGGTATAAGAAAATGGTTTGATTTGCAAGTTCTCTCTTTGTAGGAATATTGTCTTTTTCTTGAAGGCTCTTATGTTATGAGAGAAATATCTTGCATATCATCATATGCTTCTTGGACACTATGATAGAGGAGTTAGCCACATCCTCTAAGTGAAGTGCTATAGGAGGACTTGTTAATGTTGTGATCTTGTTTTTCAGATTTGGCATTACTTGTGCAGTGGGAGTTCCAAAAAGGATATATGTATTTTGTATGAGAGGGGAACCTCTGTTGGACTGGTTTCACTTTACTACAGTGAGTTAATTCAAAAAAAAATTATTCCATGTCTATGTGTGTTATTACCTTAATGTATTATTTTGTAGGATGGTGGATATACAGGGACTTGTTTGTAGATTTGGGTTGTTATGTTGATTGCATGAAGTTCTACCTATGATAGTTTGGTTATAGAAACTTGGGAATGGTATTGACTAAGAAAGTTGTCACTTTGATCAATGTTGCAG
Source organism: Sequoia sempervirens (assembly GCA_007258455.2). Taxonomy (NCBI): domain Eukaryota; kingdom Viridiplantae; phylum Streptophyta; class Pinopsida; order Cupressales; family Cupressaceae; genus Sequoia; species Sequoia sempervirens. Next base: position 183,801,256 of record VDFB02373365.1, read on the forward strand.
ATAAGTTCACTTGGTGCAGGAATGCCATTGGCCTTGAGTCATGTACTTGATTTATAATAAACGATTCCTTATTTAGAATAATTGCAATGTTTAATTTCAAGTGGGAGAATGCTGGGAATATGATTCCATTTAATTGCAATCCTAAACATATTTCATGTATCTCCTAAGTCCTTTTAAAGCATTCCCCAACACTAGGATTATAAAGAGATTAAATTTGAATGCAATGAAAATGTAAATTGACATTTGTAATTATTCCTAAATGATAGGAACATGTGGGGATGCCTAAGAAGAGCTCCTACAAAATAGGAGCACATGGGGCACCCACATGGAAGGTGCATCCCACCTTGCTTCAGTTAACTATTTGGAGGATTGATAACACTTCAATAATGCATGTTTAGATCCTACAAGTTAGGGATTGATATTTAAATGAGTGGAGTTCACTTCAATTTAGTTCAGTTCAGTTCATTTTAGTTAAGTTAAGTTAAGTTCAGTATTAGTTCTATATAAGTTCATTTCAGTTCAGTTTAGTTTAGCTCAGTTCAATTAAGTTATGGTTTAGTTATCTTCAGTTGCATATAGGTAGTTTGAGTTGAATGTTAGTTGACTTAAGTAGACCTGAGTTGCATGACTAATGAATTTAGTTGCATGATAGATAATAGGTGGATACTTTCAGTTAAGTGGGGATGATCAATCATGCATAATGTTTGTATGAATTGGTCAAGATATATACATTTTAGTTAACTAAGATTGACTTGGACCCACCTTGGGCACCCAAGTTGGCATCTTTGAGTTAACACCTTTTTCATGAGAGGATATTTACAAGGCTTAGTTAAGTGGGCCCATTCTTGGTTGTCAACTTTGAGGTATTTCTTACAAGATATTTTCTTGAATAACAATCAGTTAAGTTTTTAGTTTGGGGTGCTTAAATTGAGGAGATTGACTTCATGTTACAGCATGAAACTCTACTTGCACAATCTAGGCATGGATTTATGAGAGGTGCTTTATTCTCTTATTTTGATCAAGTCTTTGGAGTTTACAATGCTCATAATTGTCTATTTCTTACAGTAATTGCATCAGAGTTTATTAATCCTGATTGCAAGTTAGTAAGTTGAGCTAGTGCATGTGTGAGGTTTGAAGCATAGCATGGGATGTGTGGATTCATGCTTGGTCACACGGAATGCATGGATAGCTTGTGCTATAGAAGTGTATGAGAAATTATTGCAAGTTGTGAAGAAGGATTGTTGAAGGAAAATGAAGCATATCAATCAAGGATTGATATAGTATTGGGTATGTGTAGGATCATCATGGAAAAAATGGGCCCTTAAGTGGCGATGAAAATTAAAAAAAATCAGAGTTAGGAAACTTGACGTAAAAATTTGAATAAGTTATCTATATTAATTCAAAAATATGTAAGAATAGAATCTGTAGCAAATTGAATGTAGTTTCTAAACTACTAGGTTTATTTATTTTTTAAATTATATTTGGCAAAAATTTGAAATTTCAATGCAGTAGTACTTAAATTTCAGGGAAAAAATAAGAAGTATGTGTTTGTCTGACCATCCTAACCACAATAAAATGATAATATTTTTTATAAGATTTTAGATATAAGTAGAGGAATCATGTCCCAATGTGATCCATATTTTTTTGTAGTTTCTTTTTAAGTAAATAATTAATTATGAATTTTTTTTACAACTTTTAAAAAATATAAAAAATCATATGTCTAACCACCTTAACTTGGTCAAAACTTCATGAAATTCATTTTTTATTTAATCCTATAGTATGTGAAGCATAGAATGTGGCACATGTTTTAGATTTTAAAAATATGATACCATTTGAAAGTTATATATGTTTTCTAATCAGCCTATCAATCATGACTTTAGTCATAATTCAAATAGAAAATGAATAATAGTTATCTATTAAATTCAAAGTAAATCATAATTTATATTGCTGGAAAGCTGAGAATCTCCTTTAAAAACCCTTTTTGTTTCATCAATTTTGGGTAAAAAATAGTCGTCAAACACATACCCTACACATACCCATCATATCGCCACTTTTTGGCCCATCATGATCCTGCACATACCCTATTATTGTAATCTTGTTCTAAGGTTAAATAATGCAAGCACTATTGATTCTAGTGGAGTTTTTTCCAGAAAAGGGTTTCTCCACATATATGATGTGTCAATTCTATCTTCTTGTGTCATTCTTCTACAATCTTTAGTCTCTTTCTAGAATTGGTAAAAATTATCTAAACAGATTATTCATACACAATTAATTGTCACAAAGAACACTTAATTAAATCTATGTAGTCTCATAGATTTTCAAGTTTTAAGTTATTAATTTCACCTTCATTTTCAACAACTCCAAGAAGTTGTTGATCAAATAAAGGAACATATGCTTGCACTGGATCCCCTATTCAAAAAGTTGCAGCTTGTAAGTCAAACTTTGTCTAAATTATGTGAAGTTTTACAAAGAAGTATTGATGCTCCTACAACACTAAAACCAACTGAGGAAATAGTCAAAATGACTATAGATGAACTTTAGTATGCATAGGGACAAGAAAAAATGGTTAAGACACAAATCGATTCGTTTCATACCCTAAAACAGTGATATATACCAGAATTAGTAAAAGATGATGAAAAACTTAGGAATCTTGAAGAGTGGAAGAAGGAGTTTGGTTAGATTATTCATAAGTGTATAACTCACATACATGAGGATGGTAACACCAATCTCCATAGGCTCAATTTGATTCTGGATGGACTAATTGCTTTCGATGCTAGATATCTAATGTTTTTTAATGATATGAAGGAATTGCTAGATAGTTAATGGTAGGTGCACCTCACAAATATACCAAGGATTCAGGAGTGCAAATGGCCATCATATTTTACAATATATCAATGGGAGGAGAAATATCTAGCTTCTTAAGAGTAGGTCACTAGGATGAGAGCATTTGGATGTCAATCATGGAGAAGAAGACTTTTCCAAATCAATGATCCCATTCCTTATACACTGATTAATGGAATCATAATTTCTAAATTGTCTTAAGTTCTATTTTATTTCTTTAATTATACTAATCATGCAAGTAGTTAGTGAAGAGGTGTAATTTTGAAACATCACCTCATTTTGTAAAAGGGTATGTAGCTTGTTGCTTCCCATATAAAAGGGGAAACCAAGGTTTAGATTTTATCATCATCATTATCATTTCCATTAGTAGAATTAGATAGGTTGCATACTCCATCCATCCATTTCATATCTCAAATACTTTTATTATTAATGTATATCATTTAAAGCAATATAATGGAGAAGACTACTTATAATTGGTAATCTATTTTTAGTGTTCAATTGTTGTTTATATTTTCATTCTTATATGTTGTTGTGATGTCTCCAAAGTAGTTCTATTAAATTTTTTTAATCTATATGATTTTTTTAGGACATATTTGTTGTTACTATGTGACTATTTTGATTGGGTTCTAGTGAGAGAGAATTAAAAATCCTTTTAAGATAGTTAGTTTGATTAGTATCCCTTAAGCTAAGAATTAAAATTACTTTCATAGCATCATAGTAATTTGAGGGAGAAACACTAGGATGATCTATAAATAAGTTTATTGTAGAAAACAAACCTACACATTTGCACAAGGTGAAAACATTTAAAAGTGCCCGACAGTTAGAGTTGAGATGAATAATAAGTGTACCTATCATACATATCTATCTCCATAATCATCATCCATCCATTAACTCCATTCACCCAATATATTTAGGCCCTGGTCAAGTTTAGAACAAATTTCATACAAAATTTACTTACACACTTTACTCTCAAAGCATACAGTAGGAATTAGTCATTAGGCCTTGCATCTACTTCACCCCCATGTGATATTGTGAGTAGATTGCCTCAATTGGAGATCATTTTTCACACTTTCAAATCTTCCTTATTACTAAGGTATACCCACCTAGGTTTAGAAGAGCCTAAAGAGTAGGAAGTGATTAATGATATTTCCCTCATTTGTTGGCCAAAAATGTACTAGGAGACTGGCACCATGTTAAGGTTCAAAACCTGTGTTTTTCAGACCTAACACATTGTGGGATTATCATAAAAGTATTATAACACCTGGGTATGTGCAGGATGATGATGGGCCAAAAAGTGACAACATTATGGGTATTTGTAGGGTATGTTCCTGACGACTTCTTTTTTATCCAAAATTGATGAAACAAAAAGGGTTTTTAGAGGAGATTCTCAACTTTCCACCAATATAAATTATGCTTTAATTTGAATTTAATAAATAATTATTATTTATTTTCTATTAGAATTACGACTAAAATCCTGATCGATAGGCTGATTGAAAAACATCTATAACTTTCAAACAGTATCACATTTTTTGAATCTGAAACATGCATCACATTCTATGCTTCACATACTATAGGATTAAAAAAACAAAAATTAAATTTCATGAAGTTTTGACCAAGTTAAGGTGGTCAGACATATGAGTTTTTATATTTTTTAAAAGTTGTAATAAAAAATTCATAATTAATTATTTAGTTGGAAAAAATTACAAAAAAATATGCATCACATCTGGACATGAGTCCTCTACTCAAATATAAAATCTTATAAAAAAATATTATCATTTTATTATGGTTAGGGTGGTCAGACAGACACCTAGTTCTTATTTTTTCCCTAAAATTTAAGTACTACTGCATTCAAATTTCAATTTTTCATGAAATAGATTTTATTTATTTTTAAATAAACCTAGTATTTTAGAAACTAAATTCAATTTTATATAGATTCTATTCTTACATATTTTTGAAATAATATAGATAACTTATTCAAATTTTTACGTCAAGTTTCCTAACACTGATTTTTCTGAATTTTTTGCCACTTAAGGGCCTATTTTTTCCATGATGATCCTGCACATACCCACCTACAAGAAACACTCCCTACAACCTTATTTATGGTGCTGAGGAAATAATACCCTTAGAGTTATAAATTCCTTCACTATGAATCACTCTTAAAGGGCTTATCGATGACAACACCTATAAAGAAAAACAATTGCATCAACTTGAAATGTTTGATGAACAACATATCAATTTTATTGAGCATCTTCAAGCTTATTCCAAATGAATGCAACATAGTTATAATGATCATGTCATCCCTCATTCATTTAATAAAGGTGACTTGGTGTTGTATGAGAATCAACGTAACGTAAACATCACCCCGAATGAAAAAGGAAAATTTATCCCTAATTGGCTAGGACCTTATGTAATTGAAGAAAATTATGGATCTGGTGCTTATACATTAATAGGATTAGATGGTACACCTCTAAAATAACCTATCAATTCCATGTATTTGCATGAGTACTACACCTAATATCATCTTTGAATAGTTTGTTATTAAAGTAGTGTTGTTAGATTAAGTAGATAGTGTTTTATTTTTATCTTGTATTGCTTCATTCTTTGGGAAATGATCTTGGTGTGTCTTAGAGTCTAGGGTAATTATTCAAGTTAGTTTGAGTAATTAGTTTATCTTGCATATTATTCAAGTTTATCTTGTGTGTTGTGTTAGATTAGATCCTTTATATGCATTTAATTTAACATGGCATACTCAATCACAATGTAGTATCTAATGTAAAATCAAGAGTTTTAAGTAGAGTGACTAAAAATTAGATCATGGCAACATTTATTGAATATTCTAAGGGTATTTGACAAATCACATTGACATCTATTTCAACAAAAGATCATAAGAACAAAACATAAATGTTCATATATATCATGAATAAATAGTTTAGGTACATATAATCATAAATAAATTGCTAGTGGGGTCTATGACTGCTAGACCCCTTAGGGTCTGGCAATGCTTGCATCTATTGAGATATGATAGAGTGCAACCGTGACCTATTCATGGATCCTTGTAGGACCTCCACCAACCCAATTGCTCTCACATCCCATCTGAGTACCTCGACATGCTCTTGATCTATCCAATCTCTATCCTCTTGCACCCTAGCAAGCTCCCCTATAGTCTCGAGAGCTCTGCTCATATGGCATCCTCTGTCCTACTATCAGTCTGACCTCATAAGTCTTGAAGTGTTGAAAGCTCTGCTAGAAATTAGTTGGAACGACTAGTGGCATTTTTGTATGCCATATCTAATATTGCTACTGACTCAAAGAGGTCTACATGTTGCCCCATGGAAGGTGGGGGCATGTAATCTAAAAGTGTATCATCCTATGCATGCAATGGAGGCACTATCTCAGTGCTCACTTGTTGGTAGAGATCACACCACTCTCGTATAGACTCTGCAGGATAGAAATCATAAAAGGTATTAGTACACATCATAATATATATAAAGCATATACATAAAGGGAAAAGCACAATGAAATCATAAATATCACATCATAACCTAGATCTCTAGTCCATGAGATAGGGTATAACCATCTAGCAATGGTCCCCTCCTTTGTTGGAAGTGTGGATTTCCCACTACCACTGGCCTCCCCATGCTTGTGAATGTGGATCTTTTTTGTGGATGTTGCATGTGATCTAGTGACCCATGTAGGAGGTGGATCTCTCCTCTCAGGGGCAATTGGATTCTCTTTTGTATCATCAGTATCCTCACTCATAGACTTGATATCCTCCTCCTCCTCCTCTACAAATATGTTAGGAACTGTATCATCCTCACCTATATCACCGTTGAGCTCCTCATCATCCCAATCATCTCTATTCCCAGGAAGAGGTCTTGCATGGATCATAGGGTGATGTCTAGGAAAGACATGGGATGGTTGTGCTCCAATTGACCACTAGTCATAGGCTAGTATGGTGCTTACATCATCACCATCAAAGACTAGGGCCATATCATGTTCCCTATCCTTTAAATCACTAAGGTACAAATCATCAATAGTAAGATGACAAGTGTCTCTAGGTCTGGGGGCAATCTATGTTGATTGTATATACGTAGGTTGAGCCTATGGTTAAACTTGTATCTATCCGAATTGGTGTATGAAATAATCATAATAGAAAGGTCTCGCTATATAGTCATGTCATCCTAAAACAAATTGTTCATGTTGAAGCCTGACAAGCTCATGTCTCTCATCTTCCCACTGTGGTATCTTGAGATATGGTCTCCATGAGATATCACCCTCCTCTAAATGATCAAAACTAATGTGTCAGTGAAGCAAGTCTCCCTCCTGTCATACCTGCCTCAATGGATAAATGTAGGCCCATGGATAGCGCATGGCCACTATGGTAGGATAAACTATGGGTGTGAATGTGATATGCTTGAAACACCACACTTGTAAGAGTGTACAGTGGACTATACTATCAATCCCCTATTAGAAAAATCACCTAAGATCATAGTACAAATGGGGAAACATACTACAACCCAAAACATAAATGACTTGATGCTGCTCCATGTTTTGAATAAAGTGAACCAACCCTCCATCTAGGTGGGCCCCTCATCAATCTAGAACAAGTGTGAGTTTTGTTGTGATGATCATAATCTGTCTGAGAAGTGGAATCCACACATGTACTATCCATCTTAGCTCAACATGAGGCTTGATAATTGACTCCCAGATGGGGTTCCCTAGACAATACAATATATCATCTCACATCTCCTCATGTTTGCACTCATCCAATGAGTGTGCAGTCTCCCCCTAGATGGGTAACTATAGAATGTGGTGTTTGTCCTCTAATATAACTATCATCTCACTAGTAGGTAGATGAAAGGTGTCAATGTTTGCATCCCACCTCTCTACTAAGGCTAGCAACATGGTGTAATGATACCTCATCAGTGGCATGGCATAAACCCAAAATAATCCTATATCTTGTAGGATACTGATCTCCTCCTTTGATAGTTGTGTGAGAATATCTCAAAGGAAACATAATTATTTCCCTCTAAGATGTTGGAAAGCTCGAGGAGGGATCTAAATAATAAAATAAACTAAGTAAATCCTAAATATAATCATTAAATAATTTAAAAGGTACACTAAAGTATTTCTAGGACACTTTACGACCAATTTGGACACTCATACCATTTTTGGATGGGGGTCTTGGACACTTTAGACAATTTTGGACACTTTGTGCCAAAGTGGGACACTTTGTACCAATGATGGACACTTTGCAACAAAGATGGACACGTTGTGCCTATCTTTTCCAGGGTCCTACAAATACTAAAAATACATTAAAAAGTATTGTAAATATACATAAAGAAAGAAAAAATAGTGCAAAATCCACTCACCATAGGTCTTATCACACGTCATGCCACCTCATCAGGAAAAATGTCAAGTTTTGGAGGCCTATAGGTCATTCAACTTGGCATCCTAGATCACTCTACACCAAGGTAAACTAAAAAGAGGTAAAAGTATAAGTGAGAAAAATGTCATTTTTATTCATATATACCTAGTTTTATTATAAATATGCATATTTTACTTTAGGTATATTTCATTCAAAGAAACATATTCATGGCTAGAGAACTCCATTTTCAATGTCATTTGTTACATTAGAATAGTAATTCCTTTCCCGATCTCATCAAATATCTATCTCTATGTGTTATTGTGCTTATAAATACCATATTATAATAATTAAGTAATTCTATGTGATTTTGTGTCTACCCTAATTCCACCTCCATAAAGCAAGTGGAATCAGGAGGCATCCATCTACACTCGAATTTGATTCTCTGTAGAATTTTGATAAGAGGATTTTTGAATGACAAATGAATCTGTGTTGTAGGATGTCGTTCCTAACATTGTGCTTTTTTAGATAACTATAGTGGGGGATTCATTCTCCCCATATGAGTATCCCTTTATAATGTATGTTAGAATTCCTTTAGCTTGCATATGAACGTAGTTTCATATGGCTACTAAAGTGGGGGCTAAATGTAGTGTAGAAATTTGTACCCCTTTTCTAGCAGAAAGTACAAATTACACTTATTTGGACCTATTTTGGTGACCTTTTCAAAATGAACTTTAAAATCCCACTAATAGGCCTCTAATACCCCTTTATTATATATCCCAAGGCCTATTTTACTTAATTTTATTTAATTCTCGACACAAAAACCCACAGTGAATAAATGCCATGGATCAAATTAATTCCCTGACATTTAAGGAGTCCTAATTTTTTTGGTTAGGACCAATTTTCCAATGGGTGAATGGGTCCTTATTAAGTTCCTTGAACTAAAATTTTGATATTTTTTTGGCAAAATTTCAATCTCGCAAATTCAAATTTCACATGTCAACTTTTAGGATCTGATAATTGGAAAATTAGATAGGATGCCTATACAAATAAGTCTCACATTCATTTTACATTAGAAAATAAGCAAGAATGAGAAATTCACATGAGATGAAGCATTCATATTCAAGAGCAAGGAGAATAATTCAAAAGTGAAGTCTTGGAGCATCATTTGAGTTGTTTTTCGAGGTCTTTAAGATCCTTTTGTTATCAAAATCAAGCATTGCTAAATGATTGATGATAGTTGCCTATAGAGGATCATGATGGATTCTAGGTTTTGGGAGATGCATGAGACATTCAACCAAGCATAATGAATTGTTTCCTAACTGACTTTGTCTTCTATTATCTCTCTACTTTTAGCCTAAAGAAGGTATAATATGATTTTTGGCTTATTAAGGTTATTTGAGATCTCCTAAAGTAGGTCTTCATCATTGTGCACGTTCATTTAGGGATCCTATTCTAACACACTTGAGTAGGGTTTTATTGCATTATTTGTTCTTAATATTAGACACACTTAAGGTTAGGATTACACACAAATTTCATGTTTCAGATCTATGTTCTTCATCTAGGTTTAATTATGAAACTTGGGGTTTCAATGAGGCAAACCCCTATGCACCAACAAACAATTTTATTTTATTTTCACATTTTTTATAGACTTGGATACAGGAGTGGAGGTATCAAGTTACAAGAAGGAATTGTAGGTCTCAAGCTTCATTTTTAGATTCAGAGTTTTTTAGAAAAGCCTATCAAGACCCATTCACCCTAGGGAAAATGAGTCCATGTTTAGCTTGCAGGAACAAAAACTTTTAAAAGGTGCACAACATTTATTCCTCTCAGTTAGCTATTTCTAGTATTAGATCAACCTCCACAAATACATTAGGAACTATAAGCTTCCTAATGTCATAGGTTCATAAGTGACATGTTGGATGCTTTACCAATCGTCGGTTGAAAGCGTATAGGAAGAGCTCCCATCCACTCTATGGTACTCAAAATTCTCCAATTCCCTTTGCCAAATCCTACAGATGATTTGTCAGCACACCCTATCCTATAGGTCTTTTCCCTACTGGCTTTACACTAGGAAGTGTTTCTTGTGGGTCACCCTCCATGAAATAGGTAAAGTCCCTCTTGACTTCTTTTTCTTCTCTGATGCCTCTGAGACCTCTAGCTTTTGTGTTTTACCCTTAACCTTTTCCTTTTTAGGTTTAGCCTTTAGCTTAGATTACTCACCAACTTGACTCATAATGATGAAATTATCAGAGCTAGGGTTCTATAGGTTTGAATTTAAAGGGTAGGGCTATTTCTTTGCAGGGTTCAGCTATGGATTTTGCAACCAACCCTACTGGTATTTTCCCTCAAACAGACTAGGGTCTATATTTCATCTTCTCAAAATTCAAAAAAACAAATTGTAAAATCCCTAGGTTACAATTTCCTTTTGCTAATACCAGTTTTCCCTCAATTCTAACCCTATTGGAAAATCCATAGAAAGAAGTAGAAAATTTTAACTTACCTAGGAACCCTAGCTTTTTTCTCTTTGAATTCACCTTTTTGGAGTCTCGTATTTGTGCTCTCCTTCAAATTCTTACGAAGATGTGAAAACAAATAACTCAACGTTTTATGATCTCCAAAGACAAGCAAATACACCATTAATGGTGAGAGACATCTCTTGCAAGCGAATAGGAGTGATCTGACACTTAGTCGTTCATATTTAAATTTCCACCATTGATCAATTTATTTTAAAAATGATCAATAGTGATCCATGCTCATTGTACATCTCCATTTTCTTTTTGGTACTCCATCATGAATCCACAATTTGAACATTTCATGTGATGCATTGAGATGTCATCACGTGGCTGCTTTAAAACTTACTACCAATTCCACAAGTGAAGCCATCACACATTGCACATCATCTCTAGCATGATAAAATGAAACCATGATGTGAAGATTCCTCACAATGAAAGGAATATTCCCAGGAATATATTCATTCAACAATTGCTCATTTCCTTTAGTCTTTTCATGTTTGAAAATATAACTACTATTTATTGAAACCACACAATGAAAGAAAAGCATAAGCCTTTCATCGCTCATCACTTTTTCCTTATCTTTTGAAAAATGCAAACTAAAATACACAAGATGTATGTGATGAACTTGTAAGATGACACCTATTGATCGAATATCCTTTCAACATATTCATTCCTTCTCCTTCTTTATAGTAGCACATCGTACGTCATGTTTTTGATATGATCTTTCCAATGCAGAAACGTGATACAATGGAGTTACACGATGTGTTGACACGTATCGAGCATCTTTGAGTATATTTCGTATTTGCTTTTATCATCCATCACACATCGCTCATAGGTGTTCAGGGGTGAATATGCATTAGCGATGTCAAAGGGTGGAGTGATGATAAAGGATTAATACAAGTGGCATAATCATAGTTTCTTAGCGCATATAGCTCAAAGTTTTAGGAAAGAAAGAATGCAATTAGCAATATGAATGATAGCAGTGATGAAAGAGATTTGAAACATGTATCCCTCATATGGAATCAAGGGACTCATCATGTACCATGATTTAGAAGCAAACTAGTGGTAAGAAAACTACAATGTAAAAACATTAAGCGATGGAGAGGTAAGCATCGTCATCACATATCATTGAAACGGGTTATGAACACATTATCAAAATCCGATATGAAATAACAACATGATGCGAAGAAGACACAAGGTGTCACTCATCGTGCGAAGGGGCTAAGTGGGCATTAATACTTCAACAATGTGAGGGAAGCGAGAGATGAGAAATAATACTATGCATTGTGCATCACAGATATGAAGTCGGTGAGGTGGAAGCAAAGCGTGATGTACATGGGGCACATGATGCATAGAATTAAAGTGAAACCAATTCTACACATGCTTATATTTTGTTTTGAAATGGGGCCACCTAGGTAATATGAGTAACGGTGACTTAAAAAACTCAAAGCATAGATCCAAAACTATGACAAAGAATAAAATTTTCAAGATATCAACCGTAGGAAAATATAATACCACGGACCATGATAAAGGAATTTCATGCAAAGGATTAAATCGATATCTCTATACACAAGGGGTCGGTCAATAAATAGATTCAAATGACTCAAGTAGTAACTTAGGAAAATGGAGACCGACAATACCAAGTCAAATGAAGAAATAGACCAAAATAACACAAGGGACTAAGGTTTTATATGAAAGGTTAATAAACCCTAACCAATGGAAAACCACTACAAACCTAGTAATCAATTAGATATTGATTTATAATCAAGGGAATAAAAGCTTTTTTTTTAAGGGTTCCACAAGTGGCTTCGATTGGGGATGCATGCCTCTCGTGGGCATGGAGAGATTCCATACATCTCCTAGTGAAGCAGGCTAGTAAAGATAACCAAAACTAGGGAACTTCTCGGACAAAGCAAACAAACCAAAACCAAAACCAAAAGCACACCAAACCTATATACACAATAGACATAAAAAAACACCGTACATGGAAAAGAGCATATCTCAAGAGAAGTATGGCTCAAGAATTGTCCATGTACTGGCAGTTCAAGAAGTTCGCTAGTTAAGCTTTGGAGGAAATACGAGTCTTCACCATGAGTATTACTAACCAGGTAATGGCCCGACCATACAGCATCAAACTTCCCACGCTTTCCCTTATCTTGAGACCTGGCATTCCATATTAATACCATGCTCCCAACCTCAAATTTCCTTGGAGAAGCACTTTTGTCATACAAATTCTTAACTTTTAACTACAACTTTTCATTCTTATTTTAAGCTTCTCTCCTTATCTCATCCACTTCTATTAAAGAATTAATCTTGTGTTGCATGTCATCACACATGTCATCATCATACTCCTAGATAAACTTATACATTTTCATCAAATTATTTTGTGGTAACCTTACAGCTATGCCATAAACAAAATCAAATGGAGAGTATCATGTTGCAAGATCTTAACTATCACCTTGTCTAACCACAATGCCAACTTCAATTTAGATTCCCAAGCCCTTCTATTTTTTTCTATTATTTTCTTAATAATATTCATTAGGCTTTTTTTACTTGACTTAGCTTGGCCATTTCCTTGTGGGTGGTATGGAGAAGAGTAAGATGTTTGAATCCCATATTTATTATAGAAGTTTTTGAACTCATCAAACCTGAAACACATTTAATTATCTGAAACAATTTTTCTAGCACCCCAAATTTGATCAATATGTTATCCAATAGGAAATCACTCACCACCTTACTTGTCATCTTCTTAGTGGAGATTACCTCCACCCATTTTGTGAAGTATTCTATGGCAACTAAAATCCAAGAGCTTCCTCCATTTGATTTTTTTGAGACTACCCCTATAAAATCAATCCCACATTGTTGAAAGGGTGCTTGGATTGAAATAGGTCTTAATGGAAAGTTCCTTGAGAAATTGAGTTTTCTAGAGAAATTTTGGCATGCATCATATGCCTTCACCATCTTGTGGGAATCCTTAAACATTCTAGGCCACCAAAAAAATGCTCTTCATATTTCATGAGTAGTTATCTTTTCCATATAATGACCACCACACACTCCACTATGCATCCCAATCAAAAGCTTCAAGGCTTGTGCACCATAAACACATTTTAACAAAACCTCATATGGTTTCCTCCACCATAATTCCTTATCAATAATAACATGTTAATTTCTTGCAGTTTTAGAGTTCTCCTTTCATTATCTGTTAATCTTTTAGGGCATTGCATTGTTTGTAGGTATTGGAAAATACGCCTATACCAATCATAAGTCTACATATCACAAATTAGTGACACATATCTATATTACACTTGATTAATTTGGTTATCTTCTAAATTTGTTTCAGCCATTAGTTTTTTCTAAATGATGGCCTCTTACTAGCTTGGTAATGTGCACATCAATGTTAAAATCCTGAATTCTATTTATCCATGTACATCTTCTACTCGTGACCTCTTGTTGGGTGAAGATGTCTTTGACTACAGCACTGAGAACATAAGTAATGACTGTAGGTCCCACAAGATAAGGACTTTGAATATTTTTATTGCTTTAATAACCAATGTATATGCTTTCTTCTCTATCATGTCATACTTTAGCTTTATAGCTTGTAATGACTTGTTGAGGAATGCAATTGGCTATTCAGAACCTTCTTCATTCTTTTGAAATAATACTATAGCAATTGTATGGAATGAGGCAAAAGAGAAAATTTGAAGTGGTTTAGAAAAATATGGAGTCTTAAGAACTGGAGCCTTTTTAATTGCCTTAATACTCTAGAATGATTTACTTGGCTCTTCACTCCAAATCACTTTCTCACCTTTCTTAAGAATTTTGGATATAGGGCAAGTGATCTTTGCAAAGTTAGTGAAAAATCTTCCTAGGAAGTTAATCTATCCAAAGAATGATTGAATTCCTTTAACATTCTTTGGCTATGGGATCTTATCTATCATAGCTACACGTTCAGGAACAATCCTTATCCTTCTTTGGAAACAATGCGCCCAAGCAATTTCCCTTCCTTTACTCCAAAAAAAAAAATCTTGGGGTTTAGAGATATACCATACTCAATTGCTTTACCAAATATCTTTTCTAAGTGCATGTACTGAGATTCTTCTTTCTTATTGTATGTTGCTCGATCATCCTAATACCTAGCTAGAAAAATGTCAATGAAGTAAGCAAAGGCTACATCCATTCCCTTTGAAAAGTAGCACCTACATTTGTCAGGCCATAAGGCATTCTGACATTCAAATATGTGCCCCAAGGAGTGGTAAATGTAGTCTTGTACTACTCAAACTCCTTAACCTTTACTTGGTTATAACCTAAAAAACCATCCATCATAAATAAGATTTCATAGCTAGTTACCTTTTGTAACATGGCATCCATGTTGGGTAATGGATAATTGTCCTTAAGGGATGACACATTCAGATTTCTAAAGTGTAGACACAACCTTATGTCACCATTCTTTTTTCTCATTGGCACCAAATTAGATGCCCATGTTGAATGTTTAATGGGTTTGATAATTCTAGTGTCCCTTATTTTAACACATTATTCTTGCATTTTTGGCACTAGTGTTGGGTTTATTGTCCCTTGTTTATTTCTAAAAGTCTTTGCATCAAGTTTCAGAGGGATTTCAAGTTGGAATAAATCCTCATTATAGGCCTTTAAGTCATCATAAGACTAGACAAACACATTCATGTATTTCCTAAGCAATGCAATAAACATTGCTTTGAACTGTGGCTTCATCTTCTTGCCTACATGAACTTTCTTTGCATCATTTTTTGTGTTAAGGTTTACTTCTTCTAATTCTTCCCTATGCATGGATGTCTGTTTAACATTGGTCTCATCAATACCAACAAAGAACCTCTCCAAATCCACTAGGCCCTTTGGGATCTTATTTGTCTTCAACTAAATGACCTCATTTCCAAATATTGTTTCATTTCCATCCACAACTTCAACAAATGCTCCAAATTCAATTTCTTGATTTTCATATTGGCGAATGCAGTGCAAGAATTTTAGAATATCCCCATCATCATTGAACACCTACCATCTCTATATGTTATCAGGAATTGAGAACCTAGTTTTCACTTCCACCTTGGAAATTCCTGCAAATGTTATGTCATCTAGCTGGAGTGCAATATTTACTAGTAAATCTACTACTTGATTTTTTCCTCGCTCCAACCAGTCAATACCTGAGGAATCAAATTGTTCTATGGAATCCCAAACAACATTCCTATACTGCTTTAGTCTTTTATTTTCTGATGCAAAATTTGATGTAACTTTGGATATAAACAATTTAGAATCACCAATCACTTTCATTTTCTTTACAGCATATTTTTCAAGTAATCTTAATCCTAGCAACATGGCTTCATACTCAAGAACATTGTTTGTTCATCCAAACAATATTGAGAATGAAAAATTGAACATTTTTCCATTGGGAGAGATTAGAATCACCCCTACACCTAACTCCTCCTTTGATAGCTTCATTGTCTCTTTATCTAGAGGTTTAGGTTGCTTGTAATCCTCTTCATGCAACTCTTCAATCCTGAAGTTGTCAATACTAGTGTCAACTGAGTGTATCTTATCATCAGGAGTGTCAAATTCTATCATATGTGGGAACCTAGATTCCCTAGATAGTTTGACATCTTTTCCATCTATTGGGAATGTGGCATATGACATATCACATTTCATACTACCTCCCATATATGCACCCCACTTCCTAGATAATAGCATTTCATAATTTGGTGTGATATCCACCACAGTGATACTCATTGTGAATTCCTTATTAGGAAAATTAGTAAGTTTGTAGGGGACATCTTTGATTACCCCAATAATAGGTACCTCCCTTGAATCCATGGCATAAAATTTTCCATAAGCACTATTAACATTTAACCCCATCTCTTTCATAATCTCAATTGGAATGATATTAGATGAAGCTCTTGAGTCTATCATACAATTTATCAACAACTTCCCTTCAACAATTAGGGTTGCATAAAATGGATCTACTTGGTTGGTACAAGCAATGATAGTGGTACCCAAGTAGATCTGAGGGATCTTAGTGATTTCTCCCTCTACATCCTTCTCTTTTAATTCATTTCTACTCAGTTTGGGTGGAGTAGACACCACTTGTTCATTATAAGTTGTAACCATGCTATTGATAAGGGTGACTACCTTTTGCTTATGTTCATCAATTTTCATCATCTCAAACAAAGGTACACTGACCTTGACTTGTGAGAACAATTGGAACATGTCTACAAAAGTATATTTGGGAATATCATGAAATATCATACCTTTCTCGTCAACCTTTTCTTTTTGTTTCTCACATCTTTGTTCAACCTCTGTCTTATCTTCCTTATTTTCTTCCTTACTGATTTGGTTTTTTGCTTTTTCCTTGATAACTGGGAAAATTATTTCACTATCCACCATGGTTGTATCACCCTTCTTGTCCCAAATTTTACTTCCCTTATTATCTTTGACTTTGGATCCATTTACCTTACCCTCTACTTTTGACACCTTGTTGTATGTATTCTATTATTTAATAAACATGCTTCCTACCAAACCTTTATCAACATTAACAAATCCATTCTTGAAATGTTAATTGTTTCTTTCTTTTATAACTAAGGCATCTATCATTAGTTTAATATCTTCATTGGATGGTCTTCCAAGACATATTAGGCTCATCAGTTTCTAGAGTGCAAAAATTATAATCCTTTCCAATATCTTCATTAGAGAGGACTTGTTGTAGGTATGCACTTTCTTTGTATCTTTGATCATCTATATCAATTTCATGAGATTCTTTAGAAGAAGAATACTCCTTGTCAACAAAATCATATCTGCTCATAAGGGCATTTATCTCATCACTATGATCCTAAGATGGATAGTAATCAGTTGATGTCATTTGTTCTTCCTCCAAGGACTGTGCAACTTCACATTGGTGAGGGGAATGTACCAACTGATAGGAGACACACCATGGAACCCCATCCACAAAGTTAGCAAATTTTTTTTGCAATGGGTCAGGTGGAACTTGACCTTGTTTAGTTTTCTAGTTATTATGCATTATCTTACCATTATTCCAATTTGTTTTATATGGAAAGTATTGTAATCTTAGTGGTTTCTCATTTCTTCGAAACTTGGGCTTGCCATTTGATAACCCCTTTTCTTGCTTGGCGATTCTTTAGTTCAAAACCTTCATTGAATTAATAATCTTATCTAATTCTTCTTCAACTGAAGACCCCTTTTGTGTGGTTCCCTTATGCTTTTTAAGCTTCTTCAATATTTTAACATTATCTCTTCTCCCTACCTTACATGAAGCTCTTCTATTACTCCCAATGTGTAATGCAATTTTGAAGGAATCCCTTAAAGTTTGAGGGTCCTTGTCTCTTAGGTGATAACTCATCTTTGAGTCAAAATTATTGCAATAATTAACCAAGCACACTTGATCATTTGGCCTTAATTCAAAAATTATTATATTCATTAATTTCTAAAATATAGTGTTGAAGTCAGAAACCAATCCATTTAAACCCTTGGAGATGTTAAATTCACTCAACATAAGTCTTGGATCATTTTTGTCACCATATTTCTCCCTAAATAATCTCTTGAACCTCCCAAGCACCAAATACTTTCAATAGGTAATATTTTGTAACAATCTCTAGCATCCTCAGTGAGTGGTTTCATAAACAACTTCATTATTACATCCTTGTTTTCCACTTCTAAGTCATCCATAATATTTTTGAATGACCTTAGGTGGTCTTCTCCATTGATTGTGTTATTGCAAAAAAATATAACAAGCACATTCCTTATGTCAGCCAAGAGAGTATTAGGATGATCAAGTATCCCAATAAAGCATAGTTGTCTATACCTATCAAATTGCATTTTTCTTCTAGTAAATTAATATCTTCCACCACCTTGACCAAAATGGGATCCACCACTACCTTGACCTCCTCCAACACCATTTCGATTAGTAATATTATTTCTACATTGGGTGTTCTTTCCTCCACCTTCACTAGGAATACTCCCACTAGATTGGGTATTTTGTGGTTGTGAAATAGGAATTGAATGACTAGATGTGGAAGTGATGTTCATACCTATGATTTGTGTTTTGGAATGAGGTGGATTCTAAGAGCTATATGTTTGGGGATTAGGAATTCATGACTTTAGGAAAGAAATCTTCCTTTCCATTTCTACGTTTGTAGCTAGAATATGCATCTTATACCATTCCCTTTGTAACTGTTCATTTTCTAATTGCAATTTTAGAATTGCAAGGTCAAGGATTGTACTTGTAGGTATAGTAGTGGATGTGATGTTTGTATTTATAGTAGTGGTTGTAGCTTTATTTTTACCTATAGGTATTTTCCCATTATCTACAAGTTGGGATTTCTAAGTATAATTAGGAGGATCTAAAACTTTAGCTGTCACAATTTAGAATTTGTGTATGTACTTGTGGTTGTTGTTCCAATAGGGATATTCACCTTAAGATGATCAATATTTGGGGTCATGACAGGTTGGTAAGTGCTAGTAGGAGTGAGATCTTCATCCACCATTTACCTCATTCTTTGTACTCTTCTCCTTAATTGGTCTTTTTCATACATGGAAGCTCTTAGTTTCTCCTCCTTTTCTTTTCTTTGATTTCTATGTAGATTGTCACGTTGTAATGCTTCCTCTTGAAGTTCCACCATATCTTTAATTATATCCTCAACATATTCCAGACTGACATCTAATTTAGAGCATTAAGGAGTGTAGTTTGTCAAATTCACTCCCTCCCTTTGTGTGAAAGTCTCAAGAGTCCTACTTCTAGATCTACCCCTTGGGTTAAAAACCTTATGAATAGTAGAAGCCCCCATATTTCCTCTCCTAGCAGCCAATTTTGGATCAAACTACCTATCTCTAAAGTTCCAAGGCTTAGATTCTTTTGTGACCTTTGGATTAGGAGCTGGATGACTAGTAGAAGTAGGTTGATTAGTGGCAATAGCCTCTTTTACAATGGGATTGTCTTCATTGTTAGGAGGCATACCATACTCATACAAATCATTTTGTATAGCATCATTAGAATTTTAAGATCTTTTCACAAGAGGATTAGTGAACTTACTTGTGTCTACATTCTTTGCTTTCCAAGAAGGCTTTGGACCATGAGGTAATTCCTCTAGCTTCTGTTTAGGGTGCTTCTTCATGTGTCTTCTAGTTCCTTTCATTTCTTCAAACAACTCTTACAACTCTTTCTCTCTTTTCTTGAAATCAAAACACACTAGCACAAGAGACTTCAAAGTCACCACCAACTTAATGGGAGATTAAAAATATTATGATAAGTCCTCAAGAGAAAATATAAATGTTGAGAAAATTTGAACACAACCTAATGGGAAACAACAAAGATACTTAGATCTTGGAATTATGGAAATCAAACTCAACCTATGATGAGAAATTTGATGAAATTGTTCTTCATACTACAAAGAACAATGTAAATAATTGACTTTGACTATGTATGATCAAGAACTAGAGACTCTCAGACAAGCTTTGTTCCTAGCAGAGTCACCTTTCTAAAGGTGTTTTTGATAAACCAAGATGATCTCATCAATCATCTATGAATTTACCTAATTCAATAGTCAATAATCATGAGGCATTGAAGTCTTCAAGGCTTTCCATCTACACTTTGGTCTCTACAAAACCCAAGAGGGTGATCCCAAATAGTGTTCTTAAGCTCTATTGTGCCATTTTACCTATGAACATTGTAATAACATATATGATCTACAAACAATTGCTTAAAAATTCAAAGAAAGTAAGGATTTGGAAATACCTTTACTCATTAATCATTTCATAAGAAATAGAGAATGGAAAACTTCAAGTCAACATAAATTTTGATAGAAAAGTAAAGATTCATTGATTTTAAATGTAGTTTTCGTGAGAGATCATGAATATGCAACATAAATATAAATCCTAGACTAGTTCCTTAACCTAGGGTATGGAGTCTAATTTAACATAAACCATGATGAACAACATCTTAAAACCTAGCATCAAAGAGCTTCTACAACACTATATCATAGTATTATACCAGATTATTTAGGACCAAAATTTATTATCTTATCCTTGTATTCAAATTATATAAATCTATGATTCTATCATAGTGATTTAACTAATTCATTGAATCAAAACAAAGATAAAACCATACATTCATTGGAACATAATGAAGATCATTGAAAAGACCTTTGATCAATTTTATTGATAATTCATATAAAGAATACACAAGGAGAGAATCGGCTTGAGAATTATGCCATTCATATGTTCAAATGCTAACATTATCATATAGAATTAAACTTGCAAAAAATAAAGACTCAAAACCTAGATACAGACTCCACTTCTATTCTATGCATTGCCTATTACAAAAATTCTTTAGGATATCAATCAACAACCCCCGTCAAATGGCCTTGAATACCCTTTTACAAAAGAAATGGAGCAAAAAAAGCTTGAGGACAATTGACACTTGTCATATTTTATTTTTATAATTACAATTGCATTCCAAAATACTGTTATATTTGTAATCCATGAGGGGGAATATCCAGATGAGACAGAAACCATTTTCATTTGTTGGTGAAGATATTTCCCACCTTCCAAAAGGAACTTTGGCTAAAGAAGATATTCTTTCCACAAGCAAAAAAGTCCCTTCACGTGCTTCAAAATTGTAGGATGCAAAGCATAAAAATAAGAAAGGAGAAAAGAATAAGGAAACTTCCATGTTAGCATCGTGTTTCATCAACTTTCAAACCTAAAGGAGAAAATTTTATCAATACTTTATCCAAGGCTTAATCTATAAATTTTCCAAGCCATACATTTTAATCCTCCTCAGTGAGCCATTCAGTATCCAACAATTTATGCACTTTGGAATTATGTAGATTGTGCATGACATCAATTAGTATCCTGGCCTCTTTGACAAACACATCCATATTCACCTCAATCTTGGTCAGATCATCAATAGCATTATTAAAAATTGTATAATCATTTAGGAGATAACATCCTTAAAGTAAAGGAGCAAGTTTCCCATGCCTTCTTTCTATGTAGTGAAATCCTTCTACACCCCTTCATTAGTTAAGATCTTCAACAATCCCCATCATTCCATTTATCTAATTATCTTTATCTTACCTTGGAGCTATAAGACTAAATTTCTATGTAAAGATGATATTTACCCCAATAGATCAACATCATTTATTAACTCTAGAATATATGTGGGAGAATCAATATCATTCGAGTATGTGTAGGATCATCATGGAAAAAATAGTCCCTTAAGTGGCAAAAAATCTAGAAAAATCAGAGTTAGGAAACTTGACATAAAAATTTGAATAAGTTATCTATATTATTTTAAAAATATGTAAGAATAGAATTTGTATAAAATTGAATGTGGTTTCTAAACTACTAGGTTTATTTAAATATATATATATATATCTATTTGGTGAAAATTTGAAATTTCAATGCAGTAGTACTTAAATTTTAGGGAAAAAATAAGAAGTAGGTGTCTGTCTGACCACCCTAACCACAATAAAATGATAATATTTTTTTTATAAAATTTTAAACATAAGTAGAGGACTCATGTTTGGATGTGATGCATATTTCTTCGTAATTTTTTTCCACGTAAATAATTAATTATGATTTTTTTATTACAACTTTTAAAAAATATAAAAACTCATATGTTTGACCACCTTAACTTGGTCAAAACTTCATGAAATTCATTTTTTTTTAATCCTATAGTATGTGAAGCATAGAATGTGATGCATGTTTTGGATTTCAAGAACGTGATATTGTTTAAAAGCTAAAGATGTTTTTCAATTAGCGTATCAACCAGGACTTTAGTTGTAATTGAAATAGAAAATGAATAATAATTATTTATTAAATTCAAAGTAAATCATAATTTATATTGGTGGAAATATGAAAATATCCTTTAAAAACCCTTTTCATTTCATCAATTTTTTTGTAAAAAATGGGTCGTCAGCCACATACCCTACAAATACCCATCATATCGCCACTTTTTGGCCCATCATGATCCTGCACATACCCATCGTTCATGTTCGGTACCATTTCCTTGAGAAAACCAACCCTTGTACTCCATTTTCTTCAAACATTTTGGAAAGCATCCTATACTTGAGTGTACCTTTGGTGGGCTTCATTAATAATTTTATACACATTCCAAACATTATCTAGCTTATACACAAGTTGAGAAACCCTATATCTTACAACATCATCAATTATATATGCTACAAATTTTGAAGTTTCTACCTTGGCCTTCTTTACATTCTTCTTTTATATTTGCAACTCTTCCTTCAAACTCTTAATTCTAAGAGATAAGGTCTCTCTATCCTGTGATGATAGTTTAGAATTGTAGTGTAGGAAAAAGAATCCCTTTTTCACACTTAATTTGGGAATAATTAACAATAAGATGAGCCTAATGTTACCTTAAGTTAGTGTTGTAATATGTTTTTCATAATCACACTAAGTTTAGGGTCCTTTTTAATAAATATATTTAATTGTTCCTTATTTAGGGTGTTGTAAGGTGTACCTTTACACTTTCACACTAATCTAGGGCTTTATTAATTAAATGAGGTAAATTTCCTTAATTGGCCCCTTTAATTCAAATCCAAGCCTAATTAGTTGTAAATTTTGAGGGATTAAACCTGACATTCATAAATGCCATTTCATAACACTCAACTTTTGAACATGCATGTCCTAGGTAAGTCACCAAGAACCCATTCGCCATAGGGTGAATGGGTCCTCACTTAGTTCTAGGAGCATTATTTTATATAACATTTCACCTTATCTGATGTGTGTCCTAGATAAGTGGCCTAGGACCTGTTTTCACTATGGAAAGCGGGTCCTCACGTAGACCTATGACCCCTCTTTGAAATATGTTATTGGTGGTATTTTAATGATTTCAAATCTATAATTCGATGTAATCTTGTGATATTTGAGTTTCAGGAATTAATTTTAAGATATCTATAAATACAAGGTTATTTCTCTTAGTTTCACCTAATATTTTCAAGAGAGCACATGGATCATTCAAGTGAGCATTATCAAGAGCATTCAAAAGCATTTCTAAGGCATTCAAGAGTAGAAAATTGAAGATTACTATAGTAATCAAGATTCCATTGTCATATCAAATATGTGTTGCATCATGCATGTGATTTGAGCTAATATGGTGATGTAGTGTTCAAGATCAATCAAGCATATCAAAGACATTGTTTCACATCAAGTTTCATAATCAAGATCTACATTCATTGAGGCCACTTCATGCTAGTTTGTAGATTTATCCAAGGTTCAAATAAGGTGTGGTGATATGTGACATTGTATTTGTTCATTGATCATTTCTTTCATGCTTTTATTCATTTCAAGGTTTAATTACCAAAATAGGGTTTGGCCAAGGAAAACCCCTATTCCCTAAGAAAACAACATTTTTCTCTCTTTGATGTGTGATTGCAAGCTTTAGGTTGAAGATCATTTGGAGAGAAAAATTGGAGAAAGTTGCAAAGTGTTCCAAGTTGCAAGAAAAGTTGTCAAAACATAGAAATTGATCTACATGTTTTATTTCCAGCTTTTTGACAGTGACCAACTGGAATCTGGGAGTGCAAACATAAAAGAACATAACCCAAAAATTGATTCATAGGAGCCCTAGCTAGGACCCATTCACCATAGGGTGAAGGAGCCCTTAGTGAGGTCTAAAAAAACATCTTTGGTGATAGGTAAATGACATTTTACCCTTTCTAGATCTGCATTTTGATAGTTAGTACTATTAGATTTTAGGTTTTTCATCCTGTAATACATATTTTGAATGAAATTGGAGAAATAGGTATGTCATAATTGTTTCATTTTTCACACCGTTTCCCCCTATTTTTCTATGTTTCAATAAGTATGAGTTGGAGGTGGAAAATTCATTTATGTTGGATTCACCTAGGAAGCAATAGCTTTCACCCTATTATATTCATCTAAGAGCCTATTGAACTTGTCCAATAATCTATTATATCTCTCTTGAGATATCTGTGCACTATCTACACTCAATATTGTTGCATGTACTATTAGTTTTTCAACCTATGTTAGAGTGATCTCCAAAGCTCTTTTAATCATAACAACACCCATGATTTCTTCAATAGATCTCATGACTTCGAGTTTCCCATACTTCATGTCCTTTCAACCAAATCGATAAAGTATGTAACTTGGGACTAAATCTAGAGCAAAACACTTTATTATCATAATTTTCTTTGGAAATGGAAACCCCTAAATCATTCCTTATGGCATATAAGGAAATTGTTGAAGTGAGGTCTCATCTAGGTAAAAATAAAATACCACTATCTCTCACCAACATTCTTCCTTCAACGGGAGTAATTGCAACAATTTTATACATTATTTTTTCCTCTTCCCTTTTCTCAACCTCCTCTTGCAATCAGGGGTCTACTTTTTCCTTAGTATTTTCAATCCTTTCTTTGATATCCTAGCTCTTGATCTGAATTATAAATTATTTGAATTCCTTGTTTTGGAGAAAAGAATCATCATTCATGAATTGTCTACATGTGTTTACTCTCACATCATCATCAACTTCCTAATCATACTCCCACTGCACAATTCTAACATCTAGAATAAAAGGATAAAAAACATCATTTATTACAAGGGAGGAGAACCTTTTTTCCACCTATTCTTTAGTAGGAATATGGTCTATTGATTGTTCTTGAATTTCATCTCCCCTTATTTGTTCTATTTCATAATATTCAGCTAGGGCATTAACCACTGGTTCTTCACCTATCTCCAATGGTTTCCTTTGAGTTCCATGAGATGATGATTGAGTTGGATGGCTTCTTATTCTTAGATCATGCCACTCCTTGGTAATCTTAGCCTTTTCTTCATCCTCTTTAACTTTCTCAAAGAAATTTCCATTCTTATGTACATGCGCTCAACAATGTCATAGCTTTCTCATAAGGATCTTTAACTTCAACATAAGGGATAATATAGAAAGGATTCTTTTTCAATATTTTTTCTTTTGTACCATATATCATCATCCATTCCTTCTTTCTCTCCGCAACAAAAATATTTGAGGGGAAAAAAAAAATACATCCTTAGTGTAGACAATGTGATGGTGAAAACCAAACCTTCCTCTAGCCTTCCTCTCCTTACTAATAAATCCTTTCGGATCACAATTTCTTACAACATTCATTTTCATTATGAGATTATTCAACATTGTGCCAAATTTATTATAACCATCCTTTGATGTAACAACAAAATAAGAAAAGGAAAATTGTCCAGCTATCAGAGAACCCTTCCCAGCATCCTTTAAGTTCTCTTTGTCCTTGGCATCTAATTGACACATTATCTCCATGAATGCTAACTGATCAGAAACATAAACTGGAAAATAGTGGGGCTGCACCTTGGATCCATAAATTCTAATTACAATATAATGAGAATGTAGGCATCAATCACCCCAATTATGGTCATACCTTGTACCCTCCCTAAAATCCAATGGTCTCAGGTTCCTTAATACTTCTAGAAATCCTATATATAGGTTTAAAACTTAAACTCTCCAAAAAACCAAGCTTGAAACCATTACATAATGGAACATAATTGGACTCTAGGCAGTTTTGATCCCAAATATGAGTCCACATTTGCACAAGTAAATCATTATCTTTCTCATCCTTCTCTCTTAATTTCATGAAATTCCTCCAGACCTTTTGGCCCATCCACAATAGCATATGCATTAGAAAAGAATAATGTTTAAAACTCAAGGGAGGCCTTGCATCTTTAAATTACACTAATTCCTTATGGATTTATTCTGTAATATAGGCCACATAATAAAAACCTTTGTTTGAGTGTTTGTTCTATATATAGATATGGCCATGAACATCATAGGAACATTCATCTTTACATCATATTTTCTCCCAAGGACCTGACACAAACCATAAAATTAAGAATTCTTGAAATAGTCCTCCAACTCATCATAGTCAAATGGTTCCATCTACCTTTGTGTGAACCATACATCCCTTTTATTCTGACCCCTTCTTTTGTGCCTTGGTAGCACATTTCTTTTGTATCCATACTTATCCTTCTCATATTCTTGATTTAATGCAACAAAATTTATTGTGACAGTTGAAGAAGGATTTAGCTTGAACACCTCCACTACCTGACTTTTGGAAATGTCTAATAGGGGAGATCCATTTATGCTCTTGATAACCCTATCCTAATGATCATAGAATTTAGCTATTTCCAATATCAAATCAACCTCCACAAATACATTAGGAACTATAAGCTTCCTAAGGTCAAATTTCCATAAGTGACATGTTGGACGCTTTGCCAATCTTTGGTTGAAAGGATATATGAAGAGCTCCCATATGCTCCATGGTATTGTATTTCTCCTATTCCACTTGCCAAATATTGGAAATGATCTATCAACACACCCTCTCCTATAGGCCTTTTCCCTATTGGCTTTGCACTAGGAAGTGTTTCTTGCGGGTCACCCTCCTTGAAATAAGTAAAGTCCCTCGAGACTCATTTTTTCTTCTCTAATGACTTTAAGGCCTTTGGATTTTATGTGTTAGCCTTAACCCCTTCCTTTAGGTTTAGCCTTTGGCTTAGACTGCTCACTAGCTTCGCTCATATTGAAGAAATTATTAGAGTTAGGGTTCTCTAGGTTTGGATTCAAAGGCTAGGGTTATTTCTTCATAGGGTTTAGTTATGGATTTTGCAACTAACCCTACTAGTATTTTCCCTCAAAAAAACTAGGGCCTATATTTTATTTTTTTACAATTAAAAAAAAATTGTAAAAACCCTAGGTTACAATTCCCTTTCGCTAATATGAATTTTTCCTTGATTCTACCCTATTAGAAAATCCACATCGAGAAGTAGAGATTTTGACTTATGTGGGAATCCTATCTTTTTTTCTCTATATTCACTTTTCTGAAGTCTCATCTTTGTCTTCTGCTTCAAATTCTTAGAAATATGGTGTAATAATTAATAACTCAACTCTTTATATTCTTCAAAGATAAATAGATACACAATTAATGGCAAGAGACGACTTGCACGAGCGAGCATGAGTGCTCTGACACCTATCCATTCATGTTTAAATTTCCACCATTGATCAATTTATTTCAAAACATGATCAACAGTGATCCACACTTGTTACACATCTCTATTTTATTTTTGGTACCCCACTATGAATCCACGAATTGAACATATGGTTTGATGCATTGAGATGTCGCCAAGTGGTTGCTTTAAAAAGTATTGTCAACTTCATAAGTGAAGCCATCACACAACGGATCTGGCTTAATAAAATGAAACTGCAATGTGAAGAGTCCTCACGATGGAAGGAATATTCTTGAGAATATCCTTCATTCACCCATTGTTGATTGCTTTTAGGCTTTTCATGTTTGAAAATACAACAATGATGTATTGAAAACACGCGATGAAAGAAAAGCATAAGCCTTTCATCACTAATCGATTTTTCATTTTCTTCAAAAAAATGCAAACCACAATACATAGGATGTATGTGATGCACTTGTAAGATGACACCTATTGATCAGAATATCCTTTTGGAATATTCCTTCCTTCTCCTTCTTTACAGCAACACATAGCGTATTGCATTTTTAATATGATATTTTCAATGTAGAAATGTGATACAATGGAGTTTCATGATGTGTTGGCATGTATCGAGCATCTTTGAGTTATTCTTTATTTCCATTTATCACCCATCGCACATCGCTCATAGGTGTTTGGGGATGAATATGCATTAGTGATGTGAAAGGGTAGAGTGATGGTACAAGATTAAGACAATTATCATAATTATAGTTGCTTAGTGCTTATTGCTCAAAGCTTTAGGTGAGCAAGGGTGCAATTAGAGATATGAAGGATAGCAGCGATGAAAGGGATTTGAAACACATGTCCCTCATATGGAATCATATGGAATCAGTGGACTCATTTTCTATTATGCTTTACAAGAAAAACAGTGGTAAGAAAACTGTGATGTTAATACATTAAGCGATGGAGAGGTTAGCAAGGTCATCACATATCACTAAAATGGGTTATGAATGCATTAGAAAAATGTGATATCAAAGAACCATGTGATGCAAAGAAAGCAGAGGCATCACTCATTGCATGAAGGGGTTAAGCCAACATCAATACTTCAACAATGTGAGGGTAGTGAGTGATGAGAGAATACTATGCATAGTGCATTACAGATATGAATCTAGTGAGATGGAAGCAAAGCACGATGTACATGGGGTATGCGATGGACAAAACTTAAGTGAAAACAATTTCACACATGCTTATATGTTGTTTTGAAATGGGTTTGCTTAGGTAATATGGGTAATGATAACTTAACAAATTCGAATCATAGATCCAACCTAGGATAAAGAATACATATTTCTAGATACTAAGCATAGGAAAACATAATACCATAGACCATGATAAAAGGATTTTCATGTAAAGGAGTAAATCAGTATCGCTAGACACAAGGGGTCGGTTGACAGATGGATTCAATAGACTCAAGTAGTAACTTAGGAATCTAAAGACTAAGAATACCAAGTCAAATGAAAAAATAGACCATAAACCCTAACTAATGGACAACAAATTAATACCTAGCAACCAACTAGATATGGATTTAAAATCAGGGGAACAAAAAGGTTTTTTGAGGGGTTCCACCAAACTCCCCTACATAGGGCTTGGGGATGTTATTTTCCAACAACAATGCCATGAACCATGAGATAACATCTATGTTTGCACGGTAGTTTCTCACATAAGAGACAAAATATATGCCCAACACCCACTTAAACATAGTGATGATTAGGTGGTTCTTAGTTTTCAAAAGGCGCTTAATCCTCATGTTTGTTACCTCTCCTACAAAGGCTACTTAGCTCTTCCTACCTATAAACCTAATTAGAGTACCCATACCTATCAAATGTAGAAAGAAATATTACAAAATGATGAATGCTTTTTATGAAGTTCTTTTTATCATTTTTTTCCCTTTTTGGGTGCTCCACATAAAAATCCTAGTGTTCATGTGTTACGTGATGTTGGAATTTTTTCATGTTTACTTTCATTTTTGCAATTGAATATGCTATAAGTATTGGATGTTTAAATTTTTGAGTGGTTTAAAAGAATATTAATTCACCCGCCTTCTCAGTATTCCGAGTGTTCAAAAATTACCCCTATAGATAACTAATAACATTGTCAAGAATTTTATAAGCATGCATGGGGTATTGTCCCAATGATCTAATAAAACCTATAGATGTGCCATTTAAAGCATATTTTCTTCTTATACTATAATATGGACTTAAGAATATTGGAACAAATCATAACTTTAGTTTACAAAGAGAAATGAATATTAATAATGGAATAAATGAAAACAATATAGCTTATATCTTTCTAAATTCTATTATAATCTCAATCATGAAATCGTACCAAATCTAGGTATTTAGTTGGAGTTCTTTTCCAATCACCCAGCAAGACCATCATATTCCACGCTTCTTAGGATCTATAATGAAACTAGAAAATATGTTTAATAATATCTTGTTCTCGATAGAGTAGGAAACAAGGATTTTCAATTCCAAAATGAGATAATTAGGATCCAAGAGAAAGACCTTGAAAAATAAGAAATCAAGGAAAATGAGAAAGATTTGGTGCTAGGATTGTAGCTGAAATAGTCTAAAATCTACAGTTCTCAATGCCCAAACAAGACTATAGATTCCATCTATTATTGAACTGAAAAACCATGGAAATATGAGGTGAAAATCAAGAATGACCATTACAATGTTTGTGATTATGAAATGAATGTCTAAATACCATTTCCAATATTTCTATATTAGGAATTGAAGGTTCTAATCCCAATTTTGTGAAGCATATATTGGATCTGAAAATGAACCTATAATTTCCTGATAAGTCACAATATCTTGATTAGAGAGCCTAAATTTCACCTTGGATTCTAGCAAATAAAAACTTCTTTTTGTAGAACCCCAATCCTAGACCTGCACAAACATAAGAAATAAACACAATGTTAGATCAAATGCAAGTGAGAATCAAGATTCCCCATGAAATCTATTTAAATTATAAAGAACAAGAAATGAGATGAAGAACATAAACAAACATAAAAAAAAAGTTATCAAATCCTATTCAATGCAAAGCTAACTCTTGATCCCATGGGGGAATTGGTGCCAATTTGATGTGGAAATTGGCCCTTTCCCAACTCCTTTGATGCAATGTTGATGAGTGGTCCACTTTGTTGAAGATTCAATTGAGCTCCATGATGAAAAATCTGCATTTAACCTAGCTAAGACCTTGATAAAATTGATTAAAATAGTATTCTTGAGGATGAAATTGAGTATAGTAGACTTGCTCAAATTGTGGATGATCAAAATGAGGAGAGAAGCCTCTTATTTATAGAAAGACAAGATGGAGGAATGAGAAAAATGGAGCAATGTGGGATCATTCAACATCCAATAGGCAAGTGCCACTTGTCAAGATATGAATGGAGGAAGCTTGAGAACATTTTGATGAATGTGCACAATAAATGAAATTAGGTGGAATTTGAAAATAGTGAAATGACATGTAAGAAGGAAAAATAATGAATTAAATGCCACTTGGCTCAATGCACAAGGACATGTAAGAGGGAATGAATTCCTTTTTGGAAGGACAAATCCATTTGGAGGGATTTTCAAATTTGGAGGAATATTCCCCTAAAGATTCCAAGTTGAAAGAAAATAGAGATTTAATAAATCCATTAAATGTATTTTCATGTGCAAGTGGCAAAATCTAGAGAAATTGGATGATTATGTTGGCATATGGCTTCCATTGTTGTCATTGATGGAAAATCAAGTCATTTCCATGGTCCGTAGATCTGTATCTAGTTATACCGACAAATAAAGTCAAATATTGTGTGTTATCGACATAATATCTAAAGAACAGGGTATTTCATCAATCAATCAATTTGTCTACTTCACCAAATCATCGTTCTAAATTGTGGATCCCCAGGATTTCATGGTGAGCATGTACATTATCTTATTACTAAATTTTGTGGTGTTGCTTTAGTCGTTGGATGAGCTTGGAGGTCCGGTAGGATGTTTTCTATTTATTTGTTCATTGCAGCCGACTAAGTGAATGTAATGTGTTGTGGATCCCTAAAAAGTAAAATTTGAATGATTGGCATGCTCATGATTATTGTTTTGAGTCACATCATTATATTGGATGGTAGTGTTAGATCCACATTGAAAACTTAATTATAAACTTGGGCCAACAGTTGATAATATTTCCAAGTTTTAACAAGGCCGACCTATAGTGATTCTATTTCTAGATGCGAATATATATAAGAGATTAGATATATCATTTTGATATATATGAAAGAAGTGTGGTGGTGTGTTGTGATCACTAGGAAGAGTGATTAGGTGATTATGCATAGTTTCACTTTTGCATTAATATTTTTGTAGTAAGAGTTGTGCAGAGCAGAGCAGAGCAAAATTGTTGAATCAATTTGAAGGATAGCAGATTGTCATCAAAGCTTAATTGAACTGTAATCAAGCATTGTGAATGCTATTTTATCAATTCACTCTTTTGGATTTATTATAAATCATTGTATGGTAGTGAGCCCATCCATTTTGAGCAGTGAGTTCTAGGCAGTGAGCCTGAATGCAAGTACATTCCCATTTTGTACTTCTTGTTTTGAGTATACTCATATTATATTGTGGATTGGCCATCCACCGTGGTTTTTCCCCTAACAGGGTTTCCACATAAAAATTCTGGTGTTATGGTGTTGAGATTATTTTCATTCTATTGATGCATGTTTCTTTTATTGAGTGGTTAAGTAAATTAAATCACAAAATAATAACTTTGAATTTTAGCTCAACACTAATTCACCCCCCCTCTCAGTGTTGCTTGTTTCCAACAATTGGTATCAGATCTAGTTCCTTAGAAGAAGTCTTACAGCTTGGGGATATCTTGGAAGGTGTTTTTCAATGGATACGAGTATTCTTCAATAGCAACTTATGGTCGCCCTAGATGATATTGACCAGATAAAATCTAAGAACTGGAAAATGCAACAAAATCTTGAGAATGCAGAAAATTTCATCCAGACACTAAAAGAAAAGATCACTGAATCAAGGGAGAAAAGAAAGGAATTATGTGGTCAACTCAAATAGAAGAACAAAGGTATGGAAGATGAAAAACTCAATCTGGCTCTAAAGGTGAAAACAAAAGAATGTGAAATTTTTTCCAAAGAGAATGTTGCCTTTGAAGCGAGAGATGGAATCCATCATGATGAGAATGACCAAGGAGATTGAGGACAGGAAGAAGAATGAAGAAAAGCTTGCACAGTCTTTGAAAGAAAAGTCTAAACAATGCAATCGACTAGATAATGAACTCAAGCAATCCAAGAACAATGAAGAAATGCTTGAAAAGAAGCTTGATGAACTCAGAGATGAACTTGCTACAACAAATGAGTATAAGGAGAAATTCAAAGCAAGCTCAGCCAAACTTGATGAACTAATCAGAGGACAAAGGACCGATGGTGACAGACGAGGTCTTGGATATGAAGAAGGAGAAAGTTTTGGATCTGGACAAAGGAACTTTGGACAAAGGAATTCTGAACAAGG
Organism: Sequoia sempervirens; assembly: GCA_007258455.2. Classification (NCBI taxonomy): domain Eukaryota; kingdom Viridiplantae; phylum Streptophyta; class Pinopsida; order Cupressales; family Cupressaceae; genus Sequoia; species Sequoia sempervirens. Next base: position 183,834,546 of record VDFB02373365.1, read on the forward strand.
AAGATTTAGAAAAGGAATTCAAATGAAAGGAACCAGAAGAAATCTGGTAAGCAACCAAATGCTCAAAGATTTAATGGCTATTTTTATACATGTCTGTAACAAATTTGGTCATATGGCTTCTTAGTGTAGAAGTAGGGTGAACACAAGTAGACCATCATTCTCAGGTCAGTGTTTTAATTGCTATAAGTATGGTCATAAGTCAAGTGAATGTAGAATTGTGATGAATAACTTTCATAGAGATGTCAGATGCTATGCATGTAATAGATTTGAACACATTTCTAATCAATGTAGATCAAGTCAAATTCAATGGAATAGTTGGTATGGACACTGTAATTATTATTTTTAACTAAATCTTCACATTTAGGCACCTATAGCTGTTAAACCCTGAGGAATTTGAAGATGGTGCAAACTAGAGTCTCATGAAATTTTGTCTATAGATTCTAAAAATATTTTTTTCAAAATTTTTGGAATCAAATTGCACTTCTTTTTCCATCTCCTACGAAAATTGATTTTTTTTTTAGAAAACAACATTTTTAAAAAGTGACACACACTGTATAACAAATAACTTTTTTTCCATGCAAGATAAAATTCTAATTCTTTCAAATTTAGATTTGTAACTCTGATATCTAGTGCTTCCACTTGGTTAGATATTTTTCATTGAATATTTTTCCTTAATCAAGTTTCAAAGTCAAACGAATTACAATTCACACATAAAGCGTATAACGCTTAACTTTTTTGTATATGTCAAAATTTTATTTTATTTTTTTGTTGGATCAAGGACTTCAATATCTGGTGCACTCATATTTTTCAAATTTTTTTTGATAATATTCTATTTTTCCACATGTGAAGAACAAAGAAATTCATTTTCGATGAAAAACCTATGTTTAATAAAACTTAAAAAACAAATACATAACAAAACCAAAACATATTAAAATTATATTCATTGGATAGCTTGTTCTAAGAAATACCATAATCATTTGAAATAAATTTTAAATGAATTCATTTGATCCCCCAAAAGCTAAATCAAAAGTCATTTTTTATCAGCATTTTGATAGGTGTAAAGGAGACGCATTTATAGTTATGGTTTAAAACTAGCGAGGTTCTATCCAAGGGGGTTTGATCTAAGGTGGTTTGATCAAACGCTCTTCAATTGGAATCTTTAAAATGGAACTTTTTAAGGCTTAAATCATTATATTTTTTAAAAATATGTGATTTCAGCTAAAATTTGTTCCTCTTAGGAATTGTAAACCACTATTATGACAACACCTAACAAATTTGGACACATCGCTAGATTCTGTTGGAACAAAGAGGTTTGGTAAAACAAAACATGCAATAGGATGTTAAACGAAAAGGAAAAGTCACTACTGATGAGATCAAGAAGAAAATATAGAAGAAATGGGTGAAGAAGAATCCCTCTATAGAACGAAATGAACCTGTACTAGAAGCAACTTCTGGTAATTCCTTAGGGAATTAATTTTAGGTCTCTGGCATAGGGGGAGCTATCAAGAAAAACTCTTAAACCCCCTCTAGCAGGTGAATCATACTACTATTCAGATATGTCCAATAGGAGAGTTGATAATTTTTAGATGTTGTTCGACCAGCTAGAAGCATTAGTGAAGAATATTGGAGGTCTGCATAAGAATCATCTATCTCGGTGCCTGAAAGGAAGAAAACTGGATGAGTTAGGACAAGAGCATTTATTGCAAAATAAAGGAGTTAGGTATGTGTACAATAAAAGGAATGGCTTCAACCCTCATTTGTCATATTGCATTTGGAGAAAAGAGGTTTGGAGAGCTCTAAAGTGATCATTGATAATTTGTGGAGAGACTCAAGCATAAAGGAGAATCTACAATCAAATTCCATTTTCATTCCCGAAAGGTATTTATTGAAAGCCTGTAAATTTGTGTGATTGCAATCATGCTACTCCTTTGGTAGTCAAAGATAAGAATAGGTTGCTTCCAAAGTTCAAATGGAATCCATATAAGTCTGTAGATACAAAACCCTTAGGTGCATTTTCATCGGTGTTGTACAAAGTCCTACATGTTGAGGATATTAGGGCTTATGTGCACATAAACATTGAATATTTGGGAACCTCTCATTTGCTTGATTTGTACACTCATCATATAACTCAAGAAGATCTTACAGTGAAGCCAAAATTTAAAACCCTAGAAGATAAGAAATTTGCGCAATTTGTGAAATTCCTCGTATTCGAAGAAGATGAATGGGGTTCGATATATGTTGAGCCATGTCAATGATGAATTCATGTGGTTGGATATGCCATTCAAAATTTCCAAAGAAGCTATATGTGCTATTATAGAACTAAATTCAACCGATAGACTTCCAATTTTGAAGTCTGTGAAGAATGATAGGGTTACTGCAACAACTAGCTCAAAATGGGACATAAGGGAAATGAAAATAGACAATACTACCATAGTGGATGTAAAATTTACATCAATGGTTATCGACTATAAGATTTACCATTCAAGCTAAGATAATTTTGTATCCAGCACAACTATCTATGCAACATATGAAATGGTTAAACATAATGTAGACTATGATTTATGTGAACTGGATAGAGGTTAATTATAGGAGAATTTGGGAAAAATCAAGAAGGATAAGAACATATTCAAATATGGTAACCTACTGATATGTTTGTTTTTCTACTTCTCAAGTGAGGTACCAGGAGTTGTTAAAGTTCAATGGCGTAATGATATGTTGATAGTTGTTTAGATATGGAATATGTTATGTGGACTAGGTGATCGATAGACCCACAATACAATCCTATGGGGATACTTCAAAAGTTTTTAGAATTTAATGCATGCCAGAGAAAGAATTCCTACAACAATTGTGGAGCAATACAAAGACAATATTTTCTTCATGGTAGACATTGACTAGTGCCATATGGAAGCTACTGATCCTAGAATAGTTTGGATCATGCATATGGGTTATGAAGTAGATAAGAACATTCTAAGGATGTATGCAAAACACTTGCTAAATTCACCACTAGATCATGGTGAAGAAAGGTTTGGTACTTATGCAAAGAAAGGCTTACAAGCTCACTTAGAATTGAAAAATCCCATGATAGCCAGAAGGGTAAGAAAAGAGACAGAAGCTCTTGCAAAGATTTTTGGCATCTTTGTGCATAAAATAAAAGAAGTTAGGAGACAAAGAGAAGAAGCTAAAGCAACTAAGGAGAAAGAAAATGCAGAATCAATCAGTCTGGGAAAATCTCCTACTCATACTAGAATTTCCTCTACAGCCAAGTCAAATCAATCCAAGGCTTCCAGAAAAATAAAGAAGAATAAAAGAACTAGATCCTACAAAGTTGTGTCTACAGATGAAGAGGAAGAAAATGATTTAGAAGAAGTAGTGAGGGAGTTAAAGGCTACTGGTAGATAGGCTATCAAATTGAATAAGAGAAAATCTTCTGTCAAAGGAGAAGAAGCAAAGAAAAAGGCAAAAGTTCAAAAGCCAGGTATGTTTGTTGAGGAAGTTGAGAGAGCAGTGGTGAAAGATGGAAAGCTCAATCTACTTTGTGATTGGTATGAGACTTTTGATGAATCTAGCAAGAAAATTCTTGAAGAAGCAACAATTAAGCATATGAATTTTTTTAATAAAGTTCTTGTTGAAATCATGTCAGGTTTTCCTACAAGTCTATATAATTCTTTGGAGTCTAGGAGGTTGAGTTCCTTATCAGAAGAAGAAAATATGAGGAAAAGAGTTCTTACCAATTTGTGCCCAAAAATGTCAATTGAAGAAATGGATTTATTCCTTGAAAAGAATAAAAAGGATTTTAGGAGCAAAACAAAGGTAAACAAACTTATGATTGGTGAAACTGATGCTGTTGTCAGTGAAACTAAGGAAATTATGGAAGAATTCTTCTTAAGGGATAAGATTAACACTCAGGAAATTGATACTAAAAATGTTCAAGAAAATGAGGAAGTGAATGTGGAGGTAAATGAATTAGAAGAAGAGGATGTGAATGAGGAGAACATGAATGTGCCTGATCCTCCAGAACTTGAGGATATTTTCACTTCTCCTAATAAGAAAAATAAAGATACACCTATGACAACTAAGGTCCATGTTGAGGTGTTAGCTGAGGAAAAGGAGCTGCATACTGAAGAAATTGAAATGCCTAAAATCAATCCTGAATCTGAATCCAAGGTTGAAAAAGAAAAGGGTCAAGAAATCAGAATAGAGGAAGTGAAGGAATATTTATTGGAACAATAGGTAGATTCAAATCCTAAGTTGGATGAAAGCTCAATTAACTATCTACTCTATCTCCAATTCAGATGATGGTTGCCAAAATTGCTCAAGCCAAAGCAAGTGAAATGATAATAAAATATCACATAGACGACAGTGAACTGCTAAAGCTTGCATCTGGAGTTTTACAGAAAATAATGCCTACTTATGTTGTGGACCCATCAAGTTCCTCCTTTGATGAGTTAAAGAAGCTAATAAATTTCATAGATTCTCATTTTTGAATTCTTTGAGAAATCAACTTTGGTTAATGTGAAAAAGGAGTTCCAGGAGAAGAGAGTTGGTAGCCTAAAAGAATTGATTTCCAAAGACAAAGCTCTGTTAAGTACTTGCATAAAAAATATTCAAGGTTTTATGTCTGAAGGAGGAAAAGTGTACAAATCTTGCTTGGTCATGTCAAAATTTACTGAAGCAAATGAGAAGAAAGTGAAAGACATTGAACACCAGTTGGTCACTATTTCCAATACTTTTGACCCATTAGCTGGCAGTGTTTGTAGTCAAGAAAGCCAGGTGATGTCTTTGCTCAGCCAAATAATGAATCTAAAATTTGAAAATGAAAGGATTATTGGCAGAGTATGTGAACTCATGGGACTAATAGGTCCAAAGATTGAGATGATGGTAAATTCTCTGAAAGAAGCTAAAGATGCTATGACCACTCCTGGTTCGGTAAGTCTTGAAGTGGAAAAAACTTTGTCATATCTGCTTTGTGGTCATATAACCATTTTGGAGACTTTGAGAAGTGTCTAGGAATCAAACTTAAGTGGGTTGAAAAATAACTTTGCAGACATCTTCAATTTTTTATAAGTCTCAATAGTTTTGAAATTTTAGATTCCCTAATTTTTTCATTGATGTTAAAAGGGGAGGAAGTGCAATGAAAAATTCCTTGACATTCTTAGGGGGAACAGTATTCTGAATTTTGGCAGTGTGCTTACTGATTTTGACACTTAGTCATTTTTCACTAAGTGTTGCCATCAATGCCAAAGGGGGAAATTGTTGGCATATGGCTTCTAGTGTTGTCATTGATGGAAAATGAAGTCATTTCCATGGTCCAGAAATCTGTATCTTGTTATATCGGTAGATAAAGTGAAATACAATGCATTACCAGCAGAATATCTAAAGAATAGGGTATTCGGTCAGTCAATCAATCTGTCTACTTCATCAGATCATCATTTTGAGTTATGGATCCTTGGGATTTCTTGGTGAGCATGTACATTATCTTATTACTAAATATTGTGGTGTTTCTTTAGTGGTTGGATGAACTTGGAGGTTTGGTAGGATGTTTTCTATTTATTTGTTCATTGCAGTAGACTCAGTGAATGTAATGTGTTGTGGATCCCTGAAAAGTAAAATTTTAATGATTGGAGCGCTCGTGATTATTGTTTTGAGTCACATCATTATATTGGCTAACAGTGTTAGATCCACATTGAAAAATTAATTATAAACTTGGGCCAACAGTTGATAATATTTCCAAGTTTTATTAAGGCCGACCTATAGCAATTCTATTTCTAGATGCATATATATATAAGAGATTTGATATATATGAAAGAAATGTGGTGGTGTGTTGCAATCATCAAGAAGAGTGATTAGGCGATTATGTACAGTTTCACTTGTGCATTAATATTTTTGTAGTGAGATTTGTGTAGAGTAGAGTAGAATTGTTGAATCAGTCTGAAGGATAGCAGATTGTCATTAGAGCTTAATTAGAACTGTAATCAAGCATTGTGGATGTTATTTTGTCAGTTCACTCTTTTGGATTTATATAAAATCATTGTAGAGTAGTGAGCCCATCCATTTTGAGCAGTGAGCCTGAATGGAAGTGCATTCCCATTTTTTACTTCTTATTTTGAGTATACTCATATTATATTATGGATTGGCCATCGACCATGGTTTCCACGTAAAATTTTTGGTGTTATGGTGTTGAGATTATTTTCATTCTATTGATGCATGCTTCTTTTATTGAATGGTTAAGTAAATTAAATCACAGAATAATAAAGTTCAATTTTCGCTCAACACTGATTCACCCCCCCTCTCATTGTTGCTTGTTTCCAACATATTAGGATTAAATTAATCAAGGTTTGATTAATTTAATAAGGTATTAGATGATGTGACTATTTGATTTAAATTTATGCGTGGAATTAAATCAAAGTTGAGAAGAATGTGATTTAGATTTAATTAAATAAAGGATTTGATTTATTTAATCAAAGATGATGGTGTTAGATTAAATTAAACAAGGTTTAATTTATTTAATTTGATAAGATGACTTAGAGATTTGATCAAATAAAATGAATTATTTAATTAAATAGGGACCAGAGGGTTAATTAAATAACTTTGGTTTATTTAATTAACAAATGGGAATGACTTAATTAGATAAATGATGATTTATTTAATTAAGGAATGAAGAGTGATGATTTAGCTAAGAAGATGATTTAAGATGAAACGACGTTAGTAATCAGGATCAAGTGTGTCAGTACATTTTCCATGTCTACATTTTTCCCTCTTTGAAGCAAGGTACTTGTTGCAATGTTTCAAAGAATAAACTGTCTAGATCAAAATTCAAAAGATTTCTTATTTTCAAAATTGCCCCACTACTACCCTGGGGGATGAATTATGCTGATATACTGCCCCCTCGAGAGATCAGACAAAATTTTCAATTTTTTTGGTGATCTCGCGAAAAAAGAGGACAAGGTGCCTTGCAAGTCCAAAAAGGTTCTAGAAGGTTAAAATATGCCAAATTGATGCAAAAAGGCCCACAGACAGACAAAAATAGGCTTGGGGCGCCAAAACCCTGGTAGGACCGCTAAATGGGGTCAAAAAACCCTAACTTTCAAGCTTAAATAGGCCTCAAGGGGCCATTTCCAATTCATTTGCACATTCAACCTTTAGAGATTTTGCACTTTTGAGATTTGACCCCTTTGCGAGATGGCACAATGATATATTCCCTAACACATCTTAGATCGAGTATGCACACACCACATGCTACCTGGCACTAGACCACCAGTGAGTCAACTTGACCCGACCTCATTTTTTTATTTTCATGTGCATTTATTAGCTTAGGAATTAGGTATTTTAGGAGAGGTCCAATATAGCACCACTTGATAGTCTCTTTTGATGCCACACAACCTCAAATTGTGTTGTAGTCATGAATAGCAATGTCGTGATGTAGTTTGCAATTAGGGTTCAAACTCTAAACTGAGCCGAATACAAAAAGTGTGCCATGGGAGGCCTCTTTGTAAATTAGGGTCTAGTGCTAAACTAGGTTGCACCTCAAACTACGATGTTGCATCAGAGTTTGAGGGCCAAAGGCTCCTAGAAGCATAGTTTGAAGCTTTGAAACTATGCCGCACCCACAAAAAGTGATACGTAGGTTGCTTTGGGTACGCTGAGACAAGTCAAGATCATGATTTTTGATGAATTTTAATGCGGTAGTTTTCCTGATGTAGGAGGAGGTGATGATACTTCATTCACATGAGCACAAGTCCCAGGAGCTTTTCAACATTTTGCAGGGTATGCCTGAGTGATATTAGGAGCACGTAGGGGCAATTGAATTGTGGTACATTTCCTATGCACCACTTGTGAGGACACATTTGGGGATGATGAAAAAATTTGCACAGTGGTGGCACAACGAGATGTCCTCCTTCCACCTTTCAAAAAACTATGAGGCCACAACAACACTAGAGGATGTGTGGCAGATACTCAAATTTCCCATCCATGAAGAGCATGTGATTTATGATGTTGACACCAGGAGGGAGGTCTGCTATGACATGATGGGCCTTGATGAGATTATCTTTTGTGAGGGCTAGATTGAGATGGAGTGTTATAGGATCATTGTGTCACCCTTTCGATTGGCTATTGTAGATATCATATCATGTCTTATTGCACCAGATCAGCGGGGTAGATATTTCAGTCTTGGATGGGGGCTCGCCTAGGAGTACATGGTCCAGAGATGAGTATGCTTTGCTTGGGGTCCAATACTGCTGGCCTCATTATACAGAGATTTACATGAGTTTGCATACATTGACAGTAGAGCCATTGGGGCGGGTGTCTGGGCTTGGAAGCATATTATTGTGCTCTGTCTGAGGGTTGTTCCAGTTGATATGGAGCCAAATGATCCAATTGTTTGGTGATACCGAGGAGGTTTCTCCTTCACACACACAAGATAGCACAAGATTCCCCATTGGAGGAGAGTCTTAGATGATATGCAATCTTTCACATGGTGGTCATATCTTGGATGAACTACATGGTGTGATGATGTGCAACAACTTTTTTTCACTTGATAGGATATTCGGGAGCCCCAGGACAGGCTGGATGATCAGTATGTCATGATATTTGCAAGTATAATGAGCTAGCCCTCATGGTGTCGATACATTCCTAAAGTTGAGGCGGTGCATAGTTTTATGTAGTTGGTGGCCAAGCCATTCCCATATGATCAGGGGCAAGTCGATGTAGGGACTACGTAGGCATATAGGGATTGGTTTAGGCCACCTCTTAAATTGAAAGTGCCAAGCACACTATCTTCACGACGTAGGGCCAAAGGTAGAGGAGTAGGTTGAGGCTAGGATCAGGGAGACCGAGGGGGTACAAATGAAGATGGGGATGGAGATGGTCCACCACATCAGCCAAATCAGGACAGGGGCCAACAAGATCAGCCACAACCAAATCTATAGGTAGATCAAAAGAAATAAGATGTCCCTAGGAAGGTTCAGGACCAGGGACATCAGGATCAAGATCATGAGCACTAGGATAGGGTTTCGACACTACCAAAAGATGGGGACCATGATTAGCCACCCGTGCAACCACCCCTTCAGCCAGACCCTAGGATTGTTAGATTCTCCAGCTATAGGAACAAATACACGTAGTTACAACTGAGAGGGATCAGTTACGGGCAAAGCAGGACCAGGCAGTCCAGCAAAGACGGGCTGCAGAGAGGTAGGCAACAACAAAGATGGGTAGACGATAGTAGTTAGAGAGCATGTATGCATCCTCCTCTCGGAGCATGGTACCACTTCGGTCATATAGGAAGGCTATCCAAGAGGTCAATTAATACAAGATGCATTATTATCAAGCCATGCTGAGAGCAGCCCAAGTCTCAAAATTTTCACATAGGATAGGCAACAGACTGGTAGAGGACCATGGGGAGAGAGAAAGTGGTGATGGTAGCAACCAATAGGGTTATCCCTAGTTTTTATTAGAGACATATATTCTTTCATTCTTTTATGCTTCACAGGCTCATTTTTTATAGCCCAATAGGCCATTGTACCTTATTGACATACACGTATATTTTGATCCGATTTTGTACTATGACAATGTATATTTTAATGATGATATATGATATGAGATGATGTTGATTCGATGTAATGTCCTATTCTATTTATGCATTATTGATGGATTTACTTTCTATATGTTGTGTAATGTGATGCAATGATGTTCTATGTGATGATGCAAATGTGATAAGATGCTTTCTTTTTCAATATATTTTCTATGATGATGCAAAATGCAATGATTGTGTGACTAATAGATCTATATTATGCCTCTAATGGATGATGATGAATTGCAATCTTTTTCTATTTTCATTATCTTTTCTCATGCATTATATGGTGATGTTTATGTTATGATTATCTTATGCAAATGAATGAAGCTTATATATGTTCTATGGATATTATGACGATGTTATGATAATGCAAATGTTATGGGAATGATGTATGATGTATATGTTGTGATGCTTATGTTATGATAATGAAAATGGATGATATGTATGTTTATGATGCGACAGATGTTAATATTGTCTATGTATATGATGCACATGTTATTCTCTTTATGATTTATGCAATCGGCATTTTATGCAACTATATGATATGAGTTAATAATCCATATGGGATGATTTATTTTATGCTTATATAATGAATGCATATGTGTGGTTTATGAGATGCTTAGAATAACCAATTTATATTGTGCAATGATGCAAATGATATAGTAATGTAGACATGGAAAATGTACTAATTAACACTGCACATCTGATCCTGACTACTAACACTGCTTCATCCTAAATCATCCTTCGGTCTAACCATTTAATTGAATACCTTTATTTTATTAAATTCTTCAATTTTCCTCTCTTAATTAAATAAACCACTTTATCTAATTAAGTTTTTCTTGTTAATTAAATCAATTTATCTGATCTGATTAATCCTATGTCCATGTTTAATTAAATAATTCATCTTATTTAATTAAATCCTTAAAGTCATCTTATTAAATTAAATAAATTAAAACCTTATTTGATTTAATCTAACTTCATCTCCTTAGTTAAATAAATAAAAAATATTTATTTAATTAATCTTGAAATCATATTCTTCTCATATTTTATTTAAATCAATCCATAAATCTAAGTCAAATTTGTCACATCAGCTAATCTCTCATTAAATTAATTAACCTTGATTAATTTAATCTCATTTCATGTCCCATCCTCTAGCTTTTGCCACTTGCACATGAAAATAGATTTAATTCATTTACTAAATCTCTATTTTCTCTCAACATGGCATAAATAGAGAATATTCTCTCAAATTTGAATTCAAAATTAAGTGGGCTTAGTTCTTCCAACAAGGCATTTATTTCATCTTACATGTCCTTTTGCATTGAGCCAAGTGGCCATTACTCCATTTGACTCTCCCTCCACCTTGTCATTTCAATAATTTCAAATTTCAAATATTGCATTTATGGGCACATTCATCAAAATGTGCACATCCTTCATCCACTCACTTTTGGACAAGTGGCACCTTACCATTGGTTGAATGTTAGTCCCACATTGCTCTCCTTTGGATATTCTTCCAATTTGACATTGTATAAATAAGTGGTTCCATTCATCATTTGATGATCCACAATTTTAGGAAGCTTCTTTAATTCTATTTTCACCAATAAAGAAATTTGAGGATGCATTTTTCTCAATTTTTGTTGGACAGGCTTTGCTTTAGGATATACAGCTAGATGATGGACCATAATTTCTAGATCGAGCCCAGGCATGTCTACATAGCTCCATGAAAAATTAACTTTTCATTCTCTTAGGAAGGCTGCTAGGAGCTCTTGTTCATTTGATAATAAGGACTTTGCATAGAATGTGATGCACGGTGTCTGCTTTGTTCCTAGGTTGATTGGATTGCATTTTTCTTCTAGGACAGCTAATTTTTCTTGATGAAGAGCTATAAGAGGAAGATTGAATCCCCCATCCTCAGGTTCCTTAGATAGGTTTTCACTATTGGATGTGTCCTTTCTTTTTATTATTTTTGGGTCAGAGAGTTCCACGGTGTGGTTTTCATTCAAGGACTTAGAGATTATTCTCAATTTTTTGCTTTTGCAACTAAGGGATTCAATCATTTCCCCATAATATGCATGTGTATCCAGAATGATTTCAAATCTAGCTTTATGATCCCCACATGAAATATTATCTTGTAGTCCCATGAGTTCTAAGAGCACCTCATCATTTTCGAATGTGTCCAAAATTGGTGGTACTCGTTGGTTGTAGTTGATGAGTTATGGGTAGAGTAGACAGATTTCATGATTTTGATTTCTAGACTCATAGGATAAGGTACTAATCATGAGAAGGGAGGTGTCTTCAAAAATCATGGGTAGGTTGGTTATGGGATCCTCTTCATCACTACTACTACAGACGTTAGTTATATCAAAAGTGAAATTATATATGACACGGCCAGTGGATACAGGTAAGTGAAGTTTAGCTAGTGTTTGTTCATGAGGAGTCTTGACTACTTTAACTGGGGGACCTCACCCACATATGGTTATACTTGGAGGGGTACATCTGAGGCCAATATTTCTCATTCGTGTCTTAGGAATGAGGGGTATTAGAATCCCATTGCCATTTTGCACTAGTTTTTGGTTTCTATCATAGCCCATTGCGAGCATCATTTGCAAAAATTTGCTTTTGTCATCCATTAGTAGATTGGTTTCTAGTCTATTATCTTGGTATAGGAGATGAGATGGGTCCTCCTCTATGTCTTCTCAGCCAAGATCTCCCCAACTTCTAAAGTTGGGATATTCTTCAAGGAATGTTTGAGTTGTGGAGGCTTCATTTGATTGCGGTCATCCTTGTGATTTGGGTGATTGGGGTAACTCTCCTACCATGAAGGAGTTTTTGGGAATTGTGTAGTTTCCACAACCATTATCCTAGATGATGAATTTGATATCAGAGATGGTGGGAATGGTAGGAGTGGTGGGTGGCTCTATCACAAAAATGGAAGCAACAGTGGCTAGATCAATGTATGGTGTTGATGGGCCTTCATCATTTTTAGGAACTTGAAGGATTTTGTAGTATTTGGCCTCTAGGTTCTTGTAGTAGGAGAATGGTTTAGGATCTCCATGGATGGTGACCTCTTGTCCTTCATATGTGAATTTGACACATTGATGGAAAGTTGATGCTACTGCTTGCATTGCATGGATCCATGATAGTCCCAGGAGGATGTTATAAGGTAAGTCGAGGTCCAGGACCTGACAGGTTGTTTCCATGATAGCTGGCCCTATTTGAATAGGAATTTGGATTGTGACTTGGGACACTCTTTCCTGATCATCATATGCTCTGATTGTAATACCTTTTTCCTTTGTCGATGTAGTCCTCTAAGATTTTTAGGTTCTTAATAATCTTGAGGGAACAAATATTCAAACCTACACCTCCATCCACCAAGACTCACTTGACTTTATTTTTATGTACAAGGACCTCTAAATGGAGTGTACGGTTGTGAGATGGTTGAGAAGGAAATTCCTGGTCAGAGAATGTAAGGAGATTTAGAGTGATGATGTTTCCGACCATAGCTTGGAATTGTTCTACATCAAGATTTGTGGGGATAGTGGATGAATCCAATGCTTCCTCAAGGATTTTCTTGTGGGTGGATGAAATTTTTAATAACTCCATGATGGAGATTTGTGTTGGGGTTCTTTTTAGCTAATCAAGGACATTGTAACCATTGGGAATAGATATGGGGTTGGGTGTGGGTGCTTTGTTTGGTTGAGATGATCCTGCAATAGTAATTTTTCCACCTCTTATGGTGACTCCATAATTGGAATGGGGTCCTTTGATAGTGATGGTACCACAGTAATCATCTAGGGATGTGACGACATGGTCGTACACATGATTGATGCTTTTGAATGTTCATTTCCCTTTGTCATTATTATTCTTCCCTTTATTGTTATGGTTAGGCATCAGATTCGTGTATATTTTGAGGTTTTGATTTCCTTTTGGTTGTTCCACATTTATAATCCTTTGATCAATGAGGTCTTCAACTAGCTTCTTTAACCCCATGTAACTATTAGTGGTGTGCCCTTTGATTTTGTTGAAGTCACAGAGCTGATTTTTGTTGTACCAAGGAGGTTTAACATCTGGTTCTTGATAGTTCTCATAAGTAGGAGATTTGATGAGGTTTTCATTTACAGTTTCATCATGATGACTTTGAGTGGTTCCCCAAGGGTAGTGTACTTATACTTGGGGGAGTTCTTGTTTCACTGGGGTGGTCCCCTTTGATCATTGATGTTATTAATTGCTTGATTGTTTGGTTGTTGTCTTGTTTTCCTTGCTTGATGGTTGTTTTGATGATGGTTTTGGATTTTTTGTTGTGGTGCAAGTGTGTTTTTTCGAAGGGAACGTATGACAACTTTGACGTTGACAACACCATCATTAGTAAAATTTTTGTTTCATTCCCATGTGTGAGGTTTATCATTGTAACTGTTGGATGGGTGACTATTCTACTATTCAAGATATGAAGTTGATCCTCCAGGTTGTGTCATAAGGGCTCATTCGATGTTGAGCACCTTGGAAATCAACTGGTCATATGTGGTGATCCCTTGGACTTTGAGATGAAATTCCAAGAGGCCATCGAGGTTGGATATGATAGTGCACACTTGTTGTTCCTTGAGCATAACCCATTTGCTCTGATTGGCCTTGGATCACCATCGTTGTAGGAATGAAACAAATGATTCATTTTTTCCTTATTTTATAGTTGATAGTTCCTCTAGACTTACATCCATAGTGATATTGCATGCGTAGTTTCTGATGAATGCGTCTATGATTTCTTGAAATGTCCTAATGCCTTGAGGTAGACAAGAGAACCATTCCATGGCGTGGTTAGCCAAACTCCTAGGAAATAGCCACATCATATAGGTATCATCATACCGACTTCCATGCAATGAACCTAGAATTCCCTAAAGTGATCTTCAGGGTTTCCTATTTTACGGTATTTATCAAATTTGGGGATCTCAAATCCCTTTGGGAATGGTTTCATTGCAAGGATCCTGTTGAATGGATAAGGGCACAAGTTGTTGGGGGTTTTTGTGGTTCGCCCTGATTGAAGGTCAAGAACTTGTTGTGAGAGCAACCTAATTTGTGTTGTCACATCGTTTTGTTGATCAAGAGGTGGGATGAAAGTGTTATGGGGTGGTTCAATTGTTGATGGGATGGGCAGATTGTTTGGTGTGTTGATAGATGGTGTTTACATATTCTATTGAGCCAAGTATGCTTGCAGTTGTTGTTGTATCAACAACACTTGTTGTTGTTCCTATTGCTACTATGCTATTAGTGCCTATTACTGAGCTTGTTGTTGCACTTGTTGTTGGGTAGCTAATTGAGTTTCTTCTTTTTGTTCTTGGTATTGTTTCAGCACTTGTTGATATGCCAATGTTGAGCTATTTGTTTTTGTGCAAGATATTGGGCTTGTGCTTGTGCTTTTGTTTTCAATTATGCTTGATCTTGAGCTTGTTGGGCTTGGTATTGAGCTTGGGGTTGAGCTTGCACTTGAGCTTGAGCTTGAGCTTGAGCTTGGGCCTAAGTGGCAACTTGTGTAATCTGTGCAGCTTGAGCAACTTGTGTAGCCTATGCAACCTGGGTGGCTTGTTGTTGTTGTAATAGAGCTTGTGCTTGTGCAGCCTATTGTGCTTCTAATGCAACTTGGGTAGGTTGAGCAGTTTGTGCAACTTGAGTGGCTTGCTAAGCAACTAGTTGTGTAGATTGTTATTTTTGTACTTGTTGGAGTTCCTTTTGATAGGTAGCTTATTGAGTGGCTTGTAACACAATACTGTATTGGCTAAATGTATTTGATATTGGTGGTGGTGGTGGTGGTGGTGGAGGTGGATTTGGAATGGTGCTTGTTGTGGTGATGAGAGGCACCATCATGTTGATGGTTGGTGTTTGAGTGATAGATAGTGTGATCGATGTGTTTGGTCCTTGAGAGACCATGTTTTGAGGTGTTTGGTGGATGGTTGATGATGTGATGGTGGTGGTTTGCACTATCAGGATGGTTGTCATTTTTTGTTGTGATATCGATGACAAGCTTTGAGGATTTGATATGGTACTTTGATCGATGATCATTGGGTTGATCTAATTATGTTGATTGATACTTGGTAAAGGGGGAAGCCTTAATCCAAGAGGTGATGTCGATATTGATGGCAATAGTGGAAGTGGTGGAAATTTTAGGGGTGTGACCTCTTGAGGAAATGGTGTAGTGTCGAAAATGCCCCTTGGTCCAAATATATCATTCTCTCCTTGCAAATTTATGGGGAGAGAAGTTTGGGGTGTTGTGCAGAATGATGATGATGGATCATGTGGCTCCTAAAAAGTGAGAGGGATAGATGGATGTGATGTATTTTGGGGTATGGATTGTCCCAAGATGGTATTTGTGTCAAAATCTTGATTTTTTACGAGAGGGTGTGTTTGTAATGCATTGAGAAATGCACTTCCCTTATTAACAATGGGTTGCGTTGGAGCAATAGATGATGTAATTTGTGGGATGTAATTTGGGGGATGTTTTGAGTGATGCTTTGGAATGGAGATGTAGATGAGATGGGGATGGTGGATGAGATTGGGGGCATGACCCTAAAATATGGCTCGATAACAGTGCTCAAATCAAAATCAGAAGGGAGTTTAGTGCCTTGCTTTGCTAATTCGAGCATGTATAGTGAAGGATTGAGTCTCATCATGATGTTGATAATTTTATGATTTTCTGGATTTTGCAGCATTTCAGTGATTTCCTCATGTGACATTCCAAAGGGGTTGTTGGTAAGATCCTCTACTTGAACTTCCTCTTGTTGATTTGATGAAGGAAATTTTGCTAGAGGGTTGCTTGACCCAACAATATTCATTCTTAGATCACTTGAAGTGGATGTTTCTTTATTGGCTTCCATGTTCCTCTTTTGTTGAGATCTAGTTTGCACCATAAAATAGGGATCAACTTTCAAGCATATGGGAGATGAATCTCTAATTCTTTAGATTGATCTAACTTTAGGTATAAAAGAGAAAATTTAAGATGATTTTAATGATCAAAGATGTGAAATGATGGAGATGGAGATGTGTAAAATGTGGGCTTCAGTCCATCTGAAGGTTCATAGCATAGCTGGTAGATAAACAGAATCCATACTCTCACCTACTTCACAAGGGAGTAGCATACAAGTGGGATACCAAATGTGAAGAATCCTTCAATAAGATCAAAGAATATCTACTTACACCGCTAGTCCTTATGTCACTGACCCCAAGAAATCCATTAATTCTCTATGTTTCAACAATAGTAGCAACCCTCAGAGCTCTCTTAGTTCAACATGATGAAAATGGGACAAAAAGGGCCATCTATTATATCAGCAGAGCAATGGTCAAGAATGAGTTAAACTACCCATTCATTGAAAAAGCATGTCTATCAGTAGTGTTTGCTTCAAAAAAAATTAGACATTACATGCTAGCACACAAAATAAAACTCATCGCCAAGATTGATCTCTTCAAGTACTTACTATCAAAGGAAATGCTCATCGGAAGGATGGCTAAATGGGTCATGATGTTGTCAGAGTATGACATTGAATATGTGGATCGAAAAGCAATCAAAGGCCAAGTCATAACAAATCAACTTGCAGAAGCACCTATGTATTCAGAGAATCCTCTCATCTCAGAGTTTCCAAACAAATCCATCCTCAATCTCAACATATCCTACCACTAGAAACTTTACTTTGATGGCTCATACACACAACATGGATCAGGAGTATTCCCAGATCCTATAAATTAGCATTCCCCTACATCAACAATATTGTACAATATGAGGCCTTAACCATAGGTCTTAGAATAGTAGTGCAGTGGCACATCATGGACCTCAAAGTATATGGAGACTCATAGATGTTGATAAGAAATCAAGTGGATGGTGAATACTAGACTAAGGATGATAAGCTCACTCCATACAATAAACTGGTGAATACTCTCAAAGAATCCTTCATCGAGATCACATTTGAGTAGATACCCAGAGCCAACAATAGAGTAGTAGATGCCATGGAAACAATCAGATCCCTACTAGAAATCCCTCGCAACATCTTAAAATTTGAATTCTTGGTAGAGAAGCTTCTCGTGCCAACATTCGAGGTACAAGAGTTAGAATTTGTGTGAAATAATTGGTCCTGGTGATCCCTAATACTATCAGATCTATACCTACCTATGAATAGGTGTCCTACCTGCTAACTTATGCTCAAGCTTAAAAATAACTTTGGTTAAAAAATCCTCTAGGTTTGTCATCCTAGGAAATACCTTATACTGTAGAAGCATAGAGGGAACCTTATTATGATGCTTCAATACTGAAAAAGCCTTGAATGATTTAACTAAGGTACATAACGAGATTTGTGCTTCATGCTCGAGTGGATTGACCTTGGCCAAGAAATTGTTGAGGATGGGGTATTATTGGCCTACAATGGAAAGGAAGGCACATGACTATGCTAAAAGGTTCCTACAATGTCAGCAGCATGGGGACCTCATCCATGCTCCAACTCAAGAGCTCCATCCTATTGTCACACCATGGCCCTTCTCACAGTGGGGGCTCGATCTCATTGACAAAATAACTCCAACCTCATCTAATGGCAAAAAATTCATCATAACTATCACTGAATTCTTTACCAAATGGGTGGAAGCCATACCATGAGATATATAACCAAAAAGAAGATATCAAAGTTCAACTTGAATTATCTCATATGTCAATATGGCATTCCCCAAGCTATTATCTCTAATAATGGGACACCATTCAAGAATTAGGAGTTTCATGACCATTGTGACAAATTCAAAATCCAACATTGCTTCTCCACCCCATACTATCCCTAAGGCAATGGCCAAGAAGAAGGCACAAATAAAACAATTTTAAAGATCCTCAAGAAAATAGTTAATGATGCAAGTTGTGACTGGCATCTGTAGCTCAATCTTGCTCTCCAAGCCTACCGAACTGGCATCCACACACCCATTAGCGCCACCCCCTTCTCCATGGTATATGGATCAAAAGCATTACTCCCCATTGAGATCGAGCTCCATTCATTAAGAATATCATTGCAAAACCTCATAACAAATGAGGAATACCAAGTATCAAGACCAAATGAGTTGGAGTTACTAGATGAGCAATGGATAGAGGCACTAAATCACCTGAAGCTATATCAAAATAGACTTAAGTGGAGTTACAACAAGAAAGTTATCAGAAGCAAGACTTTCCAAGTTGGAGAAATGGTACTAAAAGAAAATTAGAAGAACATCCCAAATTGAAATAGCAAAGGAAAATTTGAAGCCAAATAGTTGGGACCATTTATTATTACAGCGAGCTATAATTCAGGGGCATATCAGTTATTAACACTAGAAGGGGAACCTCTACAAGATCCCATGAAAAACTCTCATCTCAAAAAAATTTATGCCCAATCTTTCAAGGTATAGAACCAAAAAATCAAAAAATTAGAAAAAGTCCTAAAAATATGGTCACCTTGATGAAAACCTGGCAAACAATCATCTTGGTGAGAACAAAAAAATCAAAAAAGAAAAAATCCAAAAAAAATAAAAAAAAGGATAAAAAACAATAAAGAGAAAAATCGTCCTCTAGTGAAAACCACTTCAGTGGCAGTTTGGACAAGTACCTTGGTGAAAACCTGGCAAATAGGTGCCTTGTGTAAATAAGCACTTTCTATCCACCAGGATCTTCATGGCTTGTTCTGCATCACCCATCCATTACACTTCCATCACCCAACACATTCCATATCTCCATCCATCATCCATCTACATATGCATCATAGCTTGGTCCTATGTTAGTATCATGATCCCTCCTAGTACTACTCGTCCCATCCTCATGGTTAGTTTGTCATGCCTTTATTGGGGTAGTCTACTGCACCACACTAGGTTCATGTTCTCAGTGGATTAGATTTGTGTATATTCTTGAAAACCTTAAATCAGAAAATCTAAAAACATCATAAAATCATATCAAAATCCATAAACATCCAAAAACAGGTCAAAAGGTCAATAAAAAAAGTCAAAAAAAGAGTCATCTTGTCAAACTATGGGTCTTTGAGCCTTGGAACATAGGCAAGGTTGATCTTTGATCATCCCCTGAGACACTTAGGTCATTCCTTTAGGAGTCCATCATAATAAATTGGCATTTCATCATGTATATCTTCATCTATAAATCGGTCAAGTCATCAATAAAACTATGTGGTCTCTGTGTGTATAACGTAGGCAAGGATAATTTGTTGATCATCCCTTGAGGCCCCTAGGATAGGTCCTTAGGTTAGTCTCTTGGTCAAAATCTCATAAAACCCCAAAACATTTGAAAATAAAAAACTATAACATTTATAAAATCTAAAAAATACCAAAAAATAGCCTCAAAACATTTCAAAAAACTCCAAAAAATCAAAATATTTGAAAAAATTCATCCATCCCCATCTCATTTTCACTGGCAATAAACATCACTCACAATAAACCAATCATCATCTCCAACCATTGGTGAAACAATCAGAAACAAGTCTAGTAGGTTAAAAGTGAAAACTCAAAACGTGAAGTCTCAAGTTTAGGTCAGTACATAAACAAGTTAGTCAACTCTTTATGTCGATAACCTATCATCCAATCAATCCCATATCAATCATCTGATAACATCATTCCCTAGGATATATCCTTCCTAAAATGGGCATTATTTATCGAAAAGAACACTCTGGATAAATGAAACGATGTGTCATCATCCACTAACATGTCCTAGGATGTATCCTTCCTACAATGGGAATTATCTTTAGGCAATAGCTTTAGTTCTTATCCTTAAAACCATATTTCCTTTTGGTTAGAGGTATTGAAGAACATTAGCTTGTTTGCTTACTTTATCTTTGTATTTTGACTTATCTCTTTGCACTCATTCTAATGACCTCTCGATGATGTCCCAAACAAAGGGATTTAGTGAGATAGGAATGGGGCAACGATCATTATCTTTTGTTTGCTGCACTTTTTGGACATTCTTGTAATATAACTTGGTGAATACTTGCTTTATTAGGTATGTATGGAGGGTGTTTTAGATATCTTGTTGACCACATAGAAAGGCTTTCCTTTCTATCTTTTGGTCAACGATGTGTGAAATACTTAAAGTGCATCCTAGTAAGGTTTTCGTATGTCAAGTGTGAACAAGGATACTCCTATCTAATTGTTGAGTCAAATTCTATCGCACTAGATGCAATGCGGTCTTGGTTCTTAATACCTTGATGCATCGTATTTATGTGTGTTATCAAAATAAGATAATTGGCCATTTGAAAATTGTAACTCCTCGGCAAGTAATCATCATCATCATCTCATGTCTTGGTGGAATCTCTTGTTTTCTTCTATCTCTTTCTTTTTGTGCTAACAAGGTCCTATGACAGCTAATCATCATCATCATCATACCATTTTATATAACATATCATATATAACATTACATCACATTATTATATAACATCGTCATAAGTGCATAGCTTACATGGAAAATCACGTACATCCTATCATCCATCATTGCATAATATAGATCTTTTAGTCGAATATCATGACCATTGCATTCACTTCATCACCACCATCATAACAAAAAATGGTATCGAAAAATAAATCATCACATGTGCATCATACACCATCACAAACATGCATATCATCATCCATAACACAAATGCATATCATATGTCATCATTCATTAGACACATAATATAGATCTATTAGTCACATAACCATTGCATACATCATCAAAAATAAATGCATCCATACATAGTATATCCATCACATACATCATAGCACCATAACATCATTGCATCACATATAGAAATAGAACCATCCACAAATACATAAAAAAAAAAAAAAACATGGTAGATGGTATATCACATCAACATCAACATCTCATATATATATCATCAAAGGATTGGCATAGTACAAAATAATAATCAGGATCATTGTACATGTGTGTATGAGTACAAAAGGTCCAACAGGCTATTAAAAATGATCACATATGGTGCAATGGAATAATATCTCAATCAAAGGTAGCCTAACCCTCCTGTTTGTTGCCCTCACTATCACCTCTATCACCATGGCCCTCTACAGGTATGTGACTAGTCCCCTATGAAAAATCTAGAACCTGGGCTGTTTTGGGTACAGCCAGATAATAATGCATCTAATAATAATTTTCCTCCCAGATGGCCTCTCTATAGGACTAGAGTGATATCATGTGTCAGGAGGAGGAAGGAACCACACTCTTCAGTTGCTATCTACAACCCATCTCTGTGGCTGCCTGCAGCTCTACTCCTTGCTTCTGTAAGATTGTCTGGTCCCTTTCGGCTAGGGCCTGATCCCTCTTTGTTGTCAAAGCCTGAACCTGGGCTTGCAACTATAATATCAGACTGTCTCTCAGATTTGGTTGACCCATTCATTGTACTGGTGGGGGATACATGTGAGGTTGATCCTCCCCCCCATCTCATGGCAGTGTGGCAACCTGATCTTAATGCCTGTCCTACTTGTGGTCCTGATCCTACATATGGACATCTACATGGGGCTAATCAACCTGATCTTGTGCTTGTTGGTCCTATGTTGGTTGTCCTGTAGGAGGACTGCCACCTCCTCATCCTCGGCCTGCACCCCTCCCCCTGGCTCTCTATCAAGTAGAGGCTACACTTGGAACTGTCAGCCGTAGAGGTGGTTGAAACCAATCATGATAGGCCTGTATGGTCCTTGGATTAGTAACTCCCTAATCATATGCCCATGGTTGGGCCACTAGCTATATGAAACTGTCTACTACCTCTTGGATAGGAATGTATCGCCCCCATGCACTCTATGACACTATCCTAGCAAAGATGGCCACATAGCCATCATCTGGTCTTTCCTCTATCTCACTGGAATAGCATTGAACCCTGCCCAATAGGTACATCTCTAACATAGTATGCTCCCTCCCCTACATAAGCTGGTCCTAGAAGGCAAAGAATAGTTGTTGTACATCATCAGCCCATTTGGGCCGACCAAGGTATGGGTGCCATGTGAACACTATCATGTCATCAAGGACCCTCCTCCAATGAGGAATCCTATGCTTGCTTGTGTGTGTGAATGACACATCACCCTTGTAACACCACATTGTTGGATCATCGGGCCCAACTGGGACTAGAGCAACCCGTGGTCGAAGAAAGGAGATATGCTCCCATGCCCACACATGAAGGAGCATGACACCTACTCCAAGACCTCCGCCATCCAAATATGTGTACTCATGTAAATACCTATAGAGGGAGGCTAGAAGAACAAGATCCCATTCAAAATGGACTGGCCAGTCGCACACCATCCTCTCCTAACAGAGGCCCCAGCTAGGACTAAAGTACAGGCCTTGCTGATCTAGAACAACAAGACCTAAGATAATGGAAAAAATCACTAGTCGAAAGGGTGTCATGAGTATCATGTGGCTCTCTAACTCTATTTTTCCCTCATAGTATATAACATCCTCTGGATCTAGGACTGCATGACATGCATCTTGTCTGACATCCATACCAATTATCACTCACCACCCATGAATCAACAATCTAAGAATGCACCACATGTCCTCCAAGGTGACAGTGACCTCACCAGTAGGAAGATGGAAAGATGAGGTCTCACTGTGCTATCTCTCGGCAAGAGGTGACATCATCCCGAGATGGGTCCGCATAGGTCCTGCATAGGAGATATACCATAGCCCCATCTCTCATAACCACTCCTGCTCCCTATCAGTTAGTTCCCGTAAGTAACTAAATATCTCTCACAATCTGTGCTCACGAGAATAAATCTCCCTCGTCTCCTCCTACATCAGGAAAAAATTATCCCAAGCTAATCTCAGTATTCAAAAATCACTGAGCGTCACAATCTATGAAGGTGTTGCAGTTTGAAATTTCCAAACTACAACATTGGCACCTTCAAAGTCCCAAACTACACCGTCACAGTGTACTTTGCCAAAGCGGCATAGTTAAGCATGAAACCCTAATTCTAAAGTTTGCCACTGAGCCAGAGTTTGAAATCCAGCGCTGCATCTCACGAATGTGTCAGAGTTTGAAGTATGTTCCCAAACTCCAACATGGTGGTCCATCTTGCAATAGTGGGCCAGTTTAACAAACCGAGCAGTCTAGTTTGAAATTTGAGTGGTGCTATATAGCACTGCTGCAAGAGACCTAGTTCTAAATGCAATAAATGAATGCATAAAATGAAAAACAAAGCTTAAGTAAGGATGAATTACCGGTGCCCCAGTGTCGAGAGGTCACTGGTATTTTCAGACTCGATCAAAAATGTGCATGAGGAGCTATCATTGTGCCATCTCATCAGGGTGTTAAAGCTCAAATTGCAAGGAACTCTAAAGGCTATGTGTGCAAATGAATTGAAAGTGGCCTCCTAGAAGGCCTATTTAAGCTTTTTTTTACCCTGTTTGGCCATCCAAGAGAGGTCTCGATCCCCTGAATTTGTTTTCATCCCTCCAACAGTCATTTTACAACATTTTTTGGTGTTTTACCTCATTTTTTGACCTTTCAGAGCCTTTTTGAACCTGTCAGCCGCCTTGCCATCTTTTTTCACAAGACCACCCAAAAAATTAGAATTTTCGTCTGATCTCTCGAGGGGATAGTATATCAACATATTTCCTCTACTAGGGTAGTGGTGGGGAAAAATTCAGAATCAAATTTTTTTGGCTTTTGATCGAGAGAGTTCATTCTTTGAAACAACGCAACGAGTGCACTGCTTCAAAGAGGGGAAAAATGTAGACAAAAAATATACTAATTGACACTGCACATCTGATCTTGACTACTAACACCGCTTCATCCTAAATCAGCCTTCGGTCTAACCATTTAATCAAATACCTTTATTTGATTAAATTCATCAGTTTTCCTCTCTTAATTAAATAAACCACTCTATGTAATTAAGTGATTCTTTCTTATTAATTAAATCAATTTATCTAATCTGATTAATCCTATGTCCATGTTTAATTAAATAATTCATCTTATTTGATTAAATCCCTAAAGTCATCTTATTAAATTAAATAAATTCAAACCTTATTTGATTCAATCTAACTTCATCTCCTTAGTTAAATAAATAAATAAAAAATATTTAATTAATCTTGAAATCATATTCTTTTCATATTTGATTTAAATCAATCCATAAATCTAATTCAAATTTATTACATCAGCTAATCTCTCATTAAATTAATTAACCTTGATTAATTTAATCTCATCTCATGTCCCATCCTCTAGCTTTTGCCACTTGCACATGAAAATAGATTTAATTCATGTATTAAATCTCTATTTTCTCTCAACATGGCATAAATAGAGAATATTCTCTCAAATTTGAATTCAAAATCAAGTGGGATTAGTCCTTCCAACAAGGCATTTATTTCGTCTTACATGTCCTTTTGCATTGAGCCAAGTGGCCATTATTCTACTTGACTCTCCCTCCACCTTGTCATTTCAACAATTTCAAATTTCAAATATTGCATTTATGGGCACATTTATCAAAATGTGCACATCCTTCATCTACTCACATTTGGACAAGTGGCACCTTGCCATTGGTTAAATGTTAGTCCCACATTGCTCTCCTTTGGACATTCTTCCAACTTGACATTCTATAAATAAGAGGCTCTATTCCTCATTTGATGATCCACAGTTTGAGCAAAGTTATTATACTCAAATCCATTGCAATCTATCATCAATTTCATCCAAGCATAGTTAGGATTTTTGTAGATTTCCAACATGGAGCTCCATTGAAGTCATCACCGCAAGCTTACATCCTTCATCAATCATCTTCATCACATCATTGGAGTTGGGAAAGGGCCAATTTTCTCATCAAATTGGCACCAAGTCCCTCATGGGATCAATAGTTCGCACTACTTTCAATAGGATTTAGATTACTTTCTTGTTATTTCATTTTATTCTTGTTTTTATTCCTATTTGAAGCTTTGCTAATGGATTTCATAGGGAATCCTTGTTCTTACTTGCATATGATCTTCTAATGTGTTTTTTTCTTGTGTTTTGTAGGTATTTGGATTGGAGTTCTACATGTAAATACTTTCTATATGATATGATATGCATTTATGTAGTATGGTGATAGTTGGTGGATGTAGGATGGATGCATATCTGATGAATTTTGATTGAATGCTATGGTACCATGTTAGCATGGAAAATGAGATAGAAGAAAGTAAGAGATTCCAACAAGACATGAGATGATGATGATGATGATTTTCTGAGGAGTTGGGATTTTAAAAGGGCCAATTACTTTATGTTTGATTACACACATGGTACGATGCATCAAGGTATAAATAACCAGGATGGTGTTGCACCTAGTGTGATGGACTTTGACTCAATAATTAGATAGGAGTATTCTTGTTCACACCTGACATACAAAATCTTATTTAGAATGTAGTTTAGATATTTCAAATATCTTGGTCCAAAACATAGAAAAGCAAGCCTTCCTATGTGGTCAACAAGAAACCTAAAACATCCTCCCTACAAACTAAGCACATCACGCATAACCAAGTTATATTACAAGAATATCCAACAAGCATAGTAGATAAAAAGATCATGATCATTTCCCAAATTATTTCTCTCTAAATCCCTTTGTTTTGGACATCATCGAGAGGTCATCAAAATGAGCGTAAAAAAAGATAAGTCAAAAGACAAAGATAAAGTAAATAAATAAGCTAATGTTTTTCAATACCACTAGCTAAGACTACACTATGATGATGCCTGATATTGATGTCCATTGTAGGAAAGATACATCCTAAGACATGACGATATTGGATGATTGATTTGGGACTGATTGGATGATAGGTTGTTGACACAAAGAGTTTACCAACTTCTTTACGTACTACCCTAGACTTGAGACTTTGAACTTTTGAGTTTTCACTTTTAACCTACTAGACTTGTTTCTGATTGTTCTACCAAAGGTTGGGGATAATTTGATTTATTGTGAGTGAATGTTTATTGCAGGTGAAAGTGAGACGAGACAGATTGGTTTTTTCAAATATTTGGATGTTTTTGGAGTTTTTGAATTGTTTTGAGGTTGTTTTTGGTATTTTCAAGATTTTACAAATGTTTCAATTTTTTGAATTTTCAAATGTTTTTGGGTTTTCTCGGATTTTGACCAAGGGATTAACCTAAAGACCTATTCTAGACGCCTTAGGGGCTCATCAAAATATTAGGATTTCCTACGTTATACACGCAAAGACAACATAGTTCGACTGACACTGATTCAATTATTGATGAGATATAAACAAATGGATTGGCAGTTTATTATAAAGGACTCCTAAAGGACTAACCTAAGTGTCTTGGGGGATGATCAAAGATCAACCTTTCCTACATTCAAAGCCTAGAGATGATGTAGTTCGACAAGATGACTCTGGTTTTGACTTTTTGATTGAATTTTTGACCTGTTTTGGGATTTTGATATGTTTTTAATGTTTTAGAATTTTCTTGGTTTTATGAATGTTTTTGGATTTTCTAATTTTTTAATGTTTTTGAATTTTTCTAATTTTTGGATTTCAAGAACATACACAAATCCAATTTGATGAGAACATGCCCCCAACATGAAACAATAGACTACTCTGATAAAAGTAGGAAAAACTGACCTTGAGAATGAGTCGAGCAGTACTAGGAGGGATCATGACACGAACACAAGACCAAGCTATTATGTGGATGTGGAATGGATGATGGATGGGGATATGGAAGTGTAATGGATGGATGATCCAAAATGAGTCATGAAGATCCTGGTGGATGGAAAGGGCTTATTTACACAAGGTGCATGTTTTCTAGGCTTTCACTAAGGTATTTGCCCAAAGCACCACTGAAGTGGTTTTCACTAGAGGATGATTTTTTTTCTTTACTGTTTTTAATCCTTTTTCTAATTTTTTTGGATTTTTTATTTTTTTATTTTTCTGTTTTGAACAAGACGCCTATTTTCTAGGTTTTCATCAGGGTATCCATTTTTTAAGGACATTTTCTAATTTTTTGATTTTTTGGTTCTAAACCTTAAAATATTTTAGGCATAGAACTTTTTAAGATGGGAGTAGTTCATGGGCTCCTGTAGAGGTTCCCCTTTGGGTGTTGATAACTAATATTCCCCTAAATTATAGCTTGCTCTAATGACGAATGGCCCCAACCAGTTGGGTTCAAATTTTCCTTTTCCATTTGGATTTGGGACGTTCTTCTTGTTCTCCTTTAGCACAAGTTCTTTGACTTGGAAGGTCCTGCTCCTGAACCTCTTGTTATAGTTCCTCTTGAGTTGGTTCTAATACACTTGCAGATGGTTCAAGGCCTCCATTCACCATTCATCTAGTACTTCTAGTTCATTCAGTCTTGATACTCGATATTATTCATCCGAGATGAGATTCTGCAGTGATATTCTTAGTGATAGGAGGTCGGTCTTGATGGGTAATATGGATTCTAATCCATAGACCAGGGAAAAGGGGGTTGTACGTATTGGTGTATAGATGATAGTTCGATAAGCCTAGAGGGTGGGATTCAATTGGAGATGATAATCACGTCCAACTTCATTGACTATCCTTTTGAGGATTTTTAGAATGCATTTTTTGGTGGCTTCTGCTTGGCCGTTACCTTGGGGATAATACGAAGTGGAAAAGCAATGTATTTTGAATTTGTAGCATAGGTCACAAAAATCCTAATTCTTGAAGGGTGTCCCATTATCTAAGATAATGGCTTGTGGGACACTGTAATATCTACTTTCTAGTTATGTATGTAATTGGTATGGCTTCCACCCACTTTGTGAAGTACTCGGTGGTGGTAATGATAAACTTGTGGCCATTGGATGAGGTGGGGGTTATTTATCCAATGAGATCAAGCCCCCATTGCAAAAAGAGCCATGGTGTGACAATAGGATGAAGTTCTTAAGCTAGTGCATGGATGAGGTCCCCATGCTACTAACATTGTAGACACTTTATAACATAGTTGTGTGCTTCTCTTTCCATAGTAGGTCAATAATACCCCATCCTCAACAATTTCTTGTCCAAGGTCATACTGCTTGAGTGTGAACCACATATGTCATTATGTACCTTAGTTAAGGTAGTCAATTCCTCCTCAGCCTTCAGGTAACATAATAGGATTCCTTCTATGCTCCTACAGTAAAGATTTTCTCCTAGGATGACAAAGTGAGAGGACTTTTTGACAAAGGTTCCTTTTAGGCTTGAGGGTAAGTTAGCAGGTAGGACCCCTATTCACAAGTAGGTTTATATATCATGCTACCAGGGATCATCGAGACCAATGATTTTGCACAAAAATTCATATTCTAGTACCTTGAATTCAGGAACGAGAAGCTTCCCTACTAGGAATTTACGCTTTGGGACATTGCGAGGGATATCCCATAGGGATCCAATTATCACCATGGCATCCATTGCTCTGTTGTTTGCTCTAGGTATTTGCTCAAATGTGATCTTGATGAAGGATTCCTTAAGACTTTCCACCAATTTCTTGTATGGTGTTAGCTTGTTGTCTTTAGTCTAATACTAATCATTCACTTGATTGATTATTAGTTGTGAGTCCCCATAAACCTTGAGATCCATGATATGCCACTGCACTACTATTCTGAGTCCTATGGTTGGAGCCTCATATTATGTGATATTGTTTTTGCAAGGAAATTCCAATTTGTAGGATCTTGGTATGCAGTCTCCCTATGGAGTGATGAAAAACACCCTAGTTCCCAATCCATTCTATGTGTAGGAACCATCAAAGTACAATTTCTAGTGGTCAACTATGTTCAATTTGAAGATAGATTCTTCAGGGAATTTTGAAATTAGCAGATTCTCTGAATACATTGGCACTTCTTCTAATTGGTCTACAATAGCTTGCCCTTTGATGGCCTTCCACTCCACGTACTCAATATTATATTCTAATAGGATTATGACCCATTTGGCCATCCTTCCTATGAGTATTTCCTTGAAAAGTAGGTATTTGAGTGGGTCAATCTTGGCAATGAGCTTGATTTTGTGTGTTAACTTGTAGTGCCTAAACTTTTTTGAGGCAAACACTACTGCTAGAAAATATTTTTTGATGAAGGAATAATTTAACTCATGCCCTACCATGGTTTGGCTGATGTAGTGGATGGTCCTCTCTATTTCATTTTCATCGTTATGAGCTAGGAGAGCGACAAGAGTTGCTATTGTTGCTGATATGTAGAGGATTAGAGGCTTTCTCAGAATTGGTGACATAAGCACTAGACGTGTGAGAAAATACTCTTTGATTTTGTTAAAGTCTTGATCACACTTGTCATCCCATTTGTATGCTACCTCCTTGTGGAGTAGGTGAGAATATGGGATTGACTTGTCTGCTAGCTGAGCTATGAACCGATGGATGGACTGGAGCCTGCCTTGTAAGCCTCTCAACTATTTCAATGTCTTAGGTGCCTCCATATCGAGGATTTCCTTTACCTTAGCGGGATCTATTTCAATTCCTCTCATAGACACAATGTATCCCAATAGCTTCCCTGATTGTACGCCAAAGACACACTTCTTAGGATTAAACCAAACTTTGTATTCCTCTAGTCTGTCGAAGATGGCACTCAATACTGCTATGTGGTCCCACCTTTTTCTAGATTTTGTCAATATGTTGCTGGCATAATCTTCCATATTCTTACAGATCATGTCATGAAAGATTCAGGTCAGGGCCGTTTGATATGTTTCTCCAATGTTCTTTAGGCCAAATGACATCATGTTCTAGTAGTATGTCCCCCATGGACAAGTAAAATCCATTTTATGTTGATCTTATTTGGCTATCATGATTTGGTTATACCTGGAGAATCTGTCCATCAGTGAGAGCATTTCATGTCTCGCGGTCATATCTACAATCATATCAATGTTGGGAAGTGGGAAGTCATCTTTGGGACATGCTTTGTTTAAGTATCTAAAATATATGCATATATGGATGCCCTCATTGGGCTTTGAAACAGGAACCAAATTTGATACCCACTCTAGATAGTCGATCGGTTGTATGAACCCTACATCAAGTAGCTTCTTCAATTCCATTTTGACTAACAAGGCTATCTAGGGATGCATTTTTTTGAGTTTTTTTCTGACAGGATTTGCTTCAAGGTAAACTACTAGGTGGTGGACTATAATCTCTGGATCAAGCCTGGGCATATCAGCATAGCTCCATGCAAATTTGAACTTCCTCTCCCTTAAGAAGGAAACTAGAAGCTCCTATTCTTTTGTCATCAATGATTCAACATAAAATGTGATATGCAGGGTTTCCTCTATTCCCAAGTTGACTAGGTTGCACTTCTCAGCTAGAACTGTTGACTTTTACTGATGTAGAGCTCTAAGGGGAAGATTGAATCCTTCATCCTCAAGCACCTCAGAGAGGTTTTCATCATTAGATATGTCCTTTTTTTTACTATTTTAGGATTAGAGAGTGTCACAGTGTGGTTTTCACTCAAAGACCTTGAGATTATTCTCAAGTTTTCACTTTTTCCACTAAAGGATTCAATCATCTCCCTATAGTAATCTTGTGTGTCCATAATGATATCGAAACCAACATTGTGATCTCCACATGGTACTATGCTCTACAATCCCATGAATTACAAGAGAACTTCATCATTTTTGAAAGTGTGTAGAATTGGTGGTCCTCATTGGTTGTAATCAATGAGATGGGGGTAAACTAGGTTGATTTCATGGGTTTGACTAGTTGACTCAAATGACACGGTACTAATCATGAGGATAGAGGAATTCTCAAAAAGCATACATAAGTCCATTATGGCATCTTCCTCATCACTACTAGTACAGACATCGATTATGTCAAATGTGAAATTGTCTAAAGGAAGACTAGTGGATATGGGTAATTGAAGGGTGGTTGCCATTTGCCGAGGAGTCTTGTTCTTCTTAACCAAGGGATTTCAGCCACGTATGGTTATACATAGAGAGGGGTACATTTGAGGCCAATATTTTTATTCAAGTCTTAGGAATAATGGGTATTAGAATCCCATTGTCATTTTTTCCAAGCCTTCGGTTTCTATCATAGCCCATGGCAACCATCATTTGTAAGCCTTTACTGCTATCATCCACATGTAAATCAATTGTCAGTCTATTGTCTTGGTATAGGAGATTGGATGGGTCCTCTTCTATTACTTCTTGACTGAGATCTCCCCAACTTTTGAAGCTAGTAGAGCTTGTTGTGAAGGTTTGGGATGAGGAAGAATCATTTGATTGTGGTCATCCTCGTGACCTAGGAGATTGTGGTAACTCTCCTACCACAAAAGCATCTTTTGGAATTATATAGTGTCCACACTCATTGTCTTGGATAATGACTTTAATATTGAAGATGACAGGGATGGCAAGTGTCTCTGTCACAGAAGTGGAGGTGAGAGTAGCTAGATCAATGTATGGTTTTGATGGGCCTTCATCATTCTTTGGGACTTGGGGTATTTTGTAATATTTTGCTTCTAGGCTCTTATAGTAAGAAAAGGTTTGGGATCCCCATGGATAGTGACCTCTTGGCCTTGGTATGTGAACTTGACACATTGGTGGAAGGTTGATACCACTGCTTGCATCCCATGGATCAACGGATGTCCCTGGAGGATGTTGTAAGGAAAATCAAGGTCAAGGACCTGACAGGTGGTTTCCATAATTGTTGGTCCTAATTGAATAAGGAGTTGGATAGTCCCCTAAGATACTCTTTCTTGATCATCGTAAGTCCTAATTGTGATGCCTTTTCCTTTTTCAATGAAATCCTTTGAGATTCCTAGATTCTTTATGAGTTTGAGGGAATAGATGTTTAAACCTACACCTCTATCCACCAAGACTCTCTTGAATTTGTTCTTATGCACTAGGACCTCCAGATGGAGTGCATGATTGTGAGATAGTTGGGTAGGAAAGTATTGATTGGAGAATGTAAGAAGCTTTGGGGTAATGATGTTTCTGACCATAGCTTGGAATTGTTCAACATCAAGATCCACGAAGATGGTGGATGAGGCTAATGCTTCCTCAAGGATCTTTTTGTGGGCTGATGATATAATTAGTAAATCCATGATGGAGATATGAGTTGGGGTTCTCTTCAACTAATCAAGGACATTATAGCCACTAGGAATGGATCTCGAGTTGGAAGTGGATTCTCTAGGAGGCTGAGATGACCCTATGATGGTGATTTTTCCACCTCTTGTGGTGACTCCACAATCAGCATGGGCTGCTTTGATGGTCATAGCAATGCAATACTCATCTAGGGATGCAACGACATGGTTGTATACATGATTCATGCTTTTAAATGCACCCTTCCCCTTATCATTGTTATTGTTCCCTTTGTTGTTATGATTGGGAATTGGATTCGTGTAGATCTTAAGATTTTGATTTCCCACTGATTGTTCCACATTTATGATATTATCATCAATGAGGTCTTGAATCAAGTTTTTCAACCTCATGCAACTGGCAGTTGTGTGTGCCTTGATTTTGTTGAAATCATAAAGGTGATTTTCATTGTACCATGATGGTTTCACTAAGGGCTCTTGATAGTTGTCATAGGTGGGGATTGTGATGATTTTTTCCTCTACCAACCTTTTCATGATGGATTCCGCTGATTCCCCAAGGGTTGTGTACTTCTGCTTGGGGTATTTTTTGTTTCACTGGGGTGGCACCCTCTGATTGTGCACATTGTTGATTGTTTGATTGTTTGGCTGCTCTTAGTCACAATGTTAGCTTGATGATTGTTTTGATTGTTGGTTTTGGGTTGTTGGGGTGTCAATGTGTTTTTTCGAGGAGCACCGATGACAACTTTTGCATTGACAACACTATCATTGGTAATGTTTCTATTTTTCACCCATGTGCGAGGTTTGTCATTATAGCTAGTGGATGTGCAACTTTATTGATAAGGAGGAGCTCCCCCTTGTGAGATGAGGGATCATTCGATATTGAGTGCTTTGGAGATTAATTAATCATAAGTGGTGATCCCTTGCACCTTGAGATGGAATGCCAAGGTTCCTTCCAATTTGGAGATGATGGTGCAAACTTGTTGTTCTTCTGCCATGACCCATTTGCTCCTATTGGCCTTGGATAGCCATGGTTGTAGGAAAGAAGGAAATGATTCATTTTTTCCTTATTTAAGAGATGATATTTCCTCTAGACTAACATCCATACTGATATTGAATGTGTAATTTTTTATGAATGCATATACTATCTCTTGGAAATTTTTGATTCTAGGATGAAGGCGGGAGAACAACTCCATGGTGTGGCCAACCAAACTTCTAGGAAATAGTTGCATTAGATATGTATCATCATATGCGACTTCCATGCAATGAACTTGGAATTCCCTGATGTGATCTTCAAGGTTTCCTGTCCCTTGGTATTTATCAAATTCAGGGATCTCAAATCCCTTTGGGAATGGTTTCAATACATGGCTCCTGTAAAATGGATAGGGATAGAAGTTGTTGGGTGTCTTTGTGCTTTTATGTGATTGAAGATCAAGCACTTGTTCTGAGAGTAACATGATTTGTGTTGTTACATCATTTTGTGGATTAGTAAGTGGGATGAAGGTGTTCTGCGGTGGTTCACTTGTTGGAGGGATGGGTGGATTGGTTGGTGTGTTGGTGGATGGTGCCTACATGTTTTTTTGTGCCAAGTATGCTTGTACTTACTACTGTATCAACAACACTTGTTGTTGTTCCTATTGTTGTTGCACTAATAGTGCCTGTTATTGAGCTTGTTGTTGTTGTTGCACCAGCAATGCTTGTTGTTGGGCTGCTTCTTGCTGCTCTTGGTATTGCTTCAGTGCTTGCTAGTATGCTTATTGTTGGGCTACTTGTTGTTGTGTGAGGTATTGTGCTTGTGCCTGTGCTTGTACTTGTTCCTGTGCTTGAGCTTGTGCTTGTGCCTAAGCCTGGGATTGTACTTGTTGGACAACTTGTGCAATTGATGTAGCTTGTGCGGCTTGTGAAGCCTTCTTGGCTTGAGCTGCTTAAGCAGCTTGTGCTTTTTGCACCTATTGTGTGCCTTGAGTTACTGGAGTGGCTTGTACAGCATGAGCGGCTTGTGCTACTTACTATTCTTGTTGTGCAACTAACTGTATTTGCACTTGTTGATAAGCTAGTTGTGTAGCTTGTCAATTTTGGATTTGCTAAAGTTCCTTTTGATAGGTATTTTTTTTAAGCAGCTTGTAACACAATGCTATATTGGTTTTTCATATTTGTGTTTGGTGGTGGAGGTGGTGGTGGTGGTGGCGGATTTGGTATGGTGTTTGTTTCTATGATGAGAGCCACCATTGTATTGATGATTGAGATTTGTGTAGTGGATGGTGCGATTGATATGCCTGGTCCTTGAGAGACCATGTTTTGAAGTATTTGGGGAATGGTTAATGATGTGGTGGTTTTTTGTGTTATGAGGATGTTCACCATATATTGCTGTGACATCGATGGCAAGATGGGAGGATTTGGTATGATGCTTTGATTGATGATTGGGGGATTGTTTTGAATGTGCGGTGACAATGGAGGTCACCCCAACCTAAGAGTTGATGTTGATGTTGGCAGTAAGGGTGGAAGTGGTGGAAAAGCAAGTGGCATACTTCCTTAGGGAAATGATGAAGATGAAAGGTCAAAGATGCCCCCTGGTCCAAATAAGTCTCCTTCTCCTTACAAAGTCATAGGGAGAGAGGTTTGAGGTATTGTGTGAAATGATGATGATGGGTCATTAGGATCATGAAAGGTGAGGGGGACATGGACGTGATGGATTTCGGGGTACGGATTTCCCCAAGATAGTGTTTGCATCCAAATCTTGATTATTCACAAGGGGGTGTGCTTGTAGTGCATTAAGAAATGTGCTCCTTTTGTTAACAATAGGTTAAGTTGGAGTAATGGATGACATAATTTGGGGGATAGGTTGGGTGATGCTTTGGAATGGAGGTGTGGATGATATTGGGGGTATGGATGAAATTGGAGGCATGACCCCAAGAGGTTTTTCCACAATGGTGCTCACATTGTAATCAGAAGGGATTTTAGCACCTTGTTTTGCTAATTCAAGCATGTATTGTGAGGCTTGGAGCTTCATCATGATGTTGACAATTCTATGATTCTTGGGATTTTGAACCATTTCAATGATCTCATCTTGTGTCATCCTGAAGGAATTATTGGTGATATCCTCTACTTGACCTTCCTTTTATGGATTTTGTGATGATGAAGGAAGATTAGTTAGGGGATTGCTTGATCCAACATGGTTCATTTTGGAATTGATTTGGCTTAGGTCACTTGAATTTGATGTGTCTTTGTTGATCTCCATGTTCTTGTGTTGTGATCTAGTTTGAACCATAAAATGAGGTTCAAAAGAAAATATCTAGGATGATTAAGGATCAAAGGTGTGATGGTGAAATGCGTGAAAGGTGGATGATTAAACTCTTAGAAGATCTTGAGGGGGGATGTTAGAATTTTGGGACTTTTTGGATTCTCAAATTTTGATTTTGGATTCTTCAATTCTTGGATTTGATCTTGACCTTGACTTGGTTTTGGATTGTTTTGATTTTTGGATAATGAAAAAATGGATCCCAAGATGTTGGATTTTATCTATGGGATAGACTTGCTCATAAGATGATAATTTGACTAAGTGTAGGAAGAAGGATGCATCTACCCACACTTAACCAAACAAGATGTTTTGATGATAATTCAACTAAGCATATGGAGAAGGATACATCTACACATACTTAGCTAAATTAAATGTTTGGATGTTTTGATTCAAGGATTTTTATTCAGGGTCTTTGTTTCAAGGATTTTAATTCATGGATTTTGAAAAAAATTCTACATGAAGGATGATTTCAAGATTTTCAAGAGTTTTTGGCGAGTTGATCTTGGTTTGATGTTTGAAAGATGGATGAATTTTGACATTGATCCTATGTGTACCTAGAACGAATCTTGTTTACAAGACCTCGGTTTTGGAGAACATACTTTACTCTAAACAAGGTGTTCAAATTCCCAAAAAAGATTTGGATTTTGACAATAATAAAACAAGTAGAAATTGGGATTGTTTCTTGAAGATTTTCTATAAAAGTTGAAAAGCAATCTTTGTCTAAATTTGTAGAGCATTGAGAGATGCTTTTGATGATCTTTTGGACTAATTGATTTTGACTTTGGTTTACAAATTTTGATCTTGCGTGAAATAATTTGAAACACATGTGTGGGGTTCAATTGTTCTTAGCTTTGCTTAGTGACTTCTTTTTACCACAAACAATTGTTTGATTAGGTCTTTGAGCTAGTTGTCTAATGTATTAACTTCTTCTCATCCCACAAAGTAAATTATGTGGAACTTCAATGAAATCAAGGCAAAAGTCACCTATTGTTGAATATAGTAAGAAAATATAAACCCAAATGTTTAGAAACCTTTAGAGATAGAATCCCTAGGGCAAGCAATAACACTTGAATTTTGTTAAATATATTTTCCTCCTTAAGATTTTGAAATTTGATGACAACGTTGAATGTTTGTTTTTCCAATGTTTATGATCAAGCAAAGTTTTTTTTCCAAGAAAATGCAAAACCCTATAGCTATGAAACACTGTATTTGTTGAATCCCCACTTGGACAAGTCCAGCTACGCCTACTTTTAGAAAATGCTTAGATGCTTGACCACACATGCTCCCCCTTATAGTGCACTTGCCTCTCAGGTCAGCCAAGCATCAGTACCCATGAATCTCCCATGGCATACTTTCCATTTCTACTAAAATCCTTAAAATTGTGGGGCACATTCAGAACGATCGTTCTTGCACCAACAAATAGATCAAGGATTTTGGCCTTTTCTAAACAAAGGTTTTAATGTAGGAATTCTATTCATGGGGGACCATCCATGTGGTGAGAGATCATTGTTTCCATTCTTGTTGAAATAATCCTCATGATACTTGACTTTCCACAAGTGCCCACACTTATATACTGGTTGGGTCATTCCCTTGGGTGATTACTTTTTCCCACAAGCCGGGACCTCTACTATAAGCAAAACCAAGTAAACATATTCATAGTTTGATTGATCTTTGTTGAGAAACAAAGAGAGAACACATGCAATATGTTTCATTCACACTCACAAGATTTGTAAATTTTAAATCCCAAATGAAATGTGGAGGCAATCACTTACACAACTTAAGACCACAAAAAGCCTTTTGATTCTCAAGATTGCCATGAGGTGGGAGAGAAGCGCATACATCTTTTTGATGGTATTATTTTGGATAAATGATTACAAGACAAAGAAGTACATGTTCATTTTATCCATTCAAAGAAAGAGTGACTTCTTTTTAAGCACCAAAGGAAGTGTGAAATTTTGATTGTTCAATTGTTAACCTTTAAACAAAATCTAGTGGATTTGTCTAAAGTTCTTTTTAAACCCTTTGTTGTAAAAATGAAAGCTTTTATAGTGTTGTTTTTAGTGCCCAAAATAAATTTAATGTGTCTGAAGAGCATGAAAGGTAAAAAATCCTTAAGAGAAATATTATAAGTTATCCCAAAGTGTTAAGAAAACACTAAAGTGTTCAAAAACAATGTAATGAGATGATGATGTCATTATGAAACTTCAACTCGGTTTCCCTTCTTCACCTTTGATTAAGTCAACCTGCAAAAAACCAATTCAAGCTGCAAAACAGAGGTCACTAAAGCAATTAATATCCTAATGATCAAAATAAAAATGCGAATGTTAATTTTTTTTTAAATTTCACTTTTTTAATTCACTCTAGTGGCGCAACCTACATATGTGATGTTGTTTGAAGAAATTAGCGGTGTTGTATAGTGTCGCTAGGTCTATAAGAAGAACTCTATAGAAGTCAAGAGAGCGTGATGGTAGTGCAATTTTGCTCAGTAGCGTAGTTTGAAGTTTGAAAATTCTAGTGCTCAAAAATTGGACAAGTGTCATAGTTTGAAATTTTGAATTTCTGGGTGGGAAGGTTGCAGCAGCAGAGTTTGAAGTTTGTAGCATCACTGTATGACACCGCTAGATTGATAGCGGTGTTGGATGGCACTGCTAGACTGATAGTGTCAGAGTTCCCTATAGACACCAAAAAACAAAGAAAGACACAAAATTTTGTTAAAAAATGTGATTATAACTTGATATTTTCCCTCCTTCTAGCGCCAAATGTAGAACCCCAATCCTAGACCTACACAAACACAAGATATAAACACAATGTTAGATCAAATGCAAGTGAGAATCAAGATTCCCTATGAAATACATTTAAATTGTAAAGAACAATAAATGAGATGAAGAACATAAGCAAACATAAATAAAATTTATCAATTTCTATTCAATGCAAAGCAAACTCTTGATCCCATGGGGGAATTAGTTCCAATTTGATGTGGAAATTGGCCCTTTCCCAACTCCTTTGATGCAATGTTGATGAGCGGTCCACTTTGTTGATGATTCAATTGATCTCCATGATGAAAAATCAGAATAACCTAGCCAAGACCTTGATAAAATTGATAAAAATAGATATGCTTGAGGATGAAATTGAGTATAGTAGACTTGGTCAAATTGTGGATGATCAAAATGAGGAGAGAAGC
Organism: Sequoia sempervirens; assembly: GCA_007258455.2. Taxonomy (NCBI): domain Eukaryota; kingdom Viridiplantae; phylum Streptophyta; class Pinopsida; order Cupressales; family Cupressaceae; genus Sequoia; species Sequoia sempervirens. The sequence continues at coordinate 183,873,540 of VDFB02373365.1, forward strand.
CTCTTATTTATAGAAAGACAAGATGGAGGAATGAGAAAAATGGAGCAATGTGGGATCATTCAACATCCAATGGGCAAGTGCCACTTGTCAAGATATGAATGGAGGAAGCCTGAGAACATTTTGATGAATGTGTACAATAAATGAAATTAGGTGGAATTTGAAAATAGTGAAATGACATGTAAGATGGAAAAAGAATGAATTAAATGCCACTTGGCTGAATGCACAAGCACATGTAAGAGGGAATGAATGTCTTGTTGGAAGGACAAATCCATTTGGAGGGATTTTCAAATTTGGAGGAATATTCCCCTAAAGATGCCAAGTTGAAAGAAAATGGAGATTTAATAAATCCATTAAATGTATTTTCATGTGCAAGTGGCAAAATCTAGAGAAATTAGATGATTAGGATTAAATTAATCAAGGTTTGATTAATTTAATGAGGGATTAGATGATGTGGCCATTTGATTTAGATTTATGGGTTGATTTAAATCAAAGTTGAGAAGAATGTGATTTAGATTTAATTAAATAAAGAATTTGATTTATTTAATCAGAGAGAATGATGTTAGATTAAATTAAAGAAGGATTAATTTATTTAATTTAATAAGATGACTTAGAGATTTAATCAAATCAAATAAATTATTTAATTAAATAGGGACTAGAGGGTTAATTAAATAACTTTGATTTATTTAATTAACAAGAGAAAATGATTTAATTGGATAAATGATGATTTATTTAATTAAGGGATGAAGAGTGATGATTTAGCTGAGAAGATAATTTAGGATAAAATGGTGTTAGTAATTAGGATCAAGTGTATTGGCACATTTTCCATGTCTACATTTTTTAATCTTGGAGAAGAGATTTAGGGAGGTCTTGATTACCCTATTATAAAATTTTAAAGCATGGATTTATAAAGCCTTTTGTATGTAGGCGGTCTTGATATAAAATAACTAGAGACCATGGAATATACTGCTAATTAATAGATATAGCCCCTTGTACAAACCATTCCCATCCCATAGAAACCATGTCTTGATGTATTCATAAGCTTTTGAAATGTTTTCAATGAAAAAATTTCTCTAGATCTACATGTTTCCTTCATGATAAGTAGAGTATGAAGCCCAAGACCCTTCCAAATTAGATATCTAGTGAGAAATATAGTATAAATTCAATATTAGATCGAGAATTTTTAGGATTTTTTTCCTTCAAAATCTTGAGTAATTCATTTAAAATATAAGGCTAAACATGGACATTGGATTGAAAAAATCATAGGGCTCCAAAGTTCTAAGGGAGGAAATAGTTTTTTGAAGATATAAGGTGAAATACTTTAGTATTATTAGAAGAGGTCCATAAGAATTCATTGAGTAGTTTCTTAATTTTTAATCGGAGGCCTTAAAAGTAACCCAACAAGAAGATTATTAAACATGTGTGACAAAAAATATTTTGGATCACACCTAAAAAAATTTACTAACAAAAGAGGCTTAGTGATCCAACATGAAAGTATTTTTCTCTATTCTAAAAATGACAACATGTAACAAAATATACAAAGAGGCTTAGAAGGAAAAAGAAACTCCAAAACCTAAAATATCCCTCATTATTAATTCATTTCCATCTATATGAATCTAACCAACCAAGCTTGGTAAAAAATAAATGTAAGTATCATTGATTTTTTACACTAAATAATTGAAATTGAAGGTTTTAAAAAAATATTTACCAATGGTCTTTTTTTAAATTATATTATTTCTCTTATAGAGTAAGAAATGAGACATTAAAAAGTGACCATTGGAAAATAGTTTGTTATAATTAGGAAAAGCAACTCCTTTTAACCAAGTTTTATAAAATAATATGAGGAAAGAGATCAAAAAATCCCTAAAAATCGAGCACATAAAGGTTAAGGTCCAATGGAAAATTTTTATAGATTGATCTACAAATATAACATGAATTATATTGTAGACTATTAGTGGTAATGTAGGAAATTTTTGGGATTAGGGTGACTCAACCTTAGATTCCTAGAATTTATTTATTGTTATTTGATGTATTTATTCATATTGTAATGTTAATTTAGCCTACTAAACGTATTGTCACTTTGTGGGACCCATCGGTGATGTGGCATCCTACATGGAAAGTGAGATGTAATTGTTGTAAGCTACATTACGGAGTTAGGTGTACAATTTGGATGACCTACATTCTAGGCTAGATTGATGGAAATTTCCATATGTTGCTATTTCAAGCATTATGAAAAATTATGACACTTGTTATGATATTTTATGATAGCCATAAGAGTTAACTATGCAAACTGCTATGATGGGATATGACAATTGTAAGAGTCATTTATGACAATTTCCTATTAACACAATGAAAAGTGGGACCCATGTGATTATGGTGCCTACACATGCAAGGTATTATCATGCATGCAAGCTCATTGCATGTGCAATGGTGGCTAATTTTATAGAACATGGGCTGATTATTGCTACCACTTATCATACCAGTTGCACTATGGTAGTATCGGGTTTCATGTCCTTTTTAATATATTCAACTTTCTATCCTTACAGTTGTGGGATAAATGTGTACATACCACCATACCACAACTATACTATCCACTTCACGTGGTGCTTCATTTTCTACTTTTCTTTCAATTCATATTGCTCTATCACTTTACCTTGAACTTCTCGTGAGGTGGCAGTTGATACCACCTTACTGCGTTGCCTTAAACTGAGGAATCGAATTATTTTTCTCTAACAGTGGCTTCGATTGGGAATGAATGAATGTAAGGTCATTTCAAGAATCCATAAATAATCTATGGGAGGAAAAAAATGGATGAATTAGTTTGGATGAGATGGGGCGGGGGAGGGGAAAACCTAAACTACTATGCATGGAAAATTTATATTTTATGAAAAGAAGTGTTTTAGGAATTTTCCATGCACTAGAAATTCCTGATCTTCTCCTTAAATTTTTTGAAGATAGTAAGAATATTCACCACCTTTTCTTGTAACAACAAATGGTCATATCTAGAGAGCTTCAAACTTCCCATGTATCCTTTCATCTTGACATGTTGCATTACATAATAGGACCATATCATTCACTTCAAACTTTCTATCTTTTCCCCTTCTGTCAAACAAGTACTTCCTCCATGACTTCATTTTTGTGTTTTTCTCCTGGGACAAGCTTCTAATTTCATCTAGTTCTAGGAATTTATCCATCCTATCCTCCATAGGTTTAGGAATATCTAGGTATTCTTGAAGCATTAACTTATATACTGGAAAGAGGTTTTTGCATGGGTATTCTTATGTTAAATGGGCGTAGGACAACTAAGAGAGGGGGTAAATCAATTGTCACAGAAATTAAAACTTTAAACTTCATCACTTATCAAATCTTCAACCACACTATTATGTTATTGAATATGAGCATGACACACAAAAAACATAAAGTAAATCAACACAATGAACACCAAATTTTTACGTGGAAAACCCAATAAGGGAAAAACCATGGTGAGGGTTATCTCACAATATAAGGATTATAAAATAAATACAAAGGCTCACTACCAAGGGCTCACTGCCCAAAAGAGGACTCACTATCCAAGTACAAAGGCTCACTACCTACAAAGGACTCACTGTCCAACGGGGAGGCTCACTACCTACAGATACAAAAGAGAACAAAAAGATCCACCACTACAATTAAAGCACATTTGCAGGATTACAAAAACCTTCAGTTCATTGCCTTCAACACACTAAAAAATTGTTGTCACAACTCACTCACACACACTTCTTCTCTTATGATTTGTGGCACATTTTTGTCACTTTGCCTCACATTGTCATACAACTCTTCACAATTCAACTTACTTTTATACTATTCTCAACCTTAGAAACATTTACCAAGGTTAGCCACAAAACATCATTTCATAAATTCAAATTAGGTTGGCAACTCAAGATTCCCGTAGTGGAAAGGAATAAGAGTGGACCAATAAAAAATATTTTCATGAATCTTCTACACGTTTCCTTAATGAAATTTTATTCATTGAATGAAGTGTAAACACCAGGTCAGCCAAACCTAATGAAAACACAGATAAAAATTGATACACATGCTTCCCAACAAGAATATGACACACCGATGCCACAACATGCTTCATTATGCACTATAATACATCTCAGAACCTTCTAGATACATCTACAGTAAAAACAACAGGCTTCAATCACTGGATTTCTTTCACCAGTTTATTCAGACTATGCAAACTCATACTGAAATACTGAAACATGACTTCCTAATTACCAAACTCCAAACATCTTCACTAGAGCATAGGAAAGACCTTCACAAGACATATCCCATATCCACATGATCTAAATCAAAATAGCGTAGGACTATGGAGCAGAAACATTTCTCCCAGTCCACTGAAGATCAACACAAGAGAAATGTAGAGCACATACTGAGATACATTTTGAACACATTCAACATTTTGAATTTTCTTATTTATTAATTTTCTCAAAAGAAAATGGAAACTCATGAAACCAGCACATCTACAACACCATAGAGATATCTCCATGTACTCACAACATCTCAAAAACATCTCAACTATACATGTACAATCTGCAGCATATTGAACTATGTTGACATCAATGACAACATCAATGACAATAGCACCAAACTAGCTTATACTTTTAACAACCTCCCCCTTTGTCATTGATGGAAACACAACCTTTTCTCCCCCTTTTACAACAATGGAAAAGAAAAAAAACTCTAATTACTCCCCCTTAGGAGTACACCCATACTACAACAATGAAACCATTTATACTCCCCTTGCAGAGTAGACCCATTTATTAGTCTAGATAAATGAAGAATCTTTGAATTCCCTAGACTGATGTACTTTCATGTGCACCTAGTTAGGAGGGCTAATGACCCCCAATATCTCCCTAAGATGCTCAAAATTATTCCTTGAAAGAGCCTTAGTAAAAATGTTTGCAATTTTTTCCTTTATAGTCACATACTCCAATCTAACTTCATTCTCCAACACTTTTTCTCTTAGGAAATGGTATTTGATAGATATGTCTGTGATTCTTGAATGCATAACCAAGTTCTTCAAATGTTTATTGCACCTGTATTGTCACAAAAAAATGGGAATAGGCTCATCACATGTCACTCCAATGTTTTTCAGATTGTGCTTCATTAACAAAACTTATGTACAGCAAGATGCTTCAATAATATATTTTGCTTCTACAGTCGATAAAGAAACTGAGTCTTGCTTCTTACTCAAAAATGAAACCAATCTTCCACCGAGAAGGAAAGTACTACCATTGGTACTCTTCTGGTCATATACACATCCAGCCCAATCAACATTTGTATAAGCACTTAGGGTGAAATCATTACTCTTAGGGTACCATAGTCCATAATCCAGTGTGCGTTTAAGATATCTAAATATCCTTTTTACAACCATAAGATGTGCTTCTCTAGGATTTTCTTGAAATCTAGCAACTAAAAACACTACAGGCATAATATCTAGTTTGGTAGTAGTGAGATACAATAATCCTCCAATCATGGATCTATAGTTACTCTGATCATTCTTAGCAGATTCATCATCCTTGCTTAGCTTACATTTGGTTACCGTAGGAGTACAAACTGGTTTAGAATCTTCCATCCCAAATTTTTTAAACAACTCTATTACATACTTAGATTATGAAATGAATATCCCGTGACTAGTTTGATTCACTTGTAGACCAAAGAAGAAATTCAATTCACCAGTCATAGACATCTCAAATTCTTTCTACATTTCTTTAGCAAACTTTTTACACGTGCCATCATTTCCACCAAAAACGATATCATCAACATAAATAACTACAATCAACATCTTATTACCTTGCACTTTGAAGTAGAGGTTGTTGTCAGTAGAACCTTTGCAAAATCCTTGCTTTTCCAAATATCTATCCAGTCTTGTATACCAAGCTCTAGGAGCTTGCTTTAGTCCATTAAATGCTTTCTTTAATTTACAAACCATATCTAGTTTGTCAGATAACTAAAACCCTTCAGGTTGCTCCATGTACACTTCTTCCCCCAACTCACCATTCAGAAAATCTGACTTAACATCCATCTGATATATGTTGAAGTCCTTGTGGGTAGAGAATGCCAAAAAAAAATTGATAGCTTCCATTCTGGCCATAGGGGCAAAAATTTCTTCAAAATGTATACCTTCAACTTGTGAATATCCTTTGTATACCTGTCTTGCCTTATTCCATACTACTCCATTTTAATTCAGTTTGTTCCACAACACCCATTTTGAGCCAATCACATTTTTCTTCATAGGTCTAGTGACTATTTCCCATGTCTGATTCATTTCTAACTACTGCAGTTCCTCTTTCATAGCTCTTCTCTAATTTTCATCTTTACATGCTTCTTTTATAGATTTAGGTTCTATTTTAGAGAGTAAACACAAATTTTCCTTAGCTACAACTCTGCTTCTTGTCTTCACACCTTCACTCTTTTCTCCAATTATCTTATCTTGGGGATGATTTTTGTTGGTGTGAATAATTTTCTTATACCTAGATAATTGATTCACTAGGTAATTAGGGGACATGCTCACATGATTAAGTTTACTTAGGATAAGAGATTCTTTCTAGAAGTCTTAGTTGGCTTTTCTAGAACTTATCTTATCTAGCTAGGATGCATCATTTCCTAGGTGATTAGGTTGTTGGTTGTCTCATGTCATAGGATTATGACATTTTTCAACATCATGTTCATTACTACATCTCAACCTTGCCTTTATAAGCAAGGAATCTCTTGTACATTTGCATAGCAATCACAACAATTCAGCCATTAATCAATCTTGCATTGTGAATCAAGCTTTCTTGCCATTTTCTCTCTTGTGGAAGTCATTTTGGTTGCAACTATTCTTGGGGGTGTTTGGGAGTCACCATTTACTCCCACATGGTAACAGAGCTCTCCGGGTGTTGCAGATTCCTTCCCAAATCTAAGGGTTATATTTTGGCTTCATGATTTTTGTTGGGCACAGATTGGGGTTTCAATAACCTCACGAACGAGATTAGAAGATTTTGCAGATGAATTTTGACTATAAATTCATCCATTTTGGGTAAAGTTGTTTTTGAGGATTTTTTTTTTGTTCGGAAAACCTCCCAAGCAGTACTATTTTTTCATTTTTTGCAAAAAAAAGTTTAAAAAATATTTTTTGTAGTATTGTTATTAAATTTTGGGGCAAAATTTTATTATAAAATTGGGTGAAATTTTTGTATAGTCTTGGCCTTTATTATACCTATATGTAGTACATGTGGTGTAAGCACTAATCATGAGGTAGTTGGATTTTTTGGCTCCACTGAGCCCCCCTTTCCATCATCCGCTTATGAAAATTCCATCACCGGGTATAGGGTGCGCAGGCTTAGGCCAATGACATCATATTGGCGGGTCTTTTGACTATGTTTGCACCGGCTATTCCATCATCAACCGACATCCTTTCCTACAAAATTGGTGTCCTCTCTACAGTCATTGGCGTTTGGTATAGAGGGTACTCTAGCATATTCTCTACATCGAAGGTTGTTCTATCATTTGGTGTCCTCTCCTATTAGATCAGTCGGTACGATTTTGGCCTTTGTCACTACCAAATCACAACTCGACGTCACCTAGATCAGTGGTTTGAAAGGTTAAAGGCTCCATTGGTGGGTCGTCATCTCTCAGTTATTGTAGAGATTTATTAGTCTACAATTATTCTGGGGGTACCGGTCACACGTCATAGGCCTATGCCCTTCCTCCAATGGGCACCATCAATGAGGCACATCACTATTACCAGTTGTCATTGTTGTATCAACAGATCTACTCAATTTTCCTTCTGGTTGTCTTGTCATTAGTAGGTATAAGGGGTTTGGCATCCACGAGGTCTATAGTACGTCGGTCCACTGTCTACCATCAATCATCTCGTACGCGGTCAGATCCACACCCTCTTTCTAGATCCTTAATCGTCGGTCTAGATCTGCATCCTTTTAGAGGGTACCTCAGTGTAACATCATGTCTCCTGGTCAAAGTCAGCGTAATCGGCAGTGTGAGTGTTTCTTCTTAACCGTAACTATTTATATTACACAAGCTTTATATTAAAGTTTATGCCAAAAACCGACGGGTTATATTTAATCTGCTTTGCTTTATATATTTAGTATATTGTAAGTCGATGGTGGTTTGTATTTTTTTCAAATATTGCCTGATGGTCATATGGATGACTAAGTTTTCATCCCCCGGGTGCTCCATTTTTGCGCCAGCTTAGCCTTCAGTGGTCTGTGTTTTTCCCCTATAGTTCCTTTTATAGGCCCTTTTTTTATTTTTTTCATAACTTTTGCAAACGAAGGCGAATTTTTTCAAACGAAATATCATCAGAAAGGTGGATATCTGAATTTTTAATTGGTGCAAATATTTTGCAGTTTTGTGCCTCTTTTTCCAAGTTGAAGCCCAATCTTCGTTTTCTACCTCCAAGCTCATATCTTTGTGCTCCGAACTCCAATTTTCTCCAAATTTGTGGCATCGGGAAGTTATTAAGGAGCACTTCAGATCCTCTCATACACATTTTTCAGATTTATTTCTAGATTTTCATATTTTGAGTTTGGTGTTGATTTGATAGTTTGGAATACATTGTTGTAAATTTGCAAGAAAAGTGTAAATTTGTTTGGGACAAAGGGGTTGATATCTTGTATTGTGAGGGAAATTTTGTTGTTCTTCTCTTGTAATATCTCATTGTATCATGGATTTGACAAAATTTGTACTTCTAACTCCATATAACTATCATGAGTACTTGGAAATCTCAAATGGAGTTGTTATTGTTAAAATCAAAGTTGCAAAGAATAACATTTGGTCAAGATCCAAAACCCATAGGAGAAAAATAGAAAAGAAAATGGCTTGCTAGAAGGGATGAAGCTCTTGGTACTTTGAAGTTGTCCATTTCTCCAGATCTTAGATATCATGTTGCATATTGCACTCATCCTAATGAAGCCTTGACTACTTTAGAGAGTGTCTTTGGTAAGGCAAATAAGATGAGAAAATTTAAGTTGGAGAATGAACTAATGGGTCTAAATCCTTTAGATTTTGACAATGTCCAAGACTTTTTCTCTAAGCTCAACTCTCTTAGATTGTAGTTATCTAATTGTGGGGTCACTAAATAGGATGAACAGTTGATTCTTTCTATTCTTCTAAGCTTAGTCCTGACTATTCAATGTTTGTTTCCACATTCTATGCTACAATGGATGCCCTTGGAAATACATACAAAATGCCTTCTCTTGATGAATTTGTAGCTCAAATCACAAGGGAACAAGCAAAGTTGGTTCACATGGGCACATTGAAGTCTTCTAAATCTCATGCTCTTGTTGCAATGGATACAAAGGATTCAAGTGGCAAAGGTAAGAAGTAGAACACAGCTCCCAAGTATAATGTGCAAGGTAAAGATTCACCTTCACATAGCACTCTTGATTCTACACCCTCTTCTAAAGTGGAATCATCTAAAAAGAACAAGTTCAAATGTGCATATTGCAAAAGGTTAGGACATGATGAGCATAGATGTTATAATAAGAAGATTGATGAACTCACACACCTTCTTCAAAAGAATAACATTTAGCTACCCTTATCAGTGTCTTCTACTTCTTCTTCACCATCTCAATTGGTAGCTCCCTCATCATCATCTCAGTCACAAGACACAGGGTCAACTTCTGGGCTACACAAGATGAAAGGACAAGCACTCCTGGCCTCTGCAAGTCTTGAATCTCATAGATGGCTTCTTGATTCAAGGGCATCTCATCATATGGAATCTTCTATGGATATGTTCTCTTCTTTTGAGCCTTATAATTCACCTCATATATTGATGGGTAATAATACATATATGAAGGTAATTTTGAAGGGTTCTATTGATATGGGGGAAGGGACCTTCAATGATGTTCTTTGTGTTCCTTCCTTGTCCACCAATATCCTTTCTATTTATCAAATTACTCATGGGGGTCAAGGTAAAACAGTTGAGTTCACTCCAGATAAGGTGTACATAAGGGACTTAGAGACTAGGGATATTGTTGCTATTGGGATGGTTGATCATTCATCTTGTGTGTACTCCTTTTCACATTTTACTTCAGAAGATGATAATGTTCCTTTGACTGCATCACACACTCCGTTGAGTGTGAACCATGTTAGTGAGGAGAAGTTTGGTCATCTACACCTTTGTATTCTAGAGACCAGTGTTGAGCTTCCTACTCCTCCACCTCCTGCTCCTTCAGCCATTGATGCTTCTATTTAGCAGGATGATCATAGTTTTTAGATATTTCTTTGTGGGATGAGTATTTGATAGCTATTTCTAGCTTGTTCATGGAGTCTCATATTGCAGATTTGGAGGACACACTTGAGGGGATTCCTCTCCTCTTTGATGACAATTTTAGCACAATTGTTATCCCATCTAGTTTGTCTTTGGAGATTGACATTCATGAGTCTCCTCCATCACTTGATTTTTCATGTTTCTTGGTTGAGTTTGACCATGATTATGTTGTGACTCATTCAAGCTTGGAGACTCCTACTCAGTTTTTAGAGGCATACATGTTGAGCATTCATGCTTCCTCCTTTCAGTTGGATATGGATTAGCTTCTTCATCAGCTTATGATAATGTTTCTTCCTAAGGGAAGATTTGTTGCTTGCAGACATTGGGTCATCTTTTTTTTTAGGCATTCTTCATTGGCTTTGGAGCTTCTTCATCATGGGGGGATATTTTATCTCACTACTTGCCTCTTATGGGGGGGTAATTTATTGTATATACATGATGCATGTTGTCCTTGGGGGGTATCATTGAGTCCTCCATACATCATGTTTTTTTTTTTTTTCTCTCTTTTGGAGAGGAGTTTTGTCCCATTGGGTTTTCTCCTTTTCTCTACGTATGAGAGATTGTTTGCATTTTCATTGTAAATGGGTACCTAACATGGCCTCATAGTCGGGACCCATAGTCATAGTCTTTGCATAGTTTTCATAATAATATTCTCCCTAAGTTGCACTTAAGGGGGGGTGTTGGTGTGAATAATTGTCTTGTACCTAGATAATTCATTCACTAGGTACTTATGGGACATGTTCACATGATTAAGTTTACTTAGGATAAAAGATTATTTCTAGAATTCTTAGTTGGATTTTCTAGAACTTATCTTATCTAGCTAGGATGCATCATTTCCTAGGTGATTAGGTTGTTGGTTGTCTCATGTAATAGGATTATGACATTTGTCAACATCATGTTCATTACTACATCTCAACCTTGCCTTTATAAGCAAGGCATCTCTTGTACATTTGCATATCAATCATAGAAATTCAACCATTAATCAATCTTGCATTGTGAAGCAAGCTTTATTGTCATTCTCTATCTCGTGGAAGTGGTTTTGGTCACAACTATTCTTGGGGGTGTTGGGGAGTCACTATTTACTCCCACAATTTTTCTATACATATTTAGGAGTCCTAGAAGTAGATTCCAGTTCATTCTCTTCCTCTTCTTCTTCCACTTGTTCTTCTTATTATTTTTCTTCTTCTTTTTCCTTCTTATTTTCTTTAGGTATATGTCCACAGATAGGATCATCAGGTTCAACTTCACTTATCTTAATAGGTCTGCTTATGTCTTCATCAACTTTCACATTAGCACTTTCAATGATTTTTTTGAATATTTTGTTAAAGCATCTATATGCCTTGCTAGTAGTAGAATACACAAGAAATATTCCTTCATCACATCTAGGATCAAACTTTCCAATATTTTCATCAGATCTTTTAATATAGCATCTACTTCCAAATACGTTAAAATATTTCACTGTAGGAGTCTTACCAGTCCATAACTCAAAGGGTGTCTTTGTGTTGTTGTGCCTGATTTGGACTCTATTAAGAAAATAAACAAAAATATGTATTTATTCTCTCCAATATACATATGGTACATTTGAATCTTTCATCATAGTTCTAGAAACTTCCTATATTGTACTATTTTTCCTTTCAACTGCTCCATTCTGCTAAGGGGTTCTTGGAGAAAAAAACTATCTTTTTATGCCATGCTTCTCACATAATGCATTAAATTTACCAAAAGTGAATTCACCACCTCTATCAGATCTCAGACACTTTATTTTCATATTTACTTCATTTTCCACTCTTTCTTTGAATACCTTAAACCTATCCAGGGCCTGATTATTTTCTCTAAGAAAAGAAACCCGTGTCATTTGAGTATAATCATCAATAAGCAACATAAATTACATGTCTCCATTCAGGCTTCCAGTCTTGGTCAAACCACATAAATCAATGTGAATAAACTCTAGCATTCTGGTAGTCGAATGTTCTTTCCCCTTAAAGCTACATCTTGTTTACTTCCCCAATTGAAAACTTCTACAAATAGCATTAGTAGGTTTTATGATTCTAGGTAGTCCTCAAACAATCTCCTTAGCACTGACCTTGGATAGGTTATCGAAGTTCACATGTCCCATTCTCTAGTGCCATAACCAACTTTTACTAATTAGAGATACAAGGCAATGACCATCAGCTACCTTCAGCTGAGAGATGTTTCCATGAGTTCTTCCAGCAACAATCATATCTCCATTTCTGGATCCTTTTCTGATTTCACAAGTATTGTTCTAAAACACAAGTTTCAAGCCATTGTTGCACATCTGACCAACACTCAAAAGATTATTTCTCAAACCCTTCACATAATATACACCATCAGTATTATGCACTCCATCAAAACTGATTGAAGCTTTACCACAGATCTTAGCTCCTGAATCATCACCGAATATGACTAAACCACCATAATATTTTTCAAGTTTAGTGAGCTTACTCTTATCTCTGGTCATGTGATTAGAACATCCACTATCAATTACCCAGTAGTCTTCATCCTATCTTGGATGAAAAGCGGTAAACAAGGTACCTTCCCTCATATTCTTCTTAACCTCTAGAGCCTTCTTACTTACACATTTTCCAGAGTTAGTAGATACATATTTAATTTCCAAAGCTAAGGATAAGAATTCGCTATCATCAACCTCATTTTAAGATTCATCTTAAGAAATATCAGCCTCTTCCTTAACATAGTACAACTTCTTATACGTCTTATCCTTCCTATCCTTATCCTTATAATCCTAGCTCTTCTTATGTGTAGCCCTATTCGGACATCTTGAAGCATAATGACCATTGTTACCATAACTAAATAATTTAAAAGGTAACATTCCTTTATATTTTTTGGTTCCTTTCTTCAATTTCCTAGTAAAATTTGCTTCCAACTCTTCATCATCACTATCTAGTTCTTCAATCTTCAAAGCCTTAAATCTCATTTTTGTCTTTTCTTCCATCTTTACATATTTCAAAAACTTTGTGATCTTAAATGCTTGCAAGGTGTCAAACAAATCTTCTAGAGTGTACTTCTTAGGATCATACATTTCCTCAATAATAGATATCTTGTTATTGTAAAATTCCAGTAAGGTGATCAGAATCTGCTCAATTATATCTTCATCTGCTAGTTTTCCTCCTTGATTTCTAACTTAATTTGCTTCCAATTAAACTCTTTGAAAGAAACTTGTAAATTCTTCACCATCTTCCATCTTCAGGTTCACAAATCTACGCTTTTGCTCTAGCCTCTTTTTCAATTTCACCTTTTCGTTTCCTTCATACATGTATTCCAACTTCTTCTACACTTCATATGCAGTATCCAAAGAATTAACCTTGACTCACTCATTTTTAGATAAACCACTGCAAATTGTATACTTTTCCTTCTCATTTTCTTCATAAGAAGAGATCTCATCTATAGAATTAACACCACCGGATAGAAGTGTATACTTATTCTCAACAACCTTCTAGGTCTTAAAACCAAGAGAGATAATGTATCCTCTCATTTGTCCCTTCCAGTCATTATAGTCAGTTCCATCAAACATAGGGATTTCTAATTTGTGTGCCATCAGATCTTTCTTAAGCGGTTAAGCTCTACACAAGGAATCACAAGCTCTGATACCAATTTTTAAATAGGCGTACAACAACTGAGAGGGGGGCTGAATTAGTTGTCACATAAATTCAAACTTAAAACTTTATCACTTATCAAATCTTCAACAACACTATTATGTTATTGAATATGAGCATGACACATAAATAACAAAAGGTAAATCAACACAATGAACACCATACTTTTACGTTGAAAACCCAATAAGGGAAAAACCACGGTGAAGGTTAACTCACAATATAAGGATTATAAATTGAATGCAAAGGCTCACTGTCCAATAGGGAGGCTCACTGCCAATAGATACAAAAGAGAGCAAAAAGATCCACCACTACAATTAAATTTTATTCACAAGATTACAAAAAAATTTAGTTCACTGCCTTCAGTACATTGAAAAACTGTTGTCACAACTCACTCACACACACTTCTGCTCTAATGATTTGTGGCACACTTTCGTCACTTTGCATCACACTATCATAAAACTCTTCACAATTTGACTTTCGTTTATACTATTCTCAACCTTAGAAACATTTACCAAGGTCAGCCACAAAACATCGTTTCATAAATTTAAACTAGGTCAACAACTCCAGATTCCTATGGTGGAAAGGATTAAAGTGGACCAATAAAAATTATTTTCCTGAATCTTCTACATGCTTCCTTAATTAAACTTTATTCTTTGAATGAAGTGTAAAAACTAAGTCAAACAAACCTAATGAAAATGCATATAAACATTGATGCACAAGCTTCCCAACAAGAAGATTACAAGTGGATGCTGCAATACGCTTCACTATGCACTAGAATGCATCTTAGAACCTTCCAGATACATCCACACAAAAAAAAAAGGCTTCAATCATTGAATTTATTTCACCAGTCTATCCTGACTATGCAAACTCATACAAAAATACTGAAACATGACTTCCTAATTACTAAACTCCAAAATTCTTTGCTAGAGCATAGGAAAGACCTTCACAAAACATATCCCAGACCTACACGATTTATATCAAAATAGTAGAGGACTGTAGAGTAGAAACTTTTCTCCTAGTCCACAGAAGATCGAACTTTCCAGATAGTACACATACCGGTGAATGCAACTTTCATGTACCATCTCACCAGAAGTTGAAACTCAACATATATCACCATCAAATCACCTTAATTAAAACTTCACAACTGTACAAGCATAGGATAAACACAGGAGAAATTTGGAGCACATACCATAACATGTTTTGAACACATTCAACACTCTAACTTTTCTTCTTTATTAATTTTCTCTAAAGCACTCAGAAAATCATCAAACTAGAACAACTGCAACACTATAAAGATAGCTCTATGTACTCACAACATCTCATAAGCATTTCAACTATACATGTACAATATGCAACATACTAAACTGTGTTGACATCAATGACAACATCAATGACAACACCACCAAACTAGCTCATACTTGCAACATCTTGGTTGTGTTTGATAGACCAATTCAAAAGGTGATTTTCTAGTTGATTTTTTAACTGTAATCCTATCTTCACAGACTAGTAGCCTCAATTTGGAATCTCAATCCTTTTTATTTATGTCCAACATCCTTTTAATTATCTTTAAGATTCTTTTGTTACTTGACTTAGCCTTCCCATTTACTTGTGGATGGTATGGGGATGCATATGAAATTATTATTCCATATGTCTCATAGAATTTTTTGAATTCCTCTAATTTGAAGCACATACCATTGTCTATGATTATCCTTATAGGTGTCCCAAAACTTGTGATGATATTCTCCATTAGAAAATTTATCACCACTTTTCTAGTAGCTTGATTTGTGGGGATGACTTCTATCCATTTTGTAAAGTAGTTAGTTGCCACTAGTATCTATTTGTGACCTCCACTAGATTTTTCTAATATTTCTCCAATAAAATCAATCCCCCACTATTGAAATGGAGCTTCAACTTACATTGTTCTAAGTGGCAGTGCTCCTTGGTATTTCATTTTTCTAGATTTTTTTTGAAAAGGTTCACACTTTCCTACATAAGCAAAAGAGTCATTGAAAATATTGGGCCAATAGTATCCAACCCTTAAGATCTTGTGGGCAATTTTCTTGGCTGAAAAATTTCCTCCACAGAATCCCTCATGCATCTCTTTCAACATATCATTTGATTTTGACTCATCTAAGCATAGCAACAATACTCTATCTGTGTTCTTCCAGTACAAGTCTCCAACCATAAAAACATATTTTGAGGCATGCAATTTCAAAGTTCTTTTCTAGTTTTAATTCATGTCTTTAGGAAATTTCTAGTTTTTAAGTTAATACAATATGTTAGGGGTATGTGCAGGATCATCATGGAAAAAATAGGCCCTTAAGTGGCAAAAAAATCAGAAAAATCAGAGTTAGGAAACTTGACATAAAAATTTGAATAAGTTATCTATATTATTTCAAAAATATGTAAGAATAGAATATATAGCAAACTAAATTTAGTTTCTAAACTACTAGGTTTGTTTAAAAAATAAAGAAATCTATTTGGTGAAAATTTGAAATTTCAATGCAGTAGTACTTAAATTTTAGGGAAAAAATAAGAAGTAGGTGTGTGTATGACCACCCTAATCAAAATAAAATGATAATTTTTTTAATAAGATTTTAGATATAAGTAGAGTACTCATGGTCCAATGTGATGCATATTTTTTTGTAATTTTTTTCCATGTAAATAATTAATTATGATTTTTTTATTACAACTTTTAAAAAATATAAAAACCTCATATGTTTGACCACCTTGGTAAAAACTTCATGAAAATCAAATTTTGTTTTTTTAATCCTATAGTATACAAAGCATAGAATGTGATACATGTTTTGGATTTAAAAAATGTGATACCATTTGGAAGTTATGGATGTTTCTCAATTAGTCTATCAATAAGGACTTTAGTCATAATTTGAATAGAAAATGAATAATAATTACTAATTCAATTCAAAGTAAAGCATAATTTATATTGGTGGAAAGCTAAGAATCTCCTTTAAAAACCCTTTTCATTTCATCAATTTTGGGTAAAAAAAATTCGTCAACCACACCCATCATATTGCCACTTTTTGGTCCATCATGATCCTGAACATACCCTTAGTATACCATAAGGTGTTGTCTATGCTTGTAATCATACCTTCTTCCTCCCCTATGTTGCAAATTTGAGATGCTTCAAGGTTTGATTCAGCCATAAGCTTGGCTAGCCCTTGTCCTCTTACTAACTTAGTGACTCAGATTTCAATAGCAAACTCTTGAATTCTATTAATCCATCTATACCTTATCCCTGTAACTTGAGTTTGTAAAAATATATCTTTGCACCTACCAAATAAGGTCTGAAATATTTTATTGCCTTGACAAGTGCATAGACCTGCTTCTCTATGATGTCATACTTTAATTCTGCTCCTTGAAGGGATTTGCTAAAAAATGATAGTGGTTGTTCATACCCTTCATCATTTTTTTGCAGCATTATTGTTGCAACTATGTGGTAAGATGCAAATGAGAAAATATGGAAAGGTTTGCTAAAGTCTAGTGACTTCAATACTAGGGAATCCTTGATTTCTCTTTTGATGGATATGAATGCATCAATTGCTTCTGTAGTACAATCAAGTTTAGATCCTTTCTTCAACATCTTTGAAATGGGTTTGACAATCTGAACAAAATTTGATATAAACCTTCTTACAAAATTGATTTGTCCAAAAAAAGACTAGATATCCTTTACTGTCTTAGGGATGGGGATCTTTCCTATGCCATCTATTGTATTTGGATCAATTATTACTCCATCTTTAGACACTATGTGGCCTAGCAATTTTCCTTCAGTCACAACAAAATGGCACTTCTTAGGGTTTAGGGAAATACCATACTCCAAGGCCTTGAGGAAGATTTTCTCAAGATGTTCAACATGATCTTCAACTTTCTTAGAATATGCTATGAGATCATCCTGATATACCACCATTACTGTGTTGATCAGATTAGAAAAAGAAAAGTCCATATCTCTTTGAAATGTGGCACTAGTATTTGTGAGGCCAAATGACATTCTTACATATACATATGTGCCCAAGGTGTGGTAAACGCAGTCTTATACTACTCTGATTCTTTCACTTTCACCTAATTATACCTTGAAAATCCATCCATCATGGACAATAACTCACATCATGTTACCCTTTGCAGCATAGCTTCCATGTTTGGGAGGAGATAATTATCTTTAAGGGAGGGAACATTCAAATTTTGAAAATATACACACAACCTTATATCTCCCTTCTTCTTTCTAATAGGCACCAAGTTGGAAACCAAAGAAGAATGTTTGATGGGTTTGATGATACCTCGCTCTTTGAGCTTCATAAGTTCTTCATGCATCTTGGGTTCTACGGTAAGATTTATTGGTCTTTGTTTCTATTTGAAAGTTTTTACATAAGGTTTTAGTGGAATTTCATGTTGAAATAATTATTCTCTATATGCCTTAAGGTCATCATATGACCATGTAAAAACATGATTGTACTTTCTCAATAATGTGATCAACATCTTTCTAATTGTAGGGTTTATCTTCTTTCTGATATACACCTTTTTTGGAGCCAATTCAATCCTAGATTAATTTCCTCAATATCTTCCCTTCTCACTGGTGTTTTCTTCATAATTTCTCTATCATTCCCATAAAACACCATTTCTAGTGTATCTAATCCTTTAGGTATCTTATCTATTTTGAGTTGCACTACCTATTGGTTGAACATAGTCTATTTGCCATCTACCTCTTCAAAAAATGCATTGAATTCAATCTCTTGGGCCTCATACTAATTAATACAGTGTAATAATTTGATCAAATCTGTGTCATCATTGAAGACCTTCCATTTATAAATATTGTTAGGAACTGTAGGTCTAGTCTTGAGATCTACCTATGAGATCCTTGTGGAGGTAACATCATCTTTTTTCAAGGACACATTTGCCAAGAATTCAACCATCAAGTTTTTGGATCTATCCACCCACTCAATGGAGAAAGCATCAAAGAGATCTATAGTATCCCACACAACATTGCTATATTACTTAAATCTCTTGTTTATTGTGGAGTACTTTGATCTTACTTGTGAAACAACAAATTAAGAATCCTGAAGAATGGTTAACATTTTGATCCCATGTTTTGTGGCCATGTTTAGACCTAGCGATAAGGCCTCATATTTTTCTATATTATTTGTGCACTCAAATATTTGCAGAAATGAGTATTTAAATGTTGTGCCCTCAGGTGAAATGAATACATTTCCAGCTCCATTCCCTTCTCTACTACAGGCTCCATCAAATTACATTTTCCATATGCCATGTTCATTTTTAGAGACATCCCTAGCAATTAGATTTGTGTTTAGTAATTAAGGGTTTGAATGTTCAATTATAAAACTCCCTAGGTCTACAACATAAAATAAATTCATTTGATTGGGATCGAAGAGTTCAATGACATGCTCTAATCTAGGTTCTCTATATAACTTGACTTCCCTTCCATTCACATGTATTCTAGCATAAGACAAGTCTAGTTGAACATTCCCACCTACTTTTGTAATCCATTTCCTTGATAATAACATCCCATAGTAAGGGGGAGTGTCGACCATAGTAAAGTGTTTCCTATATGGGTGATCCCACAAAGCTGGTTTACAATTTATGGGAGATTATGATTTTTTATGAAATCACATATTTTTAGAAAATATAATGATTTAAACCTTAAATTTTTTTATTTAAAGCATTCCAATTGAAGAGGGTTTGATCAAAACTACCTTACATCAAACCCGCTTGGATAGAACCCCGCTAGTTTTAAACCATACCTATAACAGAGTCTACTTTACACCTATCAAAATGGTGATTAAAAACCACTTCTGATTTGCCTTTTTGGGGATCAAATGAATTCATTTAAATTTTATTTTTTGTAAGTATTTATAAGCTTCCCAAAAAGTATAATTTTAAATAAAATTATATTTATTTTTTATTTCTTGTGAATTTAGTTTTTTTACCGAAAATCAAGCTCTCTATTTTGCACATGTGGAAAAATAGAAGATTAACATTTTTTTTTTTGAAAAATATGAGTGCATGAGAGATTGAAGTCTTTGATCCAACAAAAAAAAAAAGAATTTCAATACATACAAAAAATGTTGTGTTATACAGTCCACCTATTTTTGAATTGGAATTGGTTTGACTTCGAAACTTGTTTAAGGAAAAAATATTCAATAAAGCACTACAAAACCAATTGGAAGCCCTAGATATTGTATTTAAAAATCTAAATTCAAAAAAATTATAATTTTATCCTTCATAGAAAAAGAGTTATGTGTTGTATGGTGAGTTTCACTCCTTAAAAATGGTGTTTACTAAAAAAAATAGTTTTTGAAGGAGATGGAAAAATAAGTGCAATCTGATTCTAAAAATTTTGAAAAAAATATATTTAGAATCTATAGACAAAATTTCACAAATCACTAATTTGCATCATCTTCAAATTCCTCATGGTTTAGATGCTATAGGTTCCCAAAAGTGAAGATTTAGTTAGTAAAAATTAGTTCAGTGTCTAGTTTGGCCAAAAATTGTAAACCAGTATTGTGGGATCACCCATATGTCACCTCAGGGTATGATGCCAACTTTAATTCTATGTCCCATATCACTCCAACTACTAGGAATGATCTATTATCCATGGCATAGCACTTTCCATAGGTGGTATTCACCCACAGACCAAGTTCCTTCATGACAATGAGAGGAAAGATATTGATTGCTGCCCTTGAGTCAATCATGCAGTTCTTCACCAATTTGTTTCTAATCACCAATTTATTTTTAATCACCAATGTGGTTTAAAATGGATCTATTTGAGAGGGTTTTTTGGTAATGGTGTCTCCCAAATAAACCTCTAGTTCCTTTGTAATTTCCCGCACAATGGAATTAACCTCCTTCTTTTGATCCTTCTATTTGTGAGATGTGTTGGCAATCATTATGAGGGATGTGTCTCTAAACTCATCAATCCTCATCAACTCCATCAAGAGAACTGCCATATTTTTCTGAGCTAGTGCTTGGTCAATGTCAAATGAAGGAGCAATGATCCCTCATTCAACCTTCTCAGTTTTAGTACCCCCTTTCCCTTCAGTTTGAACTTTGTTATTACTTAGCATTTTCAGATTCAATATCTACAGTCTCTTTTTGAACAACTTTTTGTGGCTTCTTTGTTTCACCCTTCCTTTGATCAAATGGGACATTATCCTTTCTCTTCTATTCTTTTATGACCATGCTTCTTGGTGTTCCTTGGTCTCCATTTGTGGGTCTACTTCTTAGGTTGTATTTTCTCCCTTTTTTCTCAGCCATAACTTTTGTTGTGATGGCCCTCTTCTCTTCTTTTCTTGGTGTTTTCAACTAAAATTGTGGTGTTGTATTTTATGCATATGTTGCTTCTTGTGTGTTTTCTTCCTAATCAAAAAACACTTCTTTCTCCACATTTACATTATACTTTTGATTGTTGACATCATATTCATACCCGTCCTTAGAGGATGATTATCCTTCATTGTTTTGATGAGACCCCCATCTTAACATGTTTACAATGTGGCCATCTCTATCTTGCTCTTGTGATGAATCATCTTCCTGACAAGCTTGAGCCACTACACAATGTTCAGGGGCATGAGGTCTATGGAAAGGTGAACACCATGGTGTAGTATCTACTGCATGTGCTCCATGTTTCTTCAAGGGATCAAGAGTCTCTTTCCAATTTGGTTTTCCCATTGGTCTTCCATCCTTCCAAGTGGTATTATAGGGCATGCCATGCAATCTTGGCCTCTTATTTCTATATCAATTTTCTTGTTTATTTTGATAATTGCTAGGATTTTGTGGAATCCTAAGATTATCTCTTTTTCCAATCATGTCAATAGCTTTCCTATTGTTTTCAATGGTTATGACAGTCTTTTGTGCTTTAGTCAAACTTCTAGGACATCTATTCCTGAGATCATACCCTTTTTTAGGATTAAAGTATTTTAAATAAATGCTTAGGGCTGTCAGGTCAATCAATTTAGATCTGTGTGGTATCTTGTTCTTGATCTTGGAGAATCCTTTATTAAAGTAAAAAAAAAAATCATTCTAATGCTTTTGAATACTTATTAATTCATGTAGAGAAAATTTAGGAGCACATTCATTCCCATATTTCTCTAGAAATTGATCTTGGAAGTCTACTATAGAGGTAATTGAAGCATCCGGTAGACTATTAAAACAATCCCTTTCTTCCTCAGTCAAAGACATCATGAATAGCCTCATGCAAACATCTTCTTGTTCCATGCCCAAATCTTGCACAAAAGCATTGAAGTTTCTTACATGTTCCTCTGCTATAATTGCACTATTCCCTATGAATTTGGGGACAATATTCCTCAAGTTTCTATTAATGGGATATGAGTATAGTTGATATCATGTCAAGTCAAATTGTCTTCTCATGCTTGTAGGGTTTTTTGGATAAAGATTCTGAGGTGGTGGATTAGGGTAATATTGGAATCCTTGTGGATTTTGGTGTATGTTTTGGTGGATTTTCTAGTGAGGATATATATTTTGTTGTGGCACATCATGC
Organism: Sequoia sempervirens; assembly: GCA_007258455.2. Lineage (NCBI taxonomy): Eukaryota > Viridiplantae > Streptophyta > Pinopsida > Cupressales > Cupressaceae > Sequoia > Sequoia sempervirens. Next base: position 183,896,014 of record VDFB02373365.1, read on the forward strand.
TAATAGTGGGGAACATATTTTTGTCCTGGTGGTGGGTTGGATTGTGGAATGTTGTTCGTGTTTTGTGGTTGGGATTTCTGTGGTGGCACATTATGTTGGGCATGTTTCTTTGGGTTACCAACTATATTGTAAGGTGCTTTTGAAGTACCCAGGCCTCCTATATTTTGAGATGACCCCTATGGATTGATGTTACCTCTCTACTTATGGGGACGGACATATTTGGGTGATTTTGATGTATGGACATTCAATTGAGATATTTTTTGACTCAATTCTTGATTTTCTTTTATCAACTATTATCTCCTCTTAAGGTCCTCTCTCTTTCTTTCCACATATTCTTCCAATTCATAAGTGGTCATTTTGTCATAATTCTCAACAAGGGAAGAGTGATCCATAGATCCATACTAGTTTTCTTCTCCTTGCTGAAATGACATCATATTGTCATACTCTTTTTTCCTTTCAATTTGTTCTTCATCAAGTTGGGTGAATAATTCTTTAATTTTCTGAGGATCTTTCTTCCAACAAAGAATAGGATGACTAGTGTTTTCTTTCTCACATGGGGTACACAGATCTCTACATGGATTATCATTATAAGATTCTGATTCATGGAATGGGTCAAAGCTACTGTGCAATGTAGGAGGTTGGTCCCAGATATTCTCTTGATTATTGAATGTAGTGTCTAGCTATTTAGATGTTTCCTTGTTCTTATTTGTATCAACCCTTGAAGGAGGAGATCCATGCTTGTCTATCCACCTGCCATTGTTCTTATTTGGGCTTTCTTGATGTAGAGATTTTTTTTCATTCATTTCATAGGATGCTTTGATGCTTTGAACTCTAGGTTTAGTTCTTTTTGATGTGTACTTTAACTTCTTAGTCATGCATTCATTCTTACAGAGTCGCCACTCACATTTCAGAAAAGTGAGAAAATTTTATAATTTCTTTAGACTTGTTCCTAGCAGAGTCTTATGGGCATGTGCAGGATCATCATGGAAAAAATAGGCCCATAAGTGGCAATGAAAATTTAGAAAAATCAAAGTTAGACAACTTGATGTAAAAATTTGAATAAGTTATCTATATTATTTTAAAAATATGTAAGAATAGAATTTGTAGCAAATTGAATGTAGCTTCTAAACTACTAGGTTTATTTTTTTTTAAATGTATTTGGTGAAAATTTAAAATTTCAATGCAATAGTAGTTAAATTTCAAGGAAAAAATAAGTAGGTGTCTGTCTAACCACCCTAACCACAATAAAATGATAACAATTTTTTATAAGATTTTAGATATGGGTATGTGCAGGATCATGATAGGTCAAAAAGTGGTGATATGATGGGTATGTGTAGGGTAGGTGGCTAACGACTTTTTTTACCCAAAATTGATGAAACGAAAAAGGGTTTTTAAAGGAGATTCTCAGCTTTCCACCAATATAAATTATGCTTTACTTTGAATTTAATAAATAATTACTATTCATTTTCTATTTGAATTATGACTAAAGTCTTGATTGATAGCTTGACTAAAAAAAATCTATAGCTTTCAAATGGTATCACATTTTTTGAATCATAAATATGCATCACATTCTATGCTTCACATACTATAGGATTAAAAAAAATGAATTTCATAAAGTTTTAACCAAGTTAAGGTGGTTGGACATACGAGTTTTTATATCTTTTGAAAGTAATAAAAAATTCATAATTAATTATTTACTTGGAAAGACATTACCAAAAAATATGCATCACATCAGAACATGAGTCGTCTACTTATATCTAAAATCTTATAAAAAATATTATCATTTTATTGTGGTTAGGGTGGTTAGACTAACACCCACTTCTTATTTTTTCCTTGAAATTTAAGTACTACTGCATTGAAATTTTAAATTTTCACCAAATAGATTTTTTTAAAATAAACCTCATAGTTTTGAAATTACATTCAATTTGCTACAAATTCTATTCTTACATCTTTTTGAAATAATATAGATAAATTATTCAAAGTTTTACGTCAATTTGCCTAACTTTGATTTTTTTGAATTTTCATCGCCACTTAAGGGCCTATTTTTTCCATGATGATCTTGCACATACCCATATAAGTAGAGGACTCATGTTCGGATGTGATGCATATTTTTTTGTAATTTTTTTCCAAGTAAATAATTAATTATAATTTTTTCATTACAACTTTTAAAAAATATGAAAACGCATATGTCTCACCACCTTAACTTGGTCAAAACTTCATGAAATTTAATTTCTTTTTAATCCTATATGCAAAGCATAGAATGTGACACATGTTTTAGAATAAAAAATGTGATACCATTTGAAAGCTATAGATGTTCTTCAATCATCCTATCAATCAAGACTTTAGTCAGAATTCGATAGGCTATCCCTAGTAGAGTTTCCAATTTGATAGGTCTCAAAAATGCAGGTTTTGAATCTTAAGAGGGTGCTAGTCTCCTAGTGCATTTTTGGCCATTGAATGAGGCAAATATGATTGATCACCTCCTACTCTTTAGGCTCTGGTAAACCTAAATAATAAGGTAGATTTGAAAGTGTGAAAAATGATCTCCAACTTAGGCAATCTACTCATAATGGCACATGGGAGTGAAGTAGATGCAAGGATTGATGACTAATTCCTATTGTATTCTTTGAGAGAAAAGTGTGTAAGTAAAGTTTGTATGAAATTTGTTATCAACCTAATCAATGCCTAAATCTATTGGGTGAATGGAGTTAATGGATAGACGATGATTATGGAGATATATTTATATGATAGGTAAACCTATTATTCAGCTTAACTCTAACTGTTGGGAACTTTTAAATTTTTGCACCTTGCGCAAGCATGTAGGTTTGTTTGCTACTATACTCTTCTTTATAGATTACAATGTTGTTCCCTCAAATTAATGTGATGCTATGAAAGGAATTTTAATTCTTAGCTTAAGGGAAACCAATCAAACTGACTATCTTAAAAGGATTTTTAATCCCTAATGGAACCAATTAAAATGAATTAATTGAAAGGATTTTTAATTCTCTCTCACTAGAACCTAATCAAAATAGTCACACAATAACAAAAAATGTGTCCTGACAAATCATATAGATTCGAATAATTTAAGAGAACCAATTTGGAGATAGCATAACAACATATAAGAATGAAAATCCACACAACAATTAAACACTAAATATAGATCACCAATTATAAGTAGTCTTCTCTATTATATTGCTTTAAATGATATACATTGATAACAAAAGTCTTTGAGATATGACATGGATGGATGGAATAAACAACCTATCTACTTCTACTAATGGCAATGATAATGATGATGATCAAAATAAGACCTTGGTTTCCCCTTTTCTAAGGGAAGCAACAAGCTATAGGCCCTTTTACAAAATGAGGTGATGTTTCAAAATTACACCTCTTCACTAACTACTTACTTGATTAACATAATTAAAGAAAAAAAAGAGAACGTAAGACAATTTAGATGTTATGAGTGCATTAATTAATTTAGAAGGCCTGAGATCACTAATCTAGAAGAGAATCCAATCTTCCACCAAGAAGGAAAGCACCACCACTAGTACTCTTCTGGTCATCTACATATCCAACCCATTCAACATCTATATAAGCACTCAGGGTGAAATCATTACTCTTAGGGTACCATAGTCCATAATTTGGAGTGCCTTTAAGATATCAAAATATCCTTTTTACAACCATAAGATGTGCTTCTCTAGGATCTACTTAAAATCTAGCAACTAAACACACTGCATGCATAATATTTGGTCTGGTAGCAATGAGATACAACAATCTTCCAATCATGGATCTGTATTTTCTCTGATCAATCTTAGTAGATTCATCATCCTTGCTCAGCATACATCTGGTTACCATAGGAGTACAAAGCAGTTTAGAATCTTCCATCTAAAATTTTTTCAACAAATATTTTACATACTTAGATTGTGAAATGAATATTCCTTTACCAGTTTGATTTACTTGTAGTCCAAGGAAGAAATTCAATTCACCAATCATAGACATCTCAAATTCTTTTTGCATTTCTTCAACAAAATTTTCACACATGCCATCATTTCCACCAAAAATGATATCATCAATATAAACAACTACAATCAACTTCATATTACCTTAAATTTTGAAGAAGAGGTTGCTATGAGAAGAACCTTTGCTAAACAATTGCTTTGTCAAATATCTATCCAGTCTTGCATACCAAGCTTTGGGAGCTTGCTTTGGTCCATACAATGTTTTCTTCAATTTACAAACCATATTTGGTTTGTCAGATAACTGAAACCCTTCAGGTTGCTCCATGTACACTTCTTCCTCCAATTCACCATTCAAAAAAGCTGACTTAACATCCATCTGATATACCTTGAATTCCTTGTGGGTAGAGAATGCCAAAAAGAATCTGATAGCTTCCATTCTAGCCACAGGGGAAAATTTTTCTTCAAAATCTATAACTTCAACTTGTATATATCCTTTGCATACCAATCTTGCCTTATTCCTTACTACTCCATTTCCATTCAGTTTGTTCCAGAACACCCATTTTGAGACAATAACATTTATTTTCATAGGTCTAGGGACTATTTTCCTTGTTTGATTCTTTTCTATCTATTGTAGTTCCTCTTTCATAGCTCTCATCCAAATTTCATCTTCACATGCTTCTTTTATAGATTTAGGTTCTATTTTAGAGAGTAAATCCAAATTTACCTCAGCTACAACTCTTTTTCTTGTCTTCACACCTTCACTCTTGTCTCCAATTAATCTTGTGGATGATTCTTCTATACATATTTAGGAGTCCTAGCAGTAGGTTTTTTTCATTCTCTTCCTCTTGTTCTTCCACTTGTTCTTCTTCTTCTTTCTCTTCTTCATCTTCCTTCTCCTCATTTTCTTCAGGTATATGTCTACAAATAGGATCATTAGGTTCAGCTTCACTTATCTCAATAGGCACGCATCTGTCTTCATCAACTTTCACATTAGCACTTTCAATGATTTTTCTCAATCTTTTGTTAAAGCATTCAACTATGCCTTGCTAGTAGTAGAATACCCAAGACGTATTCCTTCATCACATGTAGCATAAAAATTTACAATATTTCCATCATCTCTTTTAATATAGCATCTACATCCAAATATATTAAAATATTTCATAGTAGAAGTCTTACCAGTCCATAACTCAAAGGGTTTCTTTGTGCTATTGTACCTTATCTGAACACTATTAAGAACACAAATAGCATTATATATCACTTCTCTCCAATATACATCCATTACATTTGAGTTTTTCATCATAGTTCTAACATCTTCATGTACTATCTTTTTTTCCCTTTCAACTACCCCATTCTATTGAGGGGTTCTTGGAGCAGAAAACTATCTTTTTATGTCATACTTCTCATAGAATGCATTAAATTCACCAAAAGCAAATTCACCACCTCTATCAGATCTCAAAAACTTGATTTTTATATTTACTTCATCTTCCACCTTGCTTTGAATACCTTAAACCTATTCAGGGCCTAATTCTTTTCTCTAAGAAAAGAAACCCATGTCATTCGAGTATAATCATCAATAAGCAACATAAAGTACATGTCTCCATTTAGGCATCTAGTCCTAGTTAAACCATAGAGATTAGTGTGAATCAACTCCAACATTACGGTAGTCAAATTTTCTTTTCCCTTAAAGCTACATCTTGTTTGCTTCCCCAATTGACAACTTCTGCAAATAGCATTAGCAGGTCTTGTGATTCTAGGTCATCCTCAAACAATCTCCTTAGCACTAATCTTGGATAGGTTATCAAAGTTCACATGTCCCATTCTCTAGTGCCATAACCAACATTCACTAATTTGAGATACAAGGAATTCCCATCAACTCCCTTTAGCTGATAGATGTTTCCATGAATTCTTCTTCCAACAACAATCATATCTCCATTTCTGGATCCTTTTCTGATTTCACATGTATTGTTCTAAAACACAAGTTTAAAGCCATTGTTGCACATTTGACCAACACTCGAAATATTATGTTTCAAACCCTTCACATAATATGCATCATCAATATTATGCACTCCATCAAAACTAATTGAACCTTTACCATAGATCTTAACTCTTGAATCATCACCGAGCATGACTAAACCACCATCATACTTTTCAAGTTTAGTGAACTTACTCTTATCTTTAGTCATCTGATTAGAACATCCACTATCAATTACCCAATAGTCTTCATCCTATCTTACATGAAAGGTGGTAACCAAGGTACCTTCCCTCATATTATTCTTAACCTCTAGAGCCTTCTAACTTATGCATTTTCTAGAGTTAGTGGATATAGATTTACTTTCCAAAGCTAAGAATAAGCATTCGCTATCATCAACCTCATTTTCAGATTCATCATCAGAAATGTCTGCATCTTCCTTAAAATAGTATAACTTCTTATACTTCTTATCCTTCATATCCTTATCCTTATAATCCTTGATATTCTTATGTGTATCCCTATTCAGACATCTCGAAGCATAATGACCAATGTTAGCACAACTAAAGCATTTAAAGGGTAACATACCTTTATATTTTTCAGTGCCTTTCTTCAATTTCATGGTGAAATTTGCTTCCAACTCTTCATCATCACTATCTGGTTCTTCAATCTTCAAAGCCTTAAATTTTGTTTATGTCGTTTCTTCTATCTTTTCATTTTTTCAGAACTTTCTTATCTCAAATTCTTGCAAGGTTCCGAACAACTCTTCTAGAGTGTACTTCTTATGATCATACATTTCTTCAATAATAGAGATCTTGTCACTATAATATTTTGGTAAGGTGATCAGGATCATCTCTATTATATCTTCATCTAGTAGTTTTCCTCCTTGATTTCTAACTTCATTTGCTTCCAGTTTAACTCTCTAAAAGAAACTTGTAAATTCTTCACCATCTTCCATCCTTAGGTTCACAAATCTATGCTTTGTTGCAAGCCTCTTTGTCAATTTCACCTTTTCATTTCCTTCATACATGTCTTCAAACTTCTTCGATACTTCATATGCAGTATCCAAAGAATTAACCTTGACTCGCTCATTTTTAGATAAGCCACTACAAATCACATACTTCACCTTCTCATTTTCTTCATAAGCAGAGATCTCATCTATATAATTAATAGCACCAGATGGAAGTGTATACTTATTCTCAATAGCCTTGTAGGTCTTGAAACCAAGAGAGATAATGTATCCTCTCATCTATCCCTCCAGTCATTGTAGTTAGTTCCACAAAACATAGGGATTGCCAATTTGTGCTCCATCAGATCTTCCTTAAGAAGTTAAGCTCTACACAAGCAACCACAAGCTCTAATACCAATTTTTAAATAGGCGTAGGACAACTGAGAGGGGGGTGAATCAGTTGTCACACAAATGCATAATTAAAACTTTATCACTTATCAAATCTTCAACCACACTATTATGTTATTGAATATGAGCATGAAACATAAATAATAGACGGTAAATCAACACAATGAACACCATATTTTTACGTGGAAAACCTAATATGGGAAAAACCAAAGTGAGGGTTAACTCACAATATAAAGATTTTAAACTGAATACAAAGGCTCACTGCCAAGGGCTCAGTACCCAAAAGAGGACTTACTCTCCAAGTACAAAGGCTCACTTCCTACAAAGGACTCACTGTCCAACAAGTAGGCTCACTTCCTACAGATACAAAAGATAACAAAATATCAACCATGATAATTAAAGTGCATTCGTAGGATTATAGAAACCTTTAGTTCACTACCTTCAGCACACTAAAAAATTGTTGTCACAACTCACTCACAAACACTTCTACTCTTATGATTTGTGGCACACTTTCGTCACTTTGCATCACACTGTCATAAAACTGTTCACAATTTGAATTGCTTTTATACTATTCTCAACCTTAGAAACATTTACCAAGATCAACCACAAAAAATCATTTCATAAATTCAAATTAGTTCGGAAACTCAAAATTCTTGCAATGGAAAGGAATAAGAGAGGACCAATAAAATAATTTTCTTGATTCTTCTACATGCTTCCTTAATTAAATTTTATTCTTTGAATGAAGTGTAAACAATAGGTCAGCCAAACCTAATGAAAACATAGATAAACATTGATGTAGACACTTCCCAACAAGAAAATGGCATGTGGATGCCGCAAAATGCTTCATTATGCATGAGAATACATCTCAAAACCTTCCAAATACATCTGTGGCAAAACCAACAGGATTCAATCATTGAATTTCTTTCACCAGTCAATCCAAACTATGCAAACTCATACTAAAACACTAAAACATGACTTCTTGATTACCAAACTCCAAACCTCTTTGCCAGAGCGTAGGAAAGACCTTCACAAGACATATCCTAGATCCACATGATCTAAATCAAAACAACAGAGGACTATGGACTAGAGACATTTCTCCCAGTTCGTAGAAGATGAAACTTGCTAGATAGTTCACATAGGTTGGTGAACAAAACTTTCATGTACCATCTCATGAGAAGTTGAAACTCAACATATATCACCATCAGATCACCATAATAAAAATTCACAACCACATAGTCATAGAATTAGCATAGGATAAATGTAGTGCACATACTGGAGCACGTTCTAAACACATTCAACACTCTAACTTCTCTTCTTTATTAATTTTCTCAAAAGCACTTAGAAACATCAAAACAACACATTTGCAATGCTAGAAAGATAGCTCCATGTACTCACAACATCTTAGAAGCATCTCAGCTATACATGTACAATCTACAACATACTAAACTGTGTTGACATCAATGACAAGATCTCCAAAATAGCTCATACTTGCAACAATTAGTCCATCCAAAATCAAATTGATCCTGTGGAGATTGGTGTTACCATCCTCCTATATATCAGCTATACACTTATGAATAATCTGACCAAACTTCATCTTCCACTCTTCAAGACTCCTAAGTTGTTCATCATCTTTTACTAATTCTGGTATATACCATTGTTTTAGGGTATGAAAAGAATCCATTCATGTCTTAGCCCTTAAATTGTCTTATCCCTGTGCATAATGAATTTCGTATATAATCATTGTGACTATTTGCTCAGTTTGTTTGTGTTGTAGGAGCATTAGTACTTCTTTGTAAAACTTTACATAATTTAAACAAAGTGTGGTGTACAGGCTGCCACTTTTTGAATAGGGGATCCAATGCAAGCATATGTAACTTTATTTGATCAACAACTTGCTGGGGTAACTTATAAATTTCATGCACATTCTCCAATTTATCTCCAACCAACTTTACCCTAGAATCATTTCTATAGCTTCAAAAACTTGTCTCTTTACCTTATCCTATGTTTTATTGTTGGATTTCTTCATTTCATTTACTTCCTTCTTAAGAGCTTGCATTTGTTAAGCAGAAATATTGTGTACAACATCTACTAGAGCACTAGGAGGCTTATATAACAACATTTTTGTGCCTTGTGAGATTCCTACTCCTTTTATCTTCTCTTTTAATTTTACATTTTCCATAAACAACTTATTAACTGCATCATGTAGGAATCTTTGCTCCTCATATACTTTTAGTCTATCCTCTAGTACTTTTACAATTGCATGAGTAAACATGGCCAAATGAATAGTCATTGTTGCTACCTCTAGAGGGATGGTGTCTTCTATTGTTCTTAACATAGCTGCCCCTTTCATTCCCTATATCACATCAAATAGTTTTGTCTTCTGAGTGTTCTTTTGCTTGATTCATATAGCTAGGATTTCAATCTTGAGATTAGACCCTATTCCACTCGCTCCTTCATGAGAGTCAAACTCTACAACTAGCATTGGATCTTCTTGATCCCATACTTGGTCAAGAAAAAACATTTTTTTTAGTTCCAGACTAGGGAAAATGAGCATATTACTTTTCAAAATCATTTCTCTAGCTTTCTGAGGGCTTATTTCAATATGGCCATTCCTTAATTCCCTAAAGGTTTGTGCCACCATTTGATCCTTTTGGGATTCCTCAATTCCCATTTCATTTATTTCCATTCTCTCCTAAAATTATTTCACCTTCATTTTTTTCCAAAAATCCTTAAACTTTGGAGTCTTAATAAATTTGCCATCTTCTATGAATCTCCTAGCTACAATTTCTCTTTCATCTTCATGTATTTTTGTATTTTTTTCTACTTCAGCCAAATCCTTTCTTCAAACTTGTGATCATTAGTCTCATGGATTGGTTGATCAACCTCAACATCACCCTTTAATGATTGTAACATAGTGGCCACTTCTTCAGTGTCTCCCACTCCTTTACTCCCTTCATAGGGCAGCAATGGTTCGGTTCTATCTATCTTTTTTATTTTAGGAGGAAATTGCTCCATGGGAGATTAAGAGGTTGTGTCTAGGGTGTGCTATGTTATTACCTTACCACAATGTTATTGAAGAAATGCTTCCCTTTTATCATATAAGTCTTCAAGATTATCAATTAAAAAATCTATCCTTCTGATAGGATCCTTTTCTTCAACAAAATAGCCTAGGAAATCCTTATGGTTTTGCTTCCTCTCTTCTTCAAGCTTCCTTATATATCCCCATTTTTTCCTTCTACTGAACACATTTTGATAAGTAATGTATTTTCTTATTACATATTCTTCATAGTCCATTTGGTGTGCAACTATTGATTTTGTGAGAAGATTATGCCTTATGTTATTCATATGAATTTTAGGATCAAAATATCTTCCTTTTCTAGAATCTAGTGAATATATTTTCTTTAAATAATATTGTAATTCTTCCAACATGTTTGATCCTACAGACTAGTCTTCACACTTGGTTAGGTTTGGTAGGAATGTGCCCTTCTTCTGCTTGTGCATCAAATCCTTTTCCATCCACATCATTTTCCACATAAACTCTATAAATGCTAGTCTAAGGGGCACAAATTTTGGTAGTATGTGCGAAGCAATAGGGAACCCATATACTCTTATTATTGTGACTTCAGGAATGAAGAACCAATCACCAAAATTATGTGTATGAACCTGCTCCTGTTTTAAGGCTAGAGGTCTCAACATACATAGAATTTTGGTTGGAAATATTTGTATTGAATAACCAAGGAATCATAGGATTTTATGCATAAAATCTTCATAGAATATTGCAAAGCTAGAGTTTTTACACTGGTTGTCCCAAATATAGCACCATTTTTGTAGAGGTGTAGGATTCTCTTTCTCATCAATTCTGGCTAGGTCCATTCATTTATTCCATTTGTCTCAATTCTGGTATAGTATCAAATGACACAAGAGAGAATAATGCCTAAATGGAATAGGTGCCATGTCTTCTATGACCTGAAAAAATTCCTCATCCAATGCCTTCTCTAGGTATGAAGAAAAGTCATATTCTATATTGGTCTCTAGATTCTAGATTCTCATGGCCATCATTATCAAACTTACTAGCATCCTATCTTGAGTATCCATCCATAAAACTTGGCATAGAGCAAGATATGTATTCACAAAATAATATTTAAAGTCTACCATAGTGATTGGATTAGTGATGGAGGGAGAAATTGGGATTTTTCTATTTCCAATTCCTCTTTTCATGTACAAAGGAAGCTCATCACTCCTGTAAGTTCTCCTTAATCGAGTATACTCCTCCTCACTTTTTTGTAAGTCCACCTTAGTTAGGGCCTATCTATTCAAGTCAAAGCACTCAATGATAGATACCCTGGTTACCCCAACTAGTATCACACCATTTGGAAATCTCACAGTTTTGGTAGTAGAATGATAATGTTTAGATAATAGTCTGATAAACTCCACATCAACAAATACATTAGCGACAATCAATTTGGAGAAGTCCAACACCCAAGGGTTTGACAGCGGAACCTTCCCATTTCTCTTACTATAAAAATTCAAAAATAAGTGCCACACAGGTTTAGGAATGAGGGCATCCTTACAACCTTGTGAAGTGACTATGAGAAATTTCTTATTACCCTCCTTGGTAGACCTTGGGAGTAAATCTAATATGGACTAGTGAAGAGTTCTCTTCTTTGTCTTAGGTTCTTCATCCTTAATTTTAGTCTTACTTTCTGGTATGTGTAGGATCATCATGGAAAAAATAGGCCCTGAAGTGGCAAAAAATTCAGAAAAATTAGAGTTAGGTAACTTGACGTAAAAATTTGAATAAGTGATCTATATTATTTCAAAATATGTAAGAATAGAATCTATAGAAAATTAAATGTAGTTTCTAAACTACTACATTTTAAAAAAAAAAAAATCTATTTGGTGAAAATTTGAAATTTAAATGCAATAGTACTTAAATTTCATGGAAAAAATAAAAAGTAGGTGTCCTTCAATACCCTAACCACAATAAAATCATAATATTTTTATATAAGATTTTAGATATAAGTAGAGGACTCATGTCCCGATGTGATGCATATTTTTTGTAATTTTTTCCAAGCAAATAATTAATTATGAATTTTTTATTACAACTTAAAAATATATAAATAACTCATGTGTCTAACCACCTTGACTTGGTCAAAATTCATGAAATTCTTTTTTTCTTTTTTTAATCCTATAGTATGCAAAGCATAGAATGTGATGCATATTTTGGATTCAAAAAATGTGATACCATTTGAAAGCTATAGATTTTCTTCAATCATCCTATCAAACAGGACGTTAGTTGTAATTTGAATAGAAAATGAATAATAATTACTTATTAAATTCAAAGTAAAGAATAATTTGTATTGGTCGAAAGCTGACAATCTCCTTTAAAAACCCTTTTCGTTTCATCAATTTTGGATTAAAAAAAGTCATCAGCCACATACCCATCATATTGCCACTTTTTGGCCCATCATGATCTTGCACATACTCTTCCTCTACTTGTGATTATTTCCTTTTGGGTGGCATGTTTAAATCTTGTCCACTAAAACTTCAAAATGATAGATCTTTTGAAAAATGTTCACACCAATCAAGCTTGTTCAGAGAGTTATTCATGCACCTACCCAGGTGGTTGATGCTTGCATAACTCCTTCTCTTCATATACTCAGCTCCTTCCATGATCATGACTTGTTGTTGAGTGTAGTGATAGGAAAATTCACTTGTTTTTTAATGGCGATGAATTCAGTCATATCAACATTAATGCCAACCTTCTTCCAAACATTTTGGCAATAGGCTCATATTCTTCAATGTGATTATGCACCATTGGATTCATGTGTCATAGTGACTGGCGTGATCTTTTGCATTTACTACCGCAGTCTATACTGATGCCGCAACAGGTCCCACCATACTACTGCTGCAACTTATCATACTTGTTGTGGTATAGAAGTATCAGGCTTCATGTCATTTTTATATATGCTTCTTTTTATCCTTATAATTGTGAGACAATGGTGTACATACCTCCCTACCACAACTATACTATCCACTTCACGTAGTGTTGTGGTGTCTACCTTTCTTTCAATGCTTACCATTCTATCACTTTACCTTGAATTTCTCCTTGTGGGGTCGCAGTGGATACTACCTTACCATGTTTCCTTAATCTCCTCTTCACGAGGTGGTGGTGAGTACCGCTTTACAATACCTGTTGCATAACCCCTTGATAGTGTGGTGGTTAACACTTTCCTTCATAAATTAGGAGTTTCCAACCTACATTAACTTCATTTTTATGTCACGGTACTATGGTAAAGGCATAAATTGATTTATTAGTGACTATCTAGAAGGATGAATAGATATATACAAGGGAAATATTGATGCTTTTATGGATCTTGTCACACAATTTTTTGCATTTCATATAAAAATTGATGTAAAACCAAAGGCAGTGGATCTTTTGATGTAGGTGAAGTGTGGATGGAAAATGAAGGCTAGTGGATACTAAGGAAGAATTTTTTTCTCCAACACAATGCATTAGTTAATTGAGTGTGTCGATCTTTATTATGCTTACTTACTATTTTCCTTAATATTTGTTCAAGAGTCTTGTCAGTTGATTTCACTTTACCATTTGATTGTGGGTAATATGGTGTTGAAAACTTAAGTTGAATATGAAATGTTTCCAAGAATCTCATCATGTCATTGTTCTTAAATAGAGTTCCATTGTCCCAAACTAATGCAGAAGGAAGACCAAAGCAAGAAATAATGTGTTCCAATATGAAACAACATATTGCATCAATTTTTTTGGAACATAGAGGCATAGCTTATACCCACTTCATGAAGTAATCTATTATGGTAATTATAAAGGTATGTCTGGTAGAAGAGGGTGGTGATATTTTTCCAATAAGATCGAAACCCCATACCAAGAATGAATAAATAGGAACTTAGGTATGAATCTTGAAAGCAATATCAGGAATCAAATTGTTTGTTCTTGACATTTTAGACATTTCTTAACCAGGGAAAAAAAAATCTTGTTCCATATGTCTCCAATAATATCCTATACGGATTAACTTTTGCACTAATGATCTTCCTCAAAAATGTCCTCCACAAGCACCTGCATGGGATTCTTCAAGTGCTATATGGATTTCAAAATTTTTAAGACATCTAAGCAAGACACCATTAAATTACTGCCTATATAAAATGTCTCCTAAAATTATGTACTTAGATTCAAGTTTTCAAAGATGTGCTAAAGTGTTTTTAGTTGTAGGCTTAGGGAAGGTACCTTCTTTTAAGCAATTACATATCATTGTGCGCCATTCAATAGATTTTTTGATGTTGGTTAATAACACTCCTTAAACTTTATTTTCGATAGAAGGTTTTAAGATCGTCTAGACTGTGAATGTGAAATCAACAAGAGGATCATTAGGAGATACAAGGGAGGCAACACTCACCATTACATCTTCATGTTGGTTATCCTTTTGTTACATGTTATCAATGGTATGTGATTCAAATTTTTCTAATAACGTGACCATGAGGTCTTTATATCGAATTATTTTTTCATTCTTTACTTTATGTGAACCATTTATTTGTTTAATGACTAATTAAGAATCATCAAATATAGAAATGTGTTGAACACCTAAAGCTAAGGCTACATGTACACCAAAAATTAAAGCTTCATACTTTGTAGTGTTATTTTTACATAGGAAGTTTAGATGGAAGGACAAGGGAATAGGATTTCCTAAAGGAGGAATTATTATAACCCTAGCTCTAGAGCTAGTTCAACACTTAGAACCATCAAAATACAATTCCCATGTTCCTTTTTATTTTTCAATAATCAACACACTTTCATCAGGGAATGAGTCCATATTAGGTAATGCTAGGGGAGAAGGGGCATTAGCTAAATGGTTGATTAAGGCTTGTCCTTTTATTTCCTTTTGAGAGACAAATTTAAGATCAAAATGAGTTAACAGCATAACCCATTTAGCTAAATTTCTTGATAAATTATATTTAGTAAGAATATGTTTTAAAAGATTGAACTTTGTCATCACATGTATTTCCACATTTAGCAAGTAATGTCTCAATTTACTAGTAGCGAATACAAGATCCAAACATTGTCTTTCTATCGTTGTATATTGTGTTTCATAATCAATCAATTTTTGACTAATATAATAAACAAGATGTTCTCTACCACTATCATCTTGTTGAGCCAACAATGTTGTTAGAGCATGGGATGACACTATTGTATAAAGGATGAATGGTTTTTCTTCTATAGTAGGTTGTGAAATATGTGGAGTTTCAAAATAATCTTTCAAACTCTCAATGGCCTATTTACAATCCTCATTCCACTTAAACTAAACCTCCTTCTTAAGAATTTGTATAAAGGGCAACGTGTAGTCTACTAAGGATGCTACAAAACAATAGATAGCATGAATTTTCCCTTGTAGGGTATGTAACTAAGAGTTATTTTTAGGAGGTGGCATGTTAATGATCATAACATAAAATTCTCTTTGTTTCCACCTCAATGCCTCTGTAAGATACTAAAACACCTAAAAGTTTTCCACTATCTACACCAAAGACACACTTTTTTAAATTCAATCTCATGTTGTAATTTCTCATTCTTTGAAAGATATTCCAAAGGATGTTAACATTGTCTTGTAGAGTTAAATATTTGGCTAGAATATCAACATATTCTTCCAAAATCTTATGTATATAATCATGAAATATCAATGTCATAGCTCTGTCATATGTTGCGCCTACATTCTTTAATCCAAAAAAGAATAACCATCCAACAAAATTTACCCCAAGATATAGTAAATGTTGCCTTGTATTGATCTTGAGGGTTGATAAATATTTGACTATACCCTTAGAATCTGTCCATGAATGACAACAAAGCATGTCTCGCAGTCGAATCTACTATTTGAAACATATGAAAAATAGGATAGGGCAATTTCCAAAAATGGAAAAGGATATCCAAAGAGCGAAAAGGGGTCCTAATTCGCTATTTTGTTAGGAAATGAAATCAGCACAATGAAATGGCAATCAACCTTAAGGTGAGTTAGATCAAGGTGTGAATCTACAAATTTCTTTTCTATGCTAGGATGAGGGTCTAAGTCAAACAACACTATGGGGAGAAAGATTAAAAATAGAAAATAAACTCTAAATTGTGACCTATAAAATGAATTTAGAAGATTGGGCATAAAATTGATGGAACCTATACACTTTAGGGAGAATCTAGAAGGGATAAATCTTGCACACCTCTCATACAAAGAGCTTTTTCAAGGCTCACTAAGGACTCATTCTCCCTATGGTGAATGGGTCCTCAATAAGACTCATAAAAATATGTTTCTAGGATTTTTTCTCCTCTTTCTGCACTCCTAGATTCCTGAATCTCTCAATTGGAAAGCTGAAAATAAATTTTGTAGGTTAATTTGCATGATTTTCTAATAATGGTGACAGTTACCAATTTTTTGCCTTAGCTCAATTGGAGGAGCTGGCTGACTGTTATCACATCATAAAGTGGAATTGCAGTTAAAATTTCAATGCTATTTCATATTATCATTATTATGCATTGAGTAACAATTATGCATTTAAAGAAAGAATGGAGTTTTCAAAATGCCATTCAGATGTTCCAGAAATGGCAGAATACAGAATTGAACAATAAGAAAAATAGCATTTGAAATGCTTTCATTTATTTCGTAAAGAACTCATATTTTTTACAAGGCTTCATTTGATTTCACAATCAGAATGATATTACAACATTGCAAGAAAGTGCATTTTCCTTTTCAATTGAAAAGCAGAATTGAAATCAAAGATCCACACAAGCCGTGGATATAACTGTTACAACACATTGCTAATAGCACATTGCACTACAAGAGATGTAGAAAGGAAAACACATAAGTAACAACATAATCATCATTTCTTGATTATCGACGTTTGATGCTGAATGGTGCACCTTGCCTTCTTGAGCTCTGTTGACCTGTAAGAGGAAAGGAGGGGTGTCAATGGCTTTGATTATGACATAACCTATATGAGGCACTCACAGTAGTACAACCTACTATTAACCATGCATTGGAACAAACAATCAAGTGCAGTACATAAGAAATGAATAGGAGGAGAAATAACAATATCATGATCATCATGTTCTATTTTTATGCTAACATTGTTTGTTTCCTTGTGCAGGTATAGGTAAAATCATGAAGCTGAATATTATTCAAAGACCAAGCATGTGGAGAAAAATAGGCTCCCACAAGGGTAGAGCTCGGCATGTTGACCTATTCATTAATGGGTTGATTATGAAGATAATTTATCATATTCATCAAATGAAATGAAATACAACTGAAAGAGTAAAAGCATAGTTATCCATCAAGCAACTAAATCGACTGTGCATTCATAACAATCAGGGTTGCTTTCTAAAGGCTACAGGTGAATAGTGAGTTTTGTTCACTTAAGGAATTCAACTGAGTACATTTACATCAGATTTTACTGAATAAATTCATGTTTTGTGTTGATCATAATCATATATGTCATGCAAATTTCAGTTCATTAATTCTTTCTCAGATAGTGAACAGGCATACATTATGCCTTAATGTTTTGTTTTAATTTTCATCATGAAAGAGAACAGTTTTTTTTAAAAGCAGTTTGATAAGTGAAACATAAAAATGCATGAAGATTACCATGTTGCTCAAGAATACAAAAAACAGACAATGCATTTGAGTGTTGAATGAATTTCTAGTTCTAATTGGCTGGTAAAGTAAATATTGCATTATGAATTGTAATAACAAGTTAATCATTCTAGCATGTTAAGGGGAGAGCAAGTTTTGTCTTTCCAGAATGGTACTTTTGAAGTTGTTAGATATGCATATGAATTGGTGAATAGAGGAGGTTCATGGTGTTGCAATGTTCAAATCTAAGCCTCTACTTCAAGTATAGGAGTAGAAAGCAATGTTGTTGTATGGAAAGATCGAGGTTTTCAAAAAGGAGAACATTTCTGAGTGCAAAGGAAGGTAATTGGATACGGTAGCAAGCATCAGTGATACAGTACCTGGATCTGGGGGACTGGTTAATGAAAAGTTACAAGCAAGGACAACTAACTCAGTTTGGTTGGGGTGGTGCTTCAAACAAAATCATGTATCAATGTTTAGGGTGAGGCAGAAATCATTGCACATTCAAATGGTTTTCCGCTAGGCACACTTGAACAGAGTTGTAAAAATCAGATTTTGGAAGGCATGAGAGGAATTTGATAGATGCAGATATGTGGAAGCTTCAAGAGATAGGAAGCCTAAGGAATATCAAGTTTTAATGCAATGCAACATTGGAGAATGCAATATGACATGATCATTTCATAATGCTCTGGAAGATGTTAACCATATGTGGAAAAGGTCAAGTAAGGTGCAATCCATAAAGTGATGCATGTTTCAATTTTAATATCTCTATGGAGTTCAAGAACAAAAGGTAAAAGTTGTGTTAAAGTTGAGAGAAATCAAAAGACACTGTTGTGCATACATTATAGGCATGAAAATAATATACATTAAGAGGTAATCCTTTCCACAATAGATAAACACATGATCATGCTAAGAATAAGAAATCTAAATGCTTAAGGAAGCCCAAATTGTGTGTAACTTTTGGGATTACTAATCTTTTATGTCTTAAGCAACATGCATGGGGATTGTTCTATTATGTCTTCAAAAGAGTTGCAAGTATCAAGTAAATGTTTGTTTCAGTTTCGGAAAGGTTTCAGATACGAGAGCTTCTTTTCCTGAGTATCAGGTTGTTTCAATTGAGGAGGGTAGAATGTCTTGACAGGCGGGTTCAGTTTTGTTTTTTATTGTTTTGTTGTCTTTTCATATACCCAAGTGTTTTTAAGGTTTACTTGTGGGTATCAATTTCTTTAGAAATATATAGAGTTCTAATTAATACAATATTTCCAAGAGTTTCAGACTATCTTCATTTCAAAATCGAGGGACACAAGAATAACAAAGTAAAGCATCAATTATTTTGGGTCGAGCCATATGAATAGTTTCAGAGTGAAGAAATACAATTTTCTTCAGAAATAGACTAATATCTGTGTTTCAAGAGTACGAAATAGAACTATTCTCAATACTCTATGGTACCCACATGTGGGTTTGCATTCAAGGAGTAGGAAAATGCAATAATGGAGTTAACCCCATATGGGTTTTACATAAAAATAGTAGAATACAAAAATGCATCTTTTTTTCTGTGACTGAATTGAGCTTCGTAGTAAAGAAAATATAGTTTTCTTTAGGGTTTTCAAATACCCACATTTAGTTTTTATTTCAATATAGAAAATTCAATTATAGTGATAACCCACAAAAAGAGACAGTAGGGAAATGCTAAGATGTGAGTTTCCTAAGTTGGGTCAAGCAACAAAAGGAAGAAGATGCAATTTTATTCAAATTTCTCTGATACCCATATGTAGAAATGGTTTTTAATAGACATAATGGTCAATCTTTTGTTTTGGGTCAAGCCCAAAACTCAAAGAATTGCTTTCTACAATACACATCTACCGTAGCCTGATCATGGCTAGAACTTCTTGACTTAAAAAGAAACCCTCTAAGTTTCCAGAGAACAAATGCTAGCAAAGTGGAATTACCAGTTCTGTGCTGAAAGTAAGCATCCTAGCCACATTATGAGCTTCTCAAAGTATCTTGAAGCCGAGATTCGAGCTCTCAAAGAAGGTTGAGCTCACACAATGGTAGGTGAAAATATAGAAAAATGAAAGACAAGGGTGTTATAGTGTGTACAGTCACGACCTCAAAGCCAGGGAAATTAAAATATCAAGCTGTAGAAGTCATGGAACTATGATAAGAAGTTTACCTTGATAGTAGGAACAAAGGCATAGCCCGAGACTACTCATGAAGTTTCAAATGGAACCCGGGCTCGTAGAGGAATGACCAAGCAGGTCGAAGTCACACAGAAGTGTAAAAGGAGGTCAAAAATTTGAACAGGTCGTGGCCTTAGTGTTTGCTTTTTCTTCGAAAAGAAGCAGAACAATTACAATACAAAGAAAAATGAAGCTTACCCATTGTATTTTCGACTGTAAGAAGGCAGAAAATGGTTCCTCAAAGCATTTGAGCTCGAATTTGACATAGTCATGGCGATGACAGAGCTTCTTTCTTTCAAGTCGAACAGTGTAAAATGAGTGATCATTAGGGTTTGATTATGTTTTGACCGAAACCCTAATTCAAACATCATGATGGTCCAGAATGTTCAATCAAAGCATGTGGTGAATTTCAAATGGAGTCAAAATTATAATCTATGCATTATGACCTTTATTAAAATCTAAGCTAATGTATATGTGGGGAGGTCGATAGTTTTATGTGCTTAGGTCATAGTAAAGTCTTTATGACTTATTTGTTTTGCCTTAGTGAAATATGAAGTTGGGTAAGGCTTAGACAATAATAATATTTATGAATACCCAATGACTTAGGGTTAATTATTCTTTAGGGTTTTATTTTGATTGATTTTAAAGAAATCAATGTGAATTTTAATGAGAAAGGGAAGATTATGTGTTTTTTATGATTTTTGAGAAAATCAAAATATTGTAATGGAGTAATAAGGAGCCTTTCCTTTTTGCAAAAGATTTTCAATCTTTAATTGCAAAAAATAGATTAATTGTGCAAATCTGCATCTTGTAAAGCAGAATCATAAAGCGATATTCTATAAAACGCTTTGTGTTTTCTTGCTATTTTTAGAATATAGTTTGTTGATTTTTTCTCTTGGTTGGATTTCAGACCTATCTTGGAGAGATAAGTTGCTTTTTGAGCTTTTGAAGCAAAATTAGCCTATTATTAGAGGCTTGACCATGTGATCATAAAAGAAGTATGCTTTTTTCTGCTTTTATGCAATTTTTGAGACAGTTTGAGGCCTTTTTCCTTGAGCTTTTTTCTGATCTCAAATTAGGGTTTCTTGAGGGTTCCTTTTCAAGACGTGGTCTTTTTTCATCTCTCGTCTCTCATTAGTTCAGATCAAAGTTCCTGCTCTTATGCATTTTTTGAGCTTGTGAACATTGTACTTAGTTTTGATAGATTGACACTCTTTCAGTTCTAATAATACAGTAGAGTTCTTTCCATTTTCTTTTCTCAAAGACTAGTAGCAACAGTTTGATGTTTTTTGTATTCAAATTTGAAACCTTAATGTTCTATTTTTATGAGTTTTTCCACAGAGGGTTTCATGTTTTCAGGTTATATGTTGTGTTCGATGTTCTGAACCTTCATATGAATTAATGATGAAATCATGTATTGGTGAGATTTTAGGAACCATTGTAGTGAAGGAATTGTTGTGAGTGGCAGGTTTCATTTTCTGTCAGAGGTTTTAAATCAGTCATTTGTTAGAAATAGGGTTTTATGTTCATTCATCTTTTATCCCTTTCTTTAGAGGTTATTTTAGAATAGAATTCATCATTAGGAGAACTAGTTCACTCTAGAGATTCCTTCTTCATTCAGATCACCCACATGTGAAGAAGGTTTCCATGTTTCAGTAGTTTGCTGAATATTGCATTCAACAGGGTGCAAAACTATTGACAACAATTTTTGGCACACCCAGTGGGACCTTGAAAGTACTTTCAGAGAATATTTAATATTTCAGTTTGTTGTTTGGTGTATGCAGGAGATTTTTCTAGCCTTCTGGAGGCTATCACAATATACTTGGTGACTCTGATTCTATTTTTGCATACTAGTGTAGCCTGCACATGAGAAATATTCTAACAAGATCAAGCTCAACACCTTTCAAGTATCGAGAGATGTCCCCATCATGAAGAAGAGGCGGGATAGTAAGAATAATTTTTGAAACCCCTACAAGATCGAAGTCAACACCTCCTATTCTTGGTGCCCTAGTTTTGTCACCAGGTACACCAATCCTGATTTCACAAATACAACCGATGGTAGCACCACCAAGGTAGCACCCGTTCATACCCTTCAATGGAGGCAGTCCATTAGATATTGCTCAACATGATGATATTCCAGTTGCAGCCCTTCGAGGACTACCATATTTCACCAGAGAGGATTACACTACACCAGTCAAACACATCCGTGATGTAGCCACGCTATGGTCGGTGCACAATATCATGTAGGAGAACGTTGCTCTAAGGTTGTTAGCTGCGTCACTTAAGAGAAAAGAATTGTAGTGGTTCAGAGGCCTCGTAGCCAACTCAATCACAACATGGGATGTGTTAGGTAATGGCCTATACCAACACTTTGTTGATAAATCTGATAATTTATCTTTATTAGAGCAGTTGAGCACCATTCAAAGGGCATCACACGAACACTCGGCGGATTTCAATTATAAATTTCAGAGGACTTGGGATAGAATCTTGGCAATATTAAAGCCTTTACCAGCACATGCATTTCTATTTTATTTAAAAGCTTTAAATAGAAAGATTGCTGTTATGACACATTCTATGGGTGGTCTAATGCTTCCTAACGCTTATAATATTGGTATTAACATTGAAAATTGCCTCATTCAAGCTGGAGACATAGCTCCTAGACCTCCTATGCCCTTATTTCCAAAAATACAACCACCTATTCCTGATGCCATTCCTCCCTTGGCTATTGTCCTGCCAGTTCCAACAATAGGATATGATAATACAGCCCAAGAGGTCACTGCCCCAGCCCCAAATCTGGAGATGCAAGAGCTAAAAAACATATTAAAGACCATTGGGAATGACCTCATGACTATTAAGAAGCACATTGGCCAAGAACATAAGCCTTATCAAGCCCCTTATCAGCAAAACTAGCAAAATAGGCCCGTGTTCCAAGGTGATTACCAAGTCCAAAGAAGAAACTTTAATCCTAGGCCATTCTAGCCATACAATTTGAATGCATCTAGCTCGTCAAAGGAGCTTGTGCCAAAAAATAATGTTTCCCAGGATTGCGACTGGTGTTATCCATGCAATCAGCCCCACAACCAATTGACGTACGCCAACGGAGTAAGAAATCAAACTTTAATGGTGCAGAATATACATGCTGCTTTAGAATATGTTGTGGATCAGAATCAAGAACAACAAGATAATTTAGAGGTTGCCTTGCTAAACTAGTAGAGCTCTAAATTTTGTGGCACGAATGGCCAAGATCGATAATATTCTCCTATTTCGGCTAATACCAAATCTAAAAAATGAGCTATGGATCTAGGACAACAAGCTGGAAGTGCACAACAACAGCCCTCAGTTAGTAAGCAACCTATTTTATTAGAGGTTAATGCTGCCACACAGCCTAAAATGCAGATTCTGTAAAGAGGGCAGGAGATACCTAACAAGGAGTTGTCAAAAATGCATTCTTAGCCTATGCAGAAGCAAAATGAAGCTGCTGTTACAAAAAACTAGCAGAAGGTAAATGTTTCATCCTTCAATATTGTTAAGAATCTCAAGAAAACTATTATCAATATGTCAATTTTAGAGGCTTTACAGCTCCCAGGGCAGAAAAGTTTACTGCAGAGTGCTTTGGCCAAGTTGTCTATTTCTGACAACACAAATCAAGGAGTTGCGAAAGTTGTGTTGGCTAATGATCTGGAGGACAAAGGTGGGCAGAAAGAAAAAGAGGTAAAGCCCCCTCTATTTTACTTAAGTCTAATCATAGGTGATAAAATTGTGCATAATTGTATGGTCGACTCTGGTGCCAGTAGTTCAGTCATGCCTAAGAGTTGAGCTGACAAATTAATTCTTGTTTATGAGCCTAATCCTCATAAGGGCATAGTACAATTAGATGGTTCTACTGTTAAGACTGCTGGTATTATAAAAAAATTAGCCCTTACCTTGCCCTCATCCCCAAGTTTTGCTATTCATTAGGATATTCGTGTCATAGACTTGCCGTCGCACTTTGCCATTTGTCTGTTAAGGGATTTTATAGCCAAGTTGGGTGGGTTTTTGTCTTCTGATTGGTCTCATCTATTTTTTAAAATAAGGTATGGTACAAAAGTGACCATTAAGTCTGAGCCTCTTGCCAAAGACCATATCGAACCATACATCCCAAACCCTATAAATGTTAACCTCTACGCCACCTCTGCAATGGAGGAGCAAACCATGACCTCAAACTGTAGACCTAGGAAGACTACATAAGTATCGATGAATAGGCAGCCAAAGAACACAAGCTTGATCCATTTTAGAACATAGATGAGGTAGGATTAGGAGTTTATATGCTTCGAGAGTCTGATTGTGACATGCCTAATCTTTGTAAAGAGGATGAACCATCTGCAGGAAGAGATAACGAGCTTTGGAAGCTTTATTTTGATGGTTCGAGGAGTAGTGTTGGTGCTAGGGGTGGAGCTATGTTGATATCACCTGAAGGAGATAAATTTTTTTTAGCTTGCAGATTTGCTTTTAGTTGTTCAAATAATACAACTTAGTATGAAGTGTTGGTACATGGCCTTGAGTGGGCCCACAAATGAGGTATTAAGTGTTTGCAAGTTTATGGTGATTCAGAGTTGATTGTGAATCAGGACAAAAATTTAAATGCTGCTAAGAATGAGTTGCTTAAGAAATACAAGCATCGTGTATGGGATTTAATGGAAGATTTTAATGCATTTAATATCTCGTCAATTCCTCGAAATCAAAACAAGCACACTGATAGGCTCGCTGCCATAGGAGCCTAGTTTGACATTCCCAAAGAAATTCATAAGGTAGAAGCACATCAATATGTGAAAATAGTGGTCAGACCTTCTATACCTGACAATAACGTGAGCTGGCAGGTTTTTGACAGTGATGAGAGAATTGTGAATTTTCTCATTGTTGAAGCTGAATTCCCAGATGGAAATCAACAAAAGTGGCAACAAAAATATGAAGACCAGATTGTGCAATTGAAGACCAATAAGTTGCCAAAGGGATTAGTGACATTGGAATAAGTGTTTAACTCAGATGACCAAATGAGAAAGGACAAGTGCAGCTTGACAGTTAAAGAAGAACATTATGCAGCCATCGAGATCTTCAAGGGAAAACTTCTCAAGCTGGGTAAGGTATGCAATCAAGAGGAACAACAAGCTTTCATTCTGTTATGTCAGAAATATAGTGATGTTTTTGCTTGGGAATACAAAGATTTGAGAGGTTTTAACCCTGATTTAGCATAGCATACCATTGAGCTTGAGCCCGATGCAAAACCAACAAGGTAGAAGCAAAGACTGCTTAATCCCAAGTTGGAACACCTTATGAAGGCTGAACTGAATAAACTAGTTGAAAGCGGTATTATTTTCCCTATCAAGCACACCTCTTGGGTGTCAAATTTAGTGCTAGTTAGGAAAAAGAGTGGAGAAATTAGACATTGTGTTGATTTATGAGATATGAATAGAGCATAATTGAAGGACCATTATCCGCTCCCTTCCATGGAGAAAATTTTACAAGTAGTTTCTAGTTCTGATATATTTTATTTGTTAGATAGCTACTCAGGTTATTACTAGATTCTGGTTAAGCAAGAGGATCAGTTCAAAACAACGTTTACAACCAAGTGGGGAATGATGGCCTACAAGAAGATGTCTTTCAGCTTATCAAATGCTGGAGAAACTTTCTAGCGTGCTATGGATATGGCCTTCCACGGCCTTATGAACAAGTTTGTTCTAGTATATTTAGATGATATTACTATTTTTTCTAGAAAGGCTAATGAATACTTAGATCACTTGGAATAGATTTTTCAGAGGTGCAGAGAGTTCAGGGTGTCTCTCAATCCAAAGAAGTGTATATTTTCGGTGCACGAAGGCAAACTACTTGGACACATTGTCTCAAAGAAAGGTATTTCAATTGATCCTAAAAGAGTTTCTGCAATTCTTGAATTGTCATTACTAGCTCATAAGAAGGGCTTGCAAAGCTTTCTTGGGAGAATAAATTTCATGAGGAGGTTCATATCAAATATTGCAGCCTTGTTGCAACCTCTCACTTCTATGCTGAAGAAGAATATGCCATTCAGCTGGACCAAGGAAGGTAAGAGGAGCTTTGAGTAGATCAAAGAAGCGCTCACAGGCACTCCTGCTCTCATTAATCCAAACTTTGACAAATAATTTATTCTATATGCTTTTGGAGGAGTAGATACATTTTCAGCTATGTTATGCTAGCAAGACGAGGAGGGCTCAGAGCAGCCTGTTGTGTTTTTCAACCAAGCTTTGCACGATTACAAGGTAAAGTACTCTTTTGTGGAGAAACATGTTTTTGTTGTTGTAAGAAGTTTGAAAAAGTTCAGACACATGCTGTCCAACAACAAAGTTCATTTGTTGGTAGCTCATTCGACTATTAAATATTTTTTTCTTAACAAGGATATTAATGATAAGTGCATGTTGGTTGGATCACTAAAGTGATGGATTTTGATGTTGATATAAAAGTAACCAAGCTCATTAGAGGAAAAGGTTTGTGTGAAAAAATTGCTAGAAGTGAGGACAACAGCTTAAAAGAGGCTACAAATACAAGAACAATGCTAAATAATAATGTTTTAAGTGTTGTTCAAGCACCCCCTGCTACATGGTTGTAGTAGATGATACATTATCTGTAAACTAGTGAATGCCCCGAAGGCTTGGATAGAGCAAAAAGAAGGTACTATAGATTACAAGCCATCCCTTATGTAGTTATTGAAGGTGTTCTTTATAGGAGAGATTTCCAAGGTGTCTTATTACATTGCATTTAGCCTGATCAAGTTGACAAGTTGCTAGCAGAGTTTCATGATGGACCTTTAGGAGGTCATTTTGCTGCAAGGACTACAACTCTAAAGATTATGAGAGCTAGTTATTACTAGCCAGATTTATTTAAGGACGTTATTACATGGGTCAGAAAGTGTGAGAAATGTGCATTATTTGCTGGTAAACAGAGCTTGCACCATTGCCCCTGCATCTGACTCAGGTAGAACAACCCTTTGCTAAGTGGGGCTTAGATTTTATTGGCCCTATAAACCCACCTTCAAGTGCAGGTCATAGGTGGATTCTTACTACCACAGATTATTTTACAAAGTGGATTGAAGTTGTTGCTTTAAAGGAAGCAAACGAGACTTTAGTGCTGAATTTCTATCAAGATCTCATATCGAGATTTGGTGTTCCAGATTCAATCATTTTAGATAATGGCTTAGCTTTCATAGGATTAAATATTTTAGATTAGTCTGTCAGAAATAACATCTATTTGAACATGTCATCAAATTATTATCTACAAGGTAATGGACAGGTGAAATCCATAAATAAGAATCTGATTCAGATAATCAAGAAGACTGTTGAAGATAATCAGAGAACATGGTATGAAAAGCTGAAACTAGCCCTTTGGGCTGACAAAATAACTCCTAAAAGAGCCACTGGTTGTTCACCTTTTGTTTTAACTTACAACAGATAGGCTAAGTTTCCTATTTCAATTGAGTTACCAACATTGAGTTATGTTAAAGAACTAGAATTGCTGAATGAACAACCTCTTGAAGTGAGTTTTGCACAGTTGGTTGAGCTTGAAGAGACTAGAAAGGAGGCTTTAAGACAGCTAGAAATACATCAGACTCAAATGAATAATACTTTTGACAAGAAGGTGAGGCCTCGTGATTTCATTGTTGGAGATCTAGTTTTCAAGTGGAATGAATTCAAGAGTAGACCTACACGACATTCCAAGTTCGATGCAATGTGGGATGGGCCTTATGTGATCATGGAATGCAAAGAGCATAACGCATTCCAACTTTCCGAGATAACTAGTGAGGTGTTGTCTATCCCAGTGAATGGGATCCACCTCAAGCATTGCCTTTGAGATAAGTTATCTCACTAGTGGTATAGTAGCTTGCAAATAAATGTGTTTCACACATTTCATTTTAGTAGTTTTGCTTTCTCTAAGCACTGATGTGCATTGTTTTGTTGACCATTAGGGCCTGTTAGTTTGCTTTCAGTTCTGTTTTGTTTTCTTGATGCGGTTTGGAGTGTTGCAATTCAAGTTTCAATTTTGTTTTGTTTTCTATGCTTAGTAGGCAAGCATATAGTGGAAATCACCAAAATGTTACCAATTTTTTGCCTCAGCTCAATTGGAGGAGCTGGCTGACTGTTATCACATCATAAAGTGGAATTGTAGTTAAAAGTTCAATGTTGTTTCGCATTGTCATTATTATGCATTGAGTAACAGTTATGCATTTAAAGAAAGAATGGAGTTTTCAGAATGCCATTCAAATGTTCCAGAAATGGCAGATATAGAATTGAACAATAAGAAAAATAGCATTTGAAATGCTTTCATTTATTTCGTAAAGAACTCATTCTTTTTACAAGGCTTCATTTGATTTCACAATTAGAATGATATTACAACATTGCATGAAAATAAATTTTCCTTTTCAATTGAAAAGAAGAATTGAAATAAAAGATCCACACAAGCCATGGATATAACTATTACAACACATTGCTAATAGCACATTGCACTACAAGAGATGCAGAAAAGAAAACGCATAAGTAACGACATAATCATCATTGCATGATTATCGACATTTGATTCTGAATGGTCTACCTTTTCTTCTTGAGCTTCATCGACCTATAAGAGGAAAGGAGGGGTGTTAGTGGCTCCGATTATGACATAACCTATATGAGGCACTCACAGTAGTACAACCTACTATTAACCATGCATTGGAACAAACAATCAAGTGCAGTACGGAAGAAATGAATAGGAGGAGAAATAACAATATCATGATCATCACGTACTATTTTTATGCTAACATTGTTTGTTTCCTTGTGCAGGTATAGGTAAAATCATGAAGCTGAACATTATTCGAAGACCAAGCATGTAGAGAAAAATGGGCTCTCACAAGGGTAGAGCTCGACATGCTACCCTATTCATTAATGGGCTGATTTTAAAGATACTTTATCATATTCATCAAATGAAATGAAATACAACTAAAAGAGTAAAATCATAGTTATCCATCGAGCAACTAAACCAACTATGCATTCATAACAATCAGGGTTGCTTTCTGAAGGCTAGTGGTGAACAGTGAGTTTAGTTCACTTAAGGAATTCAACTGAGTACATTTACATCATATATTGCTGAATAAGTTTGTGTTTTTTGCTGATCGTAATCATATATGTCATGCAAATTTTAGTTCATTAATTGTTTCTCAGATAGTCAACATGCATACATTATGCCTTAATGTTTTGTTTTAATTTTCATAATGAAAGAGAACAATTTTTTTAAAAAAGTAGTTTGATAAGTAAAACATAAAATGCATGAAGAGTACCATGTTGCTCAAGAATACAAAAAATAGAAAGTGCATTTGAGTGTTGAATGAATTTCTAGTTCTAATTGGCTGGTAAAGTATATACTACATTATGAATTGTAATAACAAGGTAATCATTCTAGCATGTTAAGGGGAGAGCCAGTTTTGTCTTTCCAGAATGGTGCTTCTGAAGTTGTTAGATATGCATATGAATTGGTGAATAGAGGAGGTTCATGGTGTTGCAATGTTCAAATCTAAGCATCTACTTAAAGTCTAGGAGTAGAAAGCAATGTTGTTGATCAAGTTTTTCAAGAAAGGAGAACATTTATGAGTGCAAAGGAAGGTAACTGGATACAGTAGCAAGCATCAGTGATACAGTACCTAGATCTGGGGGATTGGTTAATGAAAAGTTACAAGCAAGGATAACTAACTTAGTTTGGTTGGGGTGGTGCTTCAAACAGAATCATGTATCAATGTTTAGGGCGAGGCAGCAATCCCTACACATTGAAATGGTTTTCAGCTAGGCAGACTTGAACAATGTTGTAAAAATCATACTTTGGAAGGCATGAGAGGAATTTGATAGATGCAGATATGTGGAAGCTTCAAGAGATAGCAAGCCTAAGGAATATCAAGTTTTAATGCAATGCAACATTGGAGAATGCAATATGACATGATCATTTCAAAATGCTCCAGAAGATGTTAACCATATGTGGAAAAGGTCAAGTAAGGTGCAATCCATAAAGTGATGCATGTTTCAATTTTAAAATCTCTATGGAGTTCAAGAACAGAAGGTAAAAGTTGTTGTGTTAGAGTTGAGAGAAATCAAAAGACACTGCTATGCATACATTATAGGCATGAAAAGAATATACATTAAGAGGTAATCCTTTCCACAATAGATAAACATAGGATCATGCTGATAATAAGAAATTTGAATGCTTAAGGAAGCCCAAATCGTGTACAACTTTTGGAATTACCAATCTTTTATGTCTTAAGCAACATGCATGGGGATTGTTCTATTATGTCTTCAAAAGAGTTACAAGTATCAAGTAAATGTTTGTCTAAGTTTCGGCAAGGTGTCAGATATAGGAGCTTCTTTTCTAGAGTATTAGGTTGTTTCAATTGAGGAGGGTAGAATGTCTTGACAGATGGGTTTAGTTTTTTTTTTTACTGTTTTGCTGTCTTTTCATATACCCAAGTGTTTTTAAGGTTTACTTGTGGGTATCACTGTCTTCAGAAATATATAGAGTTCTAATCAATACAGTATTTCCAAGAGTGTTAGAATATCTTCATTTCAAAATTGAGGGACACAAGAATAACAAAGTAAAGCATCAATTTTTTTGGGTCAAGCCATATGAATAGTTTCAGAGTGAAGAAATACAGTTTTCTTCAGAAATAGACTAATATCTGTGTTTTAGGAGTATGAAATAGAACTATTCTCAATAATCTATGGTACCCACATGTGGATTTGCATTCAAGGTGCAGGAAAATGCAATAATGGAGTTAACCCCATATGGGTTTTACATAAAAGCAGTAGAATACAAAAATGCATTTATTTTCTGTGACTGAATCGAGCTTCATAGTAAAGAAATTACATTTTTCTTTAGGGTTTTCAAATACTCATATTCAGTTTTTATTTCAATACAGAAAATTCAATTATAGTGATAACCCATGAAAAGATACAGTAGGGAAATGTTAAGATGCAAGTTTCCTGAGTTGGGTCAAGAAACAAAAGGAAGAAGATGTAGTTTTATTCAAATTTCTGTGATACCCATATGCATAAATGTTTTTTAATAGACATAATGGCCAATCTTATGTTCTGGGTCAAGCCCAAAACTCAAAGAATTTCTTTCTACAATACACATCTGTTGCGGCCTGATCATGGCCAAAACTGCTTGACTTAAAAAGAAACCTTATAAGTTTCCAAAGAACAAATGCTAGCAAAGTGGAATTACCAGTTCTGTGTTGAAAGTAAGCATCCTAGCCACATTATGAGCTTCTCAAAGTATCCTAAAGCTGAGATTTGAGCTCTCAAAGAAGGTCGAGCTCACACAATGGTAGGTGAAAATACAGAAAAATGAAAGACAAGGGTGTTAGAGTGTGTACAACCACAGCCTCAAAGCCAGGGAAATGAAAATATCAAGTAGTAGAATTCATGGAACTATGATAAGAAGTTTACCTTGATAGTAGGAACAATGGCATAGCCTGCGAATTCTCTTGAATTTTCAAATGGAACTCAGGCTCGTAGAGGAATGTCCAAGTAGGCCAAAGTCACACAGAAGTGTAAAAGGAGGTCAGAAAAATGAATGGTCCATAGGCTTAGTGTTTTCTTTTTCTTCAAAAAGAAGTAGAACAATTACAATACAAAGCAAAATGAAGCTTACCCATTGTATTTTCAACTGTCAGAAGGTAGAAATGGTTCCTCAAAGCATTTGAGCTCAAATTTGACATAGTCATGGTGGCGGCAGATCTTCTTTCTTTCAAGTTGAAGAGTGTAAAATGAGTGATCATTAGGGTTTGGTTCTATTTTGACTGAAACCCTAATTCGAACATCATGATTGTCTAGAATGTTCAATCGAATCATGTGGTGAATTTCAAATGGGGTCAAAATTATAATCTATGCATTATGACCTTTATTAAAATCTAAGCTAATGTATATGTGGGGAGGTCAGCAGTTTTATGTGCTTAAGTCATAGTAAAGTCTTTATGACTTATTTGTTTTTCCTTAGTGAAATATGAAGTTGGGTAAGGCTTAGACAATAATAATATTTGTGAATACCCTATGACTTAGGGTTTTATTTTGATTGATTTTAAAGAAATCAATGTGAATTTTAATGAGAAAGGGAAGATTATGTGTTTTTTATGATTTTTGAGAAAATTGAAATATTGTAATTGAGTAATAAGGAGCCTTTCCTTTTTGCAAAAGATTTCCAACCTTTAATTGCAAAAAATAGATTAATTGTGCAAATCTACATCTTGTAAAGTAGAATCATAAAGCGATATTCTATAAATTGCTATGTGTTTTCTTGCTATTTTTAGCATATCTTTTGTTGACTTTTGCTCTTGGTTGGATTTTAGACCTATCTTGGAGAGATAAGTTTCTTTTTGAGCTTTTAAAGCAAGATTAGCCTATTTTTAGAGGCTTGACAGTGTGATCATAAAAGCAGTATGCTTTTTTCTGCTTTTATGTAGTTTTTGAGACAGTTTGAGGCCTTTTTCCTTGAGCTTTTTTTTAGCTCAGATTAGGGTTTCTTGAGGGTTCCTTTTCAAGACCTGGTCTTTTTTAAGCTCTCCTCTCTCAGTAGTTCAAATCAGAGTTCCTGCTCTTATGCATTTTTTAAGCTTGTGAACATTGTACTCAGTTTTGACAGATTGACACTCTTTCAATTCAATTAATACAATAGAGTTGTTCTTTCCTTTTTCTTGTCTCAAAGACTAGTAGCAGCAGTTTGATGTTTTGTGTATTCAAATTTGAAACATTAATGCCCTTTTTTTATGAGTTTTTCTGCATAGGGTTTCATGTTTTTAGGCTATATGTTGTGTTCGATGTTCTAAAACTTCATATGAATTAATGATAAAATCATGTATTGGTGAGATTGTAGGAACCATTGTAGTGAAGGAATTGTTGTGAGTGGCAGGTTTCAATTTCCGTCAGAGGTTTTAAATCTGTCATCTATTAGAAATAGGTTTTTATGTTTAGTCATCTTTTTTCCATTTCCTCAAAGGTTATTTTAGAATAGAATTCATCATTAGGAGAACCAGCTCACTTTGGAGATTCCTTCTTCGTACAAATCACCCACATCTAAAGAAGGTTTCCATGTTTTAGTAGTTTGCTGAATATTGCATTTAGCAGGGTGCAAAACTATTGAGAACAGTGACAACTTTGACAACTTTAACAACTTTTAATTTATGTTTTTCAATAGATCTTCCACCTAAAATCTGCAATTACACATCAAAGAGATAAAAATTTTGTTTGTTAGGGAATGGGGGTTTCCCTTGATCAAACCTTGTTTTTGTAATTAAACCTTGAAATGAAATGAAACATGAAAGAAGGCATGATGAATGAACAACAATATATAACAACTCACCAAACCTTATTTCAACCTTGGATTATAGATCTTAAACTAGCACGAGTTGGCTTCAATGGATGTAGATCTTGATCATGAAACTATACATCACCATATTAGCTCAAACAATATGCATGATGACACCAAACTTTGACATAATGAAAGGAATCTTGATTGCTGTAATAATCATCAAAAAAAATTCCTTTGAATTCCTTGAAAATTCTCTTTAATTTCTCTAATAATAATCTCTTGAATATCCTTAGCTTGCATGAAATCTTATAGGTAAAACATAGTGAAATAACCCCATATTTATACATATCTTAACATTAATTCACAAAATTCAAATATCACAAGCTGACATTGAGTCATGGATTTGAAGTCATTAAAATACCATCGAAAACATATTTTAAAGGGGGGCCCTAGGTCTAAGTGAGGACCCATTTGCCATATGGAAAATGGGCCCTAGGCCACTTACCCAGGACACACGTTACTCAAAGTTGAACATTATGTTAAATTAGGGTCCTAGGTCTAACTAAGGACCCATTCACACTTTAGCGAATGGGTCCTAGGTCACTTACTAAGGATACACATCTTCCGAGACTAAGCTTTTTGAAATGGAATTTATGAATGTCGGGTTTTGTCCCTCAAAAATTATGTTTAATTAGGCTTGGATTTAAATCAAAGGGGCCAATTAAGGAAAATTAACCTCAACCAATTAATAAAGCCCTAGATTATTGGGAAAGTGCAAAGGTACACCTTACAAAGCCAAAAACAAGGCACAATTAAGTATTTTTTAATATTAATTATTCATTCCCAAATTAAGTGTTGAAAAGGAATACTTTTTCCTACACTACACTATCATGTCAATATTAGGAAGGGGAAAGTCATCCTTGAGGGATGCTTTATTAGGGTCACAAAAATATGTACACATCCTAATATTATTATCAGGTTTCATGACTCTAACAATGTTTGAGATCCATTTGAGAATAGTCAATAGGTCATATAAAGCTAGCGTCAAGGATTTTTTCAATCTCAATCTTCACCAATAAAGCTATCTTAGGATTGATCTTTTGTATCGTATGTCTTATCGCTTTAGCATCTTGTTGAAGAACTATGTTATGTGTCACTATCATAGCACTAATACTTGGTATATCTAAATAAGTCCAAGCAAATAGTTCATGAAATTCAAGTAATAATGTTGCATGATCTTCATGTTCATCCTCATCAAGACACTTTGCTATTTGAATCACTTTTCTTCATTTGATGTATCTATTGATATGTTGATTGTATCTCCCATAGGAAGTGAATTTTGTTTTGAAACTTCAAGGATATGTTCTTCTTTATCATTGTCAACATCATTGAGCTCCTTTTTGTCACACTTATTTAGTACTAACCATAGCACATGTGAATCCTTGTTTCTTAAGAGTAAATGACTTATCATAAACCCCTAACATTTCTTTCTAAGCTTCATCATGTTTAAAGTATTCCAATGATTTTTCACATGTTGTATCAATCAATTCAAGATGCTTCAAACTGAGAGTTCTTTTAGAGGTACTACACATGATGGTGTTGATGTTGAGTGAGCATTATTTTGTATCTTTCATTATCTTAGGACAATATTCCATACCACTTTTTGTTTCTTGCGTGTTAGGCTCTATAGGAACATGGATGCCTTCTCTTTTCTTCCACATCCTTTTCCCCTATATCCAAGTTTTTTCAAGAGCTCATAACCTTTTCCATAAAGTTGTTCCATCTCTTTTAGGTTTGGTGGTTGTTGGTAGTCTACTTCATCAAATTTTTTTATATAACTTGTTTCTTCTTCTAAAGTGGATGAAGTAGATGCTTGTGAGGCTTATTTCAATTTTTGTGTTGACATTACCATTGATTCTCTTTCCTTTTTAGGTTGTTTTGTTGTCATTTTGTATTCTCTTATGAATGTTGGTGTGAAATCTAAGGAACCTCAATTTTCTTCTAATAACTTTATGACTTCCTCAATATGCTTTTATTTTCTTGTTCTTGCATGATTTCAACTTGTGAAGTTGGTATCAATGTTTTCATAGGACTTTGTTTATCTTTTCTAGTGTGAAAACAACTTTCAAGTTCAGGGTTGGCCTTGATTGTGTAAAATTTATTTTTGTAAACATACTTCATTAAATGATGAAGATTCAAAGGCACCATATTCATTTCATGAATTTGTGGTTTGCCTAAAAGAAGATTATATGGAAGATCATGAGGAATAACATGGACATTAGTTTGCAATTTGGTTTTTCCAATTATAATGAGTACTGTGATGACACCAATCAGTTGTTTTCCTATGTTATCAAATCCCCGAATGGACGAGTCAGGTTCAATTTTACTCTTATCAATTCCAATATTTTCCAAAAGGTTCATACTACACACATTAAGGGCCAGACCATTATCAACAAGGGTTCTCTTTATTCCTTTTCCGATTAACGTTGGCTATGATCATGAAATATTCATATTGTTTTTGAAATTCCAAGGAGGGTAACTCATTTTGATTATAAATAATCTCTAGATTAACCGCATTCATTTTTTGAACTAGGGCTGTCACATCACATGGATTTGTATTAGAAGGAATGACAACTTGTTCTAAAGTTGTTTGAAACATACTACGGTAGTTAGGTGAAGCTTGAATAAGATTCCATAAGGATATCTTAGTAGGACTATTCTTAAGTTTTTCAACAAGATCATACTTTTTTCCACTATGTGAAGGCACCCGAGGAGCACTAGGAAATATAGATTGAGGCAAAGGTAGTGAAACAGGAGGGGTTTTTTGTTTCCTATTTTTTCTTGTGTTATATGTATGAGCAATGGTATTGTAACCCAGTTGCTATGAAACATTATCATTGTTAAGTTTCCTTGTAAAGTTAAAAATATCTCCTAGCTTCAATGGCCTCCTTTTAGATGGTTCTAGGATGGGTATGAGTTTGTTTTGAACTTAAGTTGTTGTGAGGGTGGGTAAAGGATAAGTTGAGGTGTGATTGCATTAATGTCTATATGTTTTTTTTTTTCATGACAAGACTTAGTGGATGAACCTTGTGAGCTGAAATCCTCAAGGGCCTCATCTAACATATCGAATTTGTCACTACTAAAGGGCTTGAGGGATATATTAACTTAAAAAAAGAAATTTGACATGATCAAATAAATATTCTTTCTCCAAGAGTTTCATCAATTTTTGTTTGTTTCTTTTACTACTTTTGTTTTCTAATGATTGAAAAATGTAAACTAATCTATCTAATAATGTAATAATGCTGAAAATGAAAGAAAAGTGTAAAAGTTTACAACAAATTTTGGTTGAAATATGCAAGAAAATGATCTTCAAGATTTTACACAATCTAAATAAATAAGCAATGATTTGAATGCTCAAATAAACTTTTTTAGAAAACTAACTTTAAAATTTGGAAATAAAAATAGAAATAAAAATCAAAAATCAAAAAGCACTCAAAAGTTTGCTATAAATGTTTGTATAGGGACTCATTCACCCTAGGGTTCAAATGGGTCCTAGATTAGGATTTTTTAAATTTGAATTTTTGTTGTTGAGTTTATCCTATATGTTCTTTGTTTTTTATTTGTAACATAAATTTTTGTAACAAATTTTCCATATTTTTATCTCTAAATGCATGTTAAATGAAGGGTTAAATGATTAATTATGTGACAAATTTTAAGATTCAATATGAATCTAAATTTAAAACTAAATGATTGAGTGCAAGTACTATTCAAAATAAACTCAGATCTAATGTAATTTTTATGATTTTTTATGATTTGAAATGATGCAAACATGAAAATTTAACCCTAAATGCAATTTTCACTAATGAAAGATTAAAGAACCTCAAATATAATGCAACTAGCACAAATCTAATGCAATATATTGAAAAACTTAGATCTAGTGTTAAAAGGACTCTGTTTTTTAGAATGTTGTTGTACAAGGTCTAGTTCATCAAATTGAAAAGGTGAAAAATGGTTGGGTCCCTAGGGTTTCCAAAAATAGAAAAGTGGATCCAAAGAGGGAAAAATGGGTCGTATTACTCCTAAACTCATTAAGAAATGAGATCCAAACAACGAAATTACTGTCAACCAAAAGGTGAGTCAAGGAAAAGTGTAAATTTGTAAATTTCCCTTTTTTGTAAGGATGGGCATCTAGGCCAAACAACACTTTCGGGAGAAATATTAAAAATTGCAAATCAGCTCCGAAATTCCTTCTACAAAGTGGATATAATTGATTTAGCATAAAACTAAAGGAACCAATAGATTTTATGGAAAAACTGAGAGGAATAAATGTTGTGCACCATTTGAAAGTTGTTGTTCCTACAAGCTGAACATGGATTCATTTGTCCTAGGGTGAATGGGTCCTAGCAGGATTTTCTAAAAACTCTGAATCTGAAAATGAAGCTTGAGACCTACAATTCCTTCTTGTAACTTGATACCTCGACTCTTAGATCCAAATCTATGAAAAATATACAAAACATAATTTTTCATTTGTTGTTGGATAGTGGTTTTCCTCAGCCAAACCCCAAGTTTGGTAATTAAACCTTGATGAAGAACATAGATCTAAAACATAAGCATGCACAATGTTGAAGACCTACTTTAGGAGATCTCAAATCACCTTAATAAGCCAAAAATTTGATTACAACTTAGGCTAAAATTAGAGAGATAATAGAACATGGAATCACTTAGGAAGAAAGTCATTAGGCTTGGTTGAATGTCTTGTGCATCTCCCAAAACCTAGAATGCATCATGATCCTCTATAGGCAACTGTCATCAATCATTTGGAAATGCTTGATCTTGATAAGAAAAAGAGATTGAAGACATGCAAAAGCAACTAAAATGTTTCTAGACAATACTTCAATTTTGAATGGCTCTCCTTGATCTTTAATATGAATGCTTGATCTCATGTGAATTTCTCTTTCTTTCTTTTTGTCTAGTGTAAAATGAATGTGAGGCAGTTTTATAGGCTTCCTATCTAATTTTCCAATTATCATATCCTGAAAGCTAACAAGTGAACTTTAAATTTGAGAGATTTAAATTCCATGAAAAACATATCAAAAATTGAGTTCAAGGAACTTAAGAGGACCCATTCACCCATGGGCGAATGGGTCCTGACCTAAAACTTCAAGACTCACTAGATGTCGAGGCATTAATTTGTTCCATGGAATTTATTCAATGCCGGTTGTGGTGCCTAGAATTAAAAGAAGTAAAATAGGATTTAGGATACATAATAAAGGGGTATTAGAGGCAAATTAATTATATTTTAAAATGTATTAATGAAAAGATCACAAAAATAGGTCTGAATAAGTGTAATTTATATTTTCTCCTAGAAAAGGGGTACAAATTTCTACACTAGACTCCTAATCCATAAATGTTTTCTGCATTAATATAGAGCTTTTATTCACTCTAAAACATTTTATTATGTTATCACTAAATATTTTATGGCCATGAAAGTTTTCCAACTATCATCCCCACCACATGTCATGTTGGAACACTTTTGTAAAGGTCACGAGGTTCTTTTTGCTTAAAAGCATGCAATTGTGCCATGTGTCTACGTGGCTTTTTGATATCGCATCACTATTGGACAAAGAGTAAGACATTGCTACTCCATGAGGTTTTTCAACAAGTATCTCAATAGGGTTGTGATAATTGCCTGCCATTACACCATGTGGCCCAATTTTTGTTTGACAGTGATTTACAATGTTGGGAATGAAATGGTTGTAAAGCATTGCCAAGTGTTGATGTCTTTTTCATTCTCCAAGTGATCCCTGATGCTAGTATCCACTCGATGATGACATATTACTCATAGATTATTAGATCATATTTTTTCCAATCATATTTTTCATGGTGCCACAAGGGTATGTGCAGGATCATGATGGGCCAAAAAGTGGCGATATGATGGTATGTGTAGGGTATGTGGCTGATGACTTTTTTTAATCCAAAATTGATGAAACAAAAAGGGTTTTTAAAGTAGATTCTCAAATTTCCACCAATATAAATTATTCTTTACTTTGAATTTAATAAATAATTATTATTCCTTTTCTATTTGAATTATGACTAAAGTCCTGATTGATAGGCTGATTGAAAAACATCTATAGCTTTCAAACGGTATCACATTTTTT
This sequence comes from Sequoia sempervirens, assembly GCA_007258455.2. Lineage (NCBI taxonomy): Eukaryota > Viridiplantae > Streptophyta > Pinopsida > Cupressales > Cupressaceae > Sequoia > Sequoia sempervirens. The sequence goes on from VDFB02373365.1 coordinate 183,935,600, forward strand.
GAATATGAAATATGCATCAAATTATATGCTTCGTATACTATAGGATTAAAAGAAAAGAATTGAATTTCATGAATTTTTGACCAAGTTAAGGTGGTCAGACATATGATTTTTTATATTTTAAAAAAATTAATAAAAAATTCATAATTAATTATTTACTTGGAAAATAATTACAAAAAATATGCATCACATCGGACATGAGTCCTCTACTTATATATAAAATATTATAAAAATATTTTCATTTTATTGTGGTTAGGGTGGTCAAATAGACACCTACTTGTTATATTTCCCTTGAAATTTAAGTACCACATTGAAATTTCAAATTTTCACCAAATAGATTTTTTCTTTTAAATAAACCTAGTAGTTTAGAAACTAAATTTAATTTTCTACAAATTCTATTCTTACATATTTTTTAAATTATATAGATAACTTATTCAAATTTTTACGTCAAGTTGCCTAACTCTGATTTTTCTAAATTTTTTGCCACTTAAGGGCTTGTTTTTTCCATGATGATCCTGCAGATACCCACAAGTTTTCTATTACACTGAAGATTTTTAGTAGCTCCTATTTTTCTAGATCAAAAAATTGTTACATAAATCACGAGATGAGGCAACTCAAATTTTATTGCTCAAGTCTTCATAATCCAATTTGATATGTGTCATGGTTTTGGGGTAACATTTTATTGCAACCTTTTAGGGTTTTTGTTTAGGCGGTGGAGAGTGTTTTTTTCTTGTTTTCTTCCCTATTCTTATAAAAGGGAATTTCAAAGCCTCTCAAAATAGTTCTAATAGGAGATATAAAAATATAGGAAGTGGAATATTTCTTCTAGAGCTTTGTTGCCCTCCATCAGTTTTGTAATCAAATTTCAAGATAACTATCTAAATTAGTTTCCGAGCTTAGCATATTTTATATTTTTTTCTAGATCAAGTAATAAAAGGAAGAAGATGTGTTAGATTGTTTCTATGTGGCCTTTATCTTATATTTTATTCTCTATTCACATATATTCATGTGTTGTTTCATTTTTATCTTTTGGATATAGTCTTGATAATCGATTCTTCGTTCTATCTTTTATGTTTTCCAACTTGGATCTACAATGAATTGAACCATGTTTCGATACTCTTTCATTTCTTGTTAGAATTGGGTTAGATATCATACTATGCTATTGGCGGATAATACTTCTATAAGGGTTTGAAGAATCATATTTGATCTCATATTCACCATATTCAATCTCCTTAGTCAGTTTTGATCTCAAAATATTGTGATTCTCCCAAATAGCCTTATGGGAAATTTAGTGAGTGGGGGACCTACTTGCACCTTACTAAATAACCTCCAAGATTGTTAAAGAAGTTATCTCTTCTTTGGGTATGGGAAAGTAGAGAAGGAAATGTAGAAAGGAAATCTAAAGGTGGTGATGCACCAAAGGTCTTACAACATTTCAAAACCCCTTAACAACTCCACTTTTCTAATAAAGTGAACATAGAATACCATAGAACCTTCATTATTAGAAGGAGAATGAATAACGAAGACTGATGTAGGTGGAGTAGACATTCAAATCCTCCCATAGGAAGCACCCATTGAGGTTCAAGCAGAAAAGGGAAACCTAGATTCAAATAGGATAAGATTTAGATTCTTACAAAGCTATCCACTTAACAACATAATATGAAACCACCAGACACTTTAACAAGAAATTGAAAGAGTATCGAAAACATGATTCAATTCATGTAAGCTCGGGTTTGGAGATCATAGAAGCTTAATAATTAAAAATTAATAATCAAGAATTATACATAGAAAACTAGAAAATAGAGCATTTGATATATATGATTGAGAATAAAGTATAAAATAAAGGCCACACGAGCACAATATGATACAAATTTGTTCTTGATGTTGCTGGAGAATGCTAAGGTCAAAAAATTGAATAAGTGTCTTGACATCAATTAAAAAAGAGGGATTAATGCTCTACAAGAAATCTACTATATCTTATCCTACTACTATTGATAATCTATCTATCTATCTCTACCTGATCATATCATCTGATCATACTTCTTCTCAAGGAAAAAGTCCCTTTTATAAGAAAAGGGAAGTACATAGGTACCAAGCACTCTTTGTTGTCAGATCTAGAAACCCTGATAGGCTTTTCTACTAGACAACCTCAAAATTTGATAAAAAAATAGATTTGATATGATAATAAAACTTGAGCTACTTCCATAGTGACAATGTGTGTCACAACTCAATGATTTAGATCTCCACCAATCAAAAGAGGCCGACTCTAGGAGTGGTAGATGAAATAAAAAGCACTACCACCTGATAATGTGTGTGAAAGCATTTCCCCAACAGTGAAGAGGAATCCCCAACAAAAGAAAAATGACATGGTGAGCAAATAGGCATTCTTCAAAAAATATGAGATCAACTTGGAGGAAAACATCCATAGGGGTGCCGCGTGTATATGTGTATGTGTAGGATCATGATGGGCCAAAAAGTGTCGATATGATTGGTATGTGTAGGGTATGTGGCTGACAATTTTTTTTACCCAAAATTGATGAAATGAAAAAGGTTTTTAAGGGAGATTCTCATCTTTCCACCAATATAAATTATTCTTTACTTTGAATTTAATAAATAATTATTATTCATTTCTATTTGAATTACGACTAAAGTCCTGATTGATAGATTGATTGAAAAAAATATATAGCTTTCAAACGGTATCACATTTTTTGAATCCAAAACATGTGTTCAATTCTATGCTTCACATAATATATGATTAAAATAAATAAAGTTGAATTTCATAAAGTTTTGGCCAAGTTAAGGTGGTCAGACATACAAGTTTTTATATTTTTTAAAACCTATAATAAAAAAATTCATAATTAATTATTTATTTGAAAAAAATACAAAAAAAAAGCATCACATCGGGACATGAGTCCTCTAATTATATCTAAAATATTATAAAACAAATTATCTTTTTATTGTGGTTAGGGTGGTTAGACAAACACCTACTTCTTATTTTTTCCCTAAAATTTAAGTACTAGTACATTGAAATTCAAATTTTCACCAAATAGATCATTTTTTAAAAAAAATAAACCTAGTAGTTTAGAAACTACGTTCAATTTTCTACAGATTCTATTCTTACATATTTTTGAAATAATAGAGATAACTTATTCAATTTTTTACGTCAAGTTGCCTAACTCTGATTTTTTTGATTTTTTTGCCACTTAAGGGTCTGTTTTTTCCATGATGATCCTGCACATACCCATATCGTTGGGACTAAAGAGAAAACAAAGCTGAATAAGGTAGAGTAGCCACTATGTGGCACCATTGTGCACCTTTTCACCAAAATCATCTTGTGGCTTCCAAAAACATGCATTGGCATGACAAGTGGTAGGACAAGAATGCGAGCGAAAAAGATAAGGGCCTTGGGGTCAAAAGAGATAAATAAACATAGATAAAAAATTCTCCACAGTTTTGGCCAATCATAGGGGGTCTTTTTATATGAAGGCATGAACCCATATATACAAAATAACATAAAAATAGGGAAATATGTGATGCCTTAGAGCCTAGGGAATGCAAAATGCATAAATTCCTAGTCTTCATCAAAAGGAAGTACCAACGCATGTAGCATATCTAAAACCTAATCGAGGTCAAATATTTATTTGAAGTAAATTTCTCCCCACTTTTCCTAGGCCACTCCTATGAGAGAAAAGGGTCAAGCCAAGGGGAGGAACATATTCTCAATCTCTTTGGTTGTAGGTGGTGAGTTCATCTTTTCAAGCTCCAATTGGTCCTACTGCTTGGCCTCTAAGGTCTTTTTGAGTTTCTTTTTAGTGATTATTCCTCAATTAGGTGAAAACAGAGAGGAGAAACCCAAAAGAATTAAGGCTTTGAAATCCCCTTTTATCTTGCTGATATTCTTAGCTAACACTAGCTTACAGTTTTTACCCCTCTGGGTAGCCTAGTTGCATGTGATGAATTCATTTTCCTTCCTAGCAGTTGCTAAATGGTCCAAAATCCCAGCACTCACTAGGGGCTCATCTATCACTTTATATAGCTTGGTTATCACACTAGGTGACTCAATAGATCAAGGAGCAACTGTACTTAAGATTTGCTCAGAAATTGGGCCAACCTTTGCATTCACCTCATGTAAATTAGATATGAAACTTGGAATTAGCCTCAAGGTCATTCTTGCACCTTTTATTCTTTCCTAGTAGGAAAAGGAGAACCTTCGTTCTATTAGGAGGAGTTTAGACCTTCGTGTTGCAATCAATTCCTATTAGAGCTAAATCTCCTTGAATTTCATCTCCTCTTCTAATTGGTTGACTTCTACCTCGGCTTGTCAAAATTCTTTTGGTAGTAGAGACTAAGCATTGGCTAGCTTGCTTTGCATCTTGTCCTCTTTCTTGAATTTCTCGCTCAATTACTTAGTTTGGCTTGTAGATTTAGACAATTTCTCTTGTATTCCCTATAGTTCTATTTGCAATTCTATATTAATACTATTTTTCTAGCCCAAAATATTAGTGAACTCTTTTTATTTTCACTACAATTCCTCTACAACCTATTGCATTTGGGCTTTCACTGCTTTAGCCATGTTGCACTCAGTCTCAACCTCATGCATCATTTTCTCAACCTCGACCAAAAGTTGATCCTTCTCTATCTTAGTGGCCTAAAGTGATGTGGCTGCTTCTCCTCATATATCTTGTGCCTACTTAAGGTGGGCAATCTCCATGTATTTTTCTCTTGTCTCTACCCAGTGTCTGTCAATTGTGGCTTTTAGACTATCCAACTCTTCCTACCACTTCTTCAATTTCTTCTCTAGTCTATTGTAATCAATATACACCACCGTCTACTTGGATTTGCTAAGGCCAATCTTGTCGGTAGAGAGCACCTCATTCATATTCAAACCTACAATCTGAATATCATAATCTTCATACTACATTTCTTCCTTGGGCTTGGAGACCAACGAATTCATAGATGAAATCATTAGGGGTCTCCAATCTTCATCAAAACACACCTTGAACCTTGGGGAAGCTAGGGCTGCCATGGTCTTTTCTAATTTCTTCTTCTTTCTCTCCTTCTGAGCTTGCCTGGTTAACTCTACTTGAGTCCAGAGATTTTATGGGGACTCAATACTTTGTGTAGCAAAGGGGACACTAGGAGGAAGGCCATAAAGGGTGGAACAGGGTATGCCTCTAGATGCTTAAGTCTGGAGAGAGGAAAAAGGGAAATCTATTACTGAAAAAGGTGGGATGCCTCACAAATATTATGTCGAATATAGAGTACTCATCAGGTTGGTAGGTGTAGTGGTCAAAAATAGTGGAAAATTCCTAGAAGCATGAAATGGTGATGAAATTTGTAGCATGGGGGTTCCAAAAATGAATCATGTGCCTCAAATAAAGCAATTAAAGTGTCCACCATAGTTGTGATAAAAGAGGCATGCTCAACATGCAAGGCTTCCATATGAGGATCATTAGAAAATATGAGCAAAGATATGTTGAGGATGAGAAGATTAAAATTATCAGATGAGGGATTCTATTCTATAGATAAGGGGGCAGTAGCTACTAATGATGTAGTGGAGGAAAGAATAGTAGGCGTGAAACTTACCTAGATTCACAAGGGTTGAAGAGACTTATAGAGTGAATTCCACTTCTTCACCTTCCTTATTTGAGGATCCTTTCCTACACAGGTCTTGGATTCTCCTTCTTTTAATAGAGGGTATATTGGTTTCTCCAAACCCTTTGGCAACCAACCCCAATGAACCTTTTGCTTGGCTCCTTGAACTACTAAAGAATTCCTTGTAGACCATCAAGTCTATTTTTCCTTTGTCAAAATGATGGAAGAGGATGAGACCTGTAGCTAATTTTTCCATCCTACTTTGTTTTCTTTCCCTTTCCCAACTTTGACTACTAGAGGTGGTGAGTTGGTGCCTTAGACATTCTCTTGTTTGGATCCTGATTGGTTTCTTCATCTAGATCAGACCCGACCTCTTTATCATAAATATCCTCAAATTTATCATTGGTGGGGACAAAACCACACAAGGGGCCTATCTACTTGATCTCTTGTCAAAATATCCAAATATTAGCCACTTTCCTTTTGAACCACCCCTTCTTCCTCAGCTATGTCTTGAAAGACTTTCCCATTTGAAGGCTTGGGTTGAACTTCATGATAACACTGTAAAAATCAAGCCATGGAGGCCACACAAATGGTATAACATCCAAATACACATAATCATCTTGGTTGTCTAGGGCTAGATTTCATCTATCCTCCCAGTATGGCCATGGATCATGCTGAAAACTCAAGTGCTTATCCAGATTGTACCTCCATTTATCACAAATGAGCCTAAGGCCAAGATAGGATAATTTTCTTGTCAATACCTACTGCTATTCCCTCTTTACAAGCATTAGTTTTCTATCACCAATAACAAGGGTAATTACATGAAGGAGCTTCTTATTCTTTCTAGCATTGTAGTTAAGATCTACAATTGATAATTGCCAATTTATTTCCAAGGAAAGAGTCTTGGCCATCACATACCTAGGAAGTTGAAAAGGCTCGCCTATAAACCTATGACATCTAATAAAATTGAAATAAAACCCCATAATCTAGTCTAGTGGGTTAATATGCTTTTGCATCCATTCTAGATAGCTAGGAGGAAACCTTTGTAAAGACTTCTTGGATAATTCTTGAAGTTCAAGATTTAGAAAATATATGGTGAACAAATTATAATAATATGTGCTCAAAAACATATGATTCCATACTAATACTAGTTTTAACAACCCTGAACCGTTGAACCTATCAAGTAGTAATCCCAAATGGTCATAAAAAATAGGGTTATGGTGTGGAATAAAATGAACCAAGAAAGATGAATATCTAAATTTAGAAAAATGATCATACTTACTCAACTATTTGAGCATCCTTTCTATAGTTGTGGTAAATTCATATAAACATTTTCCCTTTTCTTTTTTAAGATTACAAGCTAATCTCATTTGGTACTCATGGAAATTATCATTTTGTCTAGGCCATACATGAAATCCAACATCAAAATCACATATTTCAAGTCTGATTTGAACAAACTAAATGATAGAGGGAATTTGAGCACTTCATCATCAGGTCCCTTACTTGTTTCATCCTAGCAGAATACATCATATCTCTCCTTCCTCTCTTGTAATTTTCCATATTGTCTCACAAGAAAACATTGGTCTCCATATTAGTAGGGATGCATAGAATATCCCTTATTATCATGACACTGATGGTGACTTTGAGCTATGAACCTCTGATAGTTCTTCTCACCTTGTCCAACTTTTTAGCACAGATATCCACTAATTCTAGGCATGGATGCGTGAAGAGAAACATGCACTATGGTAAATCATAATTCCAAATCCTTGCTCCTAGGCCTACAACATTTACCATTAGTGACTTGATGGCCATCCATTGCAAATCCCCTCCCCATAAATTCTTGAGGTTGGTATGCAGCTTTGTATCAAAGATATCATATACAAAATCTTTGACCTCCTCTGTTTCAATGTGGTTTCTAGGCATTATGCTTCTAGTATGGGGCAAGTCTCATTCTTCTAGCATTGGTGCTTTGAAAAAGGAGATATCCCCAAATATGTCAACACATGTTGGCTACGAGAGAAAAAAACCTACTAGAGGATAATGCTTTAGTGACCATCATCATAATTTTTGAAAAGTTTCTGTAACACCTGACTCTACACTTAAAAAATTTTAATTTAGTGAATATCCCACACTTAGAAATTTTTTTCTTTAGTATTAAATTTACTAATGTGTATAAATAATAAATGCATGGCCATTGATGCTATCCTTTCGAGTATTGTTAGTGAAGGGTTATATGTGTGGTATAAACTCCTGCATTCTTGAAAAATGTTACCTCTACTTTGGGAAGGGAATTTTAGTACATCCCTACTCATTTTTGGTGAAGGATAGCCTTGAGAGATGAGAGACACAATTAGAAAAAAATGCCTGTTAATTAAGCAGTAAGTGGCTTTTAATGATGGTATTTTCAAGTGATGGAGCTAGTTGATGATCACAAAGGTGACAAACACATGGTAATATGTCGTATATCTAATTGTTGATAACATCACTTGCATTAAATTTCAAACCCCTACAAAATCCTTGATGTATGATTTTCCTTTAGTTCTAATTTCCAACTTGCATTTCCCATTGTTGTTCCAATAGGGAGAAAGGTTTTTCATTTATAGTCTTCTCAATTCTTTTTTTTTCTATAAATAGAGTGTCTCCTTCATGAAAATTTTCATTAAGTTGCAAGCTTCTTTTGTTAGAGAAATATTTGATGACAAAATTAAGCACCTCTTGTCCATTGTTGCATTCAAGTGGGTATTGGGGAAAGACTATGTCACATACCAGAATCAACATTGTTGTAATACAAACATCATTTATCAATTCATTACATCCGTATTAAACCTACACATTGCAAAGCCATAGATAGTGGAACTTCTCCGAACTATGTTTTTCCCAATGTACCTAAAAGGACTTGAGGAGACCATCAATGTGGCCATTTCTGGCATTGGTATTCATTCTTCCATGGACTTGCACCGACATGTTGATAATGTGAAGGTGGTGCCATGATTTCCTCTTCTCTTAGACTTTTGGATGATGACTCTTTTCCAACACCACCAACAAGTGAGGCTTTCCAACTCCTACCTCCTTCATGTTAGCAATATTGAGCTGATCCACGACATAAAATGGATTATTGATTTTGAGCGGTTGGTCTACCATCTAGGTAGAGCAGTGGTAAATGTTGTTGATTGACATATGGAAATTTGTCGTCGACCTACATGATGAAAATTTTTCTGTTGTGAAGTCTTGAAAATTATGATTTTCTCAATGTGAACTAGTGGTTTGGAACTCATGCTTTCTTTTACCACTATCTCCAAAATTTTGGACATCACAATGAATATCACCCATTGGCCACCTCTGAAAAGAAGAATTTTTTACTTTTCCCCTGGGCCCATGAGCCCTAGTAAATATATTCCTTCGTGCCCCAAACTATATGTAATATTTTCACATTATAAATACAATATAGATTTTCTCTATTTTAGCACTTGCCTAATGTGCAAAGACCATTTTTACATTTTTTTCTTGCATATGGTACATAAAATGATTTTTTTAAAACAACTATGAGCTTTTAATTGAATAATTTCTAGTGTATACTATTTACTAGTATTCCTAGAGCATTTCCATCTAAATCTTCAAGATCTTATGTCTTGTTGGAATTGCATTTAGAGATTTGAAATGGTACCTTCCATAGGGAATTAAATTTTGCATGTTGTCTTGGTTTGTCAAACCATTGCTTGACTACCTACTAGTGCTTTATCATGGTATCAAATGAATTTTCTCTTTTCTCTTCAAGGCTTAGTAGCTCCAAAAACCTCACTTTCATCCTACTACTTTCTTCAACCTCTAAAGACTTTAGCAATTGTAGCATGGGTATCTCCATCAAAATGGGTAGGACTAATTCCTTCCCGTATACCAACTCATAAATGGGAGACTTTAGGATTTGATTTAGGTTAATACAATCTACCCATAGGGCTACTCTTAGATGCTTTTGTAATTCCTTTTGATGCTCTAACCCAATGTGTTTCATCAGCATGATCAAGTTCTTGTTGGTTGGTTATGCCAGTTCATTCCCCTATGGGTAATAGTTTGATGAGGTTTTCAAGAAGACCACATGCTTGAGAGTGAAGTCGAACATCTCAGACCCCATAAAGGCTTGTACATTGTTTGAAATGATGGTTTAGCAATCAAAACCTTGCCACCAAATTTTCTAGGAAGTTAACAATCTCAACTTTAGTTTCATTTTTAGAGGGGTTTCCTTTGTCAACTTGGTGAAATAATCAGTTATCATTAAGATCCACTTGTGACCCAAACTAGATATGGGATTGATCATCCCCATGAAATCCAACCCCCACTATGAAAAGGGCTCCTTGATCATGATCAAGTTTAAGGGCATAGTAGAGTTCTTCCACTTGTTGACAAAAATTGGCACTGAGTGCACTTCCTTACTAGATTGCGGTCCTCGGAGAATAATGTGGGCCAGTAGTATCTCGCTCACATGAATTTTAAGCTAGTGGTGTTGATGGAGAAATTTCCACCTTCCCAGCTATTATGGAATTCACCAAAGATTTGGTCTACCAATACATATCCACAGAATGGGGTAGAAATCCATCATAATTCCTTTTAAATAGAATGCCTTCAACAAGTATGTATCTAGGATATTGAATTCTATAGTATCTCTTCTTGTGTGTTAGGACATCGGGTGGCTATTGATCAGTCTGCATGAATCTTGTCTAATCAAAAACCCAAGACTCATCTAACTTGAATTAATTTGTATAGACCTATTTAGCCTCCTCTTCTACCTTTGGGTCAATATCTTGAGTGAGATACTCACATAGTCCTCTTCGTTTGACCAATTTTGTTATTCATATTTCAACATCATACTCTAGGATCTTAGTGATCCATTTTTCCCTTTTCTCAGTGATGTCACCTTCTGTGATTTACTCCCTCACATTGGGATAGGTGATGAGGACTGTAATTTTACTAGACAAAACTAAATTTTAGAAAATCTTGAGGCTTTTTACAATAGCAAAGGTTTGATCCTCTACAAAATTGTATGTGGTTGTGTACCCATTTAGGGTCCTTGAATAGAAAGTGATGGGATGTTCCCCTCTTCCTTCCTTTTCCTTCTATGTGAGCATAAATTCTATGCTATGTGGGACGTTGTAAACATTTAGCAAAAAAATATTTTTAAAAAGTCTGGGTTGGCTAGCATAGAAGTTGTGGAGATGGCTACCTTAATCTTCTCAAAGGTGAGTTTTCCTTCTTGATTCCATTTAAGTGTGGTAGGCCTCACAATGCCTATAAAATCTAAGATGAATTCACTAATGTAGATAATCTTCCCCAAGAAAAACTCCAGTCCCTTTGATTAAAATTTTGTGGTAATTCCATTATATCCTTCAACCTTTTACGATCAATGGCTATCCCTTCCTTAGATACCACAAATCCAGGAAATTTTCCTTACAACACCTCAAATACATATTTTTTGGGATTTAAAGAAATTATGAACTATTGGAATTTTTGGAAAACCATTTCTATATGATCAAAATGAACACCCTTTGACTTTGAAAATATGGCTAGGTCATTTAGATATATAAGGATGATCTTGTAGATCAAACCCTTAAATACGATATCCATCACACATTGAAAAGTGCCACCTATATTTGAGAGGTCGAAGGGAATTTTCACATATGAAAATGTTCCCCACTTGGTAGTGAATGCCATTTTGTGTTAAACCTCCTCCTTAATGTAGACTTCATTGTAGCCAAAAAATCCATTGAGTAATGAGAACATTTCTGATCTCACTATGGTTTGTAAGATCTACACCATCAAAGGAAAAGGGTAGTGATCCTTTAATGAGGCTTTGTTCAAGTAGTAAAAATCAACACAAATTTGAATGTTGGCATTCTTCTTCTGGAATGGGACTAGATTAGACACCCAAGTGGAGTGCAAAATTAGGTATATAATCTTCGACTCGATTAGCTTTGTAAGCTCTTGTACCATTAGGGCTTCCATCTTTAGGTTCACTGGCCTTTTCTTCTATCAGATGGGCTTGGATCCTTTGACCAAGTCAATAGTGTGTTGGATTATGCTAGGATCTTATCCTTTGAAATCATCATAGTTTTAGGCCATGTTTTAATTGTATTTAGTGCATAAGGATATCAACCTCTCTTTATCTTTCTATGACATGTTCCTCCCGAATTTGAGTCTCTTTCAATATTTGATGTTGAGGTCTTCATAGACCTCCTTGTCGGCCATGAATCTCCATTTACTATTTGTCACTTCATAGTCAAAGAGGTTCTCGAGGGTGATTAGACCTTGTGGAAGCTCATTGATTTTGAGCTGGATCACTTTTTCCTTGCCAAACTCTTCATAATTGGGTTGTGTTTGATTGGGAAACTCTCCTAATTGTCATAAGAAATTAGTAATTTGGACATCATCTTCGAAGACCTACCAATTCTTATCATTATCAAGGATAGATGGTCAAAAGATAATGTGTACTACATGTTGGTTCTTGGATGACTTGGGGGCTAGCTCAAATTGTGAGATGATTGAAGCCATTCTATCTGCATTAGAGTTTTGAGATCTTAGAATGACCTAAATATTAAAATCCTTGAATCTTTCAATCAATTCCCACACTCTGTGCTAGTAGTACCACATTCTCACATTCTTCATGGCTGCATGTCCTTGGGTTTGGCTTACAACTAGCTTGGGGTCTCTAAACACTTGTACTACTTTTACACCCATCTATTCTTCCAGAGTCAAACCATGAACTTGTCCTTCATATTTTGTGACATTATGTGAACATGGGAACTAAAAGTGAAATTTCTTAAGGGTATCTCACCTAGTTGGAGACATAAGACATATACCAGCTCCAAATCCAACCTTACACTTGGCACTATCAAAATGCAATGTCCATAAGTTGTTGTTATAGGTTTGCTTGGGCCCTCTTGCTCCTTGATCAGTTTTAGGAAGGCTTGGTCATCATCAAAGATTATATATGTCCCAAAACTAGTTTTAGTTCTTGAATGGACTGAAATCAATGAATTGGTTCAATAGTAATTCCTCTTCTAGGCTTCGCTCACTTGCAACCTCTTCTTCTTCCAACATCTCTACATGTAGTAGATCTCCTTTTTGGAAATGAAAGTATGTTCTACCTCAAAAATCATTACCACATCCTCTAAAATCTATTCAAGATGCAAAGGTTTGGATAGGATTTTCATTCGTACTCCATGCTTGGTTGCTAGTATTAAATGGGACCAATCAAGCACCAAGTATCCACCAAGATTTGATGTGAAATCCCTTGACAAGCACATTTTGAAGATAGGGTGATGTCAATCATGAGTACTTCTGAAGTAACTATTTGGGTCAAACATGAATACAATGTTAAAGAGAGGTCCCTAATGAGACCTATGCTTGAGACCTTCTTCCCTTCTAATTGTATAATTCCCTTCTCTAGGGGCTCAAATTTCAAGTTTAGACCATCAACCACTTGTTTGGGCATGAATATAGTACTGGCCCTTGAATCTATCATATTATTGTGCAATAAATTGTCCCCTACAATAAGAGTCAAGAAGAAGGGAGTGGGATTAGGCTTACTTTCTTCTTTCATATTTTTTTGATCTACCATATTCATATATTTTGTTGCCCTCAAAGATTGGGGGTCCAACGTGGGCCTTTTTCCCTTATTTTGGTTGTATGATGGGATCAAATATAGTGGTGGAGTTTGTTCCTCTATATTCAACACATCCTAAAGAAAAGTCTTCTACTCTAGAATGGATAGGAAATCCCACAAAGATACATTGGTTGGAGCCTTCTCAATTGCTTGACCACATTAGGCATTTCTATTGGTGAAACCTTTGGTTTGACTGGGGTGATTATTTTTCCTTAAGAAAATGTTGGTCTACCACAAGTAGACCAATAACCTTATCCATGGAACCTTATCTCTATGATTTTGTGAACCTTATAAACCTTTCCTATTTCCTAGAGGTGTTCTAAAGGTGTTTTGAAATTCTCCTCATTGAACTTTAGAATTTCTTTGAGGGAATTGGCATGGATGGTGTGGCACACATTTAGAGGGGTAGGTGGAACTAGAGGACTACCACTATCCCAAGTTACAAAATTTATAGGAGATCCTTGGAGATCCATTAGAAACAAATCCCTATGGACTAGGTAAACAGGTATTTTGATTTGGAAGGTTTTCCCCCATAGAGGGGTAGATAAGGCTCTAAACTCTGGGTTAATACTCCTAACCCTATTTCTTTTAATGGGTGATAAAGAACCTATGGATTCCTAAGGGATAAAGAGGGTAATTGAGAATATTGGAAATTTCATGTAGAAGATTCCCTCATTTGTACCTTGGGAATGAGTTTACTAGTCTCTCCTATTAGAATAATTCAAAAAAATAGCTCTTTAAGGATAATTATCAGACATTGTGAAAGATCTTTGTCCCACCAATCATTGCATATAAAGAAGTATTGATCTTAAAAGACTCCACTTCTTTTGAATATCCTTATAGGAAATTCAATGAGTGGGGAACCTGCTTGCACCTCACTAAAAAACCTCTAGGATCATTAAAGAAGCCAACTCTTCTTTGGGTATGGTAAAAGGGAGAAGGAAATACAAAAAGGAAAAATAAAATTGGTGATGTGCCAAAGGTTTTACAACATTTCAAAGCCTCTTAACAACTCCATTTTTTTGATAAAGTGAACACAAAATGCCACAAACCCTTCATTGTTGGAAGGAGAATAAACAACTAAGGCTGATGTAGGAACAAAGTATAAATTAAAATCCTCCCATGCAAAGAACCCATTAAGGTTCAAGAAGAAAAAAAAAACCTAGATTCAAATAGGATACTTTAGATTCTTACAGAGCTATCCACTTAACAACATAATATGAAACCACCAAAACTTTAACAAGAGATTGAAAGAGTATAAAAACCATGATTCAATTCCTATAAGCTAAGGTTTAAAGATCATAGAGGTTTAACAATTAAAAATAAATAATCAAGACATATACACAGAAATAACTAGAACATAGAGAATTTGATATATTTGACTAAGAATAAAGCATAAAATAAAGGCCACATGAGCACAATCTAATACAACTTTGTGCTTGATATGACTAAAAAATGCTATGGTCAAACAACTAAATAAGTGTCTTGACATTAATTGCAAAAGAGTGATTAAATCTTTGCAAAGAATCTACTATTTCTTGTCCTATTGCTATTGATAATCTATCTATCTATCTCTATCTGATTATATCCTCTTGTCATACTTATTCTCCAAGAAAAATTCCCTTTTATAAGAAAAGGGAAGCACATAGGTACCAAGCATTCTATGCCACCAAAGTTGAAAACCCTAACATGTGTCACCACTAGACAACATGAAAATATGATAAAAATTCAGATATGATCTGATAATAAAAGTTGAGATACTTCCATAATGACAACATGTGTAACAGATCTGCGATTCAAATCTTCACCAAGCTTCATGCAGGTCTCCTTGTCAAAAGGAATATACAACCTTAAATGCTTGCCTCTATCCTATCTGATCTAATGTTTCCAATAATGATGATGTCAAAAGAGGCTAACTCAAGGAGTGGAGGATGAAAAACAAAGTGTTTCCACCTAACATGTGTAAAATAATTTCCCTAATGTTGAAGAGGACTCCTTGACAAAAGACAAGAAACATGGCAAGCGTGAAGGAAATTCTTTAAGAAATGGGAGAGAATTTTGGAGGAAAATACCTATGGGGTTTCCACGTGTATATCATTGGGCTTGAGGAGAAAAAAAATTCAATAAGGTAGCATAGCCACTATGTGGCACCACTGTGCACCTTTTCACCAAAATCCTCTCATGGCTTCCAAAGACATGCACCGACGTGACAAGTTTCAGGACAAAAATGTGAGCTGAAAAAGATAAGGGCCTTGGGGTTAAAAGAGATACGAGGGCATCGAGGTCGAGAGATCAAAGCAAAGAGAAATAAAAACTTAGAGTAAAAAAGCTCCATAGTTAGTCTTATTTTCTACATTTCCTTCCCCTTTTCCCAAACCAAAAGGAAGATTTGACTTCTTTAAAAACCCCATAGGTTATTTAGTGAAGTGCATCAGGTCCCCCATTCACTGAATTTCCCATAAGGTTGTTCGGGGAGGCACTATATTTTATTATCAACAGTTCTTTCTCTAGCATGCCCATTGGGACACGAAGATCCTACATAACATCTGATACCCAGCCTTAAGGAGGCACTAAAATAATATTGGTAGAGGCCATTGTAGATTGAACCATTAGATCCAAGTTTAGGATCCAAAGGAGGGTATCTTCCAAAGGTAACTTCCAATACTCTTACCCACCATCTTTTTCTCCTCAAAGGAGTGCATTACAATTTTTAAATCACCTATTAGGAGAAATGGAGTCAGGAGTACAAGCCCCAAATATAGAGGTCTATCTACTCCACCGATCAATAGATCTTTTCATATTATAATACCCATTTTTTGTGTTCATATAGGTCTTTTCACCATGATGCAACAATCCCCAAGGAATTTTGTGATAGGATAGTATTAGTCCATTGATTCCTCCTACCCCTTAGAGTCACCAAAAAATAACCCTTCTACTTTTTCTGACTTGTTTGGGCCCTCCTTGTGATTTTGGATTAATGTTTCCTTGATTTAATGTTGCAATGTGGATGAAACATTCACATTAAGTCTTGGAACCTTATGAAATAAGGGTTTTTAATGGAACCTTGATAAAGTGTTGTAAAATGTTGTAATTCACTTTCACACTTTTCTAGGTTTTATCTAATAACAAAGCATAATAAACATCCTTTTAATTAAAATAAACAATAATCTTGCCTTATTTAGAGTGTTGTAAAGTGTTTTAACACACTTTCACATTCCTCTAGGCTTGTCATTAATAATTGGCCTTTCATATGCTTCAATTGGCCCTGTTTTACATCCACAAGCCACATTTTTTGCATCTTTTCGAGGATAATGTTGACACCAATCATTGACCAATCATAATTTAGGTGTTTTTGGATTTTTTGGCCCAAATTTAGGGATCTGTGACTCATTCTCCACCTTGGGTGAATGGGTCCCACCTAGATCTTTTGGTCCCAAACCGATTTCCACACATTTCTAAGTATTTTTGGTTTTTGGTCCCATACATTATGCTTGATGGACTCATTCGCCACCTTGGGAGAACGGGTCCCATGTGGCCCAAAATCAAATTTATTTCAAATTTCTAGTGGGATTTTATTCTCCTAGATCTGATGTCAGCTTGTAGTGTCGTAATTTTGGGAATTCTTGTATAATTGAGTATAAATACAAGGTTCCTTCACTTATATTCTCACCTAGCATTCAAGAGAGTTCACAAGAGAATATGAGCATTCAAAAGAGAATTCGAGAGAATTCAAGGGTAGATTATCAATATTTTTAGAGAATTCTTAAAGTATCAATCATCATTTCAAAGATTGCATTCATCCTGTTTGTTATTGTGCTAACAACTGTGGTGTAGATTTCATGATTCAAGTAAGTGTTTCAAGAAAGATCAATGTCATTCAAGCAAGAGTCAAGAACCACATCCATTGCATCCATTTCAAGCATAGTTGTAGAACCTTATTGCTAGGGTTTGGTGAGTTGCAACATTGTTATTTGTTCATTCATCATTCTCCATTCATTTTTTCTTTCATTTCAAGGTTTAATTACCAACAAGGGGCTTTACCAAGGAAAGCCCCTATTCATTAACACCACAACACCACAAAATTTTCCCCTCCCCTTTGCATGTGATTTGGAGATTTAGGGTGCATATTTCATAAGGAGCAAGATTGGAGAAAATTTTTCAAGTGATCAAGGTTGTCAAAGTTGCTATCAAGACTTGGAGAAGACCTACATATGGAAATTTATAGTTTTAGATCAAAAAATCAATTAGGGAGAGAAAAGAAAACCAGGAGGAACAAAATCAGGTCCAAAACTTCCATAAAAGTAGAAGTGGACTGATTCTCCACAAGTGGTGAATGATTACCACAGTACATGACTGACAAAGAATTTTACAGATCTAGATACCCTTTTGACAAAAATCTGTTCTTGCACATTTTCCTAGAAATTGGACTATTTCACCCAACTTGGTGAACAAGTCCTAGTTAGCCTTGGTAGTATATTTTTCAATGATTTAGACCTCCATCTAGCCATCTCCAGTTTCCTAGGTGAAAACTTTCTATTTTATAGT
The DNA here is from genome assembly GCA_007258455.2 of Sequoia sempervirens. Lineage (NCBI taxonomy): Eukaryota > Viridiplantae > Streptophyta > Pinopsida > Cupressales > Cupressaceae > Sequoia > Sequoia sempervirens. Next base: position 183,953,391 of record VDFB02373365.1, read on the forward strand.
TTTTTGATGCATTTCATTCACTTTCTTAGGTCATTTAGCTTTAGTTTACATTCAATTATGGGTTTGCATTATGTATTACATTTCATTATCTTTTCTAAGTTTAGAATTGGTGTTGAACCCCTCATTAGATCATATTTAGTTCCTATGACAACCCTATTACAAGATATCCCTCTCTTTTGCATTGGGATTTCTAGGGTCATCCTTGAGTGGAATATCTTTGAAAGTGGGAGTGATAGCACTTGATCAACCTATCCCCCATTTTTTGAGGTTCCACCCCTCCAAATTTATGGATTGCTATCCACCCTAATGCTCTCAAATTAGTTCCAAAGTTTATTGAAGAATATTTTAAAACACTATCAGAGCATCTCTAAGATGTCGTATCTATTTTCACAATCCATAACATCATATTGTATAATGAATCCCTTAGATTATTGGCCACATCCTTTAAATGCAAGTCTCAAGACTGGTACAAATCTCTAAATTCTAATTTCATCCACTCTTGGGATGAACTCAAAGATAAAATTTTTGAGCATTTTTTAGAAAAGGAAGATCACTCATCTTTATTACACCAGTTAATAACAATCAAAAGAGCACCTTAAGAGGCCATGATAGATTTCAAAACCAAGTTCCACAAAACCTAGTAAAGGATTCCCATGTTGGTCAAACCCCCATCAACAATGGTGTTCATGTTCTAATTAAAGGCATTTAATTCATATATTTTGATTATGGTACAATCACTTGGAGTTGAGAATATTCCTGATGTATATGATCTAACCATGAGATAAAAAAATAGTTTGATCAATACTAGGAAGCTCCCACCATCATACCCAATGCTAATGTTTCCAAAAATATCTAGTAGAACGCAAGAAGAAATAACCCCTAGTACGTCTGCTACACCTCTACCATACATGTATGTATACCCTAGTGCACAAGAAAGGACATCAAGATCTTCTTTGCTATCCATGGAGATGAAAAACATAAAAAAATTGTTGAGGACTATTTTTATCAAGCTTTTCAAGATAAAGCACCGACAAGCGATAACTTTGAAGCCTTCCCCTCAAAAATTTCAAGGGGGAAGACCACCCTTCTAGCAAAATTCAAATCAAGGAGATCCATGAGGGAACAACCGGCCACAGTCGTCAAGCCAAATGGTCTCAGTCACCACTCCACTCTAGACTATTAAGTCTAGTACAAGCAACGACTTAGTTTTAGGGAAAATAAATATTGCAAAAGAAATAAATGCTCAATGTTTCTCATGTAATGAGTCCCACATTCCTTAGAACTATCCAAGAGGAAATCTCCAATAGAGGGTGGTAGAAAAAAGAAGCCAAGGTGTTCCTATAGACATGGGAAATTATCAACATCCTAGGATAGAGAGCACTAGACTTAGTTCCCAAATGCATGGTATGTCTCTAGAAAAAGATACAAAAATATCCCTTGACCAAGTGCTCTTTTCTTGGATGGAAGTAGAAGACTCAATGTTTGCAAATGAAGTTCTGATAGTGGGATCACCATAGGTGTAGTTGGCTTACAACACCGTTCAAAATAAAGGCTCATTGGAGAGTATGTTCCATAGTCACATCCTCAATTATAATAGCCACATCAACCTCACACACAACTAAAGGTTATAGACAAAAATGTTAGTCTTCCTATTATGAATCAACCCATTTTGAAACTAAGGGAGGTAACTCTAAAGCTAATGGTACCCCTGACAGGGTTACTTAATATGGTGGAGCAACTGAGCAAGGCTCCTACCAATGTGTCTTTGTGGGATATTTTGGCCATCCCATAGTAAAATACCTAATTGTAGGATGCTCTAAGGGAAGAGGAGCAACCCTCACAACCAGTTCTAGTTCAAATGCACAACCATGAAAGGAAAAAAATACCTAGTCAAGGGCCTCATTCTTCAAGGGATGCAACATACATGAATACTAGGGAAAAAATGGATGAAAGAGAGGTATGTAAACTAAAACCCACCCCTTTTTTATTAACTCTCATTGTGGGGATCAAATTATTGTATAATAATATCATAGATTCATGTGCTAGTACCACAATAATGCCTAATCTAGTGTTTGATGCCTTGGATTTGAAATATGAGCCCCTTGAAAAGGGAATTAAGCAATTAGATTGAAAAAGGGTTCTAACCATAGGCCAAATTAAAAGCCTCATCTTGACTCTGTATTCCTGTCCTAGTTAGATTGTCACCCAAGATGTGGTTGTAATTGACATTCCTCCCATTTTCGAGATGTTCTTGTTAAGATATTTCATTGCCAAGATTAGGAGATGCCTAGCTCTCGACTAGTCCCACCAAATATTGAGAACCAAGCATGGGACAAAGATGAAAATATTATATAAACCATTGCATCCCGAGAATATCATAGAATATGTGGCAATGAGTTTTGAAGCTACACACACATCTATCTCCAAGAAACAAGTGTACTACATCGAGATGCTTAAGGATGAGGAGGCCATAGGTGATTAGAGTCTAGAGGAAGAGGTCTTGCTAAATATATTTATAGATTTTGACTCTTTTCGCAACTTCCATACCAGTTTTCTAGGTACATGTGAAATTTTGAGTGAAAACTAGGCCATTTCAAAGCTAATCAAGGAGAAAAAGGATTCAAGTGACCGCACAAAAAATGAAAATGACTTATGGACTTTTCACTTTGATGGTGGTAGATGTAGGATTGGCTCAAGGGCAAGGATCCACCTTATGTCTCCTATGGGATAAAAAAATCTTAGAGCTTTCCAATTCCAATTTCTATGCACAAACAACAACACAAAGTATGAAGGCTTGTTTCATGGCTTAAAATTGCTAGAACAAATAGGATCTAAAAGAAAATAGGTGTTCAAAGATTCAAAAGTAGTGGTAAAATAGGTTAGGGAACAAGTGGGTGCAAATAATGTAAGAATGTGATCATACTAGTATAGAGTATGGGACTTAATAGAAGGGTTCAAAGCCTTCAATTTCTAGGTAGTCTCAAGATCATAAAATACCATCATAGATAAAATGGCCTCGATTGGCTCACAATTTGAGAAAAAAATTGATCTAATGGTGAACCAACTTGTAGTGCAGGTCATATTCTGACCATTCATTCCTGATAATGATCAAAACTTGTAGGTTTTTGAAAATGATGCCTAGTTCACCACTTTCAATTGAGAGTCAGGTGAATTCACTAGGAAATTTTAGTGTAAATGTGAAGAGATATATAGAGAGAAAATAATTTAGTTGAAGGGAAATAAGCTCACAAGAGGTTTGATTACCCTAGAAATCGTCTTTGATTGAGAGGATGTGAGGAACAATAAGTGTAGGTTTTCCACTTACAAATAATATTATGTCGATCTCAATGTTGGGAACAATATGAAGCTTAAAATAAAAAAGAATGTTCCACCAAAAGATAGGGAAAGGTTAAGGTCTCTATGTACCAAATATGGCAGATTCATAGCATGGACCTATGATGATCTAAATGGATATGAACCTAATATAATCCATCACACCATCGACTTGATTGAAGGGGCCAAACTAATATAGTAGAAAAAAAGACCGATTAATTTGAAAGTGGAGGCCTTGATGGCACAAGAGATAAAAAGAGTAATCAAGTCTAGAATCATATACCCAATCAAGAATTCTACCTAGGTATCTGATTTGGTTTTGGTCTAAAAGAGGAATAGTGATATCCACCTTTGTGTGGATTTCAAAGACCTAAACAAAGTCTCTGTGAAGGATCATTACCCTCTTCCTCCAATGCAATAAATATTGCATATTGTGGTGGGGTCGAAAATGTTCTCTCTACTTGATGGATTTTTGGGTTATAAATAGGTCAATGTAAAAGGTGAGGACCAACATAAAAGGATGTTCACCACCAAATGGGGAGTGTTTGTGTATGCAAAAATCCCCTTCAGCCTATCAAATGTAGGGGCCACTTTCCAATGGGTGATGGATGTTGTATTTAAGGATCTGATCAATAAGATCATCCTTATTTATTTGGATGACAACTTTGTTCTCAAAATTTAAGGGTGGCCATTTTTATCACCTAGAAAATGTCTTCTAGATGTTCCAATATTTCTTGGTTTCTCTGAATTACAAAAAATGTGTTTTTGAGGTACCACAATGCAAGATTCTTGGCTTTGTGGTCTCCAAAGAAGGAATAGCTATTGATCTCAAAAGGGTGAAGTCTATAAAGGAATTTCCACCACCAGTCAATCAAAAGGGAGCCCAATATTTCCTAGGAAAGATTAATTTTGTTAGTAGGTTTATTTCAGATTTTGTAAGAATTACAAGACCTATTACATTAATGTTGAAAAATGGCCTAAATTTTAAATGGAATATAAAAGGAAAAATTTCTTTCAAAAAGATAAAGGTAGCTACTTTTATAGCTACAGTGTTAGCAAACCCTGATTTTTCAAAAGATTTTATTTTATATGTTTATAGTGGAAAACATAGAATTGTTATCATCGTGGCATATAAGGACAATGAAGGAAGAAGAAAAAATCTCATCACCTTCCATTAAAGGACTCTAAAGGGATATGAGACTAGATATAATTTTGTTAAGTAGGCCTTCACTATTGTGAAGTGTCTAAAAAATTTTAGACACCTAGGTTTTGAAAAAAAGATCATAGTTGTTGCTCGCCCTAGTGTAAGAGATTACATCATGGAAGGGGAAATCATTTAGAAAAGAGCCAAATCGATCACCAAGATCCTTGAATATGACATCAAGGTTTGACCCATGAAGCTATCCAGGGGAAGAGGATGGTTTGAATATCACACTAAAGAGATCAATCCTGAGATGGAAATGAAAAAGAATGATCAAGTCTTCACAAATTAGTTAGATTTGGATGAGTCTTGGGTGATCGATAGAATAAGGTTCATGCAAACCACTAGGTATCCAACAAAAATTCCTACACACAAAAGGACGTATTATACGTTATAAGGCACAAGTTATGTACTGATTGAGGGACTCCTCTTTAAAAGGAATTTCAACGATGTCCTCCTCTGCTGCATAGATATAGTGCAAGTTGAAAGAGTTTTGGGAGAATATCATAGTAGCCCAGAAGGTAGAACTTTCTCCATGAATGATACTACTTTGAACATCATGCAAGTGGGTTATTATTGGCCCACTCTATTTTCAAAATTTCATGACGTAGTAAGAAAATGGTCACAATGCCAATTCTTCATTAGCAAGAAAAATAATTATGCTATGCTTTTGTGCCTAACTGTGGTTGAAGAACCTTTTGCATAATGGGGATTGGACTTCATTGGTATGATTAATTCCATATCCACCTTATGAAATAAGTGGATATTTATAGTGATACATTACTTCACAAGAAGGATAGAGGTGACCCCTCTAAAAAATGCTACCGAGGTCAAAATCATCAATTTTCTAGGTGAACTAATAGCAAGGTTCAACACTCCCAAATTTTATTTACAAATATTTACAAAGATTAATATTCTATTTCCAACACTAAAAATTTGATAAAAACATTGGCCTAGATGTTGTGAAACCCTGACATAGTGACCTTGGCTAGCACCAAAATGCTACGACATTTTTTGAGGATGTGGTGGTAGAAGCTCCAACCAAAAAGAAAGTAGTTCTAAAAATATAACTCAAGGTCATACTTAAATTTTCACCAGTGCCACTCCCTAAGGTTGGCATACCAAGTCACAAAAGTAAGTGTACCACTCCATGCCATAAACTGGGTTGACATTGTCCACACAGATAAGGAAGGAGCTGGTAGGCATCGATTGTTGGTGATGCCACTCCAATGTAGTGGTCCAAAAACCAAAGAGAAGAGGAAGCCATAAAACCATTTCAAAATTATCAACATGACGTTAGGGTCCATGGCTAAAGGGATATGAAGGCCCAAAATAGGCACATCGATAATATTTTCCAGACCCACCAGATAGTCTTTTGAGAAAAAAATAGTCTTCAATAGATCTATTGGTGTTTTTTAAAGAACTCAAGATGATCTCACCAATTACCTATGAATTTGCTTAATTCAATAGTCAGTAATGAGGACGGATTGGACAACATAATAGGTCAAAGTCTTCAAGACATTCCCTCTACACTTTGGGCTCTAGAAAACCCATGAGGGTGATCCCAAACAATGTTCTCAAGCTCTCTTGTGTCATTTTACCTATGAACATTGTAACAACAAATATTCTCTACAAACAATTTCCTAACAATTCAAAGAACGTAAAGATTTGGAAATACCTTTACTCATTAATAATTTAATAAGCAATAAAGCATGGTAAAATTCAACTCAACATACATTTGGATAGAAAAGTAAAGATTCATCATTTTTAAATATAGTGTTTGTGAAAGATTGTGAATATGCAATGTAAATATAGATCCTAGACCAGTTCCTTAACCAAGGATATGGAGTCTAATTTAATACAAACCATGATGAAAAACATATTAAAACCTAGCATCACAGAGATTATACAACACTACATTATAGTATTATACTCAAATATTCAAGACTAGAACTCATTATCATATATGTGTACTCAAATTATATAAATCTATGATTCTATCAAAGTGATTTAACTAATTCATTGAATCAGAACAAAGAAAAAACCATACATTTATTGGAACATAGTGAAGATCATTTTTTATCAATTTCATTCATAATTCATATAAAGAATACACAATGAGAGAATTGGCTTGATAATTATACCATTCATATGTTCAAATGCGAGCACTATCATACAAAAGTAAACTTGTAGAAAATAAAGACTCAAAACCTAGATACATACTCGACTTCTATTCTCTATACTATCTATTATTAAACTTCTTTAGGAGATCAGTCAAAAAACCCCATCAAATGGTCACGAATTCCTTTTTACAAAAAAGGGAGAAAAACAAGCTTCATGCCAATTGACACTTGTCATATTTTCATTTGACAATTACAATTGCATTCTAAAATATTATTATATTTGTAATCTATTGGGGGGGAATATCCAAATGAGACAAAAAGCATTTTCATTTGTTGGTGAAGATGTTTCCCACCTTCAAAAATATGCTTTGGCTAAAGATGATATTCTTTCCACAAGAAAAATATTCCCTTCACATGCTTCAAAATTGTAGGATGCAAAGCATAAAAACAAGAAAAGGGAAAAGATTAAGGCAACTTCCACATCAACATCATGCATCATCAAATTTCAAGCCTAAAGGAGAAAATTTTATCAATTCCAAGCCATGCACTATACTCCTCCTCAATTGACCATTCAATATCTAGTAATCTCTACTCTTTGGAATTATGTAAATTTTACCTAGCATCAGTTAGCATCCTAGCTTCTTTGATAAACACATCCATATTCACCTCAATATTGGTCATATGATCAATAACATTATTCAACATCATATACTCACCAAGGTGAATAAAATCCTTAAAGTAAAGGAGCAAGCTTCCCACCTCTTCTTTCCATGTAATGAAATCCTTTTGCATGCCTTCATCAATTAAAATATTTAACAATCCCTATCCTTCCCTTTCTCTGAACATCTTTATCTTACATTGAAGTTGTACACCTAAATTTCTATGGAAAGATGATATTTCCCTTAGTAGATTAATTTCCTTTATTAACTCTAGAATATATGTGGGAGCATCAAGACCATCCTTCATGTTTGGTACCATTTCCTTGAGAACACCAACCTGCATACTCTATTTACTCCAAACATTTTCGAAAGCATCTTGTACTTGAGTGTACATTTGGTGGGTTTCATGAATACTTTTATACACATTCAAAACATTATATAACTTATGCACGAGTTGAGAAACCCTATGTCCCAAAACATCATCAATTATATTTGCTACAACTTTTGAAGTTTCTCCCTTGGCCTTCTTTACATTCTCCTTTTCTATTTGCAACTCCTTCAAACTCTTAATTCCAAGAGATAAGGTCTATCTATCTTGTGATGACAATTCAGAAGTATGAGCTGGAAGTGGTAGAGTCATTTGTATTGGATTCACCTAGGAAACAATAGCTTTCACCTTGGTATATTTCTAAGAGCCTATTGAACTTGTCCAATAGTCTATCATATCTCTCTTGATATATCTATGTAGTGTATGCACTCAACATTGCTACATGTACTTTTAGTTTTGCAACCTATGTTGGAGTGATCTATGAAGCTCTTTTAACCATAATAGCACTTGTGATTTCCTTGATAGATCTTATGACTTCCATTTTTTCCATATTTGGTGTCATTTACCAAATTGATAGAGTATGTAACTTGGGACTAAATCCAGATCCAAACACTTTGTTATCATAATGTTCTTTAGAAATAGAATCCCATGGATCATTCCTTATGGCATCTAAGGAAATTGATGAAGTGAGGTCCCATCTAGGTAACAATAGAATACCACTATCTTTTACCAACTTCCTACCTTCAACAAGAGTAATTGTAGCAATATAGTACAATATCTTTTCCTCTTCCCTTTTCTCAACCTCCTCTTGTAATGAGGGGTCTATTTTTTCCTTAGGATTTTCAATCCTCTCTTTGATATCTTGGCTCTTGATCTAAATGATTAATTCTTTGAATTTATTAGTTTGGATAAAAGAATCATCATTCATGAATTCTCTACATTCCTTTACTCTCACATCATCATCGACTTCCTCATCATATTCCCATTGCATAATTTTGTCATCTAAAATAAAAGGATCAAAATGATCATTCATTACATAGGACGAGAATCTTTGTTCCACCTCTTGCTCAGTAGGAATTTGTTTTGCTGATTTTTATTGCATTTCATCTCTCCCTATCTATTGTGTTTCCTAATATTCAACTAGGGGTTTAACCACTAGTTCCTCACCAATCTCCAATGGTTTCCTTTGAGTTCCATGAGCTGATGATTAAGTTGGATGGTTACTTATTCTTGCATCATGATACTCGGTAATCTTAGCCTTTTCTTCAACCTCTTTAACTTTCTCAATGAATGTTCCATTCTTATATGCATCTAAAAATACCATAGCTTTCACATAAGGATCTTTAATTTAAGCATAATGGCTAATATAGAAAGGATTATTTTTCAATACTTTTTCTTCTATGCCATATATCATCATCCATTCCTTCTTTCTCTCTGCAACGACATCTCAGGGAAAATTTCTAATGACATCCTTAGTGTAGAGAAATTGATGGTGAAAACCAAACCTTCCTCTAGCCTTCCTCTCCTTATCAATAAATCCTTCTGGATCACAATTTCTTACAACAACTAGTTTTATTTTGAGAATATTCAATATTGTGCCAAATTTATTATAACCCTCCTTTAATGTAACAAAAAAATAAGAAAAGGAAAACTATGTAGCTATGAGAGAACCCTTCCTAGCATCCCTGCAGTGCTCTTTTTCCATGACACCTAATTGCCACATTATCAACATGAATGCTAATCAATCAGAATCATAAACTAGAAAACAATGGGGTTGCACCTTCACTCCATAAATTGTGATTACATTATAATGAGAAATCAAGTACCAATCACCCCAATTATGGTCATGCTTTGTACCCTCTTTAAAATCCAATGGTCTTAGGTTTTCCTTAATACTTCTATAAATCCTAAATACAGGTTTCAAATCTAAACTCTCCAAAACACCAAACTTGAAACCACTGCGGAATGCAACATAATTGGACTCTATACAGTTTTGATGCTAGATATGAGTCCACATTTACATAGGTAAATCATTATCTTGCTCATCATTCTCTCTTAATTTTATGAAATTCCTCCAAACATTCTGGCCCATCTACAATAGCATATGCATTAGCAAAAAATAATGTCTAAAACTCAAGGGAGGTCTTCAATCTTTCAATTCCATTAATTCCTTATGGATTTCTCCTGCAATATAGGATGCATAATAAAAACCTTTGTTTGAGTGTTTTTTTTGGATATCCATGGCCATGACCATCAGAGGAACATTCATCTTTAGATCATATTTTCTACCAAGGACTTGAGAAAAACCATAGTCAATATTCTTGAAATAGTCCTCAAATTCATGGGTATGTGTAGGATCATCATGGAAAAATAAGGCCCTTAAGTGGCAAAAAATTTAGAAAAATCAAAGTTAGGAAACTTGACATAAAAATTTGAATAAGTTATCTATATTATTTCAAAAACATGTAAGAATAGAATCTATAGCAAATTGAATGTAGTTTCTAAAAAACTAGGTTTGTTTTAAATAAAAAAATCTATTTGGTGAAAAGTTGAAATTTCAATGCAATACTTAAATTTAGGGAAAAAATAAGTAGGTGTCTGACCACCCTAACCACAATAAAATGATAATATTTTTTATAAGATTTTAGATATAAGTAGAGGACTCATGTCCGATGTGATGCATTTTTTGTATTTTTTTCTAAGTAAATAATTAATTATGATTTTTTATTACAACTTTTAAAAATATAAAAACTCATATGTCTGACCACCTTAACTTGGAAAAACTTCATGAAATTTAATTTTTCTTTTTAATCCTATAGTATGCAAAGCATATATTGTGATGCATGTTTTGGATTCAAAATGTGATACCGTTTGAAATCTATAAATGTTTTTCAATCAGCCTATCAATCAGGACTTTAGTCATAATTTGAATAGAAAATGAATAATAATTACTTATTAAATTCAAAGTAACACATAATTTATATTTTTGGAAAGCTGAGAACCTCCTTTAAAAACCCTTTTTGTTTCATCAATTTTGGGTAAAAAAAAAGGAGTCAGCCACATACCCATCATATTGCCACTTTTTGTCCCATCATTATCCTGCACATACCCTCATCACATTCAAATAGTTCCATCACCCTTGGCATGAACCACACATCCCTTTTGTTCTAATCCCTCTTTTCATTCCTTGGTAGCACATTTATTTTGTATCCATAATTATCCTCATCATATTCATGATATAATGCAATAAAATTTATTATGATAGTTGAAGAAGTATTTAGCTTGAAAACCTTTGCGAACTAAATAACAGATTTGACTATTGAAAGTATATTTTTAATGTGCAAACTTCATCACCCAATAAAATTTGGAAAAATAGCCCCAAACCTAAAGGCACATGTAACAACTCTTCATCTATTAATGCTAAATTTTGATCCAAAATATATAGTTTAAGAATAAAATTGCAGATCAAGATTACATGTATATTGTCCACAATAAGTTTTGTAAGTTCTAAGAGTTTTCCAATGCTTACAAAATTCTAATAGATTCAATGAGAATTCTTCATAAGCTCATATGATGCTCATGATTGGATGAAGAAAATATCATGCACATAGTTTTAATTGAGGCCCCAAAAATGATCTATGTGCTTTCATTCCTAAAATACATAGAGCTATTGTGTAAGAAATCACTATAGTGAACAACAAGAAATTCTTGCTTTTATTACTAGATAGGTAGACCATAGAATTCTAGAGTGTATGAAAATTTCATTTGGAGTAATGGTTTACTAAAGAAACTTCATGAAGTGAATATCTAATTCCACTCCCTTCCCAAATACCACAACAAGTTGTGAATTTACTTTACTTTGTATAATACATTATATATAATGACTACTCAACTATTCCACACACTATTTGCACCTGTGCAAGGTCCCTTTATCTTCTACTCTCACTATTATTGTACTTGATCCTCCTCTTTGTTGAACACCCAAAATACTAAGAGGGGGGTGAATCAGTATTATTTCAAACCATTCAAACATTTAAACATCTAGTTCACTTGCAAGATTCAATTGTAGTAAATGAAATAAAGCATGAAACATTCAAAAACATCACATAACACATGAACACCACAATTTTTACATGGAAAACATGAAATGGGAAAAACAACAGTGAGGATTGGCTCACACTATATTATAATTAGTTATAGTATATTTATAGAAGTGTCGCTAAAGGTGGATTCACTATCGAAGGACTCACTACTGACTAAGAAAAAAATATAGAAGAGATTTTTTGGCTCATATCCTGGATTGAACTGATACAATTGCATCTTTCATATGCATGAAATACAGTTACAATGAAGCTCAATAAACTGACTTTACACACCTCATTTGATTATGATCTAACACTCTTCTTTCCCCTATGTTTGCGTCACTCTATTCTAGTCAACTTTCACAACTTAAATTCACATTGCTCTAATAATATTCACATCATTCATATTATATTCATTCCTCTCATACATAACATACATAAAAACACCAAAATTGATCTAGCATATATATATCCACTTCAAGCATAGCATCCAAAATATCTTTTCAGCTCAAATCCTTCCATAAACGCTTCAAACCAATATTCGCTCCTTATAACTAATTGAAATAGGTTAGAATGGACCTGTAATATCTCACACATAACTCCACAACACATATTTAACCTTTGCACATCTTCACATCTATTAGGTCAGCACCGCAGAAGAATTAATACAAAATCCTTCAACTATATACCTATATTCAGACAAGTGGACCTCAAAATTTCATGCCAACTATAATTCATACTCTATTGACATCTTTCAATATCTCCTTAAGAATAGAAAGCAAAAATACTATTTGTAAAGAAGTGTGGACTCTCCTACTCATTTGCATTGTATAGGAAATGACTTTAATTTTTTTGACCAATTTTTCATCCATAACTTCAAAAATAGATGTCAAAACCATCTAAAATTTTGGAATTATATGCTTCTATCAACCAACAAAAATATACTAGAACAACAAAGTAAAATGTTTATTCATAGACTAGTGTGGACCCAAAAACTAGATGCTCTATTACATAGAAACATTGGTAAAAACACTTAGTAATTTTTCATCATAATTAACTTTACCAAATCAAACCTTCTTGCTAAATTGTCTTCCACAAGCATCAAAGTATAATAATTATACCATGTTTTGAGATTTAAGAGCCAAAGAAAATGAACTAGACCAAATTCTTCACACCAAGATACAATTTTGATATCAATGAAAATACTGCAACACATAATAATATATCTTGTGCTTATCCCTCATGCTCATGTTTCCAACAAAAAAATCAATGAAAAACTCCCCATTCTTTCAACAATATCCCCCTTTGTCATTGATGGAAACATGCCAAAATATCTCTAAAATATCTCCAAAACATTCTTCCTCTTTGACATCAAGGGTAAAGGGCACCTACAACAATTGTTCTAACATGTACTTAATCTTCCCTTGAGAACTATATGCATATATGTAAAAATTGATAGATTGAATTGAACCCCCCTAAGTAATGTATTGAAGAAAAAATAGGAAACCTATACTGAAAACTACTTTATATACTCTAGGTTGATCCCACAATAGTGGTTTACAATTTTTGGCCAAACTAGACACTCAAATTTTTTTTTTTAACTAAATCTTTACTTTTGAGCACCTATAGTGGCTAAACTGTGAGGAATTTGAAAATGATGCAAACTAGAGTTTCGTGAAATTTTGTCTATAGATTATAAATATATTTTTTTCAAAAATTTTGGAATCAGATTGCACTTCTTTTTCCATCTCCCTCAAAAACTAGTTTTTTATAGAAAACAACATTTAAAATTAGTGATGCTCACTGTATAATGCATAATTTTTTTTCCATGAAGGATACAATTCTAATTCTTTCAAATTTAGATTCATAACTCGAATATCTAGTGCTTCCACTTGGTTAGATAGTTTTTTATTGAGTATTTTTTCTTTAATCAAGTTTTGAAGTCAAACCAATTATAATTCAGACATAGCACAACTGTATAATGCATAACTTTTTTTGTATGTATTAAAATTCATTTTTTTTTTCTTTGTTGGATCAAGGACTTCAATATCTGATGCATTCATTTTTTTATTTTTTTTTGATAATCTGTTATTTTTCCACATGTGCAAAACAAAGAGCTTTATTTTCAGTGAAAAACCTACATTCACAAGAAATGAAAAATAAATATAATAATAAAATTAAATTTATTTAAAATTATACTTTTTGGGAAGCTTATAATAAGGACTACATACTTACAAAAAATAAATTTTAAATGAATTCATTTGATCCCCCAAAAAGTAAATCAAAATTTGTTTTTTATCAGCATTGTGATAGGTGTAAAGGAGACTCTGTTATAGGTATGGTTTAAAACTAGTGAGGTTCTATCTAAGGGGGTTGATTTAAGGTAATTTGATCAAACCCTCCTCAATTGGAGTGCTTTAAATGGAAATTTTTAAGGCTTCAATCATTATATTTTCTAAAAATATGTGATTTCAGCAAAAATCAGATTCTCCCAGAAATTGTAAACCACTATTGTGGCAGCACCCTCTACATATGCACAAAGAATCTAAAACTAAAAAATTAAAATGGATAAAGAATAAGAAAAATTTTCAATCAGAAGAGGTTGATGCTTGTAGCTTTTGCACAACGGTCTCCCACACCTATTTTCCTTCTTCCCATGTCTTCTTTTCTTCCCCAAGTAATTTTCATTGTGTTTCAAACTCCATTAGTATCTCTTCTCCTTCTTCTAGAGTGCTAGGTAATGAATTCATTTGTGTAGCTTTATTAGCACTCAAAACAAAACTTGAAACAAATATGAATTTGGAATTCACCAAGTCCTTTATCTCTCCAAACTACAAAATGATGTCTTCCTTTTGTGCTTGTAACTGAAAAAATTTCTTATGAAAAAATTCTATTGCATTCCTTATATCTCTAGCTAGGTCAAATGTTGGATCATAGACACTGGATGCATTGTTTATTTGGGACTCAATGGAGTACATTTCCTTTTTGAAGCTCTATGTGGCTCTAGGCCACTTCATACAATATTGGTACAACTTTTCCTCAACTACACATAATTGTGCATCCTTTAGATTCTCTTGAAACTTTCTATTTGCAAGAGAACATATTTTGGTAATCTCCATCATTTTATTATCACTTATTCTCTTTGCAACCTCTTGTAATTCCTTTATTTCCTCTTCCATCATCTCTCCACTCTTTTGGTTTGTTTCTATGATCTCCTTTTGGGTAGATTCATGTAATACATCTCCTAGTTGTGGCTTGTGGAGGGGGGAAATTTTGTCCAAATCTACATTTCCCTATTCCATTAGTAGTTGTAGTAGTTGTGAAGATGCAACAGACTAGAAATTAAGCTACATACTTAATATATTCTTCATGGAATATTTGGAGGAACTAGAGGATTCACTAGAAGTATTTGTAGTCTTTGTAGCTTTCTCCTTTAACTTCCTTTCCTCATTCTTTCTGAAGTTCATTGGATTCTATTCTTCTATTTTTCCATCTATAGATGCATCCCTAGTTTTATCTTTATTATGCTTCTCAATGTTTTCCTATTCTCTTTTCTTTTTTGCATCAACATTCTCTTCATCACCATCATTATTTATATTCTCTTCCTCTAAAAGTTTCTCTGTGTTAACCAAAGGACTAACATTTTCTTTATGTATCATAGGAGGAGTGGATGTATCTTCCTTTGATGTTTCCTCATTGATGATTGTCTCTCCTTCAACATTCTTTTCTGTTTCTTCATCCCCCTAAGCTAATTCTTCCAATACTGGAGGAACATTGTCTTAAATATAATCTTCATCTATTACATGCTCATTTTGAGCATCAATGTCCTAAGCTTCTTCTCCTGTAGGTACTTCTAGAATAGTGTCTTCTAAAATCATACTATATTTTTGTGTAATATCTAAAATTTTATCATTTGTCTCCTTTTCTAGCTTCTCAAATTCATTCTTGTCTCTACCCATAAGGGTACTTACCCTTTGCTTCACCCTAAATTTTGTGATGTATAACTTACCCAATGTGGCTCTCTTTTCCTCAAACATATAAGCACCAAATTTATGGGTATGTGCATGATCATCATGGAAAAAATAGGCCCTTAAGTGGAAAAAAATTTAGAAAAATCAGATTTAGGAAACTTGACCTAAAAATTTGAATAAGTTATCTACATTATTTCTAAAATATGCAAGAATAGAATTTGTAGAAAATTGAATTTAGTTTCTAAACTACTAGGTTTATATATATATATATATATATTTGGTGAAAAACTGAAATTTCAATGCAGTAGTACTTAAATTTCAAGAAAAAAATAAGTAGTCTATCTGACCACCCTAATCATAATAAAATAGTAATATTTTTTATAATATTTTAGATATATGTAGAGACTCATGTCCTGATGTGATGCATGCTTTTTTGTAATTTTTTTCCAAGTAAATAATTAGTTATGAATTTTTTATTAAAACTTTTTAAAAATATAAAAAACTCGTATGTTTGACCACCTTAACTTGGTCAAAACTTCATGAAATTCATTTTTTTAATCCTATAGTATGTGAAGCATAGAATGTAATGCATGTTTCAGATTCAAAAAATATGATACCATTTGGAAGCTATAAATGTTTTTCAATCAACCTATCAATCAGGACTTTAGTCGTAATTTAAATAGAAAATGAATAATAATTATTTATTACATTCAAAGTAAAGCATAATTTATATTGGTAGAAAGTTTAGAATCTCCTTTAAAAACATTTTTTGTTTCATCAATTTTGGGTGAAAGAAAAGTTGTCAGCCACATACCCTACACATACCCATCATATCGCTACTTTTTGGCCCATCATGATCTTGCACATACCCTTATCCAAAGAATATTCTTTTATCTTCCCTTATTTTTCAATTGGTTCTTTTCTTCTCTTCACCAATACATTCCAAATCTCCATAGGAATTTTCTTTTCAATATTTTTCATATCCACTTCTAAAACAATGATGTACTTAATTATTGACTCAAAAATGGTGGCCTTATCCACCTCATTTGCTTTAGTGTATAGGGTTATAGTCCCCCCTAACATCTCATACAACAAAATGTTATTGAACAATGCTTCTAATTTCATGGGAGAGTGAGGTCTTACTGGTTCTATATGTTTTTTCTCTTTTCTTTCATCTAGAGTCTTCTTTTAGCTTGTTTCTTCATTATTCTTCTTTGTTGACACCTTCTTGGTGGACTCTTTCTTCTTCTCTCTCATGTGAACTACAAATTTCTTCTTTTCTTCCCCTATCTCTTCTTCACTGTTAGTGTCAATAATATCAAATATTCTTATTTTAACACTTGCTCCACCTTCTGAATCTTCACCTCTTTTATAGACCAATTGTGGTCCTTCTTCCTCTATTTCTTCTTATTCTTCTTGTACATTCACACTTCTATTTTTTTCTTTTATTTCCTTTTTATTTTGTCTCTTCTTTATAGGGGCTATAGGTAGTATTGTTATGGTTTTCTTCTTCTTATCCCTTGTAGTTTGTACAATTGGATGAGATTTCTCCTTTACCAAAGGACTAATAGTCGTTTCCCTCTTTTCTCCAATAGAGAGAATAGTCCTGGAGGACTTCTAGATAGCAAAAGGGGTAGTATATGTCCTACCAAATATTCTTATGCTTTTGAATCCTCCTACAAAACTTGATCAACCATTTTTAACATTCTTAAAAATTGATCAACCATTTTTAACATTCTTCTATATTTGTGGTTTCTTCTACTCCAAATGCACCTCCATGGATTTTTCTATATAGGTTCCATACCTTCCTTTGGTGGTATCTTTTTGACTCTTCAACAAAATGTTAGATAAACTAGTAATATCTTATTCATTGATCAAATACCTTGATTTAGGGATCACAACTATCCATGGTTCTACTACTTCCATTATGCATTCATCTGTTCATACAAAAAATATGATACCATTCATATATTTTTCTACCATCTTCCTTGGAATTCTATCTCTCTCATGCATCCTCTTTTGAAAAAGAAAACAAAGCAACAAGGGCCTCTTCTTGTGCATTCAAGTAACCAAGAATTCTTATAAAGTTTATAATATGATGAGCAAATGGTCTTCCTTGCAACCATTCCACTATTCTAGTTCTAGCGAGTTCCTTTATAAAATAGAAAATTAGACACATAACCAAAGTTCCATACTTAAATGGATACCTCTTCTCTTTTGTTTCTTTCATATTTTCCATCAATTATTGTCTTAACAACTCAAAAATATCATAATCAATCCCTTTCTCAACCATTTCATATGCCACATTGATTGTGGTGGAAGACATAGTTTTCTCTATTTGTAGAGTATATTTTGTAACCAATTAGCATTGTTGCATACTTCACAATAGAGTTTTTGATGGTGTTTACTATTAAATCTCTCACATCATAAGTTGCACCTATGAGTTCCATTACCACCTCATTCTTAATCTATTTCAATATAGTAACAAGTCCAGTGGAGCATAGACCTATGACTTCTCTAATCACATCTTTTGTAATCATCCTAGGCATATTAGTCAGGACAATTTTTTCATGAATTTTGCTTAATACCATTCTAACCAACTTGTGATCATAGAAAAAAATTATAAACCATTGTCATACATTGAGTTTCTTCATGAATAGGTTTTTGTATTCTAGTTTTAAGGAAAATTTGATTCTAGTAAGCTCACTTCTCCATAAATATCCTAGCATAGTGTGATCAAATTCCTCTATTTTTCCATGAATATAGATCTGTGTATCTTCTATTGGCAAAACCCCATATATAATATGTAAAAAAACACCTAATGGGTCATCTTCTATAGATTTTGTTGGGTATTTCTTGAATTTACATTGTGGCTTCTTGGTAACCTCAATAACCCTCGGTGTATCCATTGTAAATGAATTCAAGTTGCTTTCAAGAAAAGTTGTCAAAGAACCAAGGAAAAAATGGATATTATAAATACCTTTTTTTCACTTGTCGAACTAGGGTTTCAACACTCCAAATGAAAAATTTCCTTGATAACTCCTCTACTTTCCTTCTTCTCAAATTATTGTTATGAAATAAATTTTCTAAGTAAAATCACTTATAACCTTTCAAATTTGACCTAATTTGTCACTGAATGCTTCAAACAATAAAGTTGGAAAACCTTTCACTATATGCACATTCAAATTCCGATGCTTCACACACTTTTACATTATCATATTTTCTTTTGCAATCTTCACTAATAGATCAATCATGTTGATATACATCACATATCTTTTTGCTAAGGTATCAACACCATTTCCTTTGGTAGGGGATAAAAGATTTCCATTAAATCTCCCCCTAAGCCAAAGCTCTCATCTTAATTTCTAGAGGAAACATCTACACCAAATGATGGTACAAATTCATCCTTAATCTCAGTCCCTTCCTTCTTTGTCCAAATATTATTCATCTCATTCTTTGTCTCTATTAGATCAATATTCTGCACTAGTTTATTCTTCTTTACTCGATTATCCTTCTTCATATTTCTACTTCTACAAAACTTGGAAATATGTCCAGGCCTACTACAATTGTAATGTATGAAAATGTTCTAAATAGTATTCCTTCCATTCATTATAGACCTGCATTGATTAGCTTTATGTCAAAATCCATTGCATGTATAGTAGTAACCATTGAAAGATTGAATCATTCTATGATTTTTATTATTCATCATTTGAATTTTGTATTCACTGTCTCTATGAATAGATCTCTTACATGTAATAAATTGACCAAAAGAATATAGAACATTCTGATTCATTCTACTTCTACATTCCATAGCCTTATGTCCAAATCTATTGCAAGAGTAACACAAACCATTAAAAGATGGGTACCTTTGTGCATTTTTTTGTCTTATTGGTGGTCTTCTAGCTCCATTCCTTTTATTCTAGATTTTCTTGCCATTATTCTTCTTATCTTCAGTGTTCTTTTTAGTATTTGATATTTGACCTGATTTTGAACTTTCTCCTATCTCAAACCCTAATCCAGCTTTTTCCTTGGCTCCTTTTCGATTTGCAATAATTTCATTAAGCTTTGTAACACTCATCTTGAATTTTTCTTCATGGATCCTTACTTTCTCCATATCTGATTCTAGATTCACAACTTCTTGTTTAAGCCTTATATATTCCTTACATTTTCTTTCCACCATTGTATTTAGACAGTCTTCAATTCTTTTCTTTTCTTCAACTTGCACCTTCAAACTAGTGATAGTTTCATTTGATTGCTTCAATTTTTCATTGAATTCCTTATGCCCTTCTCTAAGCTTCTTGATTTTCTCTCTTAATTTTATGATGAATTCATCCGATTCTCTAAAAATATCTTTCAAATCTCTATTTTCACCTTCATTCCTTTCAAGATCTTCAAGAGAAACTTTAAGTTCTCCATCTTCATCAATCATGCAATCTTCTTTAATGAATAAAACAAGAGGAATATCATTCAAAGGAGTAGGTAGTCTACTAATAGCCATGTTTTCAATCTTCAAGATATTCACCAAGAGGTTGAGCTCCTTCCAAGAAACCAAGCTCTAATACAAATTATTTAACACCTGAAATACTAAGAGAGGGGGGAGGGGGTGAGTCAACATTCTTTTAAACCATTCAAACATTTAAACATCCAATTCACTTAGCAGATTTAATTAAAGTAAATGAAATAAAGCATGAAACATTCAAAAACATCACATAACACATGAACACCAATATTTTTACGTGGAAAAGCTATAATGGGAAAGAACATGGTGTGGATTAGCTCAAAATATATTATAACTAGTTATAGTATATTTGTAGAAGTTCTCACTATAGGTGGACTCACTACCCACTGAGAAAAAATATAAAAGAGAGTTTATGGCTCATAGCCTATATGAAAATGATATAATTACATATATCATATGCATAAAATATAGTTCCAATAAAGCTCAATAAACTGACTTTATACACTTGATTTGATTTTGACTTAACACTCTGCTTTCCTCTACATTCACATCACTCTAATATTCTACTCAATATTCACAACTTAAATTCACACTGCTCTGATAATATTCACATCATTTGCATTAAATTCATTCCTCCCATGCATAACCTACATCAAATAACCTAAAATGATCTAGCATATATATCTACTTCAAGCATAAAATCAATTAGGTTGCCCTAGTTAGATGTAACATCTAAAATATAACTTGTCATCTCAACTCCTTCCATACATGGTTCACTCCAAGATTCACTAAAAAATATTTAGAATGGGTCAGCATGGACCTATAGTATCTCCCACATAACTCAAAAACACATATATAACATTTTCATATCCTCACATATATTAGATCAGAACCATAGAATACCTAATATAAAAAAAATTAATTGTATACCCATATTCAGACACGTGGACCTCAAAAATTCATTCCAACTATAATTCATACTCTATTAATGTCTATAAATATCTCCTTATGACTACAAATCCAAAATTCTATCCGCAGAGAAGTCTAGACACTCCTACTCAAATGCGTTATACAAGAAATGACTATAATCTAGCAGATCGAACTTCTACCATCCATAATATCCAAACTAGAGGTCAAAACTAAATGAAAATTTGGAATTAGATGCTTCTATCCACTAGAAAAACATACTAGAACTATAAATTAAAATTTTCATTCATGGACCAGTGTGGACCCAAAAACTAGATGCTTTATTGCATAGAAACATTGGTAAAGACACTTAGACATTTTTCATCATAATCAACTTTACAATATCAAACCATCTTGCAAAATTTTCTTCCACAAATATCAAATTATAAGCCTTCTAACATGTTTTGAGATGTAAGATCCAATGAAAATGATCTATACCAAAGTATTCACACCATGATGCAATGTTCACATCAATGACAACACTACAACACATAATAGTATATCTTGTGCTTATCCCTCATGCTCATGTTTCCAAAAAAATATCAATGAAAAAGTCCTCATTATTCTAACACTCTTGAAATATGAAAATAAAAATGATTCATCCTCCAAGATCTTAAACACCAACACAAAGTGAAATTTACATAGCCTACTTTGATACCATATTAAATTTTAGAGCATTACACAAATAATCTTGATTTTGTATTCAATATTTCTTCAATACATCATTAAAAATATATAGGAGTTCCATTTCCTACTTTATAGGAGAACCTCCTGCAACCACTTTTTTATTTAGATGAGTTGTTTTAACAACTCATAAAACTAGCAAATAAACCTTACAAATAATTATGTCTAGATCTATAATAGCTATGTGATTTCTATTAACAACTAATGTTAATAACTTATGTGAAAACTAATTGTGACCAATGACATAGTATAGGTTAAATACACTTGATTCATATGAATTTGAGGCCTATTTAACCCACTAAGCATCAATCCCAATAAGATCATTCACTATAAACAAAGAAAAAGAGGCCATTAAAACTAACATTCTAAATCATGAAAGCTTGACAAACCTCTAATCTAAGACATTGTGTAATAACCTATCCTTAATTATTACTAAATAAATAATATTGTAAATGACACATGAATATACTCAAAATTAAAGAGACATAACTAGTGGGTAAAGTCAATTATAGCTACAGATGTCCATTTAAAAGGAGTCAAAGATTCTTATATTCACTTCAAAAGTCAGATTACAATATCATGTTCACTTGGCACCTAAGGCCATAATATCATTTCATCGTACATTTCTCATCAAGTACACAAATGATATCTACATTGAGTTACATCACAGACTATATTATTTTGGTGAACACTAAGGTTTTTCTTTGCTTTCCTCCATTGGTGGATGAGAGCATGGTTGAATCACTTTACCTCCCAACCACGAAGCTTATGCTTCCCCGGTATTCTTTCAACATGAAGAATTCTTGACCATGCACAAAAAGTTTAGAAAAAGAACAACCTACAAGGTCAAATCTGGTGTTTTCACAACATAAACATGCAATTTATGTCTGTATGCTAGAAAATAAAGTGCAAGATCTATGCTAGGAATGGTAGAGAGTGAAATCATAAAGTTCATTCATACACACATAATGAACAATATTTCTTGGCCAAGCATAAAAGTGTGTTGCAACAACAACAAACAATAGGTTCTGGTAAAGAAAACCTATACTATTTGACTCCATTTTGGCACCCATCCCAGAAGATAACTTTCTACTAAACAACTATTTACCCTCTAGCAGCAACTACCCATAGATGCTCTAGTCAACTAAGGTATCACTATTCCATTTCAATACTCAATTTACTTCCTTCATAAATGTCTATGAAAATGTAAAGAAAGATCAATCTGAAAAAATAGATTTATGATTCAGGAAGTATTTCATCATTCAGTCACATCATTCTTATGACTAATCTACTTTCATCTCAAGCTTTTTTCCATAAAAATGAAATTACTAAAAGAAAAAAACAAAAGAAGGTATGTCACAAGTATTTGTATGTACATAGACAAAATATATGTGCATACACATATATGTGCCTACTAATGTTTGAGTTTATGCATACATTCTGAAAAATTCATTGTTTCATATTTGTAACATAGATAGTATTCTATTTGACCTTTCATTGTGAAGTGAATAGTACAAGCCTTATAGTTTCATACATATTGTTGAGCATACATTTACTATTTCCTACTAAACAGTTGCAAAACCAACTATTTTCTTATGTATATTCTTGGCTTAAGAAAAATAAATATTGTTCCTACTATAAAGGTATAAGCAAGCTGCTCACATATGCACATTCATCATTTTAACTCTTATAAATCAAATAAAGTTGTAATGCAATATAACATTCATATTCTCTTTTCTACAAGTTAGTTTTATGAAAGATCAATAGTATCATTGCTCTATTTATAGATCTCTAGTTTTTCTTCTAAGAAATGTTCACTTTTACAAGCATATGATTCACTAATAGTTAGAAGAAATGGTATGATTCTTTCTCATTGTACATAAAACATTGAGGTAAAAATCTACCCTCTAGCATACATAAGGACAGTATACCATTATTTAGAAAAATACTCTTGCCTAATAGGCTATAATATCAAACTATGGTTACCCTAAGTTAACCATTTCCTAATGGTCAAGATCATCATAAATATATTCAATATTTTGTCTATGTAATTCACTATCTTATTACCACTTATGCAAGGGTATTCTACATGATGGCCTTGATTTCATTTCAACATGGCTTCCATTCCACTATCCTCATCGAATGGGGTCGACTTCATAACAAAGACAACCTACATACATTCAAGGCTTAAAAATAATAAACACAACCCTTCCCATTTGTAGTTATCATCCCATTCAATAGTAGGGTTCGATATGGATTTCCATTAAAATACAATATCTAGAGGGGTCTTTTATTTCCCCCAGATAGTTATTGATCCCATATAAAGTATAAGATGAATCACTGACATTCTCATCAAATTTATTTTTGATAGCCCTATGGGCTAAAAAATTACAAATTACAAGAGTTTAAGATTGTCTCATGAGGCATTATGAGCCTCAACCAGCCGTTAGGGTGGTGAACAATCATAAGAAAGAATATTATAGGGTTACCAACCCTATTCTAAGGGAATCCTTAATTGATTCCCATCATTGTTTATTCATAGTGAGAAACAATAAGATGGTTTAAAGAATATGAGAGCCATCATATGGCATGCTCATGTGAGTGGCCTCAAGGAAGGACCACCTAAGCTTATCATTCTAAGGATTAGCATAGCTCATAGAGCTAGCCGCATGACTTCCTAAAAGAAAGCTTTCATTCATATATTGCAAACAAGTGACCCACAGAAGTCCAGACTATTCCATTCAGCCTAGGGCCATGACTTCTATCAAAGGTACTCACAGAAGAATAAAAGAAAATGATATACATAATGAAATTTCTATCATTTGGTAATGATGAAAGAAGGAATAGGAATAAAAAGAATCTTATATCTATTGCATGGTTCAGATTACCTCAATATTGAATCGAGTAAGCTATCCTTGTATTTTTCCTTCAAGATCCTCTACTTTTTCCTTTCTATGACCTAGCTTTTCTTGTGTTTCTTCACCACATTGCATGTTTGTTATTCAAAAAAATGGAAACAACAATCTATATTTTTGCATGACCAAGGTAGAGGTGTTATGGCCTTGTCATCGACCACTGGACAATTCAATTATAGCCATTAAATTCATGGAAGGCCTTACTATGGTCTTCATCATATTTGTTTTAATTATCAACCCACTATTAGTATGCTATCAGTTATCATTTGAATTTGATGCATGTACATTTAAATATGCATTTGAATATACATATATATATGTATGTATGTATATATACATAGTATATATATCCATATTTCTATGTTTATTTAAATGATTCCATACTCATTTAGTAGAATTTCTACATTTGCATATACACACATATACATATATATATGCATATATACATATATATATATGTATATATGTGTATGTATGTATCTATGTATTTGAATCTTATGTACTTACATGTATATATGTATATGCACATGCACAATTGTTTGTTATGGCTTACGAGTTCCATACAATCTTACTTTCAATAAGAAACTTAAATTAAAATTCAAGCATCTTTATATATATATATTAAGAAGTCTTTTTTTTTCTTCAAACACAAAGTTTTAAATGGACAAATTTTATATCTACAAGCCATATATTTTCAAACACAAAAAATAGTTCAAGTCAAGAAATTTCTCATTCTCTGATATATGCAATTTGATTTAAATGCAAGTCATCATTCCCATCTGTGGTGTGTGCACCAAAATTCCATTTGGCTTACCGTTTGATCTAGCTAAACAATCCTACTTCAACCGTGTTCTCGTTCATCAACCTGTCACCTTGCAACTACACATACTTGCACTTGCAAATTGATCAGTAATGTTCAAATTCTTGATAACATATAAGAAAATAGTTTTTCAGAATTTCATAAAGTCAACATTAGTCAACTCCTCATGTTCAACATGTGAATATTCCAAAATCTCCATTTATTATTATTTAATTGAATTTCGTCAATAATTCAATTTTTCGTATTTAAATAAATATGTAATAAAATTGGGTTATGACATCCTTCCCCTCTTGGAAGAGACATTGTCCTAATATCTAGTAAGTCAAAATGAATGCCATCATAACACTTTTGATCATTTATGTCTACTTGAACATTATGTGAAATATATGTGTATTTCAACATCACATAAAATATATGTCTATTTCAACATCACATGAAATATATGTCTATTTCAACATTATTTCAAAATATATGTCTATTTCAACATCTCATGAAATATATGTCTATTTTGACATCATTTCAAAATATATGTCTATTTCAACATCTCATGGAATATATGTCTATTTCAACATCATTTCAAATATATGTCAATTTCAACATCAAAATTTTAAAGCATGAAATATCATAGTATCTCAATCCAAAAATTTTATCAAAATTACTAAGTTTCTTTTCAAGAAAGCGATTGTGGAAAGGAGTGTTCTATTGCTTCTTCATCCTTTGACATAACACTATCCTTTGAATACTTTTCCCATTGGACCTTATATTGAGTAATATCTCTGCTTTGCATCTTAACATTGTGCCTACCAAGACTCTAATGGGCTCCACTAGCACCACTCCTAGATCATATACCTGCAAGGATTGCATATCAAGTACATGAGTCACATCTAGATGGTATGGCTTCATCAAAGAAGCATGAAACATATTATGAATTCAAGCTAGATCAGGTGGTAGCACTAGTCTATAGGCAACTGGGTTAATCACTTATAGGACTTCAAACGGTCACACATATCCTAGGGCTAATTTGGAAGTCTTCCAAAAAGTGATAGAATTCTTATTAGGTTTAACTCTTAAGGAAACTTTGTCCCATGCTACGAACTACCTTTGAGTTTGGTTCTTTTCATCATAACTCTTTTGTCGGTCTGTGGCCTCTTTCAATCTGATCTTAATGACCCACATTTTCTCTTTCGTTTCCTTAAGCATTTTATGTCCTACTAAGATCCTATCCTCCACTTTATCCCAACTAATGCGAGTTTGACACTTCCACCCATACAAAGCCTCAAATGGTGCCATGCCTAAGGAGGTATGATAGGAGTTAATGTAAGCAGACTCTACCAAAGGAAAATATTCTTTCCACCTATATTGTTGGTCCATACACTCAGAGTCCAGATCTTTGACTACCTAGTTCACCCTCTCTATCTTCCCATCAATTTGAGGATGATAAGCTGAGCTGAAATTCAATTTAGTCCCTAATGCTACATTCAAGGTCATCCAAAACCTTGAGGTAATCTATGTGTCCCTATCAAAAATGATAGTCTCCAATCACTCCATGGAAATGAAATATCGAGACAAATTTCTTAGCCAGGGTCAATAATCCATCCTTAAGGCTTCCTGGAATGAAGTGCACAAACTTAGTCAACTTATCAATCACAACTAAGATGACATCATGCTTATTCTTGCTCAACAAAAACCCATGTACCAAATCCATACTAATTACCTACCATTTATACTTAGTTATGTCATGAAGATACAATAACCCAAGTAGGTGTGCATGGCCAGCCTTGACTTTCTAGCACTACAAGCATCTAGCTACGTACTCCACTACATGCTTCTTGAGTCTTGGCCAAAAATACAAAGTCTTCAACTCTGTGATCATCTTAGATACACTGAGGTGTCTTGAATAGGGTACACTCTAAACTTCATCCAAAATCCACTTCCCTAGGTCTCTAGAGTTGGGAATATACATTCTTCTCTGCTATCTCCAAATTCCATCCATTTTGATCTTGTAGCCATCAAACCAATGGTCTGAAGGATTTTCTACTAGGTCATTCTTCACTCTTTCATAGTGCTTGTTGGCCTCCTCTAATGGTTCAATAACTAAGCCCTTAGAGATGTGACTTAGAGATTAGACATTTCTACTAAGTAGCTATCTTACTCATCATGAAGGTACATTTTATTTTCAACCTAGGGATGTAAACTTGAAATGGGTCAGCACTGTATGTGCACTAGGACTCCACTGTAGGCATCCATAAACTAGAAAAGAAACAGTACCAAAAATAAAATCCTGGAAAGAAATTAACATAAGTACTTTGCATTAATCAACAACTAAACTGAGCATCAATAACTATACTAGAAATAGATGACATAAATAGAAATCTCAGCAAACAGATAGGAAGCTACTCTATATACCTTGCTTGTAGGAACAAACAACTATTGAAACCAAAACTAGTTAATGAATAGAAAAATAACTTTTAAACTAAATGGGTGGAATTATCACCAAGTGGGCCCCCTTGAGTGAGTCTTCCTTAAGCTAACTCAAATGCAACAAATCAAAATATCATTTTATTCATTGAAAACATGATTACAACATATCAGCAATCTAACTGTATTACTTAAATGGGAAATGCAAGTACAATCTTAGAACATCCAACCTTACGAAAAGGGGCATCTAACCACTATTTATAGAGGGGAAAACTTTTAATTAACCCTAACTAACTAGGCAGTTGACTCCAACAAAATAGGAGGATGCCATTTATTGAAAGCACAAAAAAGAGAGGGAGGAAGTTATGCATGAACCAAATTTGGTCAAAGATGACTTGCCCTAATGAGAATTCAACATAACACATTTCCTAGATTTTCTTAACTAAAAAACATGATCATTTAAAAGCTAGTTACAATATTTCATTCAAGCTAGGAATTTCCCTCCATTGGAAGTTTCCCTCCATTGAGAGTTTTCCCTCCTTTGACCTCTTAATGACCATCTTTTTGACTTCCTTAGCAACTGACCAGCTGACAGGAGTTTCTTCCACTTTGCAAGATTTGTTTACATCAGCATCTGAATGTGAACCTACATAATGATATTAACACACACAAACAATTTAATATCCATAATTATCTTAAAGAAACATCCATTCAACTTCTGGCCCATAGTTGTCGTTGCACCAAAAGATTGACTTGTTAATGCCCGATACAACTGCCAAAGTTAATACATCCATGGGAGGTTGTTAGTCCATGTCACGAATCCTGAGGGGAGTGCTAACCATCTACCAAAAAAATCCCCCTCAATGTTACCCAAGGGGATTCAAACCTAGCACCTTTGGCTCTGATACCAAATGTTGGCCCATAGTTTTCATTACACCAAAAGATCAACCTGTTAATGCTTGATACAACTGCCAGAGTTAACAGATCCACGAGAGATGGTTAGTCCATGTCATGAATCCCGAGGGGAGCGTTGACTATCTGCCAACATCAACATGTAAAATTAACATAGATAATTCACATGGCATGTTAATGTCATCAAAATTCACAAGGATAAGTTTATGCCCAAGGTTTATGGATTTAAGGAAATAACATAGAGAGTGTTAATAACTAGGTTCCCAAGTCTATAGTACTTAACAACAAAAAATATATGATAAACCTTATCAAAATTTAGCCATTAATTGGACTCATCATCTCCCCCCAACCTAAAGATCTATTGGTCCTCTAGTAGAGGGAGCTCTATTCCTTTGCCTTGTCAAAGCTCTGAATTTACCAACTACCAACTATCCTAGATTAGTCTCAACAATATCTGAATTGGGATCCTAGTAGAACCCCTTCTTGTTTTCCAATCTGCTCCACCTTTTCCTTTTTGTAGTTGTCATACTGTTAATATCTGTAATCTGGTACTGGCCACAATAGAGTAGGTGGTTGAAATGCCAATGAATCCAATATTGCTGCTTCATTCTTCCAATCTGTATGTACCTAGTACATCATTTACATGTAGCATAATTTTTCAAGGAGTGGGGTTCAACCTATTCCAACTAATTAGTTAAACTATTCCACCTATATGATAGGTTACCCATTACTATTTTCCCCGTACTATCAGCTACCTACTCCTATTCCTAGTATGCTTCTTCTCTAATAGGCATGATCCTATTTTTGTAGCTCAGGTGATAGAGAATTATGTGCCATGTAAATTAAATTTCTAAAGGGTTACTAGATTTAGCTCTGAGAGACAAGGGGTATGAAGTTCTCTTTCCCTGTATATTTTAAACTGTTTCCCCTAGCTAATTTCATTTTGAATCCATGATGTGAATACCCTCAAATGGATATCTCGAATGTATAGTAATGGGTTCCAGTGATGATCATTAGGCACAACATAATTATGCAAGTATAATTCACACATTTCATATTTTTAACTTCAAGAGGAGAAGATTGGCAGGATTGGAATAACTCATGTGGAGTTTCAATAGAAGGGATTAAACATGAAATAACCCTTGACAACTTGAATGAAATATGTCACTCCTTCAAATGTAGTGCATATAATTTGGGAGGAGTTCTGCATGCCATCATCTAGGTTAATAAATCTACCACATTATCTACCTTATCCTTCAAGGAAACAATCTTTGTATTCGTTTCTTCAATTTTTTCATTTTTCTTTTTGAATTCTTCCTGTAGCTTGCGTCTTTCCTTTTTCCACTCCTCCTCTTTCCTTTGCATCTCACTCCATAAATTCATGGCTACAAGATTCCATGAAAAAGTGGGAGGTTTATGTTTTCCTAGAAAAAATTTCCTCACACTGGTTCTTGTTGTTCAAATAGCACCAATTGCAATGGTTCTTTTTGTTAATCTTGCTCTTATTGTAGTGGTTATTGATTTTCAAGCTACTCTACAATAGCAGCAAGCTCTACTAATCTTATGTTTGTTTGTTCCTCAAAAAATGTCTTTCACCTTAACATTTACTTGCCCCTTAGGAGCTACTGTCTCCTTCCTAGGTGTTCTTCTGAGTCTAGGGCTTCTCTTTGGAGGCATATTAGCAGCTCACTCAGTTGGTTTTGATTTCTTCGAAGGAATTTTATGTTTTTCAATGGTTGCAGGAAGCCCAATGTCATCAACTTTCCATTTCCTAGGGCTTGATTTCTCTTTTTTTGGTGTTTGCTTCTTGGCCTTCCCTTTTCTAATTTCTTCCTCTCATTTGTGCTTCCTCTTTTCTAATGGCATCCCTAGTATGAATTGAGGTTTTAGGAAGAACATTGACATTACGGTCTAAGGATGAACTTTCTTCATCTAAATACTTTGATTCAGAGGATCCAATTTCTATGTTGATTCAACTATAAGAGGGTTTGTGCTAGGGTTTTTACTATAGGTTGAAGCTCCAGGAGTGCTTTTAGCAACCCTCTTGCCCCTACTAACCCTACAAGCTTGAGGTTGACCTCTAGGAGACACATTTTCTAGTTTGAACTAATCAACATTTAAAAATTCTTCACGTCATACTAGAAAATTCTTGTAAATATTTTTCTACTAAAAATTTTATCAAATAGTGATGAGAAGTAGAATTGTCCCTACCTTTTTGTGTTTTAGCTACCATGATTTCAAGGAGTTTGTACAACACATTGGGCACGTTCATCCTTCTCCCATGTCTCATATGGTTCAGGAGCTTAAAATGCACAAAATGGAGGCATGCTCGGTGGCCCTCACAAGTAATGTACTCGATAACATAGACAATAGCTTGTTTCCATTTGTCTAGCAGAGAAGTTCTCCTTGCTTATCTACAACAAGCAAAGGATCACTAGGTTCAGTGAATTCTACCCTAGCTGACCTCTCATCCCTAGAAGTAGGGTATGGCTCTCCTTCAACAAGAAAACCTATTACTTCAGCAATTATCTCCTTAGTGGCTATAACTTCTAGCCCTTTTACCATTTCCTTATCATTGGAGAGTGTTTGTGCAAATTCTAGAGCAATGTCCTCATTGAAACTAGCTAGTTTCAGAAAGTAGTCCAGCCATTGACAATTTCTAAATTTGACTAGAGAGAGTGAATCGTGTAGTATCATGTCATGAACTCTAGGTTAATTCCTAATCAGCTAATCTCCCATTGTTTCTACCCACAATCAAGCAAGAACTTTTGCAAAATTTTCTTCTTGCAATCCTAATTTCTTCTTCTTCCTACAACTCTTCTTCAGTGCTAACGCCAATGTCATATGAAATTTAGCTTTTCTTGGTGACATTATGACTATGACTAAGGTAGTAAAGAAACATAAATGATGAGTATCATCAAGAAAAATGTTAGTGGTTCAGTGTTATATCACAAATCCAAGCCGTCATTTCAACTATATCATTCAAATTGGCTCATTTCAAATTTTCTGACATGTATGACATGTGGAGATGTGGGTTCACACTGCCCCCAACCTAAATTAGAGCATGTGTCCACACAGGCTAGGTGGTAATTATGATGTGATAGGGGAGAGTGTCGATATCTGCTATGTGAAATATCAACATTAATATACAATAATTAAATAAATGTATTTAAGATAATTAAGGTATAACAAGTTGTCATGCACACACCTAAAAATTTGGAGTGTCATTTGCAAAAAATGTGGAAGGAAGTATAGGTTACTTTAAAAGTACAATTGAGTAATTAAATGAAGTGGTTATGGAATGAAGTTATGGTGGAGATTTCTTCAGGGAAAATAGAAACCTTGAAATATAGTCCTCCAAACTCTCATCTTCCTTCAACTACATCCTAAAGATATCATCTCCTCTCATATCACTGCCCCTGTAATATTCTTTGTACTTCTCAAGAAACTTTGTTTTCATATCATCCCAAGTCTCCACATTATTCCTACCTAATCTCATAAACCATCTTAATGCAACTTCTTTCAAGGTGGTAGGAAATTATTTAAGCCTATGAGCATCACACTAATGTATTTGACTCAAAATTTTGACAAAAGTTTGTTGAAATATCAACAAACTATTGTCAGAATACCGACGAAACACTCATAATTTATGTTGCTAGTTTTTTGTCAAAATTTTGATGATATGGGAAAGTCATTATGACAAAAATTTCATTGCAAGTATAGCAATTTTGTCAAAATTTTTTGGTGGTTTGTCGGTTACTTTCGTCGAAATTGCGACGAAACAATGCAATTTTTTTTTTTAAATCGTTCATTCAAATCTAGGCATTTTTCCTTTGCCAATGTTGGTTAATTGAATTATATAACATTACTATATTTAATCACATAATCTTAAGGTGCTCAATATTTGAATCTATCAATTAGTTGTATCAAGGAATGAATTTCCAACAAGAGAATGAATGACACATGGAGTGGATGACATACTTGAAGTATTGCATCTATAGATCAAGCACAAAGATGAAATACAATAAGGAAGTGGATTGCACACCAAAGTGTGATTGCTAGTTTTAATTTTGTTTCTGATATATTCAAACTTGCATATCTATTCCATATATATTTATTATTAGTACTTTATAGAGAAACCTATACCTTGCCAATCAGGTTTTAATGAGTCATTTATATGTTTGTTATATCTTTGTGTGCTTTAAAGAATATATATATATATATATTCATTTGTAGGATACCAATGAGGAAAATTTAGAAATCCAACATTTTAAAAATTATTTAATTTGAAAAAATCTATAAAAATATGTAACTTGAAGATATCTACTCTAAGGAAAGTTAGACCTAAAAGTTGTGTTATCTTGATACAAAATAGATGTTGCAACCTGAAGAAACATTTTGGTTGGCAAACAACTCCCTTTCTTAGTTCCTTGTCTTGTGAAAAATTGTTCTATAACCATACAAACAAACCAGCTTAGGCATTATATTGCTGACTCCTGATAGATATGGTACATCACAAGTTAATGGTTGTTGCATTGTGAATAGAATGACATTCAAAATCTCCTATATTCTTGAGCAAATAATGGACGATTGAGAGCTGCTTCAACTTTCATGTGTTGTAATGGATCAAATTTAATAAGTCCTTCTAGCAAGTCTATGAGCAAACTAGTAGAGTGATCAACATGTTCCATTACCAAATTCTACAAAAATAGCCAAAAAATGTAAATATGTGAATCAAATTATGTAAAGAGCTACACAATCAGAAAACATTTTCCTGGTAACTTTTTGATAGCTGTAATGCTCTCTTTTAAAGATGCTCCTTTAGGAAAATTTATTCTTGTTCCATGTCTAAAATATTTTTCAGATTTCACTCTGATGACAAGATAAGTCAGCGATTATAAATTAACTAAAAGCTTCTAAATGAAAAATATGGCATAACAAAAAGGAAACAAGATAACTTTCAAGTAAGCAACTCACTCTACTCTATGAATCATATGTTGGGGTAAAGGTCCTAGTACTTTTTCCATCATGGCAAGAGGCACAATAGTTAAACTACAAACATCATCCTTAAGAGCCAAAACTTTAAATTATTTGCTTGGGTGGAAAGATTGATTGGTAAAGATGCATTCATTAATAGAAAACAATAGTTGCAAATAGTTTGACTTTACTGATGTCATACACATCAAATTCTAAAGTTGGCATTGCTCAATGAAAAAGGATAGTTAAGAGTTTTGTCTACACACATGCCATAGACTCCAAAAGCTATCTTCCAATCTCCCTAACAACATCAATGGGAAATGGAGCATAATTATGGGTATGTGCAGGATCATCATCGAAAAAACAAGCCCTTAAGTGGCAAAAAAATTAGAAAAATCAGAGTTAGGAAAATTGACATAAAAATTTGAATAATTTATCTATATTATTTTAAAATAATGTAAGAATAGAATATATAGAAAATTGAATGTAGTTTCTAAACTACTAGGTTTTTTTTTTTTTTTAAAAGAAATCTTTTGGTGAAAATTTGAAATTTCAATGCGAGAGTACTTAAATTTTAGGGAAAAAATAAGAAGTAGGTGTCTATCGACCACCTAACCACAATAAAATGATAATATATTTTATATTATTTTAGATATAAGTAGAGGACTCATGTCCTGATGTAATGCATATTTTTTGGTAATTTTTTTCCAAGTAAATAATTAATTGTGAATTTTTATTACAAATTTTAAAAATATAAAACCCATATGTGTCCACCTTAACTTTGTCAAAACTTCATGAAATTCAATATTTCAATTTTTAGTGCTATATTATGTGAAGCATAGAATGTGACACATGTTTTAGATTCAAAAATGTGATACCATTTGAAAGCTATAGATGTTTTTCAATCAGGTCTATCAATTAGGACTTTAGTCATAATTTGAATAGAAAATGAATAATAATTACTTATTAAATTCAAAGTAAAGCATAATTTATATTGGTGGAAATTTGAGAATCTCCTTTAAAAACCCTTTTCGTTTCAACAATTTTGGGTTAAAAAAAAGTCGTGAACCACATACCCATCATAGTGCCACTTTTTGGCCCATCATGATCTTGCACATACCCTTATTTTTCCTGAGAGAGTCATAAACTTGGTCCAAGATTCTCCAAAACCTATCAAAAAATAATTCCAATAACTTATTTCCTCTTTAGATGAACCTTCAATAACAAAGTGTTGTTTATAACCAACATAAAAATTGATATGCTTCTTCAACCAGAAAAAAAAACTAGAAATTATTGAAGAGATATGACACATACAATGCAGGTGTGATTGTGATAGTCAAACCAGTTTCGTATCTTAACAAACCTACAACAAAGAATTTTCATTCACATCATGAGCCATAGAGAAAATTTGGAAAGACACTAGAAAGTAGTTATAAGAAATTGCAATGGTTATGGCCTAGATTTAAAAAAATGAAAGTATTCAAATAACAACAATGAGATAGGGCGCATTTAAAAATTTATATCAATGAAAACTTTATAAGTTATTTTAATAGAGGATGGATACCTTGTGCCATTTCAATCATATTTGGCGACATCGTGAAGCACACTAATTTCAACCTTTGCTACTTCACTCTACTTTTCTATGCCATGAAATTTTTTTATAGCAACAAACTCCCTTCATTCTTTGTCCCAACATTCCAAAACTTGGCCAAAGGTTCTGACAAGAATGAATCTGTTGCCTTTACATATACCAATTACCATAATGATTTTCTACATTATGAATATGGTGGCTTCTAACATATCCAAAACATCATAAAATACTGCAACAACAAATCTAGCCATCCATGATAACAAGTTTCCACCAAACAAATGTCATATTAAAGACAAGAAATTTCCATAGTCCAAGGGAATGAGTTGGAATGTTTTTGGTAAAAACTTGTGTAGAGTTTTTTGTATCATGCTACAACTAATCATGCTTGTATCCAAACTATCATGACCTTACCTGAGAAATCATGCTTGTATCCAAAATAATCCCCCACAAACTGATTTAGTGGTTTGGAACCTTCACCAGTCACTTGTAATTGGTATGTGACATCTCCATATTGTGAGGAAATTAGACAATACATAGTCCATGAAACATGGCATATTTAGTAGTACCAAAACCACCATTTTGGAATTTTTTGCATCAAATATAAAAATGAAAAAAAAAATAGCTCTATTTTTCATACTATTATTCTCTACCAGCTTCTATTGTTTGTCGACATTGATAATAAATTCTTCAATGACATGAAAGCTCAATTACAATCTATCATAGAAATAAAAAAAAATAGAGATTTAGATTTGTTATAAATTAACAATAACCATATATTTGCCTTGTTTGAACATTGTTTTGTATCCATAATATTCACATCAAGGTGAGGTTGGGCACCCAGGCACATTTCAACATGATTAAAATAACCATATAGATAAAGTTGTCTACTTTACGTGAAGAAGCATGAGAATTGGAAGAAAATTGCACATAAAAAAGGGATTTACTTGGATGGAAAATTGAATTGGCTATAGGTATATATTGTGCTTTGCATGTGACTAGAAATTTTGATTCATGGAACAAAATGACATCTTAAGAAAGGGAGCTAACCTGACTGAGAGCATAGGGTATTGCAGAGTACATTCCTGTAGCCCTTTCTCTATAGAACATAGTTCTCTCCACTGCAACTATAGGTTGCATAGTTGAACAACTATTGACTCCTAAGAAGATTACAAATTCATAAAAGGCACCCGCAATAGTAAAAAGATTGGTGTTTTTGGTCTTGATGTTCAAAAAATGTCTAGTTAGCTAATAAGGTAATTAGAAGCTAAGTATTCACTAGGGCTAGAAACAGGTCATTTGATATTTTGGTAGTTTGTGTAGCTAAAATGTTTGGAAAGTAGGATGTCTTGAATGGAACTACATACGATTTTGTGCCAACCTTCCAAAAGATCAAGTAAGCACAAAAAACTATGAATAAGTATCTAGCACTATTATAGTCAGGGCTATGCTAGTAAGTCCACCATTGCTTCCATAAACAAGACTTGAATTATCCAAAGAATGACTAAGAATAATGGGTTGGAAAGTGAAGTTCTTCTGCTTGTGGGGGTGGAGTATTGAGCTCTTTCACCAAAGCATTGTTTTTCCTGAATATTTAAAAAATGACTCAATGTCAAATATTAGTTTTAGTTGTATGTTGGCTTCTCTTCTATCCATGTGTCTCCATGGTTAGAAATTGATGTCAAAGATTTGTTTCCTAAACTTGCAGTTATTGGGAAGGGTTCTTATGGAGAAGTGTACAATGGTTTATGGCTTGGAGTGAAGGTTTCTGTTAAGGAGATCACCATATTTTGCAAGGATTTCGACTCTCTACTACAAGTGGAAATTTTTGCGCACGCAAAGCTGTAGAACCCTTTCATTGTTCAATTGATAGGTGTGTGTTTGACATAAAAATATTGATCAAGGGTACGAGCGAGTTAAGCTATGTGATTTTGGGGAGTCTAGTTTAAGGCTTTATAGTTTTCGTTCCCTTGAAGTCAATAGGGGAAATTGTTACTGGAGGGAACCATAAGTCTTCCAATATCCCCAATAAGGTTTTTCTAATAGGAATGCAGCCCTTTGAGGAAGTGGATACTAAGAATGTAGTGATGGAAAGGTAGACACGAAATAGATTTGCTTAAAAAAAAATCCTAGAAATTTTGAAGTACAGATGAAAATGGTTTATGTAATGCAGAAGATTAAAAAATTACAATAAACCAAAATCATGGAAAGTGGCTTACCTATAGATTATGTGGAAATTATGTCGACATGTCAATGATGCCAATGAGAGAAAATAGGCAGAGGTCGCAAGAAATTTTCAAGAAACCCCAAGTTGTGTATTGTTGTTGCTTAATCTTGCTACTCAATCTATTCATAGTAAAGGGGCGGAAAGCATTAGTGGCAGGGGAAGCAGTAAAATATGGAGTGGAAACCATTAATGGTGAGAGAAATGCGACTTACCTCAAGATTTTGCACAAATCTCTATTGATGTCACTGATAAAAAAGGTCATGAAAGTAGGGAAAATATTAACAGAAGGTAGATATTTTGGAAGGAGAGTTAAATGATCAATGATTGTGGATAGATGGAGAACCTTGCCAAGCACCTCAGCGTGCTTTCCAACTATTGATGATTAAAAATGGGGGGAGAACCTTGCCAAGCGCCTCCGTGATTTTTCAATTTTTTTTAAAAATTGTGTTCCACGCTCGTTGAAATTTTGACGAAAATCACTATTCGTCAAAATTTTGACGAAAATCACTATTCGTCAAAATTTTGACAAACTTCGGGCACAAATTTTAATTTTTTTTGAAAAAGTACACATTAAGTACACATGTACACGATGATTCATTTAATTGTACATCTTTCATCAAAAAAATTCGTCATATTTTGTAGTCAAATGAGTTAGTGTAGTATAGTCATAACTTCTATAGAGGATATCAAACCCAAACAAGAAAGTGTCAGGGTCTTTTGTGATAAGCCCAAAGAACTTAGGAAGAACTAAAGAATGGATGTTTTTGAGGTTATCAACTTGATTTTGATGAGTGTTAGAAAATGGGAAAGATCGTTGGTTGGGTCCATTTTGATTTGCATCAGCCATACCTGCTTGATGGAGTGCCAAAGCAAATGGATTCTCAATTAGGTTTTGGGCAGCTTGGTCTTTAGAGGAAGTTTTAGAATTGGTCAAATTGGGAAATGCATCATCAAAAGGATTTTATTCCTCTTCTTCTTCATCTCTTAGCAGATTTTGAAACTCAACTAGCTGGTTATCAAGCTTAGGGTCATTAGGAAGGAATCTCCCATAAGCATATCTTCTCCTACCTCTATGCATGTGGTATAAACTTAGTATTATCCAACTCACACAAAGAATTGGTGAAAGAATAGCATATCATTACTTTTCTAAATGAAGTGTATGCTAAGAACAAACTTCAGAGATACTAAAGTGAGAAAGAAACTATAAATGACTCCAAAGAACTTCCTAGTTTGACACCATCCCCGGTAACGATGCTAAAAATGTTGGCCTCCTCTAATGGTTCAAAACCTAAGAACTTAGAGCTATGACTTAGAGATTAGACATATGTACAAAGTAGCTATCTTACTCATCATGAATGTGTATTTCATTGTCAACCCAAGGACATGTAATTGAAATGGGTCAGCACTATATGTGCACTAGGACTCCACTCCAGTCATCCATAAACTAGAAATGAAATAGTATTGAAAATAAAATGTTGGAAATAAATTAACACGAGTACTAAGAATGAATCAACAACTACACTGAGCATCAACAATTGAACTAGAAATGGATGATAGAAATAGAAATGTTAGCAAACAATATAAAAAGCTACTCTCTCTACCTTAGCTACAGGAACAGTCACATACCAGTTTTCAATGGTTGCAGGAACAAACAACTGCTAAAACCGAGACTAGTTACTAAATAGAAAAATAACTTTTGAACTAATTGGGTGGAATTCTCAGCAAGTGTCCCCCCTTGAGTGAGTCTTCCTTAAGCTAACTCAGATGCAACAAATCAAAATATCATTTTATTCCTTGAAAACATGATTACAACATATCAGTGGAATATGGTTGTATTACTTAAACGGGAAATGCAAGTACAATATTATAATATACAACCTTATGAAAAGGGGCATATGACCATTATTTATAGAGGGGAAAACTTCTAATTAATGCTAACTAACTAGGCAGTTGACTCCAACAAAATAGGAGGATGCCATTTATTGAAAGCATAGAAAGACAGGGAGGAACTTATGCATGCACCAAATTTGGTCAAAGTAGACTTGCCCCAACGAGGATCCAACACAACACACTTCCTAGATTTGTTGAACTAAAAAGCATGATCATTTAAAAGGTAGTTACAGTCTTTCATTTGAGCTAGGAATTTCCCTCCATTGATAGTTTTCACTCCTTTGACCCCTTAATGACCATGTTTTTGACTTCCTTAGCAACTGACTATCTATAAGGAGTTTCTTTCACTTTGCAAGCTCCATTTACATTAGCATCTTAATGTGAACCTAAATAATGAGATAATCATGCACAAAAAATTGCATATCCATAATTACCTTAAAGTAACATCCATTCAACCACATGTAAAATTAACATAGATAATTCTCATAGCATGTTAATGTCATCAAAAGTCACAAGGATAAGTTTATGCCCAAGGTTTATGGATTTAAGTAAATAACATGGAGAGTGTCAATAACTAGGTTCCCAAGTCTATAGTAACAAGACCAAATATATGATAAACCTTATCAAAATGGAGCCATTAATTGGACTCATAGGTGCTCATCCCTTGAAAAATTCTAAATTACTTGCTGCCTCAATTTAGACCTTGTTGAGATCATGGTTGTCATATGTCTTTATCTACTAAGAGCATCAACCACTTTGTTCTCTTTCCCTTTTATGTATTCAATTGCAAATTCGTACTCACTAATGAATTCTAGCCACCTTCTCTACCGTGCATTATGGTTTGCCTAGGTAAATATGCATCTCAACCCCAAATGGTTTGTCTTGAGTTTAAATTGCTTCCTTAAAAGGTAATGCCTCCACATTTGCAAGGAATGAACCATGGCTATCAATTCCAAGTCATGGGATGCATAGTTATCTTTGTGTTGCTTGAGCTTCCTTGATTCATATACCACCACCTGTTCATCTTGCATTAATTCTTCTCCCAATTCCTCTCTGGAAGAATTTGTGATTACAGTAAATCCCCCGTTAGGATCTAGGATAGTGAGCACTGGCGCTATTGTGAGCCTCTCCTTTAGGATTCAAAATTCCTACTTGTATTTCTTGGTCCATTCAAACCACATTCCTTTCCTTTGGAGTGTGGTAATAGGAGATGCATTTTGGGTGAACCTTTTCATAAACTTCCTATAGTATCTTGTGAGGCCCATGAAGCTATGAACTTTTGACACATTCTAAGGAATTTCCCATTCCATGATTGCCTTAATATTTTTGGGGTCCACAGAGACTCCTTCAACTAAAATTTTATGGCCCAAGTAGTGTACTCAGTCCTAATAGAAGGAACACTAGGAAAACTTACCAAAGAGTTTCCTTGATCTCATTCATTGAGAAACTATTCTCAAATGTCTATCATGCTCTTTAACAATCTTTGAGTAGACTAGGATGTCGTCAATGAATATTAAGACAAAGTCATCCAAGCAATATCTAAACACACTATTCATAAGGTTCATAAAGGTTGTTGGTGCATTGGTTAAAGCAAAAGGGACCACTATGAACTCGTAATGTCCATACCAAGTTCTAAATGCAGTCTTCATAATGTCTTCTTCCTTAATCCTCAATTGATGGTATGCTGATCTAAGATCTATCTTGGAGAACATTGTTTCTCATTTCATTTGATCAAACAATTCATCAATCCTCAGAAGTGGATACCAGTTCTTGATGGTAACCTTGTTCAACATATGATAATCTATGCATAGACGGAAGGTCCCATCCTTCTTTTTCACAAAAATAACTAGCACTCCCCAAGGAGACACATTGGGTCTTATGAGTCCATTTTCCAAAAATTCCATTAGTTGGACCTTCAACTCATAAATTTATGTAGTGGTCATTCAATAAGGTTCCTTCGATTGAGGCTCAACTCCTGGGACTAGGTCAATAAAAAAAATGAATTCCACTTCAGAGGAAATTCTATAAGTTCTTCAGGGAATACATCTTGGAAATCCTTGAGAATAGGATAGTCATCTAAATATGTCTCCTTGCTATCTAGATTACTAACATTCACTATGTAAATCATACACCCCTTTCGATGAGCCTTCTTAAGATGCATTGCATAAATCTATCTAAGTTATAGGGGTCTCTACATTCCACAAACCTCAATTGGGTTTCTATAATCATCTAGACAATTAAGCACCTTATCCTCATAGTTCACTATAGCTTTATGCTTAGCTAACCAATTTATTCCAAAAATCACATCATATGAGCCTAAGTGTGCCACATACAAGTTGACCTAAGTTTGAAAAGTTGGAAGCTCTAACTCACTACAAAAGAGATAGGTATCGACCCTCTGCTCTGCTCGATTATTGCACTAGAATCTCCAAGAGTTTTCCATGTACCTAGGTCTAATGGGTATCTTAGATATAATACTAGGATCTACAAAAAATTTAGTAGCTCTAGTATCAATTAAGATAGAGGCAGATTGGCCATAAATCTTACCCATTAGCTGGATTGGCAAAGCTTTGTATTTTGTTGGTCTGTTATCCATAGTAGTGTGGATTTGGTGACTTTTCTGGTAGCTTCCTTTCCTTTGGGGCTTCAAATGTTGAGGAAAATTTGAGGCATAATGATCAACCCCACAAGTATATCATCCATATCAAGGTCATTTACGCCCCTTGGCTTGTCCTCTTTAAATCCCTTCTACCTTTGATCATCCTTACCTTTGCCTTTATTTTCTTTCTTGTTCTTTCCACCATTACCATCTTCACCCATGTCTTGTGATTCACATCCCCTCTTGAGGTTATGAATTTGATGGCTCTTGTCTCCCTTATGAAATTTCTTCTTCTCATAATGAGACTTAGAACTCAAATCACCATGAAGATTTGATAACTACTACAACTTTTGTTCCTATTTGGTGGCTTTTTGAAAGACTTCATTCAGGGTCAAAGGCTCGTGCCTGTCCACCTCAGCTCCTATATGGGGTCTAAGTCCCATT
This sequence comes from Sequoia sempervirens, assembly GCA_007258455.2. Lineage (NCBI taxonomy): Eukaryota > Viridiplantae > Streptophyta > Pinopsida > Cupressales > Cupressaceae > Sequoia > Sequoia sempervirens. The sequence goes on from VDFB02373365.1 coordinate 183,995,987, forward strand.
ATGAATTTCCAAATATGGAACCATTCATCCCCCTAATATTAAGGCACATACTTCAACAAATTTATGAAAATTTCCCAATACTGAATCACAATCATATTTCCCTGGTTTATGTTCTAAAACTCCATCACTTTCTTGTCAAAGAAAAGTTGTGGTAGCCATCTCTTCCTAAAAGCTTGGAGGAAGAGTCCCCAAGTGCTCTCAATAGGTTGTAGGTTTTGTTCCAACCTCTCATTATCCCATCATTTCATAACTTCACCTGAAAGCTGATATGTAACCCATGTTGCCTTAGTTTGTTCAGAAAGATTACAGAGCCAAAAATTTTTTGCATCTTGATAATCCAAGATTCAGCTCTAGCTCTGATGGCCTTACCATCAAACATGGGTAGTGCTACTCTTTTGAGGTCTTTTCCAAGTTCCTCCTCAAATTTCCCTTGTGGACCTACCCCTAGACCACCATTTCCTTGATTTCCTTTTGCATTCCTAGTCCTGGTCCTCATGTTCCACTCAGACTTCTTGCTCAATAAGATCCATGTGAGAATCTTGTTGGTTTAGAAGCTCCAAAATTTTATGCAACCTCTTGTTTGGTAAATTATCAGAACCACTACGACCTTGCCTTTCTTGGTGGTCACCATGACATCTCACACTTATCGTACAACACAGTCGTGTTCATCACATCTCAACACAAGGTTCTACAAATAAACATTCTTATGTTACATATTAAAATTTTCATATGCATACATACTTTAACATAGTAGACATACACATTCATTCAAGGTACACACATTTTAGAGTCTTCCATTGAGCACACAAAAATATCATTAAATTTTATTTATATGTAGAGTGAGTCAATAGACTGTATTTACAATATGCTTTAGGTTACATCATTCTAATTTCTCAGTGTCAATTAGAATACATTCCTCAGGGTCATCATCTAAGTGTACATTAGATTATACAAATGAGGATGGTTGAGTATGCAGGCTCTCCTATTCCTCTTTAGTCAACAAGGGTGCAATGGGTCCACACCCTAGAGGCTAGTCCCAGATTGAGGAAGGCTTTTTGATTTTAGGCATTTTCTTCTCCTCAATCTTCAAGCCTCTCTCTAGCTTGAGTTGTGTGAGAGATTTTGCTAGAGTTTCTTCATCATTAGGAATTTCTTATGGAACCTTTTCCTTGGTGTTTCCTTCCTTTACATCATTCTTGTGTGGGGTTCTAATAGTTTTCCCTTTTCTTCATCCTAGTTTTGACCATCCCATTTTGACATTCAATTCAAGTTCGGTTAACTCTCAGGAGTTCTAGTTTTTGGTCAAGGGTCAACTACCCTAGTCAACTATGGTAGACTAAAAAAGGCTTATAGTTGAACCCTAAGCTCTGATACCAAATGTAATAACCTATCTTTAATTATTACTTAATAAATGTTATTGTAAATGATACATGAATATACTCCAATTTAAAGAGATATAGCTAGTGGCTAAAGTCAATTATAGTTACACGTCCATTTAAAAGGATTCAAATATTCTTATATTCACTTCAAAAGTTATATTACAATATCATGTTCACTTGGCACCTAAGGCCATAATATCATTTCATCATACATTTCTCATCAAGTACATAAATGCTAGCTACATCAAGTTACATCATAGACTATATTAGTTTGGTGAACACTAAGTTTCTTCTTCTTTGCTCACATCCATTGGTGGACAAGAACATGGTTGCAATGCCTTACCACCCAACCATGAAGCTTACTCTTCCTAGGTATTTTTTTGACTTAAAGAATCCCTGACCCTGCATGGAAATTTTAGTAAGAGAACAACCTACAAGGTAGAATCTGGTGTGTTCCCAACATCAAAATGCAATTTCTATCTATATGATAGGAATGGTAGAGAGTGAAATCATAAAGTTCATTCATACATTCATAATAAACAATATTGTGTGCCCAAGCATAAAAGTGTGTTGCAACAACAACAAACAATAGGTTCTCATAAAGCAAACCTATACTCTCTAACTCCCTTTTAGAACCCATCCTGAAAGGTAACTTTCTACTAAACAACTATTTACCCTCTAGCAACAACTACCCATGGATGCTCTAGTCAACTAAGGTATCACTGTTCTATTTCAATATTCAATTTACTCCCTTCATAAATGTCTATCAAAATGTAAAGAAATCCCAATTTGAAAAAAAAATAGATTTATGTTCATGGAGTACTTCATCAAATGTTCTTATGACTAATCTAATTTCATCTTAAGCATTTTTAGATAAAAATGAAAGTACTAAAAGAAAAAAAAACAAAAGGTATGTCACAAGTATTTGTATGTACACATAGACAAAGTCTATGTTTATACACATATATGCACCTACTAATGTTTAAGTTTGTACATTCATTCTAAAGAATTCCTTATTTCAGATTTGTGAACATAGATAGTACTCTATTTGACCTTTCGTTGTCAAGTGAACTATACAAGCCTTATAGTTTCATACATAATGTTGAGCATAAATTTACCATTTCCTAGTAAATAGTTGCAAAACTAGCTATTTGCTTATGTATATTCTTGGCTTAAGCAGAATAAATATTGTTCCTACTATAGATATATAATAAAGCTACTCACATATGCACATTCATCATTTTAACACTTATAAATCAAATAGAGTTGCAACGCAACAAAACATTCATATTCTCTTTTCTACAAGTCATTTTTATGAAAAATAAATAGTTCCATTGCTCTATTTACAAATCTATAGTTGTTCTTATAAGAAAAGATCACTTTTAGAAGCATATGATTCACTAAAAATTAGAAGAATTAGTATGATTCTTTCTCATTGCACAAAAAACATTGAAGTAAAAGTCAACCCTTTAACATACATAAGGACAATATGCCTATATTCAGAAAAATACTCTTGCATAATAAGCTATAAAATCAAACTATGGTTACCTTGAGTTAAAAATTTCCTAATGGTCAAGATTATCAAAAATATATTTGAAATTCTGCCTATGTAATTCACTTTCTTATTACCATGCATGCAAGGGTATTCTACATATTGGCCTTGATTTCATTTCAACATGGTTTCAATTCCACCATCTTCCTCGAATGGGGTCAACTTCATAGCAAAGGTAGCCTACATACATTCAATGATTAAAAACAATAAACACAAACCTTCCCATTTTCTGTTATCATCCCATTCAATATTAGGTTTCAATATGAATTTCCATTAAAATACAATATTTAGAGGGGTCTTTTATTTCCCCTAGATTGTAGTCGATCCCATATAAAGTATAAGAGGAATCACTTAGATTTTCATCGAATTTATTTTTGATAGCCCTATGGGCTTACCATTTACAAATTACAAGAGTTTAAGACTGGCTCATGAAGCATTATGAGCCTCGACCAGTGGCTAGGGTGGTGAATAGTCATAAGAAATAATTTTATAGGGTTACAAACCCTCTCCTAAGGGAATCCTTAATCAATCGCCAACACTATTTATTCATAGTGAGAAACAATAAGATGGTGTAAAGAATATGATAGCCATTGTATGGAATACTCATGTGAGCAGCCTCAAGGAAGAACCACCTAAGCTTGTTGTTCTAAGATCAACTTACCTCATAGAGCTAGCTGCATGGTTTCCTAAAAAAAAGATTTCATACATATATTGCAAACAAGCGACCCACAAAGGTCACCAGTATGCCATTCAACCCAAGGTCATGGATTCTATCAATCATACTCACAAAAGAATCAAAGCAATTTATATACAGAATGAAATTGCTATCATTTGATAATGATGAAGGAAATAATAGGAATAAAGAAACAATTTTATATCTAATGCATGGTTTCGATGACCTCAATATCGAATTGAGTAAGCTATCCCTGGCTATTTCCTTCAAGCTCCTCTTCTTTTTCCTTTTTACAACCCACCTTTTCGTATGTTTTCTTCACCACACTTCCTGTGTGTTACTCAAAAAAATGGAAACAATGGTCTATATTTTTGCATGCCCAAGGTAGAGGTGTTATGGCCTTGTCTTCAACCACTACACAATTCAATTATAGCCATTAAATTAATGGAATTACTTACTTCCTTCATCATATTTGTTTTAATTATCAACCTGATATTAGTATGCTATCGGCTATCATTTGAATTCGACAAATATATATTTAAATATTCATTCAAATATACATATATATTGTTGGAACACAATGATCTACTAAGAGGGGGTTGAATCAGTAGATACTAAAATATTTGCCTCTCAAAACCTTTGTACATATTTATTATTGAACCCTTATTATGTAGATTGAAAACTAAAGATGCAGACATAAGGATGCAAATAGATAATCAACACAAATTCTCACAACACCAGATATATGTGGAAAACCCTATATGGGAAAAACCATGGTGACCAAGGCTTGTTGAGTCTACTACTCAAATCCACTATCACAAAAGGCATCTCTATTACAATGTTTTAGGGCTACAACCCAAGGAAGCATCAACTACCTAATTTTGAAGCAACAACTTCAAGAATGCAATGAAACCCTGTTTTAGGTGCAACAAACTCAAGCATGCAACAACACCCTAATTTAGAAGCTACAACTTCAAGGAGAATGCAATCCCCTAATCTGAGCTACAACTTAGTACAATGAGGAAACCACCTCTATGATTACAAACACAAGTATACATAAGACTTGTTTCTACAAAACCTGATGATGCATCATTAGACTCAATAAATTGTTGTACTTTTTGCAAATTACACTCTGTTGTAGAAGTTGCACACTCAACAACACACCCCTGTTCTATAAACTCCTCTGCACATAGAACAATCAATGTTCTATCTTGATGCTCTGCTCTTCTTTCCCCTTCTGTAGTGTCTCATACATCTACACTGTACACTCTCTTCTCTCTCTGCCTCTTCTGCACACTCACAAATGCATAACTCTATTCAACACCTTGTGCAATTTCCAACCTCACACACAAAGCTGATACAATAATTTTAAAAATCATTAGATTTTCTTCTTTTTTCTCAACTTCATCAATCTGCAATCACTTCCTCAAGATTCTCTCGACCATCCAGATCAGTTCAAGCTTACTGTTAGGGTTTTCTTTGCTTGCAAACTTCAACAACAAGCTACCTATACATTGAGCTACACGCCATCATCTAGCTCATCATTAAATCATCTAATAAGGTCTATTAGATATCTCCATTGTCACTCTACCTCTACATCTAGCTAATTCAAGATTTAATTTGGTTATAGAAAACTTTATTTCATTCCCTCCCTATCAAACCAAGAATCTAATATGCATTAAATGTATTCTCTTGTCATATTTGATGTGATTCAATCTTGATCTCATCTACAATATGTTTCTTTGCCTTAATAGATCATATCTTCATTCAATTGGTTGCTTGGTGTAGCTAGACCAATTAATTCTATCTCCTGAGTCAGTTACTAATCAAGAACACTTGTTCACACTATTGTGCCTTTACAAATCTCTACATTTGAATTTTGGTTCACTCTTATCCTTTCATTCCCTAATCATGTGATCCTAATTCACTACCATGTCTTTAAAACCTGACTGTTGAATAAGAAGTCGATCAAATCACCATCGTCGATCTTGTAGTAATCCCTTAACATCATGGATTTCATTGTCAAAGAGACATTTGCTAAAGTCTCATCGAAGTTCACCTTTCTCTTCAATATGAGTCACTTTCGAATGCATGAGAAGGAACATAGGCCCATATGCCATGCAATTCACAACAAGGATGTGAATTTCCTATCGAGAAATCATTGGCCACCAACTATCAGCATACGACACCATCCAACAATGTCACCTTATCGGATCCCACTTAGTAATCTCCATGCATCACTGTGTCAGAGAGAGATTTGAATAACTCCCACTAAAACCATCATGCCACTCTGATGAGTGAATGTTTCTCCTTATCCCTGTGTTGAAGAGACTTTCTTCAAGGTCCTAGCGATACTGAAAAGTCACACCGATAAGATAGCCATGAATTTATCAATGAGACATCTAGCCAAGTCCCAACAAAAGGTATTTGTCACAACGATGAAGAATCCTTTCACCTGCAATATCTAAACTATCTCATGTAATCTACACTATTCCCCACTAACCTCGTAGGTCTTTCTCGGGCCCCACCAACATCTCAGTGGGGCTAGCGAGCTACAACAACATTTACACCACTAACATCACCATCCCATTGGTTCCTTCCACATGTCATCTTTTCATTTGCTTTCTAACTTTACCATTAACACTCATCTACCTTACTAGGTATCATAGTCAGCATAATACTCCCATCTCCCTATCAAAGAGACATGCTTCAAAGTCTTGGAAATATTTCAATGTCTTACCGATGAGTAGGTCATCAGGTTTTTCAAGAGACATCCAAACTGATCTCACTAACGACCATTAGTCACAACAACAAAGACCATTGATGACATCACTTTTCCACCTCATTGCCATGTCATTGCATTTTAATCCATAACAAGGATGTGGATTACCATTTATCCGATCTCATCATGCCACATGTTATCTTCGTCATCATTGTGACTCGCATCATCATAATTGGGTCCCATTCGAGCACTTTCTTCACATTGCCATGTCAGGGAGACATTGACAAGGGTCTCAATGATGCCATATAGTATTTTTGATAATGCATCAATACTCCTTGTCACTCCATCAAAGAGAGTCCTTCCAAAATATTAGCAATACACTGGTGTCTCATTGATGAAATGATCATCTAACAATCGAAGAGACTCTTGGGTGAGTCTTGCTAATATACACTTGTCACCTCAATCAAGCTCTTCTTATAACATTGATGTGCCAAAGAGATCTTTCAGATTCCTATCGACACCTCAATGTATCACTAACAAGATGAACACTGGCATGTCGTAGAGACATTTTCTTGAATCCTACGGATATGCTCTTGTCTCACCAACCTGCTAGATATGAGTAACCTTAAATTGCTAGAAAGAGGGGCTAGTCAACCTCATGACTTCAATGACATGAGTTGTAACTTATGTGACTAGTTACATGTAGTTGATAGTGAACATAAAAATAGAAGAACATATTGCGAACACCATGACTATAAACAACCTAGGGTTTAACTCATAAACCCTAAAACACTTGAAGGTGAATATAATTTATTTCTGGGCATATCCTTCACTTCTTGGACCTGCAAAGTACATCACTGGAATGCTCTTGAGAAACCCATATCAAATCTAGTACCTGATTTGTCATCAAAAATCTAGAAGAAACTATTGAAAAGTGGTGACAATGTTTTTTCAATTAGGTAACCTATTGAGTAACTTGCTCTTTTACACCAACAACCAATCCACATACTTCCAAAACTAGATTTAGTGCTCTCCATCCATCCTCTATCATCATGCCAACAAACTCCTCTACCTAATTTTCCATTTTTTATTAATGACAATAGTATGTTCTTTAGTATAGGATGAGCACACTTCTCCTATGATCCCCTTTTGACATCAATGACAACATATTCCAACAATCTCCCCATTCTTCATTGATTGAGAAAAAATAAATTCTCAATGATACCAATTAACCAATTCAACATTTGTGTCAGTATCATCTTTACCTTCTACTTCTATTGTTGGTTTCTCCAATGCTACTTTTTGAGAAATTGGATGAATTTCTCCCCCTTTGACATCAATGGAAAAAGGATCACTACTCCTGAAATTATTATCCCCCTTTGAAAAATAGTGCAAAGGGTCTAGTGGTTCTCTAATATCCTCCATTGGCATTCCTTCTCCTTTTCTCATCCTTAAGATCATCTTCACAACTTTCTCTCTTATGCTATACTTTGAGCATTGCTCACTTCTTAGCAATGGAAAAAGGATTTTTCTCCCCCTTTGACTGATGCTAATTGAATTTTTTTTTCTCTCATTCCAATTGTTGCATTCAACCTTTTTACTACAATGACAATCTTTTATGCTTCAACTACTCTATACCAATTAGAAAAATATCTAATGCCAGTTGGAGTTCCATTACATGCTTTTCTCCAATCAGGTCTTTTACCAATTGTAGATACTCTGATTTATGCTCTATCACAATTGAATTACATACTTGACACCAATTGATAATAATGCCCTGATATCGATTATCATTGTGATACCAATTGTGAATGTGTTCACTTAATGCTATGTACTAATTGATATCCTGGACTACATTGTATCAAGTATAACACTAATTTGATACCAATAGCAGCTCACCTTTAGACTTTGCTCCATTCTCCACTAGCTTCATTTTAGGGCTTTGCACCAGCTAACCTATTCTAAACCGATATGTTATGGTCTAATACCAATTTGAAATGAATATAAAAAATAGTTTCCTTTTAGCCATAACTCTTCTTCTTGCAAGTAAGAAGCATTTATCTTAAGAAAGAATCTACACCACTTTTTCTCCAAAAATTGATACCAATGGTTGATATCAATTCCTATAGCAAACTATCCACCATCTACTAATTTTCTCACACCTTAACAAAAGTTTCAAGGGGCAAGAATGTGACCATAAATCTGCAACCATCAAGTCATTATAAATTTGTAAAACATATATTTCCTAACTTGATCTCTCCTTCATTTCTAGGGATGGATAAAATATCAATTTAGCTCCCCATGGACTCATGCTTTATCAATACAAATTAGTGATGTAAGGAAGAAACACCCACATTCAGTTCCTTTTGTTGACTTTTCATTCTCCACACCTTCTTACCAAGAATATACAAAAAATTGTTAACTCTGGAAGATGTATCTTTCATTGTATTCTTTCTCTTGCTCTGTACTGCTAGTCTCACAAGATCTAATTTGTAGTGTTTAGCTATGTGACCAAAGTTATCACACTTGAAGTATATCACATACATATTCCTTATAGGAGTAAATGAATATCTATTTACATATTTAGTGCTCCTTCTAAGTACAACTCTACATTCTCTAGCCCTATGACCAAACTAATTATAGGTCTAATAGTAACCATAAAAAAATGGGGAGTACATGGTCATAGCATTCCTTTGAAGAGGATGAGGAGGTATTATTTGATTTGACTTATTTTCCTATCTCATCCTAGTAAATCTTCCTGAATCAGCTTCCATAATGTTTTTTCTTCTTCCTTGATGCCTTGGGACTGATTTACCCACCTTATTATCTAGTGCAGTCATCTTCTTCCAATAAGTAAAAATTGAATAATTATTCATTTTCTTGATTGTAGGTCTCTTCTCTTCTTTAACTTTCTTATTTTTTGCAGCTAGCTTCTTTTCTTCTTTTGTCTTCTTCATCTCAATAGTCCCTTTATTTTATTTTCCATTTTAAGAGGTACTTTCTTTGGACCAACTTGTGTAGGCTTCCTATTCCTTTGTGCATCATCTTTCTTCTACGCTAAATCTATCATACAAGTTTGCAGAAGTGCTGGTAGAGGAACTCATTCCTTTCTCAGATTGATGACCAACATTCTCTTTATATTTTGATGGCTTTTTTGATCTAACTAGTTCATCAAGTGTCTTAGAGCCACCCTTCAACTTCAGGCCTCTATCAATCTGTTCCTTGGCTTTCTCAAAATCTCTTCTTAGAGCAACTATCTCTACTTCCCTCTTCATAAACACATATAATTTATACTATAGTTTAGATTTAACTACATCTTCTATCCTTTTAGCTTCATCAACTTGTGTTTTCAAACTAACTATCATTTGGTTAGAATCTTTAAGGCTTTTAGTTAGTATTTCTATCTCTTTTTGTGCTTGCAACTTTTGTTCTTAATTTTCTTTTCTCAATTTCCTAATCTCATTCAAAGAACTAATGAGTTCACCTTCTAGGTATACTCCTTCATTATCAGAGGTTTCATCTCCATCTTTATCAGACCTCTAAATCTCTTCATCAAAGGTTGTTGGAAATGGGTCAATCCCATAGAAACTTTGATTTTCATCATTTTATCTACCACTAACATCAAATGACTCTTTTTCCCAATTTGCATGCAGATCCTTCTTCTCATTCACCTTAATGTCCACTTCTTTCTTAGGATTAGGATTTTTACTATGAAAGCATTTATCATCTATAGGACTTATTCTACCAGACTTAAAAATTTTAGTGGGTAGCTTACCTCTGTATTTTCCAGAGCCTCTTCTCAATCTCCTAATGTAATCATCTTCCACTTCATTAGACACCACAGATTTGGAAGTAGATGCTTCTTCCTCATCACCTATAGTTGTACATTCTCTCTTGGATGTATCTGTGGTCTTCTTATCCTCATTCAAATTCACATTTTTAGATGCTCCTCTATATGTATGAATCTTATCCTACACCATATTTTAATCCTCTCTATACATCCTCTTCAACTTGTTCCAAACTTCATGTGTTATTTGAAAATGCATGACTTTGATCAACACAAAACATGACAGTCCATGAAGAATTACATCTCTTGTTGTGGCATTATCTTCATATGCCTTCTTTTTGGTTTTAGTTATTAGAGGTGTAGTAGAAAATGTATATCAATTCACAATTGACATCCAAACATCAAATCCTATGGATCCCAAATATAACTTCATTTTGAAGCTCCACCATATATAATAAGATCCATTAAAGAGAGGTACTCCTATAGATGAGCTTTCCTTATTAGTTATATTGTGTTCACTCACCAAGATCTACTCAAGTTGATTAAGCTTCTCCTAGGGAACCTAGGGCTAGGTATGTGCAGGATCATGATGGGCCAAAAAGTGGCAATATAATGGGTATTTGTAGGGTATGTGGCTGAAAAAAAAAAATTACCCAAATTTGATGAAATGAAAAGGGTTTTTAAAGGAGATTCCCAACTTTCCACCAATATAAATTATGCTATAATTTGAATTTAATAAATAATTATTATTCATTTTCTATTTGAATTGACTAAAGTCTTGATTGATAGGTTGATTGAAAAACATCTATAGCTTTCCAATGGTATCATATTTTTGAATCCAAAACATGTGTCACATTCTATGCTTCACATACTATAGGATTAAAAAAATAAAAATTGAATTTCATGAAGTTTTGACCAAGTTAAGGTGGTTAGACATACAAGTTTTTATATTTTTAAAATTTGTAATAAAAATTCATAATTAATTATTACTTGGAAAAAATTACAAAAAATATGCATCACATCTAGACATGAGTCCTCTACTTATATCTAAAATCTTATAAAAAAATATTATCATTTTATTGTGGTTAGGTGGTTAGACAGACACCTACTACTTACTTTTTCCCTGAAATTTAAGTACTGCATTGAAATTTCAAATTTTCAGCAAATAGATTTTTTCTTTTTTTAAATAAACATAATATTTTAGAAACTACATTCAATTTGATATAGATTCTATTGTTACATATTTTTAAAATAATATAGATAGCTTATTCAAATTTTTACGTCAAGTTTCCTAACTTTGATTTTTTTGAATTTTTTGCCACTTAAGGGATTTTTTTTCCATGATGATCCTACACATACCCTCTAATACCATTTGTTGGAAAAAAATGATCTACTGAGAGGGAGGTGAATTAGTAGAAACTATAATCTTTAGCTCTCAAAACCTTTGTGTAGATTTCTTATTGATCTCTTATTGTGTAGATTGAAAAACAAAGACACAAGCATAAAGATGCAAATAGAAAATTAAAAAAATGCTCACAACACAAGACATACATGGCAAACCTGATATGGGAAAAACCATGGTGACCATGGCTACTTGAGTCTACTACTCAAAACCAGCATCACTCTGTCACCAAAAAGTGTATACTTTGCTTGATTTGGATTAATTGATGACAATTTGGACTTAATGAGGCCTTGATTTGGTGTTGTGGGGTGTTTAACACATCCACATTAGGTATTGGGCCCTTGTAAACTAAATTAAATATATTTATTGATGTCTTGTAAGGGTGTTGTAAGGTGTTGTAACACATCTTCATAGTTTCGTAAGACCATATAATATCATAATTCGCCTAAATAACCTTATCAAGACCTATTTCAAAGTGTTGTTAAGACTTGCAACAACCTTTCACACTTTTCTAGGCTTGTCATCAATATTTACACCTTTCTTATGCTTTAAATTCCCCCTTTATGCACTTGCAAGCCATAATTAAGTGTCTTGTTGAAGAAGAACTTTATAAACATTATTTAAATTATCACAATTCTTGAAACCCACTTAAAAATTCCCAAGTGGACTAAGTCGCCATTGGTGGTGACTTAGTTCCATTTGGCTCAAAAATCAAAATTAATTTAAAATTATTTTGTATTTTTATTCCTTAAGACCTAAGGTCGGCCTATGATGAGGTCTTTTTTGGGAATTGGGGCATAATTGTGTATAAATAAAGGGTTTTCCCTCTCATTTCACTAATTCATTCATTCCATCAATCAATCTTCTCAATCACTCATCATTCTTCTTAAGCAAGCTAGGCTTTGTACATCCTAAGTCATCAAGATAGCTTTCTAAGACATTCAAGTGTAGATTCTTCAACTATTGCTACAGAAAATCAAGATCTATCATCACGACATGGTAATAAATCCATTTTTTCATGCTTCATTACATTATTTCTCCATTTTGGTTTAATTACCTAGAAAGGGGTTTGACCAAGGAAAACCCCCATGCCCTAAAATTCACCATTTCTTTCTCTTTCATTGTGTGTTTGCAGATTTAGGCACTTTGAGGGTTTGAAGATCATTGAAGATAAGGTTGAAGACATGTTGAAGGAATCTCCTTGTTGACTAGGACAAAACCTACACAAAAAGACATCTACAAACCGAATTATGTAGTTTCAAGTCTGAATACTTAGAGGGGCAGAAAATGTAGGTCGAAATCTCCTATTTCAACCTTCAAATTTTTAGAAAATTCAAAGTGGACACTTCCCCTAGTAGTGGCGAATTAGTCCCGTTGATGCCAAAATTTGATGAGGTAACAATGTCTTATGGGAAACTCAGTTTATGAGGGACCTTTTGCGCTAAACTAAGTGACCTCTGGGTTTTTTAGAGAATTTGGCTTCTTCTAAAAACTGGTAGGTCACTTAGTTTAGTTGAAAAGGTCCCCCATAAACTGAATTTCCCATAAGACACTATTATCTCATCAAATTTTGGCATAAATAGTTTGTTATTTTTCTAACATGCCCAGTGGGACCAAGCTTAAATGAAATTGTATTTTAGAAGGGTGTATGAGCCATCGGCTTGTAACTAGATCCCAAACTACAAGCAACCCAAGTTTACTAGTACCTCCACTAGGAATAGTCCGAGTCGCAAATTAGTTGGTAACCATTCCATTCTCGCCACCCATTCCTCTCACCATGTTATTGGCCACCAACATAAATTACGTGGCATGGGATGCTAGAAGTCCCCTAGTAGCCCCAGTAGCACTCATTGTCTGGGGTGCTATCCCAGTTTCAACTATGAAACCTATACCCAAGTTTACTGAAGATGGCTCAAGAACACTAGCTGAACATTTGTAGGATGTGGCGGACATATTTCTAGTACACGAGATTACAATGCATAATGTAGCTCTAAGGCTTCTCACCATGTATTTTAAAGGCAATGCATTGGATTGGTACCAAAAACTATCACCTAGTACTATTCTCACCTGGGACGATCTCGGAGACTCATTCTATGAGAGGTTCTCAAATGATGGAGATCGTTCTTCACTGTATTATCAACTATCTATCATAAAACAAGCCCCCCAAGAGGCTCTGATGGACTTTAATGCCTAATTTCACACAAATTGGTAGAGCATTCCTATTACTATACTCCTGACTTCTGAGTTGGCATTCATATTTTATCTAAAGTCCATCAATTCTGACATTTCCATGATGATCAAGTATTTGGGAGGAGCTGCTATACCAGATGCTTACAGTGTCACTATTAAAGCTGAGAATCATTTGATAGATTGCAAAAAATTGTCTCCTCGACCTATTATGTCGATATTTCCTAAAATATCAATCCTTGTGCAAGAGGTTGCATCAACTAGTATGCCTGCAACTACCCATTCAATGTACACATATGTGACCGCCCCACAAAATGTAGCCTCTACATCAGGTTCCTCCAAGGATGAAATGAGTGACCTCAAAGAGATGTTGTGAACCATGGAAGATGATATAACCACTCTTAAGCAGAACCAATCAACACCTCTAAATCCTACATATCAAAACTATCAAGGTGGGCAGTCCTCTTATTAGCAAAATCACTACCAAGGCATGTCTCACAAAAATCCACTAGCTCTGACTGCAAATCAAATGGTGTCGGTGCCTACTCCACTGACGAGCACCTCACCAAGCTCATGTAGGGAATTAACCGCATGGTAGAACAACCATATTGATGATATCAATCCATGGTGCTTCCCTTGCAATGATGCACATATGCCCTGGAACTATCCACATGGCAACTTGCAACAAAATGTGGTGGAGCAACATAGTCAAGGCGTGGAAATAGATCACGGGGGTTATATATATGCCTCACCACAAATGGAGAGTGCAGTTCTTACCACGCAAATGCAAGGAATGTCTTTAGAACAAGAATTTGATATTTCTTCCGATCACATGCTTTTCTCCTGGATGGAGGAAGAAGAAGCAGTGTTTGCTAATGATGAGTTCATAACCAAAATACAACAAGTACAATTTGATTATAACATGTGCTCAAAGAGGAGATTCACTAGTGAGTTAGTTGTTTCACATCTAGCCATCCCACAACTCAAAGGTGTTTCTGATCAGATTCCTGGTACTTCTACCACCCCACCACCATCCCAACCGCGGAAGGAAATTATTACACCAAGAGCCAAGCAGCAAAAACCTCATATTTTTTCACCTTTTAATGTGGTCAAACAATTGAAGAAGTCATCCACTAATGTATCTCTATGGGACATTCTAGCTATCCCAAAGCAAAAGACACTATTACAAAGGGCACTTCAAGAAGAGGTCAATACAGGGCCAACAAAGCAGTTTTCTAGTGAAGAGGTTGTCAATCGAATACCACTAGCTAAAGTTCTTACAAACAATACAAAGGAATCCCCTACCGAGGTTAGGGATAAGTTAAAACCTTAACCCTTCTTCTTGACACTCATTATAGGAAATAAGTTATTGCACAATGCTATGATATATTTTGGCGCTAGTACTGTGGTTATGCCTAAACAGATAGCCAAAGCTTTAGGACTTAGCTATGAACCTATGAAAAGGGGGGTAATGCAGCTTGATGGGAACAAAGTTGAAACTGTAGGTGTCATCAAAGTACTTCCTTTAACTCTATTTTCTTGTCCTAGTATCATGGTGCTGCAAGACACTGTGATCATAGATGTTCCTCTTATGTTTGGTCTCTGTCTATCTCAAGAATTTAATTCAAAGGTGGGCGGATACATGTCCTTGGATTGGTCACATCTGATACTCAGAACCAAGCACAACACAAAAATGAAGATAGAATCAGAGGCTTTACATTCTCAACATGTAGCAGACGAAGCCCTAATCAATTTTGAAGTCACGCATACCTATATCATCAAGCAAGAAATGTATTGCATTGAATTACTGGAGGAAGAAAGGGTGAGTGAAGACTGGAATGATAAAGAAGATGCTCTTTTGAGTGAACACATGGACAATGATCCTTTGGGAAATTATCATGCTATAGGATTGGGAACCTATGTAATTTATGATGAAGACCAAGTGCTTCCAAAGGTCACCAAAGAGTCTGAAGGTAGCCAAGAAAATGAGCTATGGACACTGTACTTTGACAGAGCAAGAAGCAAAGTGGGTGCTAGAGCGGGGATATATCTAATATCCCCACAAAATGAAAAATTGTTAAGGTCTTTCCATTTTCATTTCACCTACTCAAACAATTAGGCTAAATATGAAGGACTAGTTCAAGGTTTAAGCCTTGTGGAACGAATGGCATTAAGCAATTAATGGTGTTCAGAGATTCTGAACTAGTAGTCAACCGAGTCCAAAGAGTTTTCACAGCAAGAAATATCCACATGAGATCCTATCGGCACCGAGTTTGGGACCTATTTGATAATTTTGAAGCTTTCAACATCCAGACTACTCCCTGAGGACAAAATAGTGATGCAAACCGCATGGTTGTGATTGGTGCTTAGTTTGATCCTGTCTTTGACCTTATACATAATGAACATTTAGTACGATTACTAGTTCGACCAGCGATCCCTGACAATGATCAGAGTTGGAAAGCTTTTGAAAGCGATGAACACATCGCCTCATTTATCCAATAATTAGGGGAGTTCACCGATCAACTTCAACCAAAGATTACCAAAGCTTATGAAGGAAAAATTATGTAGCTCAAATCTAACAAGCTTCCAAAAGGATTGGTTACTCTTAAATATTTTTTTGATTGTGATGATGCCTGAAATGATAAATGGAAGTTTGTAGCAGACAAAAGTGATTCTATTGACCTTCGGGTCTCAGATGGAAGGAATCTTTGAGTTAGTAAAAATGTCCCACACCATGATAAAGAAAGACTCATTAGTTTCTACAAAAAATATGGAGTAGTGGCTTGGTCTTATGATGATCTAGAGGGGTATGATCCCGATATCATTCAACACACAATTGAGCTAATGAAAGGTGCAAAACCAGTTTGACAAAAACAAAGGCTAGTAAACCCTAAAATTCAAGTGTTAATGGTGCAAGAGCTAACTAAGCTTATTGAGTCGCACATTGTTTTCCCAATCAAGAATAGTACCTGGGTATCTAATCTGGTCTTGGTCTAAAAGAAGAATGGAGATATCTAGACTTCTGGGACTTAAATAGAGCATCCTTGAAGGACCACTATTCACTGCCTTCTATGGAGTCAATATTACAAATGGTTGCAAGATCTAAAATGCCTTCTCTGTTAGACGGTTTCTCTGGCTACAATCAGATCTAAGTTAAGGAAGAGGATCAGCACAAGACTACATTCACCACAAAGTGGGGAAATTTTGCATATGCTAAAATTCCTTTTGGTTTATCCAATGCAGGGGTAACATTTCAGCTAGTGATGGATATCACATTCAATGAACTAATCAATAAGTATATTCTAATTCACTTGGATGATCTTATTGTGTTTTCTAAATCTAAGGATGATCATTTTGATCACTTAGAAATAGTTTTTCAAAAGTGCTAGGAGTTCAAGGTTTCCCTTAATCTAAAGAAATGCATATTTGGAGTTCCGCAAGGCAAGCTATTAGGACATGTTGTATCTAAGGAAAGGATTTCAATTGACCCCGGATGGGTGAAAGCTATCAAGGAACTTCCCCTTCCGGTGAATAAGAAATGTGTTTAGTCCTTCCTAGGAAAAGTAAATTTTGTTAGAAAGTTTATTTTTGAATTTGCGGGGATAATTAAGATGATCACCTTGATTCTTAAGAAGGATTAGGAATTCAAGTGGATGAACAAAGCTCAAGAAGCCTTCAAAAAGGTCAAGGAAGCTATTTCCATAGCTCCAGTACTGGTTAATTCAGATCTATCTAAAGATTTTGTAATGTATGCATTCAGTAGTAAGTCCAGTATGGCTACTGTCCTAACCGAAAAAGATGATGAAGGAAAGGGGGAACATCCAGTGGCATTCTAATCCTAGACCCTAAAGGAATATGACATGAATTATGATTTTGTTGAAAGGTAGGCCTTTGCAATAGTAAAGGGACTTAAAAAGTTATGCCATCTAATTTCCTGCAACAAGGTGTTTGTGTATGTTGTATATTCCAGTCTGCACAAATATATCATGGAAGAGGAGATCATAGAAAAAAGAGCTAATTGGATCACCAAGATCCTTGAATATGACATTGAGGTAAAACCCACTAAAACTATTAGGGGAAGAGGACTATGCAAATACATGGCATAGAACGAGGATATACCCACTACAGCGGAGCAACCAAAGCTCATCTTGATAAATGAATTAGAATCAGAGGGTTGCTAGCTGACTAATAGAATGAGGTTCATGCAAATTGGAAAGTATCCACTAGGTCTCTCATCCCAAAAAAGGATATATTACTAGCTGCAAAATTTTGGATAAACACTAATAGAGGGAGCTCTTTTCAAAAGGAACTTCAATGGTGTTCTCTTGCGATGCATTACTTCAAAGAAAACAAAGAGGATCCCTGATGCGCTCCATAATAGGGCTGTGGGCGGACATTTCTCTACTAAGACCACTACCATTAATATCATGTGTGCTAGTTACTATTGGCCTACACTTTTTAATGACTCCCACTCTATGATAAAATATTGCAAAAAATGCTAGTTCTTTACTGATAGAAGGAAGAATTTCGTAATGCCTCTCAAAGCCATAGTGGTGGATGAACCATTTTCGCAATGGGGCCTAGACTTCATAAAAATGATTAACCTAGCTTCTAGTGTTGGAAACAAGTGGATTCTAACCACCAAGGATTATTTCACAAGATGGACGGAGGCCGTTTCGCTTAAAAGCACAACA
Source organism: Sequoia sempervirens (assembly GCA_007258455.2). Taxonomy (NCBI): domain Eukaryota; kingdom Viridiplantae; phylum Streptophyta; class Pinopsida; order Cupressales; family Cupressaceae; genus Sequoia; species Sequoia sempervirens. The sequence continues at coordinate 184,014,383 of VDFB02373365.1, forward strand.
AAAATAGAGATTGTAGATTTCCTCGAAGAGCTGGTGACAAGGTTTGGTCCTTTAAAGACTATCATTTTAGATAATTCTAGAGCTTTCCAAGGCACAAAGTTATGTCACTTTGCATTAACGAATGGCATATTCCTCAAGACATCATCGAATTATTACCCATATGGAAATGACCTAGAAAAGTCAATAAACAAGAGCCTAGTTCGACTCCTTAAAATAATTGGTTCAGAACACCAGAGGGAATGGCATAAAAACCTCCAAACAGAGCTATGGACAAACCACATAACTCCTAAGCAAGTCATTAAGACTTTGCCTTATGAGTTGGTATATGGGAAAGAGGCACTGTTACCTATATCTATGGAGATTCCAACAATCCAATTGTTGAAATTCCTCAAGATAGAACAAAATGGCACCATGGAAGTCTAGCTTTTCGAACTATTGGAAGTATAGGAAAAAAGGGAGAATTCCCTGATAGCCATGACAAACCGACAACAAGTGGTCAAGAGATGGTTTGACAAGAAGGCTTTTGATCAAGGCCTAAAGTGCGGAGACTTAGTACTAAAATATGATAAAAGGGCTACTAAGCCAGGTCAACATGGTAAATTTGATAGCCTATTGGAGGGTCCCTTTAAAAAAATTCAGTGCAAAGAACATAATGCTTTTGAGTTAGAAAATATGGAACATGAACCCTTAGGAATCCCAGTTAATGGGATTCATCTTAAGTTGTTCCATTAGGTGTCGAGTTCTATTTTTGTACATATGTGAATAGTTCTTTTATTTCCCTTTCTTTGGTCGGTCTTATTCAAATTGGTTTGTGCTTCTATGGAATTAACCCCTTACTACGAAAGGTGGAATAGTAGGATTAATTTACATAAAACACACCCATGTGCAAAAGAAATAACACATATGCTATAAAAAGCCCATAAAACTGAAATGCAGAATGAAGGAAAGAGCCATGAATTTTTTTTTAAGATATATGTTTATTTCTATATATTCTTTGGCTTTTACATTGAAAAATGGCTGGGGAAGCCATAATCCAAAAAGTATACAAGTATTCAAGCTATTCTTTTACATATGCAAAATGATAGCTTTTTCCAGGCTTATATACAAACTATACGGTAGGTGGTCTATGCAACAACGGGAAATAAAGAAAACAAGGAGGCATTTTTTGGGAACAAAGAGGGGTTTTCATCCAAGGGAATGAGAGGTAGCAATTGACGCATCAATGGAAACATCTACCTCTTCCTTTTTAGCAGGTTCTTTAGCAGTAGAAGCAACAACATTTAGCACAACCACCATTGATGGGGGAAATAGCAGGTTCCTAAAGTTGGTATACCAATCTACATTGTAGAACAGTATCATGTTGTAACTGCGAAACATGAAGTGCAAGGCCTAGGTAACCCTCTACCAATGCTCATCATGTGTCATAAGGTAGAATCCAGTGAGAACCAACAACCATACAACTACCGCTTCTTCCTTGATGTAGTGACGGAGGTCGTTGGCTAATGACATACCTACTCCATATGCAGTGTGAGCAACTTCACTAAGGCCATTTAGGTACTTTTTGGGAAACATTTCTTTTACCATCTTTAGGATTAGAGGCCTGGGGATACCAATATCTAACATAGATGCCATGAAGTGGGAACATATATCAGTATTCACCCAATACTTGTCCTTATATTCTATGCAGCCTTTACCCAGAACCCATTTTATGGCTATTAGGACTAACAAATTCTTATTCTTAGTCATTCTTTTCAGTTGCCTAGTAGAAACCTCCCCTAGAAACGTTTTCTATGACTTATAAGAGGTTAGATGAATAGGAGTATCCATGATTCTGACACTATTCCTATGCTTTTTAGCCAATACTAAATTTTACCTATCACCTAGCCTATGCGAAAACTTGCTTAAAACTCTGCTAACAACCTATCACTGCTCAAATTCTAAGTATGATTTCCTCACTACTTATCGGCCTTTTTATAGAAAAAATGACAAGACAGATGGTAATTTGTTTCGAGAAAATGTGATGATAGCTAGATGCCAACTTGAAAGGCATGCCTACGTTTGCTCACATTTCCAGACCAATTGCATCTACGGAGGTATGAATCAATGTGTGCTAGATTAATAGGAGCTAATTAATTAGCTTTAAAAAGGTGGTGCTCATTGATAGTAAGCCACACGGATGTAGGCTATTGTGTCATCTCACAAGCATTTCCCAGAGCCCAAGGAAATATTCATACCTTTTCAAGTCGTGATCATTTCCTTTGGCATAATCATTCCACCCAGGATATTAATTACTAGCACATACTAACAAAAGGTTAGAAGGAAAATTTTTGGCTCAAGTTCCAAGGGAATCACAACATATCACATGGTTGAAGAATGCAATAATGAAATACTACTACCTCAAAATGGCAAGTAGTTCATTTTGCACAAATTGCAAAGTTAATGGTACATGCCGAATTAAATGCAAAAAGCATGCTTTCATCTACCACCTTGAGAAGAGATAGCCAAGTATTGCATGAAACGACTTAATGATTCAAAGCCTTTTCACAAACACCAAAGTTGAAGGTGTAGAGTTGCTTTTTTTTTAGTGTATCCAGAGCTAAGAAAAATTGTAAAGTTTATAACTCACAGAGGTCTTCATCCGAAGAGAAATGTTGGAGAGTTCATCTCAACCAATATAACATGAAATTGGCCAAGATCTATTTACAGCCATATGGTCATCAAAAGATGGTATGTCTATGAGGATTTGGCATATGCTATGCCTAGTATACCAAGCAAGCCGAAGAGGGCCTATACGACAGAGTTGACCAGGCTGAAAGATTGCAGAAACAAGAAAAGAGTTGGGGAGAAATGGGATAATATCTATGATCCAAAGCTCAAAAAAACCCCTAAGTCCTTAAAAGAAGTAGCCTATGCAAGGTTGACGGCACCAAAGGAAGACAAATCTACAACAATGAAAATTTGGTACAGTGGTCTTCCACAATACATTGTCCCGCTGGTGTACTACTGCCTAGAGATAGTTTACGCTGCCATCTAGCATTATAACCCTAACACCAACTACATTGAGGGCCAAAAATTAAGGGTTCACATCACCCCACAGGCCATCTGGCATATGCTATGCATCCTAGACCCAATTAAAAGAAGAGAAAACATTGATTCCTTTTACCCTAGCAAAGGAGAGAAAACATGGAGGGAGATGAAAAAGAACTCAGAGTTCTTGTCAGACGAGACTAGTAAGAAATGCCTCACAAATGCTAAACTTCCAAGAATTCCATTGCAGTGTAGTGCATTACATGAGGATTTGCAGGATGCCATGTCCATGCTAGCTTTTGTGTGCGACTGAGACTCCGATGAGATAGTGGAAAATTTTCAATTAGGACCGACATTCCAATTCCGCAAGCAACATGATACCTTCTAGTATGATTTTGTTGAGTTCATGATAGATGAAATGATACAGAAAATAAAAAAATATTTGGTAGAGGGAAATTTTAGATTTATTTCTTTCCTAGTTCACACGTTTCTACATCAAAACCTTGATTTCTTCACCCAATATTTTGAATTATCAATTTTTGATGAATGGGGTAAGAGGAAGCCAATGTCCATGTGGATACCTTTTCTTTCCATATCATATGATTATTATGCATTTTTGGACTATTTCATAACTCTGGTCTTGCATGATTTAATCAAAGAAGGTGACATAATCCAGCTCGACAGGGAGCAGATTAGATAAATGTAGAGTTTCACTTCTTCCTGTGACTGGTTCTTAGGAACAAATTTCTTGATTCTCTAGATGTAGGACTTCACTGGTCAACCTTTCCTACTCCTAGCCTGTGTCTCAAATAGGGTGCTCACACTAGAAATGTTTTGACAGGTGTGTATCATTGATTTTACCTTTTGCAGTAGCAAAAGTGTCAAGAAAAAAGGATTATTCTCTTGTCCGAAGAATTTCAAGTCAGTAACTCTGTTAAAGAAACAATCAAACCAATTATTGGAGGATAAACTGACTTATATAGGGTTGGTGCTAGTAAATGATAAGTGGTATTACAACCCTTTCAATGACTTTTTGGAGCCACACATGAAAGTTACACATGTTCCTCGACCTTATTGGGAGAAGCGGCATAACCTGTGGGTAGACAAGGATGAAAATTTTGTTGAATTGGCATGTATTCCTATGCAAGATACTAGAGGGCCATGGCACAAGTTCTAATTTGTTGTGGCGGTGGCCAAAGATAATTTCCACATGGAATGCACCATGTACAATAAGTTGAAGAAGGATGAGGAGTGGCCTGTTGAAAAAATAGAGGCTTTTTAGAAGTATCGGCAAGAGACAAGGCAATTGGATGCTTCTTATGATAGTTTGAAGGATGACAAGGAATTTGAAAAATGGTGGAATGAGGGCTACCCCAGCCCAAGCTCTAGTATTAATAAGAGCGGGGACTCAAGGATGATTTCGACGAGTAGGAAGAGGAAGCAGCGACATCTGCCTCCTTTTCACCGAAGGAGAAAGGCCCTAGACATCCCACCTATGTGGCCATGAATGTGCGCTTTAATATATCAAGGGCCTCACATATACTTACTTGGGCCACTAAACTAGTCAAGTTATCACTGTAGTAAATGGTAATAGCTTCCAAAGCTCAAGAGACCCCACCTGTGAAACAACAGTGCACAAAGAGAATTATCGAAGAAGGTTCGCAAGAACCCCTAGAAGAAAAGTGCTTGTAGCTAGCTAGGAGCCTAAGGTTGAGGAGGAGTTGCTAACAATTTTGGAGCTTCCATCGACTAGTCAATAGGTAAAATTCTCTCCTTCTTCCCTTGCTTCTCATTCCTTGGTATCTACCCCTACCTCACCAGGATCCCTACCATGAGTATTGGCCCTCTTCCTTCCACTTTTAATCCATGTTCAAGAGGTTTCACCCAATTTTAGTAGACCACTCCACTTGGCCTTACTCCTCTGCGAACCCTTAAACCCGTTGCTACCACTTGGACTCTCCTTGCTTGGATTTTAGAAAACATACCCCCTATGAGTACCCCTTCTTCTTCTGCTATTACTGCAAATCCTCTTCCATTGAAACATGCTGACACAACATTGACAACTCCTCCACCATCCCAGCCTATGAGTCTTGCAGCTGATTCACCAATTCAGTCATTACAAGTGACTAGCCCTTCTGTTGGGCCTCAAACCAAAATTTGGAACATGCCTTACTTCTCGCCGAAAACTGTCACTCTCTAAAAGAAAGAAATGCCTGTGCCTATGAGGCTTACCTATCCCTATGCCTTTCCTTCTAGTGCTCCTTTCATAGGTGGACTAGTTTCATCGCCAGCCAAATTTATGGCATAGATTGATTGCAGAAAGGAGGCACACACAAGTAGAATGTGAGAGTGCAGGGAAAAGATGACATCACTTTTGTTGATCTAAAAATACAGGCTCTTTATGATGAGGCCCGACAAGAATTAAAGTTTACGACCATGTACTCGAGAGTAAACAAGCCTTAGAGGAAATGCACCTAGAAGATTATGAGATATATGCAGTAGGGCTTGACATGAAGTTAGCTTGACCATAGGATAAGGTTGAAATCATGGAGGAAATGCAACGGGTAGTCACTTCCAACTTCCTTAAAACTAGCTGCCAGCTAAAGAAGAAGGATGAGTAGCTTAAAGCAACAAGACAAAGGGTTAGTTTTTTGAAGAAAAAAGATAAATTCCTAGAGGCGGATGTTGCCCATATGATAGAAAGGGTGCTAGAAGCAGAGGATGAGAGGAATAGACTTCAGGGTGAACTTGCAAAGATTTATGCTACTAACCCTGCCATGATAAAAGAGCTACAGTCTAAGAATAAGGAGACAAAACAAAATCTACTACTAAAGAATGAAGAACTGGAGCGACTTCTCCTTGAGTATAGTCAAGGAATAGTGTAGAGAAATGAAGCGTTGGAGCATCAATAGGCTCAATATGAGTAGAAAATATAAGAAAAAGAGGTTGAATTTAAGGGCCTAAAAGCTCAAATAGAAGAACTCCAAGAGACAAAGTTCCCTCTAGACATGCACTTAGCAAATCACTCCCGAGCCAAGGAGAATTCAAATAAAGAAATGGGCAACTCTACAAAACAACTAGTGTCCAAGAAAAAGAAAAGGGTAGAATTGGCTGAGGCCATTATTTCAAAAGACGTAAAGATTGCTTCTCTTAAAAGCTCTCTCCTATCTCCTCCTACACATCCATACATTATTTTGTTGGGTAGGTAGTTGTATATCTTTCACTAGGAAAAGATTAAAGCCTTTTGCCTAACACTGGAGCCTACCCTCTGATTTATCACCAAGGCATCAAGCTGAGCCAGGAGGCTCATGATACAATTGAGCAGTTCCCATTGTTCATCTTGCAGAATGTTCCAAAAGCAAAAGATCTACTCACCAAGCTATACTCGGTCTCTGATGAAAACCTTGTGAGAGCGGGTATTGAAGATAGGGATGATGCTACTCAAATGAAAAATAAGTTCATCCATTTCCACTCTTCCTTCCAGTGCACTAAAGAAATCATAGCTATTTTGTGCAAGACACTAGACAACATATGGGGGAGTTTCTCTAAGTTAAGCAGGATGGATTTTCCATCCTTGTTCCTTGAAAATGACTCTATTTCCATGTCCGAGAAGATTGCGAAAAAGATAGAAGAGAAGGAAAATGATTAAGAGGCTTTTAGGTATTTCAATCATCCTCCCATGATGATTGACATTGAGGGAGTGATTCATCCACTTTCACAACTACTATTTCATTGTGAAGCAGGGGTCAGTTTACCTAGTGTACTGCCTCACAAAGAAACTATTGATCTAAGTGGAGCACATGAGAATTTGTGCAACATGGTGAAGCCATTTGATGATGAATGGTGACCTCTATAGGTGGCTCTTTCCAATCTCTAACTCCATTATCTAATGAAATGGTACTCTGGCCTATAAACCAAAAAAAATTTGGGTTCTTCGTACCTTAGTTGAAACGCCCCTGATAGTCGCCAAAAGTTGTTAATAAATATTTAACTAGCTCCCTTTGGGTGTTTTTTCCTCTATGCATCAGCCCATGCATCACAAATTCAACCTAAAATTTTATGTAGGTTTTTCTCTCTTATTCCATGTGTCTTCTCCTCGCAACCCCAAATCTCTACATTCCTTTCACATCATAGAAAATTCCGCTATGCTTCCACGTGTTGCAGGTGTAGGATACTTTTGATCCTGCTCGAGTGCTATGAAGCACTCATTTCTTAAAGGTTTTGGCAGGTCCCATGGTTGCTATATGTGGTATACATTTGCTGTGTGTCTACTGTTCACAAATATTTCAGTGTGGAGATAAAGTAATAACCGCAGGCAATGAAACGCTACCACATGTCTCTTTTGCACCCGGATGGTGATTGTTCCCTCCATTATTGATGAAGTACTCCACTCATTTGACATGTGTAGCATTAATGCAAGTCTTCAGCAACAAAAGAGAGAGGTTCATACATGTAGTGAAAAGATGCCACATTCCTAGCCAACGGATCTCATATTCAAGCGAGGGACTAAATAAGCCTAATGATGCTATTGGCCACTGCATGTCATAATCATTCACATAGAATGGTGGCACTTGTATAATTAGGCCTAGCTAGAACCACCACCATCATTTGCAGAGGATGCACCTATGCCTAGAGTGACTATATGCTTCATTCTCGATTGATTCTATTGCAACAACTTTGGGAATATTCAGATTCTTGCATCATTGTCGAGGGATTGTGAAATCTTTTCTATTGCTTCTCTCTGAAGCTGTGGGGGTTTTTTCCTGCTATATATGCTTTTCTCTATTATGAGAAAAGGATTTGGAATTTGAAGAAAATACTAGTTTTAGTAAAAGATGCTAGGCCTTTATTATTGTTTTATTTGATTGCAAAAAACTCTTAGATTGTTCCAATTATTCAACCTTTCTGTTTTTTCATGCTATTTGATCAAACTATAAACTATGCTTTTTATTGTCTTGATATTTCATTTAAAAAATTCTATATATGTTAAATGCAAGTTTGCTGACCTAGATCATGTCTAATGACTCTTCTTGGTAGTAGGAATGTATGCAATATTATTTTATGTCAATGAATGGATTATCTATGTTGTAATCTTCAGTTTTTAATGTTCTGGAACACTACAAACACAATTCAGGCCCTTAGATCTATGATTTATCGTTTCTATCATTAAGTCTTGGCACATCACCTTAGATTAGACTTTATTTTATTATATCTATTTCCATTTCACTTTACAAGACCCCATTATAGAAGAAGTTGTAGACACATAAAAATGACCTAGGCCTACACGCTCTATTTTTACCACTTTTGTCCTAGCATAATCATGACAATTAATTATGTCTTTGACCTACGTCCGACTATTAATTAAATAATTCATTATTATTTAATTAATTCATGGCATTTTATTCTTCATGATTATTAAATAAATAAATCTTGTTTATTTATTTAATACATCGTTAATTGTCTTAAGTCTTCCAGTTAATTCTTCCTCCTCACTAAATAAATGAATTTCATTTATCTAGTTAATGTCACTAATTATCACAGTTAAATAAATACATTGATTTATTTAATTTCTAAATCCATATCTTCTAAATTGAATAATTATGTTTAATTATTTAATTGTCTGAATTAATATTCTTCTCATTTTAAATAAATGAAATTATTTAAAATGTCTTCACATTCTTAATTAATTATCCATTTGAATAAATAATCTGAAAAAGGATTATTTATGATTTTTAAATTCACATGTGGGATGAACTTATTTATTTATTCCACTCATGAATTAAATAATTATTTAATTCATAAATGGACTTCCCAATTTGGATTTATTAATTTGCATTATTCCCACTATAAATTTGATAATGTGAACTATTCCCACTAACCAGCTTATTTATTCCCACTCACTATTTACTAATTCCACTTTCATCTCCACCCAAAATAAATAATTATGTCAATTATTTATTATTCCCCCACTTATGAATTAATCTATTATGAAATTCATAAGTGGATTCTCCACCTTCCACCTTTGTGATTTTTATAATCCCACAAGGTGAGTCGCCCTCTTTTATTAATTTTAAAATCCTCAATTTTAAAATTAGTTATCTCACACATTTTCTCCATCATTGATCTATTTCTTCTCAAATGACATCTTGACCCTTCATTTAAGGATCTTGCCCTAACCCTAATTAGGGATTTGTCAAATTCAATTTTGGCCCTTCATTTTAGGTCTTTGACAAGACTCAATCTAAACCACTCATTCAGATTGAGGCCTTCTATAAAATGACAAGCTCTCTCATAATTTGGGAGGACAATTTCATGACAGGGACATAATGCATGAATGATCCATGACTTTGGCACTCTTAGAACTTAGGAAAGTTTAATGTTATTAGGCATTGGTAGTTGTAATTCAAATGGCATTAGCATAGGCATAGGCATTAGAAAATCCTTCAAAGCTTTGTTTAGGACATTGGCATAGGCAAGGATTGCTCACACATCCGATTTGAGGGCAACACACTCAACAAGTTAGAAGGTGCTATGAAGATGAGACATGGAGGATTCTACAAGAAATAAGGTATAATTGTCCTTTTATGTTTGCTTCCTTTGCACTTTGTAGTTTACATTAGATTTTATGCATTTATTGATTTGGATATTTTGATTAACAAGCATCTAACTCCTTTAGTGAAAATCCTATGTTACATTTGGTGAACCTAACATTTTTTCTAGCATTCCTGCATGTTTTTTGTGTTCTTAGTTATTTTGCAGGTACAGGTACAAAGCGCAGCAACTACATAATTTTTTTTAAATCGTGACGCATCATATGCATCACGATGCATTTGAAGTCAGAAAATCCGCAACTACTCTATCGTGACGCAATCAACTTCGAGAACACCGCATTTGAAATTCAATGACGCATTTGATGACCTAAATGCCGCAATCGATCTGCTATGGCGCACTTGCATCTAAACGACGCACATGTTGTGGCGTGCCGCAATTGAAGTCCTGAACGATGCATCTGCTCTGTCGTGCCACATTTGACTGGTAAAGATTTTCTTTCATTTTTGGCATTCTGATTTTTAGATTTTAAGGATTTGTTGGTTGCCGGTTTCTTTCTAGTTTTTTTGGTCCTCTACTTTCCTAATTTTTCATTTCTGCATGCTAGCTAGCTTAGGTTTTTGTGTTACTAATCTCCATTTGTAGTGTGTGGTGATTACTATTCGTGTGTCGAAGATCATCAATAAAGAAATTACTAATCTTTTGTCTACAAATTCAAATGTCGAAGATAGAATAAAGCAAACATTATCCTTATTTTTCATAGATTAGCAAACATTTAACTTTGGTGCACATAAAAAGAACATTCATGTCTTCTTTGCTTGATTGTGTTTGCAAGATGGTAGGTGAGTATGCTCTCACTTGGTGAAAACCTCATGATCAGAAAACCAGACCCATTTTTATTTGTTAATACCTTGACTTGGTATATAAGAGTATCCTCTCCCCTCGCGCTTTCGGGTGATCTTGGGTGTGAGTGAAATGGTTACCAACTCTAGAAATTGGGCCTTCCTTGGTGGGAAAAAGTACTCACCCCAAGGCAACTCAAACCAACAATAAAGCTAAAGACAAGCTACCCTCGACCGGTATATAAATGTAAACCTTAAGGGAAAACCTAAGGTTGCTTGTGCTGATGTGTCATACGGACGAAGTTGTACTCCCTTAAACCCTGTTGAGCTTAACCTTTTCAGGCTGGAGTGCCACGTTAATGGTGATTAATCTCTTGCCCAATGTATGGCCACTCGAATGGGGGTCCCTAACTAAAGACTTTTGTGTAGTAATCCAAAATCCTTCTATTTGCTAGCGCAGCACCAGTCGGTGTGAGGGCATCCACATTTTCGCAGTTTGTAGTAGAGGTGATTAGCTCACCATGGGAGTTTCATGGGGGTTGGAAGCTTGGTTGGCCTAAGAAGAGAGTGCACTGTAAGGGGGAGCCTGTGCAGCCAAGATTCTAAATTCACATGCTACAGTTATGTGGTTGGGGAAACCCGCATGAAATCTAGCGAATATTGTCATGGCCTAACCTAGGATTGTGCATTTTTCAAGTGTGTTTGGTTACTTTTAAAACACTGTGCTTTTCAAGTGCTATCTAGAATTATTACATTTACAACTCCAAACAAAATGCTCAATATCAAATAGGTCAAATTTGCTATCAAAAATGACAAACAAACTCATCTTCAAAAATTGTGTCGCATTCGAGTTTCTGAGCCGCATTCACAATTTCAAAAACTGCATACGAATGTGTCATGATGCATCTGATAAATTGAGTTGCATCTGTCTGATTCTGAGTGACATTCACAAAACAAAGATGCAACTGACTATTATCGAGTCACATCTGATAAACTGAGTCGCATTTGTCTAATTCTGAGTCGCAGTCACAAAACCATGATGCAACTGACATCTCAAATGATGCATTTGTCTGTCATTGTTTAAAACTTCATCCAAAGTCAAATCAGAGGTCTTCATCTTGTCAATAATCTATCAAACACTATTCCCTAGAAGATTCTATCATAAACCAAACTTGAAATTTCTCAAATTCAAGACCATTAGTTTGCATTCATTACCATAGATTCCATCTTTCATTTTATTTGTTGCATACATTCGACATTAGATCGTCCCTAGGTTCATATTTTGCATCCTTAGGATTAGGTAAACCTCAGCACAATTTGCAACATCTTTGATTTCGAAACTAGGTTCCTTTTGGACTAAGTTATCAAAAACCTTTTTTTGTCATTGTCCTCTTTTGTGAGAATTTTCCAACTCAATAGTCTAGTTAGGAAAACTCACTAGTCATTTCGACCTTATCACCTTGTCATTTCCAACAAAGTCCTCTAGAAACCAAAATCAAAATTAAAGATCAAGCTTAGAAGTCCTTAGGTCCCCTTGCCTTAAGTTGCATTTAAAGTCCACACATTGCATATCTTATTCACAAAAAATCCAAAACAGCATTATTCATCCCAGTCATCATTTAGAACTTAACCTGGCATAACATCATCACGGCATATAGCTGACATCCCTTTTCATTTGAGCAATCTCATTTATGGTGGAAACCATACTTCAAAAATAATGACAAATGGAAAACCTTTGACAAGACCCCATGCCCACCGTCAACAATCAAACATATGACCCAAACTGGACCTTTCAAGATCCATTTTGCAATACCAACACTCAACCTCTAACGATCACACCACCTTCCTCAAACAGTCCATTTGAACCCTACTTGCATAAAGACGCATACGGTCAAATACTCAAGGAAAATTTAGAGGTGGCCACACAAGACCCAGAGGCCTCTGAATTTGTTGAGACAATGGTCCTCCATGATAGAGATAGATACTTGGCTATACTCTTAAGTCAAGGAGCCAAATTACCTAAAGGGTTCGACATGAACACGTTGAGACCGACCTCTCTAGACCATAATGTCAATAACACACCTAACATGTCACAAGTTGGTCAACCTTCAAACACTACGAGCAATACTCCCATTGACACCACAACGATAGTGCATGCTACCTCCAACACCATAAATACCATGACAAAAAATGCCACGATAGTCAATGCCATGGGGGCATCCTCAAGTCACAACAACTGCCCCTTGATAGCTCCATCTACTACCATGAGTACACCTTTGACATATCCGCTTAGTGGTATTTCACAAAATCCTTTGGGAGGGGGCAAGGGACACATTTTTATCCAAGGACAACAACCAAATGTCAACACGATGACGCAGTCACATGTCATTGCCTCCCAAGGTACAAATACAAATATTCCCCTTGTGCAAACCCAACAATTTGCACAAGGTGGCCAAGTAACACAACCCATGGCACCATTAATGCATCATAACCTTCATGGTCATCACATTCCCCAAATAATGACACACATGGCTGGGGGACACATCCCAACCTACTCATCTAACGTTCATACTCACCAACACACACCCAATCATAACTTTCAATATCAACAACACGACAATCCACAAACGTCCTACATATCACAACAATCCATACCGCCACAACACACCTATATTCATGCACAACATACGGAAACACCAATGATCCTGTTATGGATGCCCTCCAAACAAGACTGATGGGTATAGAAAAAACTATCCAAAACATATACACTTCAGGCAACAAATCAAAAATATCATATGATCTAAATGTATACCCATTCGACATGAGCCTATACATGCCTCCATTTTTTGCTAGAATATGTGTCACCAAATTTCACAAAATATAGAGGCAAGAAAAACCCCATTGAACATGTTTGTGAATTTGCAACCAATTGTATGGACATTTCCTATGAACAAATGTACTTGATGAGACTTTTTTCTAAAAGTCTGGAAAGTCAAGCCCTTGAATGGTTTTCCACACAAAAGGATATCCAAACATGGGATGAGCTTAAATGAAAATTCATCAAGAACTATGCATACAACATTGACATGGACACCTCCATCACTAGCTTGTGCAATCTCACGCAAGAGGATGCTGGAGAGACATTTATCCCATTTTTTCAAAAATGGAGAAGCCTTGCTAGTCGATGCCACATTGCCATCCCCGAAAGGGAGAAAGTTGACATGTTTGTCCAAACACTTATGGGACCTCTAAAATATGCATTGCAAATACATTGTTGCACAAACTTCATAGATTTAGTGGAAAAAGGGGTCCAGATTGAGAAAGCCCTTATTGCAAAGGGAGAATTACGATATGGTTCCAAAAACACAAATGTCAATCCACCCACCGACAAGAATAAATACTGGGTCAAAAATAAGCATATTACAAATGACGGTGTTGTTGATGCCAAGACTGCAAACATTATGGGTCATGTACTGGCCCTAAAAGGGGTTCAACAACAACACCAACCAAAGACATTGACACCCCCTCCTAATGTCCCTTTCAATAATTAGAACAGTCAAAATAACCAAGGACAATACTGTCAGATGTGACAATTTCCTAAAGGTCGCACATACACTTCTTTGGGTGAACCTATTGAAGCAGTCCTCAAAATATGCATCCAAAATGGGGTCATCACTCTCCCAGAACCCAAATCCTATGACTTGGGACAGTTCAAACCATCCTGGTGGAATGACAATGCATTTTGTGAATACCATCGAGGAAAAGGATATACAACCTCTAACTGTCGACAATTGAAAAACTTAATATAGGATCTTATCGAAAGTCACATCATTGAAGTGGGTGGATCTAAATTTGCCTCCAATTTAGATCATACTATCCATAAGAATCCACTGCAAGACCATGGTCCTCATAAAGCTTCCACGTCAGGTCCACAAATACACAATAATCAAGCTAACTTCGCCCGCGTCAAGTATGACTATTTTGGTGGACCTGTTATAAACAATGTCCGAACGGATAATGAATACATCAATACCATTACGGTCAGGAGAGTACCCCAACGTAATGCTACTACTCGAAGTGGCAAGGTTACTATACCTAGTCCACCTCCCATCAGCCAACCTAAAATAACCATACCTGGACCATCTATTAAAAAGCCAAAACCTATCCCGACCACAAAGCAATGGAAACCCAACAGCCAATTCAACCTTATCAACCAGCTAGGCAAGACTCATGTGCAAATCTCTATCCTTGAGCTACTTCGTATCTCTCCTGCACACAAGGATATCCTAGATAAAACCCTGCAAGAGTCGTCGGTCCCAAAGGATATTGATGTCAATCAATTTGAAACTATGGTGGGATATC
>VDFB02373365.1:184029262-184187285 GCA_007258455.2 Sequoia sempervirens
GTCTCTTGTCTTTCCACATATCATTCACCCTTGAATGTGTCCTTTTGTGCTTATGATTGATATGACTCGAGATCTTGGTTCCTAGGGGCTTGTGCAACCTCCTTTGATCTTTGTCATTATTTCTCATCCACATTAGTATGATTGAGCCCCTCTTGAATATTCACTTTAGTGTCAGTTTCAAGCAAGTTCATCCTCTCACTAAACTGGGGGCTTAATGTGTCACCAAAAAGTCTATACTTTGTTTGATTTGGATTAATTGATGACAAATTGGACTTAATGAGGCCTTGATTTAGTGTTGTGAGGTGTTTTACACATCCACATTAGGTCTTGGGCACTTGCAAACTGAATAAAATACATTTAGTGATGTCTTGTAAAGGTGTTGTAAGGTTTTGTAACATATTTTCACAATTTTCTAACACCATGATATCGTAATTCACCTAAATAACCTTATCAAGAACTATTTCAAAGTTTTGTTAAGAGTTGCAACAAAAGTTCACACTTTTCTAGGCTTGTCATCAATATTTACACCTTTCTTATGCTTTAAATGGCCCCTTTATGCACTTACAAGCCCTAATTAAGTGTCTTGTTAAAGAAGAACCCAATAAAGATTATTTAAATTATCACAATTCCCAACACCAACTTAAAAATTACCAAGTGGACTAAGTCACCATTGGTGGTGACATAGTCCCATTTGGCTCAAAAATCAAACTTAATTTAAAATTATTTTGGGTTTTTATTCCTTAAGACCTAAGGTCGGCTTCTAATGAGGTATTTTCAGGAATTAGAGCATAATTGTGTATATATAAATGGTTTTCCCTCTCATTTCCCTAATGCATTCATTCCATCAATCAATCTTCTCAATCACTCATCATTTTTCTTAAGCAAGCTAGGGTTTTTACATTCTAAGTCATCAAGATAGGTTCCTAAGACATTCAAGGGAAGATTCTTCAACTATTGTTGCAAAAAATCAAGATCTATCATCATAGTAAGGTAATAACTCCATTATTTCTCTATTTTGGTTTAATTACCTAATAAGGGGTTTGACCAAGGCCAACCCCCATGCCCTAACATTCACCATTTCTTTCTCTTTCATTGTGTGTTTGCAGATTTAGGCACTTTGAGGGTTTGAAGATCATTGAAGATAAGGTTGAAGAATTTTTGAAGGAATGTCCTTGTTGAATAGGGAAAAACCTACACAAAAAGACATCTACAAACCGAATTTTTTAGTTTTATTTTTGAATTCTTGGAGGGGCAGAAAGTGTAGGTCGAGATTTCCCATTTCAACCTTTAGATTTTTAGAAAATTCAAAGTGGAAACTTCCCCCAGTAGTGGTGACTTAGTCCCACTAAACAAAATTTTCAAAGATTTCTATAGATCCAGATACCCTTTTGGCTGAAACAAGCCTCGCTGTAGTTTTCTAGAACCACCCCGAAAAAGGACTAAGTTGCCCAGTCTAGCATAAATGTCCCGACAAGTTTAAAAATTAGAATTTTCAAATTTTCAGATTTGCTTCATGTTTGTAACACACTTTCAGGTGCACAACTTTCTATTTGGTTTTTCTTGCATTTATAGGTCATTTATCACATGTTTTCATATCACAATGTGTTTCCCAGGATCTTATATTTCTCTAGTTTTCATTCAATAATTAATCTATTTTATCAGTTTTCTACATTTAGGGTATTCTATTTAGACACATTACATCCCTCATTACATTAATCTTGATTGTAGACAATAGTATTTTGGACCCCTCCCCTTTCTCCTTTTAGGTGAAAAACTCTAGAAGGAGCTAAAGCGGTGTGGGCAATCCAAAATCATTGTCCACAATCATAAAAGAAATATTTGTTACAAAATTTTAGGGCTACAACCCAAGGAAGAATAAAATACCTAATTTTGAAGCAACAACTTCAAGGATGCAACAACACCCTGTTTTAGGAGCAACAACCCCAAGGATGCAACAACAACCGAATTTAGAAGCTACAACTTCAAGGAGACTGCAATCCCCTAATCTAAGCTACAAACTAGTATAATGTGGTAACCACCTCTATGATTACGAACACAAGAATGCATAAGACTTTGTTCTACAAAACTTGATCATGCATCATTATACTCAATACATTGTTGCACTTTTTGCAACTTATACTTTTTTGTTGAAGCTGCACACTTAGCAACACACCCCTGTTTTACACTCTCCTCTGCACATAGAAAAATCATTATTCTATCTTGTTGCTCTTCTCTTCTTTTCCCTTATGCAGTGTCTCATACATCTACACTATACACTCTCTTCTTTCTTTGCATCTACTGCACACTCACAAATGTATAACTCTATTCAGCACCATGTGCACTTGCAGACATCACACACACAACAAATACAACAATTTGGACAATTCTCAAATTTTATTCTTTTTATATGAATTCATTGATCTGCAATCAGTTCCTCGAGATTCTCTCCACCATCCAGATCAACTCAAGCTTACTGTTAGGGTTTTATTTTCTTACAAACTTCTCTAGCAAGCTCCCTATACATTAAGCTACATGCCATCATCCAACTCATCATTAAATCATCTAATAATGTCTATCAAATATCTTCATTGTAACTCTACCTCTACATCAGACTGATTCTACATTTAATTCAGTTATAGAGAATTTTTCTTCATTCCCTCCTTGTCAAACCAAGAATTTGATATGCATTAAATGTATTCTCTTGTCTTATTTGATTTGATTCTATTTTGATCTTACCTACAATATTTTTTGCCAACCGAATAGATCAGATATTCATTCAATTGGTTGCTTAGTGCAACTAGACCAATTAATTCTATCCTCTGAGTCGGTTACTGGTCAAGAACCCTTTTTCACACTTTTAAGCCGTTATAGATCTTTGCATTTAAATTATGGTCATCGATCTTGTCCTTTTGTTCTTTGATCCTATGATCCTCATTCACTGTCATGTCTTTAAAACCTGACCATTGAATAAGCAGTCGATCAAATCACCCCTGTCAATCTTGCAGTAATCCCTTAACATTATGTATTATGTTTTCAAAGAGACATTCACTAAATTCTCATCAAAGTTCACCTTTCTCTTTGATATGAGTCACCTTTGATTGCATAAGAAGGAACATAGGCCCATATGCCATGCAATTCACAATGAGGATGTGAATTTCCTATCAAGCAATCACTGGCCACCAATTGTCATCATACATCACCATCCAGCATTGTCACCTTCTTATTGGGTCCCACTTATTAATCTCCATGTATCACTATGCCAGAGAGACATTTGAGTAACTCCAACCAAAACCATCATGTCACTCCAATGATTGAATGTTTCTCCTTATTGCTTTGTCGAAGAGACTTTCTTCAAGGTCTTGGTCATACGCCAAAGTCACACTAATGAGATAGTCATTGGGTTATTGATGATACATCCAACCAAGTCCCGCCGAAAGGTATCTATCACACCGATGAAGAATCCTTTCACCAGTATCATTTGATCTATCTCGTGCAATCTACACCATACCCTACTGACCTTGCGGGTCTTTCTCAAGCCCCAACAACATCTCAACAGGGCTAGTGAGCTACAACCACATGTATAGTATTAACGTCACCATCCTATTGGTTCCTTCCATGTGTCATCTTTTCATTTTCTTTCTTATTGTACCATTAACACTCTTCAACCTTACTGGGTTGTGCAATCAATGTCATACTCTCATCACCCTATTGAGGAGACATGCTTTGAAGTCTTGGTGATACACCAATGTCTCATTGATGAGTAAGACATCAGGTTGTTGGAAAGACATCCGATTAGGTCTCATTGACAACCATTAGTCATGTTGACAAAGACCATTGATGAAATCACTTGTCCACCTCATTGCCATGTCACTGAATCATAATCCACAACAAGGATGTCAATTATCATTTATCTAGTCTCATCATACCATGTGTTATCTTCATCACCGCTATGACCCACATCATCTTGAATGGGTGCCATTCAAGTACTTCCTTCACATTTCCATGTCATAGAGACATTGATAAAGGTCTCACCGATGCCATACAGTCTTGTCGATAACACATCCATACTCCTTGTCACTCCATCAAAGACAGTCCTTCCAAAATCTTACCTATACACTGGTGTCTCACTGATGAAATGATCATCAGGCCATTGAAGAGACTCTTGGGTGATTCCTACTGATATACACTTGTCACCTTGATAAAGCTCTTATGACAACATTGTTGTGATGAAGAGACATCTTTTAGGCTCCTACCGACACCTGAACATCTTGCTGACAAGATGAACATTGACCCATCGAAGAGACATTTGCTTGACTCCTGCCGATATTATCTTTTCTCACCAACCCGCTAGATAGGAGTAGCCTTAAAGTGCTAGGTAGAGGGGCCAATCAACCTCATAACTTCAACAACATAAGTTGTAACTTATGTGACTAGTTACTTGTAGTTGAAAGTCAATGTTAAAATAGAAGAACATATTGAGGATGTCATGATTGTAACCAACCTAGGGTTTAACTAATAAAACCTAAAACACCTGAAGGTGAATATAATTCATTTCTGGGTGTATCCTTTACTTTCTAGACCTACATATCACATCATTGAAATTCTCTCAAAAAAACCATGTCGAATCTAGTGCTTGATTTGTCATAAAAAATATGGAAACAACTCTTGCAGAGTGGTGACAACATTTTGTCAATTATGCAACCTATTGATTAACTTTCTCTTCTACGCCAACAACCAATCCACATACTTCTAGACCAGATTCACTACTCTCCATCCATCCTTTTTCATCATGCCAACAAAATACTTTGCCTAATTTTCCCTTTTGACATCAATGACAACATATTCCAACATATATATGTATGTATGTATATATATATTAGTAATTATATCCTTATTAAAATGATTCCATACTCATTTACCATAGTTTATACATTTGCATGTACACACATATATAAACAGTTATCTATACATACATACATATATATGTATGTATGTATGTATGTATGTATGTATGTATGTATGTATTTGAATCTTATGTACTTACATGTATATATGTATATGTACATGTATAATTGTTTTTTATGTCTTATGAGTTCCGTACAATATTACTTTCAATAGGGAACTTAAATTCAAATTCAGGCATCTCTCTCTCTCTATATATAAAGAAATCCTATTTTGTTTTCTTCAAACACGGAGTTTTAAATGGAAAACTTTTTATATCTACAAGCCATATATTTTCAAACATTGAAATAGTTCAAGTCAAGAAATTTCTCATTCTTTGATATATGCAATTTTATTTAAATGCAAGTCATCATGCCCTTCTATGGTTTGTGCACCCAGATTCCATCTGGATTACCATTTGATCTGGCTAAACAATCCTCCTTCAGCCGTATTATCATCCTACAACCTATCACCTTGCAACTGCACACACTTACACTTGAAAATTGATCAGTCATGTTCAATTCTTGCTGACGTATAAAAAAAATAGTTTTCAGAATTTCATAAATTCAACATTAGTCCACTCCTCATATTCAACATACGAATACTCCAGAATCTCCATTTATTATTATTTAATTAAATTTCATCAATAATTCAATTTTCCATATTTAAATAAATATGCAATAAAATTGGATTATGACTCATTGAAACTTATCCTATTGGGGGAGTGGTGTCGCATTGATGTCGAATGGTGAACCTTTGCCAATCCCTTGGATCATGAAGTCTTATAAGTTTGTAGATGTGTACAAAAACATGATTTTATTTAATAAAATTGATCAAACCATTGGTAGATGTGTACGAAAACATGATTTAAATATAAATGAACATGATGCAAGCTATGTAAACATGATTTATGATAAGATGATCAATATGGGTGTATGCAAATCTACTCTCAATATATGCAAGATTTGAAAGATTAAAATCCTAATTAAAAAGTAAGCTAAAAGTATGCATCTATGTTATCATGGAAGCCAGTAATGGAAGCTAAGCTAATATGCAAATAAATAAAGCTAAAATGATGTTAAATGTAAGTGCAAGTGCAAATGATTTTAACGTAAGTTTTTTGTTAAAAGATAGATCCATTTGTCTCCAAATAGTGACCTTTTTATAGGAGGATAAATGAGAAATTAAGGGTTAAGATTAAAAAGGTTAATCAATGGCCAATAACGAAGGAAGAATAAAAAATGGATCATGGATTTTCATCAATGGAGGAGAACCAATGATCACATGGATCAAATTGAAAGAATCAAAGGCTCATATTATTTCAAACAAACACAACTTTAACTTGCAGAAGAAGTCTTGTTAGTTAACTTGCACATGAAGTCTTATAAGTTTGTTATGAAGGAGAATATTCCTTTGTTTCAAGTGAGTAGAGAAAGAGATTATTCTTTGGAATATTCTCATGGGTAAGGGAAATAAATATTTAGAAAATTAAAAAAAAGTTTTAATGTGCAAAAGGGGGAAGGAATATTCCTTTTGGAGGAATGTGCAAAGGAGGAATATTCCCTTGGAATATTCTCTTGCAAGTGGGGGGAATTAGATTTATTAGTAATTTGATAATTAAATAAAGTTTCAATTATGCAAATTAGGGGAATTAGGATATTCATTAAATAATTAATTTATTTAATGGAAAGGGCAAGTTATATGATATTTAATTAAATAACTCGGGGTTATTTAATTAAATAAGAGGACTTTAGGGAATAAATTAAATAATTTGATTTATTCAGTTTAATTGGATGAAATGTTAGCATGAAAGGGGATGAATTAATCTAATTAGGTCAATTAGATTAATAAATGAAAATGAGGCAATTACTTAAATAGATAGGGTAATTTAATCAATTAAGCGAAAGGAGGATGGGTTTTAGGATGAAATAATGTTAGTTAGCCAATGTGATCCATCAAGACATTTTTACGTGTCTAAATTTTTCCTCTCTTTGAAGCAATGTACTCATTGCACTGGTTCAAGGACTAATGCTAATTTATTATGCTAATGATGATGTAGAGAAAAATATCAATGATATCTTTGAGATGTTGATATCCAAGCTAAAGTTGATTGATCTGATTGATTGATTGATAAAATTGTTGAGGATTCACAACAATGCAAGGATCGTGTTAAATAACATGAGGATTGGTATAGAAAGATTATCCAAATGATGATTGATTTGATAATTTGAACAAGATTTGGTAGCAAGGATAGGAAAAAATTCTATTAGATAATTTGATATCGATATGATTGAAAGATGGTTGGTTTCCCCCTTGAGAGATCGATCAAGGAATAAATTGGTCTGATCAGGCTCATAATAGGTGAAAATCAGACTTATGCTTGAGATTCTTGAGATCTCAGGTTGCTTTTGAATCAAAGAGCTGCAATTTTTCAGATTATTGAGCTAAAGATGATATAGATGCCCCTGTGCCTTAGTGAAAGAGGGATTAATGGTGAAGAGGATGAAAAATAGTTTTTGGAAAGCTCAAATGTTGATGTAGATAAATTTCATGATGTATAGACAGTCACGGGCTATGGGTAGCCTCATGTATATTTTGATGTAGATCACATAGATTTGATGCTTGGATAGAAATGATAGTAAGGATAGAAAAATAAGAAGAGAAGATGGATATAAGTAGAAGAATAAAAATGAATGAATTTTGACCATTTTTTTAGAATATTGATTCAAAAGTCCAACAAGTCTTTGATCCATTGATACTTTATTAGATATGATGATGAGATGGATGAATGATGATGATTTGTTCATAAATTGGGATTGGGATTTTCTATCATTCCTTATTTTTGATATAACACATAGATATGATGCATCAAGGTATTGATAACTAGGATGGCGTTGTATCTAGTGTAATGGAATTTAACTCTACAAACAGATAGGATAGTTCTTGTTCACACCTTGAAATATAGAAACCTCATTGGAATGTAAGTTAGAAGGTTAGAATATATTAGACCAAAGCATATGCAATAGTCAACAATGTACTCCAAACAACTTTTCTACACACAACTAAGAAAGTATGCACCAAGATTATTTTACAATAATACCCACAAGCACAACAAATGAAAGATAATGATCGATGTCCCATTCCTTTCTCTTTAAATAATTTTATCATAAGAAAAGATCAAAAACAAATAGTTAATGTTATCGATATCTCTTTCTAGTTTAATATAGCTAAGGTGATTTTTGATATTGATGCCCATCTTAGGAAGGATTCATCCTAGGACATGTTGATCATATGTTTTGATTAGGATGAGGTGTTTGATAAGTCATTGATACAAAATCCACTAACTCATTTACTTATGATCTAGGCCTTATATTTTGACACTTATGTTCTCACTTTACGAGTTGCTATACTTGATTTCTATTTGTTTTACCAAAGGTTGAAGGTGATGATTAATTTATTATGGATGGAGGGTTATTGTGAGTGAAAGTGAAATGGGATGGATGGTTTTGGATTTTTGGAATATTCCAATGTTTTTTGGTTTTTTAAAATGTTTTGAGCCTATTTTTGGTCTTTTTAAAAAAATATTATGTGAATGTTTTGGTTTTCAATTATTTGAGGCTATTTAGGGTTTTCAAATGTTTTTGTGTTTTTCTAATTTTCAAATGTTTTGGGATTTTCTAAGATTTTGAATGTTTTGGGGTTTTCCACTATTTGAATTTTTATGGATTTTCTAAGTTTTGACCAAGAACCTAACCTAAAATACTATCCTAGGGGCCTTAGGGGTTGATCAAAGATGAGCCTTGCCTATGTTAAACATGTAGAGACTACATAGTTCAATTAACCTAATTTATTGACAATGAGATTTAAAAAGTTGATGGATTGCGAGTTTATTATGACATACTCCTAAAGGACTGACCTATTGTGTCTCAGGGGCATATCAATTATGGCCTTTCCTACATTCAAGCTCAGAGATTTGTTGTTCAACATGCTTCTATTTTTATTTTTTGATGATTTTACCTTTTTAGGGATTTTGATGTTTTTCAAATGCTTTTGGATTTTTTACACAATGTTGATGAGTGTATGGATATGTGACAACTTCAGTGATCTATTTTGGGAATTTTTTGAAAACCAAGCTATGGTTGATTGATCAGATTGATAGATTGATGATGATAACATTATTGAGGATACACAAAAATGTAAGGATTTAAGAAACATGAGGATTTTGAGGGATATCCCGAGGTGTGATGGATTGATTGGATAAGTTTGATCAAAATTTTGAAGCTCGGTTTAGAATAAAGTTTGTTGGAATGAGTTGATGTGACAATGAAGTGCAAGGTAGACTCAACTGATATGGATTGTTTGGATTGATGTTTGGTAAAAGAAAAATATTGATAAGGAACATCTTCTCGTCAAAATGTGTCATGGGCTAGTGATTGCTATTTTTGCTTACAAATGATTTGACCAACTTGATTTTTTGCTTTGTAAATATTTAGATCACTGCATAAGTTATAGGATATAGCTCAAGATTTATTCCTGAAGCAAGATGTAAGT
The DNA here is from genome assembly GCA_007258455.2 of Sequoia sempervirens. Taxonomy (NCBI): domain Eukaryota; kingdom Viridiplantae; phylum Streptophyta; class Pinopsida; order Cupressales; family Cupressaceae; genus Sequoia; species Sequoia sempervirens. The sequence goes on from VDFB02373365.1 coordinate 184,038,755, forward strand.
ATCTACCCCAAGCATCTAGAAATTTATGGAATGATATGGGTGGATGCATAGATAAATGAATGGATTGATGGATGGGTATGTGAATGATGACAAGGATTATCTTGTAATAGGATAACATGTTTGGATAGAGTATGCCTCTTTGGACAATGCCTCATAGCTCATACAATGTTGGTTAGGATAGGACCAATGATAGTGACCCATGTCAAGACATTTACCATAAGAAAGTGTGAAGTACATACCAAACCTTTATCAAGATCAAGACAAGATAGATGGGATGAAAATGGATTGGATAATGAAGGGTTCCTAGATTTATAATGGATATGATGGATGGAATGTGGGATTTATTATGGATGGGATGAGATGCTTCCACCTGAAATAGTGCACATAGATGCTCGATTCTACTCATGATGCCTGTTTTCTAGGTTTTCATCAAGGTACTTGTCCAAAGCGCCACCAAAGTGGTTCACTAGAGGATGATTTTTATTTTACTATTTTCTTGATTTTTTGATTTTTTGAAATTTATGCTCATGTTGAACCACCTGGTAGTGTTGATGTAGACATTATTGGTGTTGATGTAGATGTTGTTTTCATGATGTTCCAATGATATCCTTCTTGGAGGAGTTATTTTGCTAAGATACGAGCACTTGAATGTAACCCCTGGATCTTTTTCATCTTCTTTATTGATACCAGAGTTAACCTTACTTAGCTTTGCACATCATGATAGAGTACCCTTAGAGTCCTTACGATAAAGAGTTTCTTCCAACACATGATCAATACAAAAGTTGGATATCATGGATGTTGAAGTGGATGGTGGAATGTGTTGAGGGATACGAGATGCAAATGGATTGGTCGACAATTTGGAATATTTGATTCTCCAAACATGGGATGATGAGAAATGATGGGTGGATATGGAGATTCTATTGGGAAAAACCTATTCATATACTTTGTAGGTCACTCTTAAAGCTTTCTTTTGTATTGATGAACACTTTTTATGGATGAACTTCCCTTTTTTATTTTTCCATGTAGTTTCTTTGACTAATGGAGTATGATAGGGATGCTTTTCTTTAATTTTCTTTGGTATCCATTCAATTTTTTCTTGCCCATTTTTCCTTTTTGATTCTTTTTCTTGAATAATTTTCTCTTTTCTTTGAGATATAATTATTTAGGTCATCGTTGTTCCCAATTAGTGGGTGGAAAGATGTGTGGACAATGATTCATGATATGAATGGTTGGAGTGTTGGTAGTCATTTCATCATAAGGACTCTTTGTGCTCCCCATGTTGGTGTTTGCATTAGATAAAGTTTTCCATAGTATTATGGGATTATTATAGGCATGCTTTGATTCTACTATTGACAAACCATTTCGTTATTGTTCAGTATGCTTTAGCTTTGTTTATTCTTGATAATGCTTGACATCCTCATACTCACTTTCTTCAATTTGGTATAGAGGATGTGTCTGATTTTGATGTTTCTTCAAAAGGTGTTGATGTTTCACAACAATATAGTAGTCTTCCCCATGATCTATTTTTTCTTGTTCTTCAAAGTATGTTTTTGATTGACCCTCCATGTAGAGGTCTTCTTCATGATCAATTTTTGATGTCTATGGATTCTTCCATGCCTTGACCATGTGTAAAAATATTAGGATATGTGCACGATCATGATGGGACAAAAAGTGGTGATATGATGGGTATGTGTAGGGTATGTGGTTGACGACTTTTTTTTAATCCCAAATTGATGAAATGAAAAGGGTGTTTAAAGAAAATTCTCAACTTTCCACCAATAAAAATTATGCTTTACTTTGAATTTAATAAATGATTATTATTCACTTTCTATTTGAATTATGACTAAATCGTTGATTAATAAGCTGATTGAAAAACATCTATAGCTTTCAAATGGCAGATCACATTTTTTGAATCTGAAAAATGTGTCACATTCTATGCTTCGCATACTATAGGATTAAAAAAGAAAAAATTGAATTTCATGAAGTTTTGAAAAAGTTAAGGTGGTCAGACATACGAGTTTTTATATTTTTTAAAAAAATTAATAAAAAATTCATAATTAATTATTTACTTGAAATTTTTTTACAAAAAATATGCATCACATCCAAACATGAGTCCTCTACTTATATCTAAAATATTATTAAAAAAATTATCATTTTATTGTGGTTAGGGTGGTCAGACAAACACCTACTACTACTTCTTATTTTTTCCCTGATATTTAAGTACTACTATACTGAAATTTCAAATTTTCACCAAATATTTATATATATATTTAAAGAAACATAGTAGTTTAGAAACTACATTCAATTTTCTACAGATTCTATTCTTACATATTTTTGAAATAATATAGATAACTTATTCAAATTTTTATGTCAAGTTTCCTAACTCTGATTTTTCAGAATTTTTTGCCACTTAAAGGCCTATTTTTTCCATGATGATCCTGCACATACCCATTAAGAGTAGAAGACTCTTGTTTTGGATGAAGATCATCTACATGTCCATGAGGAGTTAGAATTTCATGGATAGATGGAGAAGTATGTGATATATGGATATGATAATTATTTGTAACATCTTCTATGGATTAGAGAATACCCATTAGATCATGGCAGTATCTTGGAGATATGAATCCTTGATCTTGACTTAGTGTTGTGTTATCTTTAATATTCTTTCATTCATGTTATTGACATGGATTAATTTCAAAGGATGGATTTTTTTGCAAAGGGTTCTTGAATTTCTTCATTAGGAATGGGTATTGGCTCAATATTTGTTGACCCCAGTGGCATATTTGGTTGGAATTGTGTCAAATAGGTATATGCAAGGGTTCAAGGTAATTGAGATGATCACAACTATATGGCATTTCACTTGGTGATGGAATTTACAAAGTTCTCTCACACTTGGGCAATTCAAGGTTGGTTATTCAATATTTTACAAGGCACATTTATAAGGCTCCTTGGTAAGGCATATATGACAAGGTTTCAAGGTTATGTGTAAGGTAGAAATATATGTGATTTACATTGTCTTTATTACTATTTTTGAAGGTTTGGCATATTGGTACGTGTCATATTATTTTTCAAGGTTTTGTTTACACTTATTGCTTTATCTTAGACTGTCATGGGTCTTATGTTTGGAGGACAAAGTGTTAAAAGTATTGGGAATTAATATTTTCTAAAGGCATTGAAAATAGAAACAGAAATAAATATCATCGGGTTTATAATGTTAAGTGGCATATGACATAAAAGCACAACCATATACCTAAAGTTTATATTCTTCAACGCCTAGGGAACATTTAGTTAGGGTTTGATTCTCAGCTATGATGAGCAGGATTTGGTAACATCTATTGACTGTGTAGACAAAATATGATGTGGCAATAATAGTTTTTCTTTTGAAGTCGAAAGGATGCATTCATAGAGTTGTTAATAGGAATTTTTGTTCCCTTAATACTTGTTTTTCTTAAATTTTTGAAAAGAAGGTTTTTGGTTTGGCTTATCCCTATGTAAATGATGTCCGGTTTATTTTTTTTAAACACTAGTTGAGTACTATGGGACTATTGCTGAGATTACATTTATTAACTTTGTATTCTTCTTTCACAAATCATCCTCTATTCGTTAAGGTTTCTGGGTCATGGATTTTTCTTGCATATAGTATGGCCTTGTGTTGTATACACCATATAATGTGTGTCATTCTTGTGTGTCAAGTGTAAAAAGTTTTGAAGGGAAGTTTGTATGATGTGTCAATTTTATGGGACTACTTTGTGGGTTTATGATATAGTTACTCTTAACCCTAGTCTAGGTATGGAAAGAACTTACTTTTTTTTTCTCAGTTTCAAGCAAAGATGTATTAACCATTCAATTAATTGGTAAAAAAAGTTTCAAATATACAGTTGAAGGAAGATTAAGAGGATGTTTAAAAGGTGTTAAAAGACACCACAATGACTTGACAGGTGTAGGTAGTTATGCGGTTAGTTTCTAAGGTGTCTTTGATGATTGTAATGGATGATAGTTGGACGTGTCTTGAACACCATGGAATGTTTATATAAACAATGATTTATCACTATTTATAGTTCAATGCTTTTAATAGATTTATCATGCTAAATATGTAAACAAAATTATGTAATTGAGGTTTTGCAACCATGATGCAAAACATAGTGTATAATTGATATATTTGATATTTTAGAGATTCTAGTGAATGAATCTTTAAGATATTAGGTATATTAGATTAGAGGTGAAATATTATTTGTAGAGAAACATAGTGATCCTCTATAGTTGAATTATTTATTAAGAAATATATGATGAAGTTAAAATGATCAAGTCAGTGAGACAGATTGATCATTGCTAGTGAGGTAGATGTTTGTATACTAGTGAGGCATTGTAAACAAAAAGTTTTCAGATTAAGCCAATGAGGTATCATTTTTAGAGTGTTTTTTATCCCTAGAGGGTTTTCCACTCATCAAAATATTTGTCTTATGGCCTCATTATTTTGATGAGATAATGTTTCATGATTGTGATGATCTTTGTTTTTCATTAATATTTCTTATTTCAGTTCTTTAATGATTGCATTCAATTCATGAATGTATTTATCATTGAAATATTAAGCGCATAAATTGTTCAATTCTTTTCAAGGAAAAAGTTAAAAATTTGTCTAAGACACTAATTCACCCCCCCTCAGTGTCTTCTTCACTCCAACAAGTGGTATCAGAGCCAAACCCTTGATTTAACAAGCCTAATTGGCTTAAGGGTCGCTGGTATTGGAGTGTTGTGTCTGATATGGAAAAAAGTGGAAGGAATAGGAATAAGAAAGAAAATCCACAGCCTGTAGTGGAAAAGATGTCTGATATAGAACTCGATGAATTCATAGTAAATATGAATGAATCAGATATAGAAGAGTGTGTTAGTAATCCTAAGGGAGTAACTAATTTTGAGGTGAAACTTATTTCTTCTCTAGATGAGATTAAGAGGCTTAGAAAGGTAAATAAAAAATTAGAGAAGCAACTCCAAGAAGAAAGGTAGGTTAAGTCTAAAAATCTTATAGATCTTAAAAATGTAGAAAAATTGGTTATAGATTGTAAGTATCAACTTGAAGACAGAAACAAGATGAAGGAGGAGAATAATTTGCTAATAAAAAGACAAGAAGAATAACACAAATTGATCATTAGTCTGAAGTTAGAAGTCCAAGAGTATAAAAGGATAGCAAATGTAGCAAATTCTGATTTGGAAGTTAAAAAGATTGAGTGTCAAAAATTGGAAGGAGAGTTAATTTCTCTAAGGAAAGTTCTTGAAAGTGTCAAGATTCAGAGAAATCAGAAATTTGAGCAAAGCACCATTAAGCTAAATGAGATGTTGAATAAGAAAAAGCATCACAAAGACATTTTTGGATTAGGTTATGAAAAAGGACAAAGTTCAGGAGTTCAAGATGATTCTCAACATGAAATAGTAGTTGAAACGAAAGAATAATATAAAGTTACTAAGTGTAATCTCATGAACAATCCCATATTACAAAATTAGTTTATCCTTCTTTAGAACTCGACTACAGTCTAGGAAAAAAAACTTGACATCATTTACATAGGGATAAGCCAAACCCAAAACCTTCTTTTCAAAAATTTAAGCAAAAAAAATATTAAGGGAACAAAAACACATGTTAAGAACTCTATGAATGCTTCCTTTCGACTTGAATTTTTTTTTGTTATTTCCACATCATATTTTGTCTACACAGTCAGTAGATGTTACCAAATCCTACTCACCATAGCTAAGAATCAAACCCTAACTAAACATGCCCTAGGTACTGGAGAATATAAACTTCAGGTATATGGTTATGCTTTTATGTCATATGCCACTTAACATTATAAACCTGATGAGATTTATTTCTCTTTCTATTTTCAATGCCTTTAGAAAATATTAATTCCCAATACTTTTAACACTTTTTCCTCCAAAGATAAGACCCATGACGGTCTAAGATAAAGCAATACATGTAAACAAAACCTTGAACAATAATATGACAAGTACCAATATGCCAAACCTTCAAAAATAGTAATAAAGACAATGTGACTCACACAGATTTATGCCTTACACATAACCTTGAAACCTTGTCATATATGCCTTACCAAGGAGCCTTATAAACGTGTGTTGTAAAATATTGAATAACCAACCTTGAATTTCCCATGTGTGAGAACACTTTGTAAATGCCATCATCAAGTGAAATGCCATATATCTATGATCATGTCAATCATCTTGAACCCTTGCATATACCTATTTGACACAATGCCAACCAACGATCTCACTAGGATCAACAAACTCCCCCTTTGGCATTGATGTCAAATAACTCAAAGTTGTACCTATTTAAACCATCAATTCACCATCAATTCAACCCTACTAAACATGTAACCACAACCATTAGTAACAGTATCATAATAAGAAAATATGATCATCATAATCATGAACATTGGATAAACATCATAATAATTAGAAATCTGCATCAAAGCATGAGTAGTAGAAACCAAAGCCTATTTAAACCATCAATTTTCTCCCTATTTCGACAATAATTCCAAAGGTTGTGGTCAACAAAATTAGGAGATATTTTCTGGAAAAGCATATAGCACTGCCCAAGAATTTATACATTATGCACTATAAAATAAGTAACTAGAATATGCATGAACCAAGGAAAGTATAAAGATACTGTCAATAAATATTTCCACACTGTGACCAATCTTATGAACTGCTTTGAGCCTGTATGCAATGTAGTTAAGGCACCAAATACTAACAGTGCAAAAGCAATTACCAAGTCAACAAAACAAAGACCAACTGTGTGAACTATACAAATATTTTTACTAACATGAATAACCAAGTACCAAGGCATCAACTATGCAGTTCTCAAGTCTCTCATTGCAAAGCTCTTTCAAAGCACAATACAATTATCTTTTCTCTCTCTGAACCTATGCAACCAAAGAGATCAGTTTTTCTCCCCTTTTCTAGAACACAAAATGCAAGAAAAACCATGGGTAACTCATGTTAATTATAGTCAAGAATACCATTAAATTCATTATCACATGTATTTTTCATTGTATATTCATTATTTCTGCACTATAAATACATCATACCACTACACTGGGTAAAGGATAACAATTAATATTACTCTCTCAAGTATCATTAGCTCATCAGCTTGTCACTTTACATCATTCATTGTCATTCATTGTCCTACACACTACCACAGGTTAAGAGAGTGCATTATGCATTATTCCACTATGTATAAAAAAAATTGCTCTCCACTCTAATAGATTGGCCACCTCAAAGTATTGCAAAAACTCAGTCTCAAGCAAGTGTGATCAAGGTAAAATTTCACTGTCTATGCAAGATCAAAATCCAAATTAAGTGCAAGTTTATGTGAAAATGTCACATCATTGTACCAATATCAAAGCACCAATATACAAGACATGCACAACATCAATTGAAATGCATAAAGATATGCCACAAACACAAATGAATATCCTGAAAAGAAATCCAAGAAACCCATGTCTATTGTTACCAACAATATTGTCTAACTAGAAAAGAGCAGTGATCTCCAAATGTCATGTCACCAATCTAAACATTGTCCAAGTGTTTTTCAACACATGTTGCAACACCACTATCAAAGTGGAAAACCACTGGAAAAGGCAATAAATGTCCAACACTATGTACAATTTTTTTGGCATGTCACTTTCAAGCAGTCAAAAACTATCACTCACTATCGTTGCAAGAATGCTATTAACCAAGATATCAATCAGGTAGTCATGTAAAGGAGATATGCCAATACCATATGTGATCTAACAAATCAGAAAGACCAACTATTACAATGTGAAATCATTGAAATATATGTTAATATCAACTAAAAACCAAGTACTTAAATCAAGGTATTGATGGCTTTGACATCGAGGACAACAAATGAATGTTAAACCTTGTAACATAAAAAATATGAGAGCCTTGGAAGAAGTAAATCAAGAAAACACATTTTCCCCCTGACTAAATAGATAAGATGACGCAAAAACTTCAAAATTGTCCCACTTTATTACTTTATGTTATTATCAAGAATGCTTCCACTATCAACCTAAAATTGTCATCACACTATACAATACCACTGTCACATTTTCAATCACTGTCATACAACTTCATGTACCTTTGGTATTCATTATAGTAAAATAAAAAATGCATCAAAGTATTATATTAACTGTCTCTACAACAATGAAATTAAATTGTTTCATCAACACATAATATCACTTCCACATACAACTCCTTGAAGAGGTTCAAAACATGAATTGCCAATAGTGCACTGATGAAAACATATTAATACATATCACTTGTTCCAAGGAACCTTCAACTTGTTATGTCCTACATGATTAGATCAAAACATAATTCCACAATAATTACTTTATTGTCCTTGCTATCATGAAATTTCATGTTTTGATCCAAAGCACAACCATTACCATTACTATCACCCAAAGTAAATCAACAACTAAGATTACAAATTTGTTGATCAACTTTTTCTTTACTAATTTTCTTCTTTATTTCATTTTCCTAACTAAACACTGAGCTTAAAGACAACAAAAATATAATGCAATCATTAATATTGTGAAGCTTTACATGTCCATACCTGTTAGCAAAGAAATTGAAAAGAACAAACTTACAGATCACAACCACACAATCGAAATTCCAACTATCATAGAAAAATTTCCAGCTCTCCAAACTCCAAGATCTCAAATTACAAACCCTTAGTCTGCTGTGTCATTCACCAATGTTAAAATTTGCATAATACACAATATTATTTTTTGTTTTTCCACACTATACACCCTTACCCTATTGAACCAATTAGCCCTAAAAGGGCTGATGAAAACACAATATGAAACAATGTCTTTAACTTGTATCATGACCCCAAAACTTGCTGACCAAGTTATCCTTGTTTTTTATTCCTTTTTCACATGGAAAGAAATCTATGATTTAAACCAAAATATGTCAATTTCCTCATATGCTCGATACTCATTAGGAGTATGATGTCTACTCAATACAAAAATTTTGACCATGTAAAACCAAAAATAAAACTTATCCAATTCCATATGTCGATGATAATAACAACAAACACATTACCTTTGAAGATAATAAGAATGATGAATAAATAAATAAACATAACTTTGTTATCACCTTATAAACATTGATGTCAATCCCTATTCAAAGACCAGTGTAATAGCTCATTATGCCCATTTTGACATCAATGCCAATCTCCCAATGTCAAAGGGGTCAACAAAATTCCCCTTTGGAATTGATGTCAAACATGCTAAAGATCGGAATGAATATCACCTGTAGAAACATCAACTCAGCTAGATCAATCACCAAGAAAAATTGAAAGTAATACAAACTGTTCAGATGAACTAAGCACAATGAGTAGTTGTAAGTTATCATCAAGCTTTGTAAAATTGAATGTAATGCACCTAAGAAAAATAAATATCATGAATTCAAGGAACCTAAACTAGATATGTACGAACAACCAAAAAAAAAAATTATGCACTTGTTGCTTATCAACCAATACCACCAATCAACCAATACCAATAGAATCTGAATGAAATTTCTGAACAAGGATTTTGAACCTATGAATTTCTGAAAGTTTGAACCTGTGAATGACTTCTCCCCCTTTTGACAACAATGCCAAAGGTCAAAGGGGTCAACAATATTTTCTTAATCTTTAAGTGGATTTTGATCAAGTGTTAAATTAAGGATTCCTTCAATATCTACAACCACAAGGTCAAAGGATGTCAATATGTCTTGGAAAGGACCATTTCTAGACTTTGGTGACAAATTTCGATCATGATTTGGAATAATTTCTTGAGATATGTCCTCTAACTCATTAGGTAATGTAGAGGCATCATCAACATGATCATTGGTAGATGAATCATGAATTTTGTTCTGAAACATGGTGGTGGGGATATTGTCGATGTTTTCAGTCATAGAATCAAATGATGTTAATGCTTCTTGAAATGGATCATTGTTGCATATTGTTGATGGGTCTTGATCATGATAAAAAAAATGACTCTTGATGTATGTTCATTTGGACATTGGATGTGGTACAAATATCTTCAAGGTGCTTATTGATGGATAGATCTTGATCATTGTTTTCAACAATTATGGTGGAGATATATTCACTACTATCATTAATGGTTGAATCTTGATTATTGTCTTCAATGGTTTTTTTTTTTGATCAAGAAGGTCTTGTATGAGATCTTTGAGTTTGATACAATCTAACGTGTCATGACCTTTTGTGCTATGGTATTCACAATAAATATTATCATCATCCCATGGGAACTTGATGCTAGGTTCACCCCCATTTAATGATTCTAGAAGACTGATAGGTTTAGCATGGACCAACGTGTTTAATGTTGATTCAATTGGCTCTCCCAAAGGAGTATATTCACATCAGGTGATGGTATTATTATCTTGTGAGATTTTTGCTTGTTGAGATTTATCTAGTTGTGACTCATCTTGGAGATGTGGTTATTGATCTTTTTGTTGAGGTTGTTGATTTTAATATTTGACTTCTTGATGTTGAAGATGTTCTTGATGTGTTTGTGGACACAACTCAATATTTTGATGACATTTTTTAACCAATGGGAGAGTGTGTCGATTTTGGGGTGGGGATGTCTCTTGCTGATATGAATCAACTAATTTGGCAAGTATAGCAATTTGATTTCACATTATTTGATCCTGATTTTGATTTTGATAGCCTTGGTGTAGTTGATTTGGCTATTGGTCAAGCATATTTGGAATATGCACTTTTGGTATTTGTATGGGATCATGCACAAATTGATTTTAGACAATGTTTTGATTTGGGATGATGTTTAGATTTTGCATTATAGGTTAGCATGGAAAATTCTTGTGGTTGGGAAACACATTGCTTTGATTTAGGTAACCTTGATTTTGCATGGTGTCACCTTGATTTGGATCAATACATTGAGTTGTCAATATATTGTTTGGATTTTGAACAACATTGATGTGATTTCTAAATGTATATATCCCATAGTTCACCAAATGTGGATTTGATATGTTCATGTTTGGTAAGTTTTTATTTTGTATATTCACATTTGACATGTATTAAGTTGATGGGATAATGATTTTTTGTTGAAGACTCATGTATTGATCATTTGTTTGATGGATTTGTAGGTTTTGAATTTGATTTAAATCTACCATAGGGAAAGGTGTTCCAAAATTTAGATTGGGTATACTCACATTTGTAGCATTGAGATTTGTAGGATACAATGATCCCATGTGTGGATTGTATAAATGTGAGTTTTGATAATCGATTGGAATTGTAAGGTTTTGATATTTTGGTTGATTTAGAACACCCATGATGTATGAATTAAGTTTATATTCCATGTTTTTCTTTTATTTTAACCTTGTTGCAAAAGTGAACCTCTAAGGTGTTTTGGACCAATGGTGATAATGGGAGATGAAAAAGGTGAACGATGTGGGGAGTTATTTTTACAAATGTTTTGGGACAACACTTTTGACTCAGAAGATTTGATTGTTTGATGTTTGGATAGAGGATGTTAATCAACTTATGAATTTTTAGGGTAGACTTGTGACAGTTAAGATAAACTAGTCCACATATGGTAACTAACTTAACCAAATGCACGTAAAGGGATTCATTTCAAATACAAAGTAGCTAAGTTAGGGTTTGGGTTGATTGATGTCTAAGTCAAAAGTGTTTGTGTGTTCAAAAGTTTGTAAAGTTTGGTGAAGTTAAGGTTGAAATATGATGAAGGATGGATGAAATGTTTGATCCAATGTTGAGCTAGAATAATTATTTTTTTCCAAGACCAAGGTAGTGAGAAATATGCTATACTTCTAAAGTGATCAAACCCTAAGAACAAAAGGATTTTGGTATAATAGAACTCAAATGATTTTGGAAATAGGACCCAATGATATTTATAATAGAATTTGGAATCAATGTTTTACAATGTTTTCCTTATATGATAGCGGGTGTAAGGTTTGGATGTTCCATCAGAGTGATCGGCTTCCAAATGGTCATGTGGGGTTAAATTTGTGAATTTATCTTGCTTAAGTGAGTTTCTTTTACTGCAAACACTTGTCTTGATTAAGTTCAAACTAAATGTCTATGTCAAAAACACCATCAATTGCACAAAGTCCATTTCATTAAAAAGATGAAGTCAAGGGAATAGTTACCTAGGTAAACTTTGGGAAGTACGAATTGAGATATAAACGAAAATATTTAGAAATCTCTAAGAATAAATTCTTAGGACAAGCATTAATATCAAGGTTTTGTCAAAGGGTATCCATACTTAGACTAAAGGGTTTGAAATTTTGAAAAGACTTTTTTTGATGTTTGTTTGCAATATTTTGGAACCAAGCAAAGCATTAAACTAACTCACAAGCATTTACCACCTCAGGTTTAGAAGATACTACTTCTTGAATCCCCACTTAGATTTCTCCAAACACTAAGACAATGTGAACAAATAGAGATTTCGTGGCATTGGCTCCCCTCCAAGGCACACACTTCTTGGGGCCACCAAATCTCAAATCCTAAAGATTCAAAGATTCTAAGGATTTTCCTATTTCAATAATGAATAGTAAAATGTGGGGTGGCTTTGGAAAAACCATTCCTGCACTAACAAGCATAAACATTTTTTGGCTTCTAAACAATTGGTTCGTAATACAGGATTTTGTTTAGGGTGGTCATACACATGGCAATATTAGCTTAAGATTATTTCAATCAAGAGGCTTCTCAATCCCTTCCTAAGAAAGGATTTTGATGTGTCACACAGACACTAAGGGTGGCACTTCTCGATATGACACATCCACACCTGTTTCTTATGACTTTCATCACAAACACATTTTTATATAGCAGTTTGAAAGACCTTGGCTTTAGCTTGTTTCCACTTGGGTCATTCCCTCCTTTCAAATTAGGGAGGTAGGCCCTCTAAAGATAAATAAAAGCAAGGAAGTACATTTATTGTTCAATCTCCCAATTCAGATGACGTAAGTAGAAAGCATTCACAATACATTTTCCTCACGCTAGCATGGGGCTCATTTTAATCCAAATTAAAATATGTGGGTGATTATAAAAAAATTCAAAAAAATTCTTTTTATTCTCAAGATCATCGAGTGGCATGAGAGAAGAGCATATGCATTCAATGAAGAAAAAAGTAAACCATAAGACATAGAAAACACTTGTTAATTTTAATCCTCAAAGCAAAGATGAGTTCATTTTAAGCACCAAACTAAGTGTGAGTTTTATCTGTTCAAATTTAACTAATGAGCGTTCATTTTAAAACCCAATTAAAAGCTAGTGTGGTCCTAAAGTGTGAAATAAAAAAAACATTACAAATGGGTTATAATTGCCCCAAAAGTGTCAAAACACTTGTTACAATTATAGTTCAAATGACAATAGTATGCTTCTTTTCTTCAAGTTGTATTTTCCAAACCTACAAAAGTCTAAAATCCAAAACAAGAAGTTAGAGAGATGTTAGAAATTAGATGAAATAAAAAAATTTAAAGAACATGTCAAAATTTCAAAAAAAAATGTGTGGTTGTTTGGTTTAATTTTATCCAAATTTGAAAGCTAATTCATTTTATCCTTTCAAGTGTTTGAGAAACATTTCTAGAAAATTAGATTATAACAACAACTTGAGATAATGACAACTTCCTCAAATCTTGATCAATTTTAAAATTGTAAAATATTTTGAAAAGCTAAACATGAGATCTTCAAAGCCCAACAACTTTTCTATAAGGTTAATCATATAGAGTTCATTAAAAATTAAGGAAAATCATGCATTTAAGATATTAAACCTAGAGTTTTAAAAAAGCACAACAAATTAATGATGGACAACAACTTGAGATAATGACAACTTCCTCAAATCTTGATCAATTTTCAAATCATAATTTGTTTTGGAAAGCTAGACATGAGATCTTCAAAACCAAGCAACCTTTCTGTAGGATTAGTCATATAAAATTCATTAAAAATTAAGGAAAATCATGCATTTGAAGATTAAATCCATAATTTTAAAAAAACACAGCAAAATTAATGGTGGACAACAACTTGAGATAATGACAACTTCCTCAAATCTTGATCAACTTTGAAATCATAAAATGTTTTACAAAAATATACATGAGATCTTCAAAACCCAACAACCTTTCTGCAAGCTTAGTATATAAAATTCAATACAAATTAAAGAAAGTCATGCATTTAAGAGATAAAACCCAAAATTTCTCAAAAAAACACACAAAACATTAAAGTTTTCCCTCCTAGCGCCAAAATATGACCAATGACATAGTATAGGTTAACTACAACTAATCCATATGAATTCGAGGCATATTTAACCCACTAAGCATCAATCCCAATAAGATCATTCATTGTGAACAAAGACAAGTAAGCAATTAAAACTAACATTCTAAATCATGAAATCTTGACAAACCTCTAATCTAAGACATTGAAACTTATCCTACTATGGGAATGGTGTCACATTGATTTGGAATGACAACCCTTTCCCAATCCCTTGGATAATGAGCTTGTTTAAACAAGTTTTATTGAAGAAAACTGATGAAACCATAGATAAATGTGTACATGTAAACATGATTTAAAGCTAAATGAACAAGATGAAAGCTATTTTAAAGCTATTTTAATATGATTTGTGCTAAGATGATCAATATCCATGGTGTATACAAATCTACTCTAGATGTATGAAAATTTCAAAAGATAAAATACTAATTAAAAAATAATCTAAATGTATGCATCTATGTTATCATGGACACCATTAATGGAAGTGTTATCTACCGAAATTGCACCCTTATCAAGTTGCAGAATTTGATACTTCGGAGAAACATGGGAACTTTTCTAGGTTGTGGGTCACCCTAAAAATGGAAAAGAACCTCTGGAGAAGGCCGACTTCCTTTGTGCTAGCAGTATAAGCTAAACTATTGATTTTGTAAAGTAAAGGGAGAAGATTATTAAAGCAAAACAAAAATGGTAGGAACTAATCCCTATGGTGATACAACGAACTGACAGGAATCATGAAATAAAATAGATGAACATACCCTAGAAAACTAATGATAGTTATTTCATTTACTCAAAATAATTTTGTGAACTTATGCATAATTCATGAAAAGGATTAATCTACATATACATTTTAAGAAGGAAAGATGAATTTCACAACTTTAAAGTTCAAATGAAGATTTAGAAAACACAATTCAAAACTTACATAATCTGAAAGAAAAATGAAAGTAGTATGAACACTAACACTGGTTTCCAAGGTAATCTTTGTATTTCATATTCCAAATTCCAAATGAGTTACAAAGCATACATCAGCTAAGAAAGGATTTGAGAAAAATCACTAACTCTCCAAACTGTATAATTTGAACTCATTCTGCTTCGGTGAGACCACCAGTAGTCGGCGAGACTTTTCCCCGAACTCAAAGCCTTTCCCTGACGCTGACCCCTTTTGGAAAGACATCCATATGTTGGTGAGACCTTACACCGAAGTCAAAACATTACACCGAAGGCACCATCCTTCAGCGAGACCACCAGCGGTCAGCGAGAGGTTACACCGAGACCATTCCACTTTTGTGAGACCTTCATCTGTTGGCAGGACATCTCCTTGAGCGCAGATTCTTTTCCCGATGCTAACCTTGTGAACAAGGGTCGGTGAGACCTCTCAAGTGGGGAGATATATTAAAAATCATGGCTACCAAAATGTCTTGGAAACCTAGGTATTTCAAATGAATATAACACAACAGCCAATTGGCAAGACATTTGGATGGTCTCACTGACTTTCTTCTTTGAGGAGTTTTATGCTAGATTTGAATAAGACATACTTTCCAACAAACCTCCTTGTGAAATAGCATCAAATGTATGATTTAACCTTGCAAAAAAAATTCCTCCATTTGGCCTTCATGAACATCTGAAGCATAGATTGCCCCCGCAGGTGAAAATCAGGTAACATTTCTAGCAACCTCAGCTGGATGTTTGCCTGCTTAACATGCAAACCAATAGCCTAGACTTGTCCATTGGGCATGGAGTCACTTGATAACTCAGAGGTTGACTTAAAACATCAACTTTGTACATGGATCAAATGCATTTGTAACTCAAGAAACATATCACTTAGACATTTATGAAAACATGAAACTATAGAAGTGAAACTATTTACTGTGTTGGAACAACACTTAGGGAATGAAACAACAACAAAACAAAAGTGTAGCAACACTTATTTAAAGCATAAAATCTAACCTAATATGTTAAATGATAAATCATACCTCAAAATAGTGTTTGAGGTGAATCCCATTAACTGGGATCAATAACTTTTCTCCGTCCATGTTTAATAACTAGAATGCATTATGCTCCTTGCATTTAGTAATAATAAACAAACCTACCCAAAAATGATCAAACTTTGTGTGCTTGCCTAGTCCACTCTTTAGCACATCCCACTTGAGAACAATATCACCTTTAAAATTTTTGGTTGTAGCCTTCTTATCAAATGTTCTCTTTGTTTGGAGCTGATGATACTCCAAAGTTTTCATTGCCTTATCTCTTGATTCTTTAAGCTCCATGAGCTCTGCATATCTCATGGACATCGGGTCCTGTTCTTCATACATATCCAATTGGTGAACAATGTCTAGAGCTGGAAGCTCCACAAATAGAGGTAATCTGGCCTCTTTACCATAAACGAGTACATACGAAGAATTACTAACTAATCTCTTAGGGGTTATCCTATCTTCCCAAAGTGTAGATTTCAATGTGGTATGCCAAACCCTTTGATTCTCCTCCATTGTCCTCTTAATAATTTTGATTAGATTTTTATTTGTACTTTCAGCTAAACGATTACCCTGTGGGTAATAATTGGAGGAATTATTCAAATGAATTATGTGTTTAACAACCCAACCTATGACTCTTAACCCAACAAAAGAAGGAGCATTATCTGAAATGATGGAGTCAGGGACTCCAAATCTAGTGATTATATCTTCATAAAAGCTCAAAACTGAAGATTCATTTGCTTCTTTCAAAGCTACTGCCTCTGTCTACTGTGTTAAATAGTCTGTGGTAGTGAGCACCCACTTGTGACTAGCATGAGAAGGTGGATTAATTGGTCCGATAAAGTCAATTCCCCATCTCATGAAGAGCTACTCTATTTGAACTAGATGTAAAGGCATAGGAGGTAAATTTTCCTTTCTTGCAAATAAAGCACACTTAATACACTTCCTTGACCATGCATATGCATCTTTAAACAAGCTGGGCCAATAGTAACCAGCTCTCATGATTTTCCAAGCAGTTGTCCTTGGAGCAAAATGACCTCTCGAAACTCCATCATGAAACTCATGAAGTACATGCTTTGTTTGATCAACATCAATACACCTTAATAAGACACCATTCAGATCTTTCCTGAAAATAATACTATTAATGAGGACATAAGGAATTGATTGTAATCTAAAGTATCTTCATTTTTCTCTATCTAGACCTGCTGGACATTCACCAGTACGAAGAAAGTGGGTCATTTCTTGAACCCAACCTGCAATTGATGTAGGTGCAGCAGCTTGAGCATTTTGAGGCTCATCAGTATTAGCTAAAATAGCATCAATTTCTAATTTTGGTACATCTTCAGGGGTTGAGGCAAGTTGCTCACAAAGTCCTCTACCCCTGATAAGTTTTGTGATGTTGATGTCAACATCAAATTCCATTACTTTTGTGATCCACCCTGCTCTTTTCTCACTCAAATCTTTATTCAACAGAAATTCCTTTACACTTGGGTGTGCAACTAAAATATGAATTTTATTGTTTGAAACTAAAGGTTTAAACTTCTCTAGACTTTTGATCACAACGAGAACATGTTTCTCAACAAATGTATATTTCTGTTCATAATCAGCAAGTCCTCGACTAAAGAAAGCTATTGACTACTCTAAATTATCACTGTGTTTTTTAATAAGCGTAGCAGAAATTGAACTAATGCTGCCAAAAGCATACAAAAGAAGTCTTTAGAGAAATTTGGATTTACCAGTGTTGGGGCTATTGCTAAAGCTTCCTTGATTTCTTCAAAGCTACGTTTTGCTTCTCTTGACCAACTAAAAACTGCATTCTTTAAGCATGGTTGTCAAAGGCTATAGTAAATTTGCAACATTAGGAATGCATCTTCTTAAAAAGTTGATTCTCCCTAAAAAGTTCTGCAATCCTTTCTTGCGATTAGGTAATGGTAGTTTGAGTATAGCTTTAACTCTTTTAGGATCAATGGTAACTTCGTCTCTTGATACTATGTGACCTAATAGTTTACCTTAATGAACATCAAAAATACTCTTTTTCGAATTGAGAGATATTCCATATTCTCTGTATTTTCAAAAACTTGCTTTAGATGTGACAAGTGTTCATCTACATTCTTTAAGTATATAGTTATGTCATCTAACTAAACCAACAAAAATTTCTGAATTAAACTCTAAAATTCCATATCCTTGGCATGCTGAAAGGTGGCACCAGTGTTAGATAAACCAAAAGGAATTCTCTTGTAGGCCATAGTGCCCCATTTTGTTGTAAATGTTGTTTTATATTGATCCTCCTCTTTGACTAGAATCTGGTTATAACCAGAATATCCATCCAGAAGAGAAAATCTCTCTGAACTAGCAACAACTTCGAGAATTTGTTCCATAGACGGTAAGGGATAATGATCTTTCAGAGACGCTCTATTAAGGTCTCTAAAATCTACACATAATCTTAGCTCACCATTCTTTTTTCTAACTAGAACAAGGTTAGAAACCTAAGATGTGTGTTTAATTGGAAGCACAATACCCCCCTTGACTAACTTGGTCAGCTCTTTGATCATTAAAGGTTCGAGCTTGGGGTTCAAGGGTCTCTATTTTTTTCTAACAGGCTTGGCTCTAGGTTCTAACTCAATTGTTTGTTGTGCAATATGAGGATCAAACCCTTTTAAATCAAAATATTTCCAAGAAAAAACATCATGATACTCTTGGCATAAAGCAATGAAAGCTTTCTTATCTTCAGTTGAACAAATTTTACCTAAATTGAGAAGCTTACCTTTAAAAAATTCAACTTCCTCATAATGATCTTCTTTGACTTGAATGCCGACTTTTCTCTTCTTAAGTTGATCATCAGAATTGAATATGGATTCCAAGGTAACTAAACCTTTGGGAAGTTTATTTGTCTTTAGCTATATTACTTGATCATCATATTGTTGTTCAATCCTTTCCTAGTTCACTATAGATAATTGATCTTCTTGGAGCAGAAAGGTTAATATCTGCTCATCACTTTCAAATACCTGCCAGTTAATGTTATTATTAGGAATTGATGGCCTGATAACCACCTTGACATACTGTTGTATTTTATCCTTTCTGAGATCGCCTGGTATATCAAATTGTGCTCCAATTACTACAAGTCTATCAGCATACTTATTTTGATTTCTTGAAATAGAAACTAGATTGAAAGCATTAAAATCTTCAATTATGTTCCAAACTCCATTTTTGTATGACTTCAAAGGATCATTCTTGGCAACATTCAGTGCTCTAACCTGGTTAACTATCAATTCTTCTTTTCCTTTCCCACTCAAGGCCTTGAATGAGATACTCAACATTGTTGTTAGAACATGCAAAAACAAAATGAAAGGCTGAAAATTACTGATCACCCTATGGAGAAACCAACATTACACCTCCACCTACTCCATTCTTGCTTCTAGAACCATCAAAAAACATTTCCCAAAGTTCACTTCATTGTTGCAACAATTGATCTGTACCCTTTTCAAGGTTTGAAACCTTTGCATCAGGTTCAAGCATCACATAATTACCCATACCGACATCTTGAATAAAATCTACAGGATTGTCCAACACATTTTTAGCTACCCATTCATGTAGCAGCACATCAGGAACAACTTTTGCTTGAAGTTCTTGAGTGGCAGCCAGTTCACTGTCAGTAAAAATGACACAATTTGTGTCTGTAGCAATAAGAACAACTTTGATAGGACTTGAATTATACGGCTCAATGTGATCTTTAGCCAACTTTTTAGATTTAATGGTAACCTTACTTCCATATCTTGTTCTAAATAGCATAAGTGACCAATCAGCTGACACATAACCACCTATCTTAGCTGTAAAGTCTCTTGAGAGACACAAAGAAAAGAAAGGTGGGAGATCTATGAGACATATGTCCTGAGGAACTAAATTTTTTTGACAAGCATGAAGGGTAAGACTCAAATCTTTAATAACACCCAATGTATTAACAGAACTACCGTCTAATTGAATCACTCCTTTCTCTAAAGGTTGATACTTTAGTCCAAGCTTGTCAACAATTTTCTTTGGCATTACTAAGCTACTAGCTCCGCTGTTGACCATATAGTTATGAACTAACTTATCACCTATGATTACAGATATGTAAAATGAAGGAGATTTGACTTCCTTTCTGGCCTCTTTGCTGGGCTGTTCATAATTTTCTTGAGGATTATTTTTCAAGACAGTTCTAACTTGACCTATTGAAGACTCAGATTCATCAAACATTTTTAAGTTTGACAAGGCTGACTGTAACATATATTTTTGACATAGAATAGCTAATGAATCCCACATAGACATCGTTACATTCATCTTATTCATACTATCAATAATATTATAGGGTGCAACTGGGTTTACTTTATGATGTACCTTTATGCCAGCATGATCAACTTGCAAGTATGGCTGCTCCTTGACTGGGAGTTGCTGATTTCTTTGCAAAACACAACTCACTTGAGATGTAGATAGTTTTGTAGCTATTTCTTTTCCTTTATCAACTACTTGATCAAGCTCGAAAGCTCTTTTCTTTTCTTTTGTGTTAGCTGCAACTGGAAAATTATCTACATTCAATCCACAAAATTCTTCACCTTTCCAGTTAAGTAGGGTAGTTTCATTGGTAAGCTAATCTTGGTGTTGTGGAGGTGCATCATTGAGTGTATTTTTCTATGAACTTGAAGCATTATGTACCATAAGTGCTTGATTAATAAGTCCATTTGAGCAAGTGGCTTGATTGTGAGATTGGTTACAAGGGTCATACCACTCATAATCTTCTGCTAAGTTATTTTGAATAGGGACAAGATCCTTAACTGCACTAACAAGTGCTGGAGCATAAGCCTGAAAATGTCTTGTGTTTACATTCAGTCTTGGGCCCTGGTAGTTGCCTTGATAAGCCTATCTATTACCTTGATATTGTTGTCGCTGACCTGAATTTCGTTGTTGATAAGGCATGTTATATGATTGTTTATTTTCCAAGCTCACAAGCTTATTACCAAAAGTTTGCAATAAACTTTTTATCTCCTATAACTCATTTGAAGAACTTGAAACAATAGCTTCTTTTGTTACAGCAGCTAGAACAATAGCTGATACTATTGGAACATGTAGAAAAGGTGAAAAAGGTGGTATCTGTAGAGGGATATTCAAATGAATATCTAGAAATATAGGCATTGGTGGCCTAGGAGCAAGTTTACCAACTTGTATTAGGCTGTTTTCAGCTCTGATTGCTAATTCATAAGCATCAAAAAAAGACACTCCTCCCATTGACTGTATTAAAACTGAAATATCACTATTTATAGCTCTAAGATAATACAGGAAGACATACTCAGATGAATGCCTCACCATAGTAGGAATCCTATCCCATTTTTTTCAAAAACGGAAATTGAAATCCATCATTTGTTCATGAGGGGCTCTCTTTATAGTTGTAAGTTCTACCAAAGACAAGTTATCTGACTTATCTTGAAACTGTTTATGCAACTTGTCTCCAAATTCATCACAAGTTGTGATTGAGCCTACTACTAAACCCCTATACCATTGCAAAGCTCTTCCTTTCAGTGAATTAGCTAGCAATCTCACAACAACATCCTCTTGAGTTATGTGACGGACTCCGCATAATGAAGCCACATCTCGTATATGTTCTATTGGGGTAGTCTGATCTTCCCCAGTGAAAGTTGGCAAACTTTTCAAAGCTGTCATTCGAATATCATTTTATTGTGCCAAATTTAATGGACTACCTCCATTAAAAGCAACAAATGGTTGATTCCTTTCCATCTATATAGCAAGAGGTGGGTTTACTTGCACACTAGGTGAAACAAAAGATGAAACAACAATATGGGATCTCACAGATGGAGGAGTAGATTTGGTTCTTCTAGAATAGACAAATGTTGTCCCTAGCCTTTCTATTGCCCTGCCTTTTCTCCTTGGTGGGGAAAGTTGTAAATATTCAAAAGGAACTAAGCTATTCCTTATCTGAACTCTTCTCATAACCAGTAAAAGCACTGATTCTAAAGTTTTTTCTATTCACGAAGTTGCCAAGTATGCTAAAATAACTTCTGCAAAGTTTGAAACTTGTTGGTTGCATACCAAACCAACAATATAACATGGAACTTGTCCCACCAGGCATGCCAAAAACTGTTATCTACCGAAATTACATCCTTATCAAGTGACAGAACTTGATACTTCAGAGAAACATGGGAACTTTTCTAGGTTGTGGGTCACCTAAAAAATGGAAAAGAACCTCCGAAGAAGGTCGACTTCCTTTGTGTCGGCAGTATCACCTAAACTACTAATTTTTTAAGGTAAACAGAGAAGATTACTAAAGCAAAACAAAAATGGTAGGAACTAATCCCTATGGTGATACACCGAACTAATAGGAATCATGAAATAAAATATATGAACATACCCCTGGAAAACTAATGATAGTTATTTCATTCACTCAACATAATTTTGTGAACATATGCATAATTCATGAAAAGGCTTAATCTACATATACATTTTAAGAAGGAAAGATGTATTTCACAACTTTCAAGTTCAAATGCAAATTTAGAAAACAAAGTTCAAAACTTACATAATATGAAAGAAAAATGAAAGTAGTATGAACACTAACACTGGTTTCCAAGGTAATCTCTATATTTTATATTCCAAATTCCAAATGAGTTACAAAGCATACATCAGCTGAGAAAGGATTTGAGAAAAATCACTAACTCTCCATAATGCATAATCCAAACTCATTCTGCTTTAGCGAGACCACCAGTAGTCGGTGCAACTTTTCCCTGAACTCAAAAACTTTCCTTGACACTGGCCCCTTTCGGTGGGACATCCATGTGTCAGTGATACCTTACACCGAAGTCAAAACATTACACCGAAGACACCATCCTTCAGTGAGACCACCAACAGTCAGCGAGAGGTTACACCAAGACCATTCCACTTCGGCGAGACCTCCATCTGTCAGTAGGATATCTCCCCGAGTGTAGATTCTTTCCCCGACGCTAACCTTGTGAACAAGGGACGGTGAGACCTCTCAAGCGAGGAGATACATAAAAACTCATGGAGACCAAAATGTCTTGGTGACCTGGGTATTTCAAATGAATATAACACAACAACTAATTAGCAAGACATCCGACTGGTCTCACCGACTTTTTTCTTTGAGGAGTTTTATGCTAGATCTAAATGAGGCATACTTTCCAATAGACCTCCTTGTGAAATAACATCAGATGTATGATTTAACCTTGCAAAACAATGCCTCCATTTGGCCTTCATGAACACCTGAAACATAGATTGCCCTCCCTGATTGAGTCTGGAGGTGAAAATCAGGTAACAGGAAGCTTAGCTAATATGCAAGTAAATAAAGCTAAAATGATGTTAAATGTGAGTGCAAGTCCAAATGATTTTAACAAAATTATAATTTTTTTGTCAAAAGATGGATCCATTTGTCTCAAAATAGTGACTTATTTGTAGGAGGACAAATGAGAAATGAAGGGTTAAGATTAAAAAGGTTAATCATGGTCGAAAGGAAAGGAAGAATAAAACATGGATCATGGATTCTCATAAAAGGATGAGAATCAATGATCATGTTGATTCCCAAATCAACAGATGCAATGAGTCCTAAAGAGTAACCACTCTCTCATATTTAGACTCAACGGGTTGATATGGCCAACGAATGGGAGAGTGAATAAAATACACCTTTCTCCCCTATTCTTTAGGCTCTGTTAAACTTGGAAGGGTGATCCCAACTAGTGTGCTTTCAGATACTTATGTGTCAAAGTATCAAACACATAGTGAACAGATGAATCTCCTTTAGATGTTTAATAGACATAATACTATAAAGGCTTGGTTGACCTCTATAGTAATGCCTAATTTAAACATGAGAGATATAGTTCATTAAAATCCTCACACAAAAAATCTGGGACTAATAAGTAAATTTGATTTAAAATATGATCAGTTGTATTAACTAACACATGTAACATGAATATCACACTTAGATTAGTGTCTCTTCCATTGGGATGAAGTCAACTCAAACACATACATAATCTGATAACAATTTTCACACCTAATAGTATATGAAGCTTTGAAATGTTGCATTACAGTATTTCAACATTGTGTCTTAACCTTTACTTCTTACTAGCATCCTAGCACTCAACTTACATAAACTAGTAGCATTTGCATACATTCTTTGAATGAACAAGAAAGAATAAAACTAAACATCCACTGTAATTCAATGGAGATGAATAAAATAACTCTTGATTATGTTATTCATAATTTATAAAACATGTACATAGGAGAGAAAATGGCCTTGAAATTGCACTATTCAATATTATCTTTCCAGTTTTTGTAATCAAAATTACATAAGTATTGACAGACTTAGATCCTAAAACTTAACTCAAATTCTTTGTATTCACACTATCGTGTTTTTTTTGTTAAATTACAAAACAACCTCTCCTAGAATGAGGCATAAAGAAAACACTTAAGGATACACAAAAACCCTAAATGTTCATTTGAAGAAGACACTTGGCACATTCTGGTTCATTGATTTTCAACTCCCTTTGCTTGTAGAAGAAGTTCCAATTTGTTCTTTATTTTCTTGCACCTCACTCCACTGCCCTGCAATAGAAAAAATATTTTCCTTTCTAGAAGCTTCATACCTCATCATTCCCCTTTGTTTGACTATAAAAACCACCTATCCAGTACATTTACCATATGCCATTTAATTGCAACTCAAAAATTTTACTTTCATGGTGAACAAGCTCTTATTTTTGAAAATCCATATTTATCCATGTATTCACCTTTCACTTTTATTTGCAGTCTTCATTCTCTATGAAATGCATTTTTTCAATGTCCAACAACAAATAATTTTTTTATTTTATTTGTGAAATTTTACTCATGATAGCCACCATCACCAATTGCGGATTTGAGGAGGGAAAATCATAAGGAATCAGCGATGAGCAAAGTCATTCCATTGTGGATGCATCAGGAACAATAAATTTTCAAATAGCGATGAGCGAAGTTCTTCAACTGTTTGCTTTCTTGCATCTTCATAAGCCGTGGCCATAACATACAATGCTCAAAACACAGAGAAAAACCATATCCGGAGCACACTCTTTTAATTTTACCTTTACACACCTTTATTGGGCGTCCATCGCATATCTTTGATGTGAGGAGAGAAAGAAAATGAAATCAACAATGTGCGATGGACAACCATTGCTCATCGCTGATTTAAATTCAACACTTCCCGTGAAAAAGAGATGTGCGATGACTCATCTTTTAATGATTTTTTATAAAGGTCAAAGCTACCTTGGACATACTCAATGCAAACCATTAGGCATCACTAAATCAGCTCAATCATTTTCAAATGGAGATGGGTGATGGAGTTTTCCCATGTGAAAGTTGTAGTATCGCTGCCTCTGGACCAATCAGAATCAAAAATTAAACTTGCTTTCCCTTATGAATATTTGAAATATGTTTTATATTTTCCCCTTTATATTTGCACAATATTTTAAATATTTTAAATATTGACATTTGAAACATTAGAAAATTTTTGACTTCTAATTACCCCTGTGGGCCAAATGGTGACACTTGGAGCCTATATTTTTTGTGTGTAGCCATAATCAATTATTTAGAGAAAACCCATTTGCTCAAATTTTTCCAAGCCCTTAAAATTCGGGTACCTCCTTTGTAAACTGGCCCCTGGGATGTGTTTACTGCAACAAAAGTACATTAAAATAATGTATCAAATGACCTCTGATCTTGATGAAACTGGAGCTGTAGCAGTTTAGACCAAAAAAATAAATGGGTTGTCCTTATATTTTATAAATTTGAAACTTTCTAGGACACAATTTTTGGCCATCTTACAGTCAAAAGATGACTAAATAACCCACAAGAACATATCCTAGGAGCCTAAAACTGAGTAGGAATGTTACCATTTGACCCAAGAATTCATTTCAACAAACATCATGCCAAAATTCTTCCTGAGGTGAAAGATATAAAAAACCAAAGTTGCCCCTTGGACTTTTCTGCCATTTCACTTGTTCAGAACCAATCAGGGCTCTCAAAGTTACGACTTTGAAAAAATACCGAAACAACTTCTGAGAGGCTTCTAGTAGAAACATAAGCTCATCTAGGTATATTGAGTATGTGTACAATAGGTATTTCCTTGAATCATTATTCATCACAAGATATTAAAGGTCAAAATTGACTTGCTTGAAATATTCTGAAAATGTAGGTGCAAAACAGAGCAAAATGCATTTGCTTTTGGCCTGGTAAAAATATAAATTCTAACCATGGGGCTTTGTAATTGGACTAGGGAGTACATTAATGTGGGGAGAATGGAGAGCAACAATCTTTTTGTTATGACAATCAACTGGCTCTAAATTGTGACCCTCCAAAGTAGGTCACTTGGGCAGATTTTCCAGGTGCACTTTTGAGTGTGCAAAGGCAATTTTTTTTTTAAAACAAAGGGGTAAAAACTTTATTGAAACTCATAAAACAACATTACAAAGAACTCAAGAGACCAAGGTCCCCGGGAAAAACCAGGCCACAAAACAGAAAAAGATAATCAACACCATCAACCATCACCATTTCCCTCCCTGTCCTCAGCAAGAATTCTCTCAAGATCAAGATGAAGTGCAAGAGGAACCATGTCCCACTCCTCAATTCTCCATCATTTAGCATGCTCTAACGCCCATTTTTCCAAGCAATCAACAGCCCTATTCCACTCCCTTGGAATATGAATGAAATTCACCATCTCCATTAATGAACTAACTCACAAAATCTTTTGCACCACCCCAGCAAACTGCCAACTAACATCATCCACTTTTTGCTTAATAAATAAATTAATCAAAACTTGGGAATCAGACTCACAAACAACCCTTCTCCATCCCAAATCATAAGCTTTCTCAAAAGCATAAAGAATTGCCAACCCTTCCATAAGGTTGATGGTATGAACTCCATCATAGATTGAAAAGAGGAAAACCACCGAACCCAAATAGTCCCTTCGAATCCCCATAATACCCGCCGACCCTAGATTACCTCTGGAGGAACCAACAGTATTGATTTTTAGAACCCCAATTGGGGGAAGTTGCCAATATCTAGACCTGTAAACTCTCTGCTTTGAATGCCTACCACGCTTTACACATGCTGAGGCCAAGGACAGCCCCTGAATCCCCAATCTCTCTGCCACTTTAGCATCCCTTTTCTCTAAGGGGAATTCCAACTCACACTTAGCCACCACCGTCTCCTGAACCATGCCCAAAGCTCTTTGCCAAATTTGTTGCACCAACTTCTTCTCTCCATGAAATATGCACTGGTTCCGCTCCAACCAAAGCTGCCACAATATGAAGATAGGTCCCACTGACCACACCTCCTATAAAAAGGAAGCCATAGAGGGAGGCATACTTAGTCTCTACCAAAACTCAATCAAGGAAGAAGCATGAACATAGGGACTATTCCGACCCCCCACCAGTAATGCCAAATTTGGATGGAGAAAGGGCAGTGAAAAAAAAATGAGCAGAGTCCTCCTCATTAGCCCCACACAAAACACAGACTGAGGGACCCTGGAAGCCACACTTCCGAATATTATCCCAAGTCAAACACTTATTCCAAGCCAAAATCCACACAAAATAATTACATTTTGGCCAGGAAGACTTGTTCTAGATCTCCCACCACTGAATTTCATCCCCATCCACCATGTGGGACAGTAGCTCCCAATATCTAGAAGCAACAGTATAGTCCCCTTTAGGATTGGGAGACCAAGAAAGCACATCATCCTATTGGAGAGAGCTACAATGCCTACTGGAAAGGATACTATGTAGCTCAACACATTCTTCTGGCAAGCCAACATCAGGCCATTCATCAGGAGACTTCCATCTGGCCACCTCCAATTGATCACGAGAGGAAAATGACTTCAAGTCACTCACTCGTGTCCAACCAACCTCAAGAAATATCTAACAAAGGTTCAACAAGTGAGGAAACTAAGAAATGATGGGGGGGGATCCATCACATGAATCAGAATAGAATTGAACCTTAGTCCCCTTTTTACAAATCCAAAATAAACCATCCTTAATAAGTGCAGCCCCTTCCTTAAGCGTGCTCCATATCACTGAGCCCTTCCCAAGAAGGGGGTAACAAGGTATTTCACTCTAAGGGATCCCCAAAAAATACTTCTGAGAAAGTATCTTGGCCCAACTCTTATCATGCTCCTTACACCACCTCCAATATAGTTTCGCAGCCAAAGCCACACTAGTCAAAGCCATCTACCTCAAACCCAAGCCCCCAAATTGCTTCGGGCTGCAAACAATCTCCCATCTAACCAAACTCCATTTAGAAGACTCTAGGAAACTAGCCCATAAAAATTTTCATGTCACTGCATCTAAGTCCTTAACAAAACCCAAAGAGGCAACCTATAGCATGCATTTGTAAATGGGAAAATCCTACACCATAGACTTGATAAGCTAAATACGACCAGCAAAGGATAACCACCGATGAGTCTAGTGATTAACCTTCACCCTAAATTTATCTAAAATACTCTGCCATGACTCCCGAGGCAATCTGCCCACAGAGATAGGGATACCAAGATAGGTCAAAGGAAGAGTCCCGATCTGAAATCTCAAGGTTTGAGCAATCCTCCGCTCAATGGGGCACGAAGTGTTGAAGAAGAATATAGAAGACTTGTGCTCATTGATCTATTGACCTGAGGCAACCAAGTAAACATCCAACACCCTATGTAAACTAGAAGCCTCTCGCATTGTAGCCATACCCATTAGAGCAGTATCATCCACAAACTGTAGATGAGACTGCGGAGGTAAATTACCTCCCCACTGCCATCCCTAAATTCTACCCACCTCCACGTTCCTTCTAATCAACCTCCCCAAACCTTCAGCAAGGAGAATAAACAAGTATGGAGAGAGAGGGTCCCCCTGACGAAGGCCTCTAGAAGCACTGAAAAGCTCAGAATGGTTCCCACTAATAAGCACAGAGAAAGAGACTGAAGTAACACAACTCATAACCCATTGAATCCACTCCTCCGCAAACCCAAAAGCACCAAGAACCTTCCACAAGAAGGACCATTGAACTCTGTCATAAGCCTTTGCCATATCTAGTTTGACAAACATCGCCTTTTCCTTGGAGCTAGCCATATAATGAATGACTTTGGTTGCAATAACAATCCCATCCAAAATATTTCTACCTACTACAAAACCACTCTGTTCTTCACAAATCAACTCCTCAAGACCCTTTTTCAACCTGTCAACAATTATCTTAGAGATGATTTTATAAATGACATTGTAGAGAGAAATGGGTCAAAATTGGCTTAACCTATCTACCCCCTCACACTTGGGAATAAGAGCAAGGAAAGTAGAATTTAAGGCCCTTAGCATCTGCTTGTTCCTTTGAGATTCTTGCACAACCTCTAGGAGATCAAATTTGATTTTATCCCAAAATTCTTGGAAAAACTCGATTGGGAAGCCATCAGGACTTGGCACCTTCCCCTTCTGCATCTAGAAAATAGTTGCTTCAAGTTCTTCCAAAGTGATATCATTCATAAGCTGATGGTTCAACTCCCTAGACACCAGATGAGGAATACAAGAAAGAACCTGAGCCTCCTTAGGAGACCCCCCTTGCGAGTCCTCCCTAAAGAGAGAAGTAAAATATTGTCTCACCTCATTAGAAATTTGAGGGAAGGAAGACATATGTTCTCCCCCATCATTCACAAGACTAGCGAGAGAATTCCCATGTCTCCTTGCTTTCACCGAATTGAAGAAAAAAGAAGTATTTTTATCCCCTTCCTGCAGCCACTCTATTCGAGCCTTCTATTTCCAATATATTTCCTCCCTCAGCTCCCATTCCTCCAAGGTTCGCACAGCTTGCGCTTCAACTTGAAGAAGCTCAGGTGTCACCCCATCCTCCCTTAACCTCCTTGTGATACTATCCAACTCCTCCTGAGCCACCGCCTTTTCATGGAAGACATTCTCAAAACACTGAGAGTTCTAGTGCTTAAGCTGATACTTAACATATTGAAGAAGCTTGGAAAAAATATACATCGTTGTCCCATAAGTAGGCCTACCACTCCTCCACCATTCAGCCACATAATCCTTCAAAGAAGGGTCACACAACCACATGACCTGGAACCTAAATGAAGGCATACGTTGTACACAAGTTGAATCAATGACAAGCTTGATAGGCCAATGATCAGAACCTCTCCAATCCAAGATCTCAGAGCGGGAGGACCACATCCCCCCAACCCAGTAGCAGGACACTAGGAAGCAATCCAATCTTTCTGCGATACAATAATCCCTAGCTCGATGGTTTTTCCATGTAAACTATCCATTACTAGGTTTGATATCAACAAGATTTAAAGAGTTGATGCTATCACGAAGCAACACAACAGAGGGCTCCAGCCTCCCAGTACCACCCCACTTCTCAGCCAGCTTGCAAATAGCATTGAAGTCTCCAACCAAAATCCATGGATGGAAAGGTGCCATAGAGCAAACTAACCTGATATGGGATCACAGAGCTTGCTTACCCTAGAAATTAGTAGGAGCATAGATATTAGAAAAGAGAATAACCTCCCTCATCTCAAAACTAGAGGAAATCATGGTCATAGTGGATTTAGAAGACACCCACCAGAGAGGATGAATTTTCTGAGGATTCCAAAAATAGGCCACCCCCAGAAGATCCATGAGCACCAATACATTGACAATCCCCACATATCCATAGCCTAGGTGCCAAGTCAAGCATACTCTCAACAGATAACTTAGTCTCTTGAAGAAAAAAAACATTAGGACCTTGTTTTCTAACTAAATCATGAACCTCTTTTTGTCAAGGGCTGCTATTCAAGCCCCTTACGTTCCATGAAAGAACAATCATTTCAAGGGGCTTGAAAAGTGAGAATCCAGAGTCTTTACTGACCCTGACTCTACCAAGTTCTCACCTGTCAATTTGATCTTTTCCACATCCTTCTTTCTACCAAGTTTAGCAAATTTCTCTACCCCTCCTTTCTTAATATCTTTTTGAAAAATGCCCAATTTTGGAGGCTTAGGCTTCTTAGCAGAATCTAGACCTGCACTTCACCCAAGAGGAGAAGAATCCTCACCCACTACTGGAATAATGGCCAAAGAAACTGGAACCTCTAGGCCCTCTGTCGGCATAGCAGCCTCCGTGAGCGCACTATAATCACCTTGTGGTTCCATAGAAGAGTCAAGAGTAGGTCCCTCCTGAGTAAACCCCTTAGACCCCTGCTCCAAGTTTACTAAGCCTGGATTTACTTCTTTCTGACTAAGGTCGTCTAAAACCTCAAACCTATTAAAAGTTCCCTCAATTTGCCTTTCCCTAAAAGGTCTCTTTTGCCCCCTATTCCTACTCTAGGCCTTGATAGGAACAAAACCATCAGTATCTTCCTCCATAGTAGGACCATTTCCCTTCCCCTTATTTGCCCCGGGAAGATCCCAAGAAAGATGTGAAGGCAGGGGATCCACTGGCTTATATCTTGGACATTTCCTCAGCAAGTGGCCATATTCACGATAGAGCCTACAATGAAATGGAAGGGTCTCATAGTCCAATTGCTGCACCCAAGAATAAGAACCCACACACATATCTATTGCATCGAGCAAAGGCCTACTTAGGTCAATTTCAGCAAAAATTCATGGAAAGGTCATTACCTTTTTACCCAAGGTCTGTGACGAAGCTGCAACTAGTTTTCCAAGCAGCGAGGCCAGCAAGAGCAGCACATCCTCTTGACATCATTCCACTAGGAGGCAAGGTAAATGAACCCACACCGAGACGCAAGTTGGAAGCTCCTCAGCAAGGTTAAATCTTGCATGCCACGACTTGATAAACAACCCCACCTTATTATTAAAATAAGGTCCTCCCTCAAACACCTTGGTACGATCAGCTATACAGTTAAAAGTAACCATGAAGTAATTGTTAGCCAACAACATTATCTCCATTTCTCCCACCGGCTCCCAAGTTCTCTGAGCCTAAAGCTCCAAAAACTGTAGCGAGACCCTCATGCCCAAAAATTTGCAATATAAGGAATGATTTGAGTAGTAATCAATATCTTCAACAATCATTTCAGGTGGAACAACAAATTTCGGTCTCACCTCGCACCACTCTAGACAACCATTAACCTTCGTGATCCATGAACTAGAGGACAATCCCACACCATCCATCCCAGAATTCATTGCAAATAAATTGTTATTATATGTCGACATCCCATCCTTTGGGGACATTGAGCTAATTGTTGCGCAAAAACTCAGATCCAGAGTAACCCCAGCAGCCTCTCCCTTGGATAAAGCCATCAATCCCTATGCAAATGCATAAACCCACAAAGAGTAATAATGGGCCGAAACCCCCACCACTTCCTCCTCCCGAACTCTACTAAACCAGCCACTCCAAACCACCCACACTCACACCAGGTAGGGGGGAAGAGCAACAATGCTGAAAGCAACCACCCACGGCCTCCGTCCCACCTTTACACACAAGGGAACTCACACCAATCAAGCATAGATCCATGAGCTCGCTCGAATCCAAATGCACATACACATGGAGACACAACCCCAATTGCACCAACGAGCACAAGAGGTAGGAAAATGCACTAGCCAACCACCTCGAACAACAATCCGCACCAGAAAAAGGAAGCCTGCCTGCAGGAACACCAAAAAACCCCTCCCCAGACCACGCAAAAGCAGAACGAGACTCTCACAAGCTAAGGCATGGGTGCCCTAGCTCGGCTCGTGCAGAAGCATATGCAAGCCATTTGATTCCTTCTGTAAAGGCAATTTTTTCAATATGGGCATCTCAAGATAAAAATTTGAAGGTGCGAATAGATCACATGGATCAAGGAAAGAATCAAAGGCTCATATTCTTTCAAACAAACACACCTTTAACTTGTAGAAGAAGTCTTGTTAGTTAACTTGCACATGAAGTCTTGTAAGTTTGTTATGAAGGAGAATATTCCTTTGTTTCAAATGAGTGGAGAAATAGAACATTCTTTGGAATATTATCATGGGTTGGGGAAATAGATATTTAGAAAATTAATACAAAATTTTAATGTGCAAAAAGGGGAAAGAGTATTCCATGGGAATATTCCTTTTGGAACAATATGCAAAGGAGGAATATTCTCTTGCAAGTGGGGGGAATTAGATTTATTAGTAATTTGATAATTAAATAAAGTTCAATTATGCAAATTAGGGGAATTAGAATATTTATTAAATAATTAATTTATTTACTGAAAAGGGAAAGTGATATGATATTTAATTAAATAACTTAGGGTTATTTAATTAAATAAGAGGACTTTAGGGATTAAATTAAATAATTTGATTTATTCAATTTAATAGGATGAAATGTTAGTATGAAAGGGGATGAATCAACCTAATTAGGTCAATTGGATTAATAGATGAAAATGAGGCAATTAATTTAATAGCTAAACTAATTTAATCAATTAAGTGAAAAGAGGATGGGTTTTAGGACGAAATGATGTTAGTTAGCCAATGTGATCCATGGAGACATTTTTAAGTGTCTACACTAACAAAAAATTTCCCACCAAAGTGGTCCTTGGGGGTTCATATGAAACTTCATTATTTCCTTCTTTCACTGGTACATATTTATTTCATTTTTCTCTCTTTAGAGAGGAGTATTTTTCCATGATATTTTCCCTTTTTCTCTAGTTATGAGACAATTATTCTATTTCTACATGGTTACCTTATTAAGCCTTGTAAGTAGAACCCATACATGCATTCATCATTAGTTTCTTAGATTTTCTTTAGGTTATATTTTGGGGGGTGCTTTTAACTAGTTATTAATTAATTATTAGATCTCTTTTTGAACTAGCATAATTAAGCTTAACTTAGGCCAAGTAATTTTTGTCTCAAGTAAAAGGATGAGGAAACATGTCCTAATAAAATTTAATCCTCACCAAGGGTTTCATGTAAAGTTTTTAATCCTTATTATAAGGATTTATTATTTTATATTGGATTAATTCATATTTTTCTAATCAAAAGAATTATCAAGGCTTGTATAGAAAATCCAATATTTTTCTCTTTTTTCATAAGTGTTTTGGTTGCAATTGATTTTTGGAATCTATAGGATTCAAGCATCATTTCCAACATAACCCAATTGATATCCATAACCATTTGGATGAAATTTTCATGGTTAAATCTAGGAAATATTAATTATGTACTTTTTATATTTTTACATCTTACTAATTTATATTTTTGGATGCCTTTATGGAATTGTTATCCTCTGAATTTTGTTCTTTCACTTGAAAAATCCTCTCTGTAGTTCTACATATATATTTTGGAGTTCTTTCAAATGCATCTAAAAAATTCAAATTTGATAAGTACGGTAGGAGTTATGACCCAATCAATTTGGGATACCAAAAATAATTAATAATTAGAAGCATTAGGATACATTGTTGATTATTATTTCTAAACACATTTCCTTACTTGCATCTTAATAAATGTATCTAAAATATAATTATCCAATTTTGATAATGACACATATGGATCTCTAGTAATAGTAAAAAAGTGACCCTTTTGAACCTATTTAATATAATAATGAAATATATAATAAAAAATCCATGAACAACCAAGTAATTCATAGAACTAATCCAATGTAAGAATGGTATGACATTTAGAATTGATACTCTTTCAAAAAATCTACCAAAAGTAAATTAATGCAACCCATAGTCTTAATCAAAATTCTATTTGTTATCTTAAGGGAAATAATTTAATTCTTAGATTCTTTCTATTAACAATTATGATTAAATAAAAAATGAACGTCGTTAAATTGAAAAGTAAGATCAATAAGAACACCCTTAATTGGTTTGTAAGCAACATAAGCTTAAGCATACAAATGACTATAATAGTCATTCATAAGGGTCTCATTAAGTGAAAAAGCAATAATTGTCATAGAAGAAGATGCAAAAATATTATAATCATTAAGCATGCCCAAAAATTTATTATACAAGAAGGGAATGAATCATTATTTCTAACTAGCAACTTTTCATGTTTAAGCTTACTTAGAATGTGCACTAGCAAATAGCTAATTCTACCCTAACTTGTTTCTCTTGTTTCAAACCCTTGAAATTTGTCATTCATTATTTATTTATTAGTACACGTGACTATTATGTACATTTTTGCCTCTCAATTATATGTTGTAATTTTTTTTCCATTTAATAGCCATAACATGTGTTTTGATGACCATGTCCACCACAATCTAAACTTTTGAATTTGAATATTTTCATTATTAATCTCTCATTAATATAATTTTTTATTTTATCTAATTAAATCTTATCTTATATTTATTAAAATAAATCATCATGCACTAATTATACTTCCTAATTTATTAGATTAAATAAATGAATAATAATATTGTAGATTTTTTTTTTAAAGTTAATTTTTATTAAATTTATAATTTATTTAATGATATTGATTATTCCTTTTAAATTTATAAAACATGCTGACAAGGGTCTTTTTACACATAAAAAAATATATTTAAACACTCTTTAAAAAAATAACATTTTTCCCTACATAATTATTAGACAAAGGAAATCTAAATCTAAATAGTTAGTCACTGTTTTGAAAATAAAAAATGTGAATGAAGGATACCATATGGAATATATGTGCTACTAATACTCCATGACTATCTCAACATTGGGATTATTAGCTTTGATTGTATTTGAATCTTCCTTGGCTTCCGTTAAACCCTCCTCTAACTCGCCACTTGTCTAACTAATCCATATCCCCTTTAGTCTCCTCAACCACTCCAATCCCTCTAGAACATTCATCACCCTTGGACACTTCAAGATGTTGCATCGCTCCCTCCTCCAATGTCAGAAAATCCTCCAAAAGATGAAATTCTACAATCAATAGCCTAACTAGCTTAGAAAATACGCCTATCTCCAAAATTCTTCAAAAATTATTTGAATCTCGAATCATCAATTAAAACTCATGCTTGTAAGTTAGGAATTTTTTTGAGTGAGAGATAATCATTTCACTCAACCAACAAAAGTTTTATCAGATTGACCATACGACATAACCAACTTGGCATAGAGAAACAGACAAGCACAAGTTGTTGAAGATCTTTCATAAAATTAATTTTCTATAGGAATGTTGGAATATTGGCTTCTTCTATATCACCCTCTCTTGTGGGAATGTTATTATATACCTTAGGGTATGTGCAGGATCATCATGGAAAAACCATTCCCTTAAGTGGTGATGAAAATTCAAAAAAATCAGAGTTAGGCAACTTGATGTAAATAATTGAATAATTTATCTATATTATTTCAAAAATATGTAAGAATAGAATCTGTAGAAAATTGAATGTAGTTTCTAAACTACTAGGTTTTTTTTCAAAAATCTATTTGGTAAAAATTTGAAATTTCAATGGAGTAGTACATAAATTTGAGTGAAAAATAAGAATTAGGTGTCTGTCTGACCACCCTAACCACAATAAAATGATGATAATTTTTTATAAGATTTTAGATATAAGTAGATGACTCATGTCCCAATGTGATGCACATTTTTTTATAATTTTTCTCAAAGTAAATAATTAATTATGAATTTTCTATTACAAATTTTAAAAAATATAAAAACTCATATGTCTAACCACCTTAACTTGATCAAGACCATGAATTTTTTTTTTAAATCCTATAGTATGTGAAGCATAGAATGTGACTCATGTTTCAAATTCAAAAAATGTGATACTATTTGAAAGCTATAGATTTTTTTCAATTAGCCTATCAATCAGGACTTTAGTCCTAATTCAAATAGAAATGAATAATAATTATTTATTAAATTCAAAGTAAAGCATAATTTATATTGGTGGAAAGATGAGAATCTCCTTTAAAAACCCTTTTAGTTTTTATCAATTTTGGGTAAAAAAAATTAGTTAGCCACATATCCTACACATATCCATCATATTGCCACTTTTTGGCCCATCATGATCCTGCACATATTCCTCAATAATTATCATTTTCACCAGAAACTCAAGGATACCATCTTATACACTTCTTAGTGCATTTTCATCTTCTAAAGTAATTTTTTTTCTTGGAGATAGAACAAATTTCCAATATATTTGTTATGGCATAGAATTGCACTCTAGAAATTTTTTCCATAAAATCACTTTTAGCTTATCCTTATAAACTTAACAATGTGAAAAATCTGCCACCTCAGCCTCCATTCTTGCTCTCTAGTTTGTAATTTTCCATCGGTAAGGAATTTTTTGTTGAGGACATCCCCATGTTTCGCAGACATCTATGCATTGTGTTCTCATCTTGAAAATATTCCCAAGTCAGTGGATATTGAGACATTGTGATTACCTGCCACCCACATAATATAATTCCCTGTACAATTGTTGACCACCCGTAAACATCTCCTTTTCCTCCAATATTGCATTTTGGGCATATATTTCCATTCCATTCATTCCAACTTATTCATTCTTTCTCATTCATTCTACATTCTCACTTCACTCTCATTCTACACCATTGCTCTTGTTTCTTCTTGCTCTCTACACCACTATTCTTGTAGGTTTTCAATCTCTACATTATTGGAATGATTGTCTCACACTCAAAAAGCTTTCATCCTTCCTCTTAGCTTCTTCAAGCTTGAAATAAGGATGGTTACATTTATTTAATTGCATTGTATTTCTTATAGTTTAGAATATTGTTTTTCTTTACTTTCTATAAGTTTCTTCTTTTTACTTTCCTTTATCATCATTTCTCTATTATGGTCTATTGGCTTTTTATGGAGGTGGAAACACTACAAGTGAGGGTTTGACTTAGGAAAACTCCAAAACACAGCCACGACATTTTTCCATTTCCATGTGTGTAGGTGTTTTCCTTTGTGTGGAGCTTGTCGGAGGCTAGACCTACTATAAGTTGAAGTTCTCTCCTTATCTCTTGTTGTTTGAATCAGTAGATTATTTTATTTTATCTTTACAAGTATTCTTCTTATTATATTGATTTCATTTCATGCATTTCTAGTATTATGTTTTTTCTGTCATTTCTATTAAAAGCTGTCAAATTCAATATTTGGGTTGTTAGTGGACCCTTTATGTTTCTAGTGTTGAATTCTTCTCTCTATTTGTAAGAGATGTTAGTGCATCAATGAGATGATAGTCCATCGCACTATCATCCTCTAGCCGAAAGCTATTTATTTTGTCACCAAAGACCTCTAAGGTTTTCTCATCTCATTTCTAGAGTCCTCTGCCACAAAAAATCCAAAAATAGAGTTAGCCCTCCCTCCATTTGTCATCCTTCACTTGAACATTGTCATTTAAGGTAACCTAGTGCTATTCACTCCCTGTGGACTCTTCCTTGTCCTAGAGACTTGGGAGTAGTGAATCCCCTTTATTAATTTTTGTTGAAACTAACATGAACCTTCCAGTTATCCTTCTTTTTGCTTCAAACATTTTATTCTCACATATAAGATTTGTTGCGCAGATAGTGTGTTGTAAATTTTTTATGAGATTTATGACACAGTCTATGATCTCCAGACACATTGTAAGAAGGATTTATAAGAACATTAGGATAGGATATATGAGATTTAGTTCCCCTTGAACCGGCCCTACCTTTTGTGTCACCAAAAAATGTATAGTTGGACATTTTTATGCTCACTTGAGTTTCTCTTATGTACTTTGGCTTGATTTTTCCTAGATTTAATGTTGTAATGTGGTCAACACATTCACATTAGGTCTTGGACCCTTAAGAATCATTAAGAATTTTAGGATGTCTTGTAAAAGTGTTGTGAAGTGTTGTAACCCACTTTCACACTTTTCTAGGACTCTTTCATTATAATTCACCTAAATAACCTCCTTTTATCACTTACCAAGTCTTATTTCAAAGTGTTGTAAAGAGTTGTAACAAAATTTCATGCTTTTCTAGACTTGTCATCACTAATTCAACCATTTCTTATGTTTAAATAACCCCTTAATAAACTTTCAGGCCATGCTTAAGCATATTTTTGAGAATATTCCCACTAAACCTTATTTAATGCACTTTAATTCTCTACACCTAGTAAAATTTCCCTGGTGGGACTAAGCTGCCACCTAGGCTAACTTAGTCCCACTGGGCACAAAAATCAAAATAATTTCAATTTTCTGGTGGGAATTTATTCTCTTACCCTTGAGGTCAGCTTGTGATGTGTTATTTTCAGGAAATTTAGTAAAATCAAGTAGAAATAAAGGGTTTTCCATTCATTTTTCATCTCCTATGAACTCCTAATCCCTAACTCATTAACTTAATCGTCTAATCAATTATCAAGCACTCTAAGCACTATCAAGTTATCCATTAGAGCACTTCATTGCATATCTTCAGATTTATACATCAAGGGTTTGGTGAGTTTGTGACATTTCATGTTGCTTATTCATCATTCTCTTTCCATTTCATTTTATTTCATAGGCTTTGACCAAGGCAAACCCCTATACTCTAACCCTTAACCATTTTCCCCTTCTTTGCATGTATGTTTTCAGGTCTTATATGCAGATTTATCAAAGAGTAAGGTGTTAA
The DNA here is from genome assembly GCA_007258455.2 of Sequoia sempervirens. NCBI lineage: Eukaryota > Viridiplantae > Streptophyta > Pinopsida > Cupressales > Cupressaceae > Sequoia > Sequoia sempervirens. The sequence continues at coordinate 184,078,518 of VDFB02373365.1, forward strand.
AAAGGTGTATCCAATCCATCAAAGTCAACAAAGCCTTAATTGAAGCTTGGAGATCTATTTCAGCCCATTTTCTATAGAATCTAAATCAGACACCTATTGGGAAAGGAAGTGTAGACCAAGGGCTACAAAATCCTGCCACAAATTTCCAAAAATTCCTAGGTAGACTAAGTCACCATATATGGAAAATTAGTCCCACTTCTATCCCTAAAAAGTGGTTTTTAGATTTTTGGATACCCATTTGGAAAATTCCTATTCTAGTAGATTTTCCCCAAAAATGGACTAAGTCACCTAGCTTGGCACAAGTGTCCTAGTCAACATTCTAGTCAAATTTTGTAGGATTCCAGAGGCTCTCTACATCAGACTTCATATTCTAGGTGCACCTCTCCAATATTGCTTAATTTTCTTTTCATTTACTTGCATTCTTAGGTGTTTTTTCATACGTCACTATGTTTTCAAACACATTGCATTTCCTAGGTTTAGCATTAATAAATCACTTATTTTTTAGTTTATTGCATTTAGACATCATATTTAGGCACATTGAATCCATCGTTACATTAATTTTGATTATAAACATTAGCATTTTGGGTCCATTTATCTCCTTTTATGTGAAAAACCCCACAAGAGTTAGAGAAACCTTGGACACTGAAAATCAGTGTCCACACTGATGATATTGATTCAAGAATCTCTACCATATACACCTCTCCCTTTGGTGAAGCTACAACTCATATTTCTACCCCACCTGCCTCACCCTAAACATCTACCTCCTCCATGGAGGATGATTCTTTTCTCGACATCCCTACAGAGAAAATTATTTCCTTGGAAATGAGACTCATAGAACTTGAGGTTTTCTTAGAAAAATATAATGGCTTCACTAGAGTGGCACCCATTATAAAAAAACTAAGAACCATGTTGGATAAGGATCGAAGAGGTATAGAACTTTGGGGTATTACAAATATTGTCGAAACCCATGTACCCTCCTACAACTCTAACTTAGGTGTTACCCAAGACATTGGCTTGTAGATCATTAGGAAACAACTAAAAATCCCAATTCTTGGATTGTCAACATGTATGGTTGACACAAGGCCCTCTATAATCACAACCTCCATACTCAATTAGAGTCATACTATTAAGGTAAATAGAGTCCCTCTAGGTTTTAAATTTTATATGCTTCATACTCAGAATGTTTATATTTTTGGTGCTAGTGTTGGTGCCTCTATTAGCATTGGTGCTAGGGGCTCTATAAGTATAGGTGTTGGTGGTTTTGTTGGTAGTTCTAGAGGAGGTTCTACTAGTCATAGTTTGACTACTGATCCCATCTTGAATGAACCCTCTTACAAAACACGGAATGCATGCAGAATTAGTTGGAAAACTTGGCTAGCCTCCTCTCATCCCATGTTCCAACCCTTTTACCATCATATTCCATTATCCATTGCTATCATGAACACTCCCATTCCTCAAGGAATGGAAATTCCCAAATTTGAAAAGTATAGTGGTCATGGAGATCAAAAAACACATGTGTCATCTTTCAATTTACCATGTGTATAGACTTCTTCCGCCATGATGCTCTTATGGAAAAACCATTCCCACATTCTATCAAGGACATTATGCTAGAATGGTAGTACAATTCTCCTAACAATTATATTTTCTATTTTTGAACAGCTATTGAATCAGTTATTGCATCAATTCTAGGCCAAAATTGGGCCAAATATCACATTCATTGATCTCGTTTGATGCAAGTAGGGGACCCACTAGAAGGAAAATAACTTTATTGCTCATTATTATTCCATTCTTTCCCAAGTTTCTTATCCTTTACCTCATTCTAACATTCAAAAGGTCTTCATCAAAAACTTGTAGCCTTCACTGCAACAAAATTTTTTGTTGATGAAATATCTATCTTTTTCCCATCTCTATGTCACTTTGCATGAGTACAAATAGATAGTTGCATAGTATGAGGGATCCTCCTTGCACTCCCATTTAGATTGATTCAATCTTCTCTACCTTTGGTAAGTCTAAAAGGAATAAGGTGGTGGTGAAAATTATATTAGTTCCCACTGACAAGTATTTTGAAGGAATAAATAGAATAGTTACAAAATTGTTTGAGTCATACATTAGTGTACTACAAATTTTTTTGAAAGACAATGTAATGAATCTACCATAAATTAGACCATTTTCCAAACCATATATCCTAAGTGGTATGATGCACAAAAATTATGTCAATTCCATTGGCTCTTAGGACATGATAATGAAAAATTTGTTTCTTTGGCATGTAATACAAGATAACATATATAAAAGATACAATATGACTTGATGGGAAGAACTAGAATTCTAATAAATTTGAAGCAAATCCTAACTAGATATTGATTTATATGGATCCATTCCTATCCAACTCTGTAAACCTTGTTTCCTCTTCATCCTCTCTGGAGTTAGGCCTATGTAAATATGTGATCATGATATCATTCACTCATGTCCCTCCTCCTTTGAGTTACGTGAGTGTGACACTTGAAATAAAATTCAACTTACATGACTTTCCATTAAACAAAGAGTTTTCTTTGTTGTACATACCATCCCACATCAACGATGTTGTCGTTACTGCCATTAATGAGTCAGGTTAACATTGTCACAAAAGAAGCTCTCTTTATAAATAATTTACATAAGAAGAGATACAATGAGTCACATGCCACACTTCACACACATGATGGCATTTTAGTCTCACCCATTGATTCTATTTATTTACTAGTCCTTTTCAGAACCAAAATTGTCAAAGCACCATTTATTGTGATCCTAATGTTAGACTTGTTCAAAGTGAGACTAGGCATCCTTTGGCTAGTTTCCATGAACATAGACCCTTCAGTGATCCACACGTGTCTTAAATTCCCTCATCAAGAAAAAGTGTATACCATCCAAGAGTATGGATATAAGCCACTTGTGTCCCATGGAGGTTTCTCATTAGATCACTTTTGGCCCACCCTAGTTGAACCCTTCTCTCCTAGGGGATATTTGATATATAAAACCTATTATAGGTATAAGACTAGGGACTCAATGCTTGAAGTTGGTTTCCCCCCACTTGCTCAAGTTGCTTCTCTAATGGCTTCCATGCATGCACAACAACACACTTCATCCTCTAACCCTCCTAAAGGGAAGGACAAGTAAGATATTTCCCTTGAACTTTCCACCTTTTCTTCTTCCAAACCATTGGTGGCATCTTCCATTCCTTATATTGTGCTTGACACAGGAAAAGGAAAAATTCCCACATTGTTGAAGAAGAAGCCTCAAGTCTTTCAACATCCAATTTTTCCCATGGTTCCCTAACCCACACTCTATGATAAGGGAAAGAATTCCCATGGGGTTGTTTTGGTGTCTCATTCATTGAGGCCTCCCCTTGTTCCTCCACTTTCTCTCAAGGTATCCAAGGGAAGAGGGCTCACCATTTAGATTCTTGTATATCTTCCTATCTCTATGACTCCTCCTCCTACTTCTCATCAAGAGTCTACCCTTCCATTAGTTATAGTTGTGGAGGTTTCTCCTTGGGTAGAGTAGGAACCCTTGGCCTCTTCTCAAGGTACATCTTTTGGTGATCATAGTCACTGTAATTGGCTTGTGTGTGAGCTTAAGCACTGGAGAAAGGAATCATCAAAGGAACATGAGACATTACAGAAGGTTGGTGAGGATGCCCTCACTTCTACTTCTATTGTTTCTATTTCCAATCTACCTATCTTCACTTCTATCCCAGTTCCCATCATCATTTTTCTTCTTCTAGCTTCATTAGAAGATCCTGATAAACCTCACCCCAAAAGGGTGTAGGTGTCCATCTCTCCTTATGTGGAGCCCCCTTTTATCACCTCTCTACAAAGAACTCCTTTTTTGCATCCCATAGACATTCCTAATACCAAGGTGTTTTCCTTTATGGCAACATCATCTCCTGCTCCTTCAACTAAGAGTGAATGTGCGACATCCATTGAAGAGGAAATTGGAAATTGACATTGTCTCTAGTGGGGGTCATAAAATATCTTTTGCACCTCCTCTATCCTATTTTTCTTTAGCATGCACTATTCTAGTGATGGGGCAAGTGCCTCCCTCATCAAAGTTTGTCCCATGGAGAAACACTAAACCTTGTAGGTGCTTGGATATAGGAGAGAAATTCTATTTTGTACTTCTATGTGTTCCATCATTCTTCTATATGTCACAATATTGCTTTTTGATATTAGGGATGATGCAAAGCATTGGGGAAATTTAGGACCTCTTACATGTTGACCCAAATTTTTTATTTTATTTTGTCTTCATGTGCTCTTCTTCTTGTTTTGATACATTTTGGGATTGATGATAGTTCACATATATACTATATTATACTTATTTCCTTTATCTATTAATAGTTTTGATCATGAATTATCAAATCACCCTATCTCTTGGTTTCTTCATCTCTCCTTATCTGCTTCTTGATGTTTTGGATCCTATATGTTGTCCCTCATGTGACAACATCCCACAAATACTTCTTGCTATATTTTTTGTGCCATAGTGTTTATTGTCTTTCTCTTCTCCTTAGAATGGCATGTACTCCTCTATGTAGCACACATCAATCTAAGGGGGCCTATCAAATCTGTTTAAACTTCAACAAAGAGTATTCTTTCAAAAGGGTTCCTTGATGACACAATCACTTACGGAAAATTGCATGTCTTTCAAAAGGATTCCTTGATGTCATGATGTCTTATAAAAAGGATTCCTCGATGAAAGAACCCTCTTATGAAAATTTATTTCAAATGGATTTCATGATGCTTTGATGTCTTATGTCTTGGTATATTTTTCTTGTTGATCTAGTTTGGGGGCAACCTAACTAGAATTATCTTTTTCTTGTTGATCTAGCTTGGCGGAAACCTGACTAGACTTGTCTTGTATCTTCTATGACTATCCTACACTGCAGTTTGTAATAGCCACAAGCCCGCATTCTTGTTGTATGGTTCCTAGCCAAGCTAGCTATACCTTTGTGTGTTGTCTATATCTATTCAGATTGTCTTATCTTGTCCATCTCAAGTATACTGGATCAAAGGAACGCTTCCTCTTCATTTTGGTATATTCTCTTCAACCTCTTTCTACTTTATCTCACACATGATTTGACAAATATGCTTCCTAAAGTGGGGAAAAATTTTTATGGCATAAAATTGCACCCTAGTGCAATTTCCCATAACATGACCCTTATCGTAGCCTTATAAACTTGACAATGCAAAACTCTACTGCGTCAAAATTCATTGTTTCCTTCCATTTTGTCATTTTCCATTAGTGAGGGAATTTTTTTCAAGGATGTCCTCATACTGCACAAAAATCTACATGCTATGCTAGCATCTTGACAAAATTCCTAGGGTAGTGGATGTTGGAACGTTAATATTCCCTACCATCTACATAATGTAACACCCACTGAACCTATTAACCACCCAAAAATGTCTCCTTTTCCTCTTAAATTTAATTTTAAACATATCTTTCCATTCCATTCATTCCAATTGATTCATTCTTTTTCACTCACTCTAAAAATGTCTTACTTCACTCTCATTCTACACCATTTCTCTTCCTTCTTCTTGCACTTTACACCACCACTCTTGCAAATTTTCAAGCTCTGTCATTTTCATGATTCTCTTACACTCTCAAAGCTTTCATCCTTCCTCCTAGCTTCTTCAAGCTTGTAGTAGGGAGGGTATCATTTTCTGCAAGATGGTGTGTCTCTTGGTCTTCCTTGTTCAATGTGGTGCTTGGGTTTGTGACATGGCTTAACCGACTTCTATGGATCTTACATAAATCTAGTGATTGTATTGAGAATTGATAGGTCAATCTTTTGGTGCAATGGCAACCACCAATGTAACAATTGGTATCAAATCCAAGGTCATAGGTTCAAACCCCTCACTTGCACTAGGGAGATTGTTTCAAGATAGTGTTTCCCTTGGTCTTCCTTGTTCAACATGGCACTTGGGTTTGTGACATGGCTTAACCACCTCCTATGGATCTTACATAAATCTTGCGGCTGTATTAGGCATTGATAGGCCAATCTTTTGGTGCAATGACAACCAACAATGTAACATTGAATTTATTTTATTGTATTTTCTTTTCTTTCTATAAGTTTCATATTTTTAATTTCCTTTATCATCATTTCTCTATTATGGTCTATTAGTTTTCGATGGAGGTGGAAACACTGCAAGTGAGGGTTTGACATAGGAAATATCCAAAACATGGCCCCAATATTTCTTGACCAGCATGTGTGTAGAGTTTGGAGGAGGATGGACCTACCATAAGTTGAATTTCTCTCCTTCTCACTTGTAATTTCATTCAGTAGATTAATTCATTTTACCTTTATAAGTATTCTTCTTATTATCCTATTTTCATTTCATGCATTTCTAGTATTCTATTGTTTCTATAATTTCTGTTAAAAGCTATCAAATTCAATATCTAGGTTGTTAGTGAACCCTCTATGTTTCTAGTGTTAGATTTTGATCTCTATCCATATGAGATGTTAGCCCAACACATCACAATGTCATCCTTAACCTATGTTGTCAACATCTGGCTAAGAGCCACTTAGTTTATCACTAGAGGCCTTTGAGGTCTGCTCATCTAATTTTTTGAGTTCTCTATCCTAAAAACCTAAATTTAGAGTCAGTCCTCCCTCTGTTTTCCATCCTTCACTTGAAACTTTTCATTTGAGGTAACATAGGGCTATTCTCTCCCTACAGACTCTTCCTTTTCCTAGAAACTCGAGAGTATCAAATCCCCTCCATTACAGTCTTTAACATTTAAGAGCTCTTTCAAGAGCTCTTTCTCTTCAATATACAATCAGAAGGGATATGATATTATTGTCCCTAGGATTAGAAGCTCTGATATTCCCTTGGGCATATGATTTTGAAGTCCTTCTAAGCAGTTGACTACATCAAGATGGGAAGGATGTAGTTTTTTTAAAACCCATGTAAGAAAAAAACAATAACTAAGAACATGATTTTTTCACACAAAGACATAAACTCTTTTTATTTCTTTGATGATTAAAGAAATTACACATGGCCTATCTTTATAGATTTTTTTCATTACAATTTCTTCTCAACAATTTATCATGCATATTACATAGTGCCCCTCCACTTGGTGCACTTTGTTTCAAATTGTTTTTGTTTGGTAATTGTTTTAGTGTGTTTATGATGATGTATTTTATTTTGTTTATGATGTAGTATTTTAAGTTAGTCTTGGTGAAGAAGACAGTGTAGCATTACTCACTCATGTGTACCCTACTACGCTGCGACTCTTTTTCACGGCGTGATTGTCAGTTTATGCATATATGTTTTACAGTGTTGTTTTATACAGTTTACAGGTACAGGGTATTGGCTTCACCTGCTTTGTCAGGTCTGAATGTTCCTTGACCCAATGGAAACATTTTATTTCAGAGATAATGTCATGTCCTTCTTAAGCCATCATTCCCTTATGGGACGATTATCTATGGTGTCACCCGTCGTTGTTATTTGTTGTTGTTTGTCGTTTGGTTCTATCGTGTCATTCATGTTTTCTTCATGATTGGAAATTGGTTAATTAGTTTAATGGTTTATTGATTAGTTATTTATTTAGTTGATAATGTGGAAATATTAGATTAAAATATTATGTTTAGATAATTTTAATAATTGAAATAGTAATGTTGTTTTAAAATGGGTTTGATTTATTAAATTAAATTAAACAAGATATTTATTTTAAATGTATTTGTTAATTTTAATGTGCAAAATTAAATAAATGTTTGAAAATTAGATATTTTAAAAGAATTTGTTTTCAACATGTTATAAACATTGATTTGGAATTAGAAATTGTGATCTTGAGTGAATTGTTTAAGTTAGAACTAATTGATCAATCTTGATTGCATGTTGATTGTCAGTTAAGTCTTGTGACTTTGATTTAATTGAGAATGAATTAAAAGCTTTGGTTATGCTAATTTGATTCACTCCAATTTTTTGGAAAAGTTTTCATGACAGTTTTTGGGGAAGAGTTTCTTCACTTCTTCCCTGAGCTTTTGGTTGAAAGTTTTGGAGTCAGTGAATTCGAGGGTTTTGCACAAGTCAAAAAGTTTACAGTTTTAGATCTCCTATGACTTGCTTCATTCAACATCAAAAATCAAGAATATAATCCAAGTTTTCTTCTTGTTTTGTATTTTCTGAATAGAATCTTTTGATTGTCATTTATGGTATTTGATTTTCCTTGTGGTGGTATTCTTTGCTGAATAATCTGCACAAACATCAAAAACGAAGTCGTTATTTTTTAGTTTTTATTAATTGATGAAAAATTGTAGCGAAATGAAAGCTTATGAAAACCTAGCTATAATAAATTGGTGTTACAATTGTTGTATGCATCTCTTTGGACTCGTTAGTTTCAGATTCTTCAATTGCTCCAGAACGTCTATGGGATTTTATCATTTGTACCTCATTGTTGATGTGCTTTAAACTCTTGAATTTAAAATAGAATTACTTTAACTTCATGTTAGCATCTGGATCAGTCGAAAATCCCAAATTATTCTTTTATAAAGAATTCCCATGTTTTGTTGGCTTGTGACACTCTTATGGTGGCTGCATGAATTCACACCCTATTTATATTATTTTTTTTTTGTTTTGTAAACCATCTCACTGGACAATTTGGGGAGCCATGTCCATCTCTTTTACCAATTCCGCACAGCTAATCATCTTGCAGTCTCCTCTTTCTTTTGCCTTGTATGATTTGCGTGGTGTAGCAAGCTTTGGAGCTGTCTTGCTTTCTCAAAATGTATTTACCCTTCCCATAGCTCCCAAGGATGTTCACGAAAGTTTGATCCGATTTTCTCTTGAGCGAGGTGTTCTAGCTTATGTAGCGGCATTTGTAACCTGCCATCTTCCATGTCTGAGTCAGACTTTTGATCTAGTTGACATTCTATGCGAGTCAAAATTCCTTTACGCTATCAAAAACTTGCTCTCAGTGTTACCTATTTGCAAATTGTATTTTAATTAACGCATGCACTACCTATTATGTCACATACTTTAAATGCATGTAGTATTTGTTTATATTTCGCATGTTAAATGCATGTATCTTCTCTTGAAGACGTGATCTTTTCTACATGTAAACCGTCTTGAATTCGTATCCCTTATCTTGTGATTGAAACCCACATGGTCAATTATCTTGCATGTTGCATGGCCAACTCTTCCAATCTCCTCATTCATTTGCTTTTAATGTTCTTTTTGGTGTTGCTGGTGTTGAATTCTCCATATTTTGTGTATGGTTTATGAGTTTACAGTTTACACATTTTTTATCTTTCCGTTCCTTTATTCTCTTGTTTAGTAAGTTCCATTTGGTGTTACCAGCGCTGCATCCTCTTTATTCCTTTTTCCTTCGAAGCTCTGTTAGTGATGTTCTTCTTTTAGTCATTTCCTTTCTCTGTACATTGTTTGTCTTGGAGATGCCAGATTTTCATATTTATACCTTAGCCTTCGACTGAGTTTCATGCAATCTGCTGTGTGATGCTTTATGAATACCAGTGGTAGATAATGGTAAATCTAAAGTCACTAACCATGCAATATTATTACTTTTATCAGCGCGTGGAATCAATCTCTAGTTCCTTCTCTATTCCACCAACTTTGAATGCATGTGTAGTTTACCATTTCTAAATCCTTGGAATATGAATTGATATAGACTACTACTTTTGACTAATACTTTTTATCTAAATCTGTATGTATATATATATATATATATATATATATATATATATATATATATATATATATATATATATGTAGGTTTCGTGATTTATATAGATTTATATACACGAATTAAAATTGATTGGCTTTTAAATGTAATGAATATATATTATTCTTAATAAAGGATGATTATTGATTTATTTTGTTAATTTGAAAACAATAAATAAGACATTTTATTATGTCAATGTATTATCTTTTACAAACCTTAGGATCACGAAGATTCAATGGATATTTATGTTGGGAAATTATATATATTTGTTTATGATTAAAAAGTGTACTTTGGTGTTATGGTGTTTTTAAAATCTTCGAGAGGATAGGGGAAGTAACTTATATTGCAACCTTATTAAATTTGTACTTTATTGTTCAATTGTGATGATTTTATTTGGGACTTAGCCATCCACAGTTTTTATGTTATTACATTGGAGGTAATTTGAAGGTTTAATGGACTATGTCATGATTGAGATATGCCCATTCTTGGTTTTTGATTATTGTGCATGATGATTATCCCTTGTATTTGATGTTGAGTTATGTTATTAGGAAGAGTGGCTTTTGATAGGGGCCGAAACCCTAAGTGGTATCTAGGGTAACCTATTGAGAGTTTTATAATTTAGTGAAAGCCTTAATATAAATGTACTTGGGTTGGGTGATGTTTATTAAATAATTCAAATAATTGGAATGCTTCGCCTAGTGCCTTAATGCTTGTATAGATTAAGGCTAGGTTGAGATGGCCTGGAATGGAAAGATTGTCTACTTTGTCTTCATGAAAGGTAGTTCAATGCTACATGAGTTTGTTCAGGGGCTGGGAATTAGTAGAGATTGATAGGGTAACTCGGCAGAAGGGCCGATAATCTAGGAAGATTCACCAGGGTAACATATAATAAACTATGTGATGAGACTCTAATCCTAATACATGCTATGTGGTCTCTTCTGTAGAGTTACCCTTGTTTATGTTGTTTCCTCTGGGAGCCTTGATTTTTATTATGTGGTTTAGATGTCCTTATGTTGTGATGTGTATGTAAGCCATGTAAATCTTATGTTCTATTTTCTTATCTATTATCTTTGTGGACCTGATATTATCTCCTAGCATGGAGGGAGTGGACCTTAGGGTGCCATGTGGTTGGGAGGAATGTGCTATATCCTCCATTAGGTCCCCTTGTAGGTGTTGTGGTGCAAGGATGATATTGTTCTTGTGATAGGTTCTTGACTTTACAATGTTTGTGATGATGGAGGCTGAGCGTGCTCATGAACGAGCTTGAAAATTATGATATGTTCTTCATTTATATTGTATACACTCTTGATGTGTAAGAGTGAACTTATTGTAAATATATTATGTTGATACGAAATTTTTCATAATCTTACTTGATGTAACTTGTTTAGGTAGCTTGACTACATTATGACTATATGATATGATCGGGCATGTGCAGGATCATGATGGGCCAAAAAGTGGCGATCTACAAGTGATATGATGGCCCATATGGTTGATGACTTTTTTTTTACCCAAAATTGATGAAACAAAAGGGTTTTTAAAGAATATTCTCAACTTTCAACCAATATAAATTATTCTTTCCTTTGAATTTAATACATAATTATTATTCATTTTCTATTTGAATTATGACTAAAGTCCTGATTGATAGGCTGATTGAAAAACATCTATAGCTTTCAAATGGTATCACATTTTTTGAATCTGAAACATGTGTCACATTCTATGCTTCGCATACTATAGGATTAAAAAAAAAAAAAAATCATAAATTTTTGACCAAGTTAAGGTGGTCAGACATATGAGTTTTTATATTTTTAAAATTTGTAATAAAAAATTCATAATTAATTATTTACTTGGAAAAAAATTACAAAAAAATATGCATCACATTGAGACATGAGTCCTCTACTTATATCTAAAATCTTATAAAAAAATATTATCATTTTATTGTGGTTAGGGTGATCAGACATACACCTACTTATTTTTTCACTGAAATTTAAGTACTACTACATTGAAATTTCAAATTTTCACCAAATAGATTTATTTATTTTTTAAATAAACCTAGTAGTTTAGAAACTAATTTCAATTTTCTACAGATTATATTGTTACATATTTTTGAAATAATATAGATAGCTTATTCAAATTTCTACATCAAGTTGCTTAACTCTGATTTCTCTAAATTTTTTGCCACTTAAGGGCCTATTTTTTCCATGATGATCCTGCACATTCTCGATCATTCATTATTGCAATGTTCTACTAGTATGTTGTATTCCATTGGATAGATGATGTGATGATCTTACTTGTAATTGTTTAGTAGCGTTGTCACAGAACCCTGAGAATGTATGTGAATATAATTTTGTTACTTTTGTAACTTTTGTTGTAATCAAATGCTTTTAAAAAAAAAATCATTCAGTTGTTTTCTTACTTTATGTGTTGTTCTTTGGGTTCCCTTGTAGGGCGTTACATATTACATGCAAATTACAAGCTCGTCAAATTCTATATTTAGAAACACTGTTTTTATCTCCTTACAAGATTATAGTTGTTTCCTAACTTTCTCCTTATACAAACTAGGAGAAGCATTGTGCATGGTTGTGAAACTCATGCATCAATTTTCATCAAAGAGATTTGAGGCCACCTCTCCAATTAGGTACACATTGTATGCTAGTGCATTGAGAAACATCAAGGAGCTGAAGACTCTTGAGTCTTCTAACACAATCTGACACCTCCATGATCTTTGTTTGAGAAAAATTTATAACCTTAAGAAGATTCAATTTGCCAACACATTTTGGAAATGCAGAGATGGCAGTACTACCAAATTTGAGAACCTGAAGTACTTTTAGAGGATTAACAAATAAATTTTTGACAATAAAGAGGTATTTTTTAAATGGCATCATTGGTTATACCTTTCTTACCCAATACTAACCAGTGGTAGCTTATTTCTTGTAAGGGAAGATGAAATTCACATTGTGCTCTTTACTTATGTTAATAACCAAATCATGCAACAAGTCATGTGTGGTATACTAGGAAGCAAATGTGTTTACTTCCACTAAATATAGATCTACAATTTGGTGTACGTAATTGAACCCAATCTCCCACTGTTAATTCTACCTTTCTTGTGTAATAAAACCTTGGGCTATCCACACATATATCAAAGAGTCTTGGTGTATATCTTTGGTGTCCATAACCCTAGAAAAGTATATCTGTGTATCCTCTGGAAAGAAAGAAAAGTATGCAAAAGGAGATTTAATATGGGAACGAAGAGAGTCATAACATGGCTTGAGAATTTGCATCATGGAGTCCTCTACCCCTAGTACATCTTTTAATTTTCTCAATTTTGAATCCCAATCACCTAAGCCCACAAAGTTTGCCATGGAAAATTTAACTATCTTAACATCCAATGGCAACCTCCCATATTTTTCAACAATTTGATTAGCCAAGCTCTCCAGGTGCTGGGGCAGCCTATTTATCTCACTATCGGGGAAGGAAAAGAGGTAAAAAAGATTCCAACTGTCCTCCTCCTAAAGTTGTTGCATCTCATAGATATGATCTCTCATGTCTTGATCAATTTGTCTACTTCTGGTGGTAACCATAATTTTACATTGCTTATTATTTCTTGAGGGAAGACCAAGCCTTTGCACAAAGTCACCTTCTACACTAGTCTTCCACACATCATCTAGAGCAATCAAACAATTCTAATTGCTGATGAATCAACTCAACTACTTGTACATGACTTATACTACCATATATTGGTAAACTAAGGTGAGAGGCCAAGTCACATTGCAAATTTCTAAGAGAACAAGTCTATGATATAGAAATCTAGGCAGAATGCTCATACCCTTCTTTTTTTGTTTTTATTGAGTAAATGCTCATACCTTTGTTTACTTATGTTGTAGACATGCTATAGAAGGAAATTTTTACCTAGCTTTTCCATTCCTACAATGATAACAACACCAAATGTAGGCTACACTAACAATCTCACTATTTCCATCACCTTATCCACCACACCCATTGCTCGTGAATCTACCTATTGTGGGTAGAGGAAAAACATAGACTACTTGACAAGTCGTGCTGCTGCACAAATGAAATTGTTTTCATTTCCAAATGAGTTACATCGGTCCTATTTTTATAGAGGAGTTGAAGGCTTCTAGAACATAGAAGAGATGAGAAGCCTCAAGAAGTTTCTAGAAGATTGGCGTATCTTTTTCTTTTAGCTATCATACAATACACTATTACATTGCATACAATATGTTGTTAAATTTCAAGGATTGTTATACTTGATATCCAATAGAAATTAGAATCTTCCAACACTCCCACCTAATTTCTACTACTTATTACATTAATATTTACAATTCCAAAATTTTCTCTAAGATAAGGGATTTGTAAATATGTCTACCAATTGGTCTTCAGATCTACAATACTTGAGATTGATCTCTCCATTGTTCACCAATTCTTGAATGAAATGGTACCTCAAGTGTTAATGTGCTTGTTCCTCTTATGAAAAACATGATTCTTTGATAGTGCAGTTGCTGACTTATTATCACAATAGATTGATGTAGGTTCCTTTTGATCATGCATTATATCCATTAAGACTCTTCACATCCATATTGCTTGGCATGTTGCTAATGTACCTGCCACATATTATGCTTTCGCGGATGAAATTGTGACTATAGGTTGTTACCTTGATTCCCATGCAATAATACATGTTCCAAAGTGAAATTCATATCCTAAAGTGCTTTTACGATCATCAATGTTCCCTTCATATTCAATATCTATATATGCAACCAATTCAAACTTATTTGTTGTGGAGTACATTATGCAATATTCAATAGTTCCTGCAATATACCTCAATATTCATTTTCTAACTTGCCAATGTGAATCCTTAGCTGAATCTATAAATCTAGAGATCAAACTAACTCCATACATAATATATGGCCCAGTGTTGTGAGATACATCAAACTCGCAACAAGTCTTTTAAATATGGTTGAATTAACATTAGACCCATTATCATCTTTGTTAAGCTTTGTACCTGAGGCTATAGGAGTAGATGTTGTTTTGCAATTTATCATTCTAAATATTTTCAACACATCCTTTGCATAGCTTGTTTGAGAAATAAATATCCCACTATCATTTCACATAACTTCAATTCCAAGAAAATATCTCATTAATCCCAAATTTTTCATTTCAAATTCTTTTTTCATAGCTGATTTAAACATATCTATAGATAAATCTCCAATAAAAATCAAATCATCAACATATAGACAAACAATCAATATTTGAATTTTCTTATCGATCTCCATGTATAGTGTAGGTTCATTGCTACTCCTTTTAAATCCATTTTCCAACATGTATGAATCTATTCAACTATACTAGGCTCTAGCTACTTGCTTAAGTCCATAAAGTGCCTTTTTTAACCTATATACTTTATCTTCATGCCTACTTACCTTATATCCTTTTGGTTGTTGTACATAGACTTCTTCCTATAAAAATCTATTCAAAAATGTTGATTTTACATCCATTTGATAAACTTTCCAACTATGTTGAGCTGTTATTGCTAATACCATTCTTATTGTATCAAGTCTTGCTACAGGGGCAAATTTTTCATTATAATCAACTCCATATTGTTGTGCAAACCCTTTAGCTACTAATCTTGCTTTATATTTTTCAACATCTTCATTTGCATTGAATTTAGTTTTGTAAATCCATTTAACACCTATACATTGTTTTCTTTTAGGAAAATAAACCAATGCCCATGTGTCATGTTCTTTTCTATTAATTCTATCTCTTCATTCTTTGCATTAACCATTTTTTTTCCCCTTAATTTCCTCTTCATAATAAATAGGATCTTGAGCTCAAATAAAGTAAAATTTGATTGCATTTGAATCTATTTCGTCTCCTTGACGATAAATTTCTTGCATACTCTTAAACTTCTTTTCTTTAATTCTTGGTCTTAATGATGCAAGTGTAGGATTAGAATCATTACTTATTTGTGAGTTTGATGATTCTGCTTGTTCTCTTTGTGGAGTTCTTGATGGAGAACCCTCTTGTATAGTAGTTTAATTATCTTGACTTTCTTGATCTTTTTCTTCTTCATCATCATGAGGTGTTGATGCACCAACTAAAATTTATTTATCTATACTACCATCCCAAGCTTCTTCTTCTTTGAATACAACATCTCTACTTATAATGACCCTTTTAGTGATAGGATTAAACAACTTATAGGCTTTTGAATGTTCACAATAACCAATGAAAATACATTTTTCACCTCTATCATCCAATTTACTCCTTGTTTCTTTTGGTACAAATGCAAATCCAATACAACAAAAAAAATTGAAATGTGATACACTATGATACTTACCACTCCATGCTTGTTGAGGAATCTTGTCTTTTATCCTCTTTGTTGGACACCTATTCAAAATATACACAGCACAAGCTATTGCTTCAGCCCAATAATAATTAGGTAGATTCTTACCTTTTAACATGCTTCTTGTCATCTCCATTATTATTCTATTCTTCCTCTCCTCAACATCACTCTACTGAGGTGCATAACTTGTAGTGAATTGCTTCTTTATACCATGATACCTGCTATAATCTAAGAATTCATTTGATTTATATTCTCCTCCTCTACCAAATCTTAATACTTTAATGAATAGGCCACTTTCTTTTTCAACTAATGCTTTGAATTCTTTAAACTTTCCAAATGCTTCAAATTTATATTTAAGAAAGTAAACCCATGTCTTTCTAGTATAATCATCAATGAAGGTTAAAAAGTAAATGCTCCCCCATAATGAAGGTGTTTGCATTGGGCCTCACAAATCTGCATGTACAAGTTCTAAAGGTGCACATGCTCTATATCGCATTCCCTTTGGAAAACTTTCCTTATGTTGTTTTGCCAAAATACATTTATCACTTGAACTATTTGTTCTTCAATTGTGGGTAGTCCTTTTACCATTTTCATCTTTCGCAACAAATACAATCCTTTGAAATTAATATGTCAATATCTTAAATGCCATAACCGTGTTTGATCTTGATAGGTTACTTTAAAATTTGATTCAAATCCTCCTTTCTTTCCAATCCTCATCCTTAGTGGAAACATCATATTCTTTATCATTCAACCCTTGCAATTATCATGTTATTAGGAGGTAAATCAAATATAGTGAAAAACATTATTGTCAAAGTGATTTTATAACCCTTTTGCACAAGTTGTCCAATGCGTATAAGATTATGCTTCAACCAAGTAATGAAGTAAACATCATGATTAGTCTTCTTACCATGATTTGTCATTACATTGACTACACCTTTACCTATGATTGCCATTGTATCATTATTGCCCAATTTAACCTCTAATTTGATTGTAGTATGCATGCTTTCAAAAATTTATTTGTTTTCTGTCATGTGATTACTATACCCACTATCTAGAAACCATGAATCACTTGAATTTTCTTGGGCTATGTGGCATGTGATAAATAATGTGTCTAAATTACTTTCTAAAAAATTTGCATTTTGCTTTCCTACATTTGCTTGTTTCTTTCGACATTAACTTGCAAAATGTCCAAACTTTTTGCAATAATAGCATTGGGTATTGGACTTATCATACATTTGTGATGATTGATTACATCTATGTCCTCTAGGCTTGAATCCTTGTCTTGGCCTTTCTCTTGAATTGAGGCTTCTTCTTTCCTCTCTTTGAAAGTTTTTTCTTCCTTGTCCTCCTTTGAAATTTCCTCTTCCTCCACCTCTTCCAAATGTCATTTGTGATTTGAATGCATTTTCTAATGAAACATTATTATTCTTGTTTAGCTTATATTCATGAGATAATAATGACCTAAAAAACTCATCTATAGACAATTGTGATAGATCTTCAAATTCTTCAATTGCAACCACAATATTATCAAATTTGTTAGGAAAAATTCTAAGAATCTTTTCTACAACTTTTTGATTTGGTAATTCATCACCATTTTCTCTAATATGAGTGACAAAATTCATAACTTGACTTGATAATTGCTCTATTGACTCAAAATCTTTCATTTGAAAATTTTCAAAATCCCTTCTAAGTGATTGCAATTTAACTATTTTTACTTTAGATGTACCTTGATATGTAGTTTCAAGTATTTCCCATGCTTGCCTAGATGTATTTGCACCTTTAATTCTAGCAAAAACAATGTCATCTATACCTTGTTGTATAGGTTGTAAAGACCTTGCATCCTTCCGCCTACTATCCTTAAGCTCATCTCTTTGATTTCTAGTTAATAGAGATTCATCTTCTGGTTCTACAAAACCTCTTTCAATCATGTCTAATAGATCATGAGAACAAAATAGTGTTTTCATTTTAAATGCCCAATTGCCATAATTTTTACATGTACAATATGAAATTTGGGGTTGCAAGTAATTACTTTGTGATGCCATGATGTCAAATGATCAGCTTCTCCAATTCTTTGACTGCCTCCAATCTCCAAAACTTGAATGTTTCTTGGTTGGTTATTTCAGCCTTGTCTTAGCACTTGCAACTCTACAAACTCTTTACATTTTTTCTTTAATAATTTACAATGGCTTAAAAAACTTTTCTTCAAACTATTCTTTCCCTTTTTAATCTTATGACTTCAAATTTGTTAACAAAATACAGGCCAAAACATGATATCATGTGGCACCAGTACAAAATATGTAACCACCAGTTATTATGAACTTAGAGCCATAGATCTTATATTTTCTTTATACATCACATAATAAATTCCAAAGTCCTCTATTCAAAAAGTTTAAGCGAAGCACTTTGCTAACTACAGAAACAAAACTCTAATTATTTTTTTTACCAGTTAACCCTTACAAACCTACAATGGGTCCTCACAATTATAATAACTGGTTGTGCTTTGGAGGACTCATTCGAAACATTCTTGAACAAAATTTGGCGAAGCTCAAAGCTTCATTGTGGCTGATGTAAATACCTGCAGTGGGGGATATCTTTGAGCAGCAATTTGGTCTTCAAGTGGGAGATTGTTGGGTTTGGTGAAGTCCAAATTGATAAGATTCTCAAACAAACTGGATAAGGTTGCCTTTTGCCTCTATTGGCAAGTTTTTCTCACAAGCTGATTTTTCCATTTATTGGATTGGAGGCCATTTTATAAATACTGCTGCTGTGTGAATATTATTGTACTTCAGAATTAATAAAGAGATTCCCTGCTATTGAAAGTGGATGTAGGCAATTTCTGAACCACTATAAAATTTGTGTCTCTTGTGTTTTGTTCTTAATTTCTGGTTTCTATTCTGTTTCTTTGCTCATTTTAATATTAACACTTTTGTCTTTCTATTCTGCAGATTGCTCCTGGCTGGGCTCCTTCCAATATCTGCAGAAATAAAAAGCACAATCTGCAATAACACTGCACACTGGGCAATTTAGTAAATGATAATAACTGCAGCTTATTTGATTGGCTGCTATCCTCTTGGCAGACTGAGCGATGCTCCTTAACAGCTTCTCATAAGCTCCTGTGATCAACTTCTCCCCAGTCTCAGACTTTGGCAACTCCTCGGTAGCTTAAACAGAAATCTCCTGCTGTGTCATCTTATCGTACTAAGCTCTATACTCTTCCAAGCTAGCTCTGATACCACTATGTTGTGGGCAGAGGCAAAACTTAGAATACTTGACAAGCCGTTCTGCTGTACAAATGAAACTGTATTCATTGCCAAATGAGTTTCATTGGTCCTCTTTTTATAGAGGAGTTGGAGGCTTCCAGAACATAGAAGGGCTGAGAAGCCTCAAGAAGTTTCCAGAAAAGTGGCGTATCTTTTTCTTTTACCTATCATACAATACACTATTACATTGCATACAATACGTTGTTACATTTCAGGGACTGTTATACAATATCCCATAGAAATTAGAATGTTCCAACACTACCTCCAAGACACTCCCTCTTCTCAACTAGGCTCCTCTTTTTTGATGTACTAGTTGAGGGCTGATCTAATCTGGGTAAGTCATGAAATAGCTTAGGCTCATGTACCTCTTGAATAACAGAGCTCACCCTCTCTTTTAGTTTTTCAATCCTCTTTCCCATTTTATGGTTGAGAATTAATTGACTACAACTGTAAACACACACTTGACTGATATTTGGATACAAATTCTCAACAACACACTCATCAATGATGTCTTCTGCATCAAAAGAAATATCCCTTGATTCCGCCACCATTGTTTCATAGAAACTTTGTCCTTGTCCACATTTGGGTTATTTGCATCCTCTCTTAAGTTGACCATAGATGACGCATCATTCAAAACTTCCTGTGCCAAATCTCGCCAAGCTTCTCAACCACACCGTTGGCAAAAGCAATAGCAAGGCCTTCGGCCATCTTTGATTTATTACAGGCTCTGGATCTAGATGGTAGAATTGAATAGCAATGCAATTCAAACTTATTTGAGTGAGAGTATAAAGCCTTCCAACTCTCTAAATTTATAGGAAAAGAAACCTTTTCATCCAATATAATGGTAAAGTTTAATTGCAATACTTGGTAATCGAGAGTACATGAATAATGCCATACTTTATGTAACTTTTTTTTACAGTTGTAGTGTGTAACTTTATGCCATAAAATAAGTGTATGACAACTGATTTTTTTACAGTCCACTTCATCAGTGGAAATTTTGAGGACTGCTACATTTGGACGACTACTTACCTACTCTTTTTTTATTTATTTAACATTTGTTTACATCAAATTTAAAAAATACCAATAACTACATATCTGTTTTAATAAGGCACTCTTTCCGTTTTAAATAAAAATTAAAACTATTTTCGGAAAATGTAAAAAATCTAATTACGATAGATCTGTTTGAATTTGTTATGTGTGTTATGTTTTAACAACAATGTTGATAATATAATTACTTTATGATCTTGTTGCTATAGGTTTGCTCACTCTTGTTGGTTCCAACAACTCCTTGTAGAGATATTTTGTTGTAAAGATTTACAATTCTCCTCCACCTCTTGCATTATCAGAAAGGGTATAAGACATTAAAATCTAAAAATCAACCCTCAAAATAAGATCCATAATTGACTTGCATAGGATCTATAAATCAGATTGAGCTATTTGTTTAGACTCCAGAACAACAAAAGTAATCCTTGAATTCATTAGTTTAGCAGCCATAGAGTATTTCTCCGTGATGAAGACAACCTATGAGAAAAAAAAAAAATTGGAGAAAGAAAAGTATTTTTTAGTTGGTAAAGAAAATGTTAGTCAATGTAGATGTAGCTTCATAAGCATCTTGGTAGTCTCACAACCACCCCAATGGATACATATTGCCCCCATAATTATGCAACTACCACTCTATTGAAGCAATGGTTTTGTTTAGTATTAAAACATTTAGTGCCAAAATGTACCTAATCTTTCAATGGAAAATTAAATTCTAAAATTTTCTATAAACTTTGGGAATTTCCAGAGATGATTTTGAACAGATGCATTATTTTCTAACTTAGCAAATTCCCAATAAAAATTTATAATATTTAAAATTTGTGTTGAAATAGGTAATTGAACGTGATAAAGAAATCTCATAATACAAAAAATAAGAATTTTTTTTTGAGATACAGATGAGTTCTGATTTTTTTAAATCTCCCTCTGAAAAGGATTTGATGGCCATCAGACATATAAAATGCGAGGGGTTTTAGGCAAATCGTACTAGGGGATAATAATTAATTAAAAATTTACATTGTAGAGGAAGCATGAAAATAAGTTATACAATGCTACATCCATGACATAAAAAATTCAAACACAAATTTTGTATTATTTACATAATACATAAATTACACAATTACTTGGCTCGTGCTTTTGGTTAAATTACATAGTTACAAATTCAAGAAGAAATATGTAGGCGTAGCTCTAGGGTTTGGGTTTTCATTAAAAACTGCATGTACCATTCAAGGATTTTTTATTATTTTCTACCAAACTTGGGGATCTCCAAACATATTTCTATTGAAAAACCTGGGAAGATGAAAAAAAAAAAACATTATTAAAATTCTTGGCAAATAAATAAGATCTTATTGGACGATTTGATTTTATTTTTTCAACAAATATCATTTGACAAAGCAGTTCTACATTCTAAGAACTAGAGATATATAATAAATTGTTTCAATCTATACCTAAAAGCAAAAAGAAAACAATCTTACACTGCAAAAGTATATGAGTCACAATGAAGAAAGATTAAAATCTGGCTTTTGCATCTCCTAAGGTGTTATTGTCCACTAGTCCAAAAGAGATTTCCAGTCTACATCACATCACCCACAAAAGAGCCCAACATCACCAATTAAAAGAAAATATAAATATTAAAATTAACCCACACCCACACAAGAAATTAAAGCGAACTCAACTCGAGAGTAATTAAAAGTGGTGGAAAAATTGCCTGTAAAAACTATGAAAAAATTGTTTTCACCAAATTGAGAAAATTTCATTTAAACACTTATTTGTTGAAAGAAAAACTTGGATATTTTTCAAAAACCTTGTTTACTTATTGTAATTGTGAAATTTTCATACCCATACCAACTCTCATTTAAAAAGAAAAAGTTGGATATTTTTCAAAAACCTTGTTTGCTTATTGTAATTGTGAAATTTGCATACCCATACCAACTTTCATTTAGTTTTGGGTCCATTCTAATGAAATGAATTAATATAATTACATATTGATAAATGGTGCAATCTTGAGTAAAGTTGGGTTATTTGGTTGATCGCTTACCTATCCTCATTCTAGGGGGTTAATCTAGGAGAGTTTGACCCTAAAAAATTGATAGCCTCAGAATTTTTCAATACTACATATTTTTGATGGTCAATGTAGAGTAGAGTTTTAGGTGTTTTTGATGGTCAATGTAGAGTAGAGTTTTAGGTGGCATAGCTATAAAATTTCATAGTGTATAGATCCATACCTGTTATGATGTTCAAAAGTAATTAATCTACCAAAATTTGAAAGTAATGTGATTCAATTTCTTTTATTATACGTGCAATATAAATTTAAAAAATTATAATTTGCAATTAATTCAAAATTTATAATTAAAATAATAATAAAAATTTAAAAATGATCAAAAATTATTAAATTAATTATTTTTTAATAGGAAATGGGTCATGGTCCACCCAATGATAGATGAGGGGCATATACAACTTGTTCATCTCCTTTAAGGAAAATACAATTATCCTTTATCTCATAGTTGGGAATTTATTTATTTATAATGTTATATTTGAGGCACTTTAAAAATTGAGATGAAGTATCTCTTTTATGACCTCATCAACTAGAGTTATTATCAACTAGAGTTAATTAATTTAATATTTTTTTCATTAAAAAATTTAATATTTTGTTAATTAATAATATGAAATTATTTATTATTGTATATAAGATAGTAGTAATTAAGATTTGAATTTATAATTATTCTATTTGTTATATAATTTTTTAAATTATTTATTTAAAGTCATATTTTGAAAATAAGATTTATTTTATTTTAGAAAATTTATAGATTAAATGCATTTATAAGAATGTATAAATGTTTTGACATCTATTGGATATCTCTTTTTAAATAATATAATATACTTAAAATTTCAATTGTATTTTACCATAAAATATAATCATAAGATTATCAAATTTAAATTTCGGTGATAGTAAACTTATAGATTAAATGTATTTATAAGAATGTATAAATGTTTTGACATCTATTGGATATTTCTTTTTAAATAATATAATCTACTTAAAATTTTAATTGTATTTTATCATAAAATGTAATCATAAGATTATCATGAAGTGTTTTTCAAAGTATATCAAATTATTTCATTTTATCATGATTCAATTGTATAATTTTTAAGTCAAAATCATTCATTCCTATTTCATCAATAGCGAAAAGTAAACTAATTTTGAAGAGTTCAAAAAATTTCTTAAAAATTAACTTTTTTTTTTAATTATTATAGTCTTTGTGGAAAAAAAGCCTTTAAAAACTATGATAAAAAGTTTATGCAAAGTCTACCTTTATGGCTTGAAAATTTTAGACCAATAAAATTGATGATAAATAATTTTAAAAAAAGTTAAGTTAAAAAAATTGCATCTCTACTTTACAAAGTTAAATATGGAAATAATAATATTTTATAAATGAATTTATGTAACAAAATTTGTAGATTTGATTGGCAAGAACTAATAATTTGTTCAACAATGCTACCTATTCATAAGTGGCTCTCCACTCATGGGTAAATTTCCTTTGAGAAAGTCATGTTTCTTTTATTTTATATTAAATTATTTTTTTATTTATATTTTATTTGTTCATCAATATTCTTCATAAATAAATTTTAAATAGTTTTTATATTAATGTAAAATTATTTTTCAATGAACTAAGTGGTCAAGAATAATAGTATGAATTTGTTAAAAAAAAATATTTTTATCTTAAATTTGGTAATCATTTATATATCAAAATATTAATATATAATAATAAATATAATATTTCTAAAATAAACATCACATAAAAATAAATTTATACCTTTGTCCACACTATTAACTTTTCCCCTATTTAGATAAGTCTTTAAGAAGGTGTATAGATTATAGCATGGTCATTAAATATGAAGTAAAAAGCATTAAAATTAGTATAAAATTGATTATAAGTGTCATTCTTCTCCTTTTAAAAGTGTAAGAAAGAAAATCTAAAAACAAACTCAAATGAAATGTAAGAAAATAAAAAATGTTGTTTTGTATGATATTAAATGAAACTAAATGTGTGTAATTTTTGTGTGTGTAGTATTATAAGTATTGTATATTAAGCAATTATTTTGGTTAACAAAGAAGCCCAAAATTTAATACTAAAGTGTACTAGTCTAATAATCAATGAAAATATTTAAGACAATATTTTGATTCAATAATTTGAGAAAGAAGTAAAAATTAATTATAGTTAAAATATTGATATATAATAAAGATATAGATGTTAAATAATTAAGAAAGTTAAAAGTATAAAAAAATATAGAAATAAAAACTTGAAATTAATTATAATTTTTTAATAGTTTATAAATACTATTTATTCTTTAAAAAATAAATAATTAACCTAAAATATAAAAAAATATAAAAAATAACAGTAAATTAAACCTAATCTACTATTCCATTATTAAAATTTATCAACATTTTTTTAAAAAAAAAAAATATTTACACAAGAGGTATTTACAATGGCATTTGATTTATAGACAAGCATCCATGTACATAAAAATGCAACCTTAAATCTCACTATTAACTAAACATCACAACCATTAAACAAATAGTCAAGATTTCTAGGTTTTTTAATTATAAATTAACGTTTATTGTATGAAAATGAGGTTTGTTATAATATTTAAGATGATTTTTAACCTTTTTTGTTCTATTGCTATTATATTCTTATTATTAATATAATAATGATGTAAAATTAATATTACTAATAATATACTAGTAAGAATAATTTAATAATAATATAATAATTTCAAATTTAATATTATTGATATTGATAGTAACAATATTATATTAATAAAAATATTATAATGAATATAGTAAAATAAAAATAATAAATATTATAATTAATTTATTAAAATATAATTAATGATAATAATATAAACATATTATAATCATATAATACTTATTTTTTTGTATTAATAATAGTTTATGCTCAAAATATAAATTCATGAACTTTCATGAGTATGAGATAACCATACTACAATTATAGATGCATACTTTGCTGCAAGTATGATGAAGGTGTTGTCATTGATGTCATAGATAATGGTTATTGGTTGTATATGTCAGGGATATTGAGAAAATTGTAATGAAGAAAGGTTTCAGGTGTTCAGTTGTTGCTCTCTGTTTTAGTTTGAGATTTGCTCCTATGTTCATGATGTTGAAATATGTTGATCATGGTTGTTGGAAGTTGCCATATCTAGGATTTGGGCTTCTAGGTCATTGTACAGTGTGATTTATGTTCACCATTTGTGAATTGTGCTTTTCAAGGTATTAGGCTAAGGTCAGGGAGAAATGTAGTTGCTCCAAATTTCTTCTTGTTCGAGTCTTATGACTTGCAGTTTTAGAGTTAAGGTGATATGATTGTGTTGAAGATAATTTTGTTACATAGAAGGATTGGATCGTGCTAAGGTTGTGTGTGCTTAATTGATTTATGTGTTTAACATTGGTTTGGTCAACCTTATATTTAACACTACTTTTGAAGCTTATGGAAGTGTGTTGAAGTGTGTGATTGGGTCACCCTCATTCTAATTTCACCCTAGAATGTTGTGGCACTAAACTAATTTGAATTTGTACATGCAAATGGTGTATGGTTGACTTTGGATATGTTTCAAAGTTGAAAATGGTATGAACACAAGATGATATATTGATGAAAATTGAAGTGCAAAGAAATAGAGAAAGATAGATGTGAGACAGATGCAAATCAATGTGTAAGTAATGTGAGTTTGTCCAAATTAGTGCAAAGTCTAACTGCTGACTTTTTGAAAGCAGTGAGCTGAAGGTGTACTCTATCATTCAAGCATGTCTCCAAGATTTTGAGTGAATTGTGGTGGAAATATTTGTTGCATTGAGACTGTCTTCTCTTTGTAACATATCTCTTTTATTTTCTTTATATCTGTGTGGTAGTGAGACCTCCAAGTGGTTAACCCTTCTTTGGATAGTGAGTCATGATCTGGATTGTGAGTCCTATTTTGGTAGTGAGCATTTTTAATTGATTTTGATATTGTCTATATTGTGAGCTAATCCTCACTGTGATTTTTCCCTTATTTGGATTTCCACGTAAATCTAGTGTTATTGTGTATGTGTGATGTTTTCAGTTTCTGCCTTTACACTTAATGATTTAAATCAGATTAGTAGAATAAAGGATTTGTGATTGATTTAATTTTTGGTGAAAAGTATTAAAGGTTAAAGTTTGTGACAACTTATTCACCCCCCTCTCAGTTATCTTATTCAAAAATTGGTATCAGAGCTTGGTTCCTTTGAGAAGAGCTTATCTACTTAAGGAACGTCTGAGATGGAAAGCAAGATCACTTTTGAATGTCCTGGGTTGGATGTAACAAATTATGCTATCTGGAGAATACAAATGAAAGGATATCTAGATTATTATAGTAGTTATGCTGTTGAAATTTCCTATAAAAATCTTTATACTCCTCTGGCTAATGGTCTGAGTACAGTTGAAGAAATCAAGGTGCATGAAGCAAAAAACAAGGCGAAGTTCATTCTGAAGAATTACGTTTCACATTCTAAGTTGATTAAAGTCTATAATTTGAAGACTATCAAAGAGGTCTAGGATGATTTAGAAAATATGCATGAAGGAGGTGAAAAGGTCAAAGAAGTAAAGTTCTAGAATTTAGAGGCACAATTTGAGGTCTTGCATATGTCTGAAGATGAGAACATTAAATCTTATGTACTAGGGATAGATGAGTTGGTAGCTGAAATGAGAGGACTTGGTGTTATAGTAGATGAACCCAGGATCATGAAGAAGATTCTTATAACTCTTTCTGATGCATATAGTGAAAAGGTATCTTTTGTTGAAGAATATGTCGACTACAAGACTTATACTAAAGATCAATTATTTGGTACTCTAACATCTTATGAAATGAGAAAACTAAATTTAAGAAATGGTTCCAATTTAGAAAATGCTTTCAAGGCTACAAGAGCTAAAGATTTGGATGAGGAGAATCTTGATGAAGTAGAAGGGAACTTTGTGAGAAGGATGAGGAAAGGCTCTAAAATTTATGGAAGTAAGTTACCCTTTAAATGCTTTAGTTGTGGAGGAATAGGTCACTATGCTTCAAGATGTTTAGAAAGAGATAAGAGGAACAAACAAAGATTTGAGAAAGAAAACAAAGGAAAAAGGATTAGCAAAGCATATTATGTGAATGCGAATGCTAGTATTTTTTATGATGATTCTGAAATTATGGTGATTTTGATGATAATGTAGAAGTTGAGAAACCAACCTCACAGTCCCCAGTGAACGCCTACAAGCAATAACCTGTCACAAAGAAAGAAGAATGTGAACAGAACAACAAAGATGCTTTGCAAGCCTCAAGCTGAAAAATGCATTAAGAGAATGAAAAATTACAATGAGATCCATCCTTAAGAAAGGAGATCAAACCCTAATTAGAAACCCTAGTGTGTAGACTTAATAATTAATAAATAATTAATTATTAATGTGCCTATGTTTAGCTTAAGTAAACCTAAAGTGATAAGTGACTTAATTAATTAAGTTAAATGACTTATTATTCTAAAAACCCCCTTAAGATGAACTTAGGGAGTAGCTAAAACACTAGGAAAAGATGCATAAAAGAAAAGATGGGTCCCGACAACAAGGCCTAATTAGGTACCCATGTACAAATTCAATGCAAACTAAACCAAATAGGTTAAAGGAGAAAACCACGTGGGAACAAAACTCCTCCCCAAAATAGAATGAAAAAAAAACTAAGTGATGAAATATGAAGGACTCCATAAGACCCCTGAAGGACACCATCCATCACAAAGATATATGAATGAACCCCCCTAGAAGAGAGGAATGAAGAGACTACATAGCCCCCCCAAAATGAAGTAGCTCCAAAAAGAATGAAGAAATTGCATCTCTTCAAAGAAGTGAGAGGATAGAGGCCTCATGAATGCAATCTATGAAGGTGAATTAGGTGTAGCCCAAAATGTCTCCATAGAAGTAGGTGTGACCTCAACCAATGAAGAAGTCAAAGTAGGTGAAGACTGAATTGAAACCTCCAAAGATGAATTATCAACTAGGTCATGTTGCACTGAAATAGAAGAAAGCACATCTGTAGCCATAGAAGTATCAACAACTGCAATAGTAGGTGGAGATGGAATGGATGGATCAGGAATAGGATCCAAAGTGAGAACTCCAATGTTCAAGAATACAAATGTCTCCTTTGTATGATGATTCACACTAGAAGTGTGATGAACAGCTATAGGAACATAAGCACCATTAGTAGAAATTTTTTCAAAGGAATACAAACGACATGAGTGATCCAACACCCCTGTAGCAATAACTACTCTACTCAAATGAGGAGCACACAAGACATCCTGAAAAGTGTTATCCCAAAAACTAATAGACCCCTCTCTTGTAACACTCATGTATGTATTGTTTCCCATCAAAATAGGAGACATAGTGCAAGGCTCAAAAGAAGTGAGCATAGATTGTGAAGATTCCATATGATGGGATGCTCCTAAATCTAGAAGCCATCTCCCTAATCCAAGACCTGAATAAGCACAAAGAGCATGTCCCTTCATATCTGATGAAGTATGTAAACCAGTTGTGCCCCTATCATGTTGCTCTAAAGAAGAAGAATGAGGGGAAGGAGATGATGCAGACATCCTAGAAGGAAAATTGATCCAGATGATGTTTCTGAAGAAGATGCTTCAACTCATCAATGTCCTTATAACAACTATGTTCTGCATGTCCTTCCCTCTTGCAACATGTACATGTAACCTTATCCTTCTTAGATAATTTCCCCTTAAAAGAGGAGGATGAATATGAGGACTCCTTTTGCTGCTCATGAGATTTGGAATCCTTTTGTTTATGCTTCTTTCCTTTTCCTATAGAAGCCTTCTGATCTTTGGGATCATGTGATGCAATAAGTGACTGTGATGTAGAAGGTTTCAACTTTCCCATGCTATCCAACTTGGCCTACTCTTGAGTGAGATAAGATACAAAATAATCAAAAGAAGGAATAGTAAATCTAGTACCAAGTGCATCCCTAGTGGCATAAAAGGTAGATACAAAAATGGAATAATCTGGTCCAAGCTTAGAAAGAATGGACAATATCAATCGAGATTCTTCCTTTTGAATAGCACATTGTGAAATTTTCAATCTAAGAGACTTAAGATTTGTGAAGAACTACTAGATGCAATAAAAATCCCTAGGATTTAAACCAATAATATCATTCTCCAACTGAAACCCTCTCATAGTAACTTGCTTCCCAAACAAAGACTCCAAAGTAGTCCAAATCTGATTAGGTGTAGTGCAAGACTTAACATGAAAGAGAATATCAAGAGAAATAGACAAACATAATGTACCAAAAGCTTCTTCACACCTATTAAACCACTTTCTTTTTTCAGTAGCACCTGTAGGTTCAATTTTTGTACCGATGGTCACCCTATGCAACCCTTGGTGCATCAAATTAATCTCCATTTGTTTTTTCCAACCAAAGTAGTTGAATGGAGTAAGGGGTGCAATATTATGTGAATCCATGACAAAAAAAAGTAGTATATACTCTCACAGCAAAAAACTATGCTCTTTGATCTCAAAAAAATAGCATGAATTGCATGTTTCCCAAGAAAATAAACAAGAAAGAAAAAAGTTGAGATCTGAAAAAAAAGAAGAAACCTGGTAAAAAATTATAGAAAATCAAGTCTGAAATTTGTGTAGAGCACTAAACCAGCTTTCCGACGCCTATTCGTTTGTACAAAATAGAGTCTGGATGCAAAAGTTACGCCTCCTAGAGTGAAAACAACAAATTTTGACTTTGATAGCGGAAAAGGCATCAAAACAGAAAAATAAAGGAATAATACCTCTACCACAGTGTCGTTCTCAGAATCAACTTTTCAGTAATATATCATTTTCAAAAAATGGAGATCTTACGCCCGATGTATGCCCGGTTTACTAAAACTATTCCAAAAAGGCCAATGAGCCCTACATGCAGCACTCGAGGCTTAAAAAAATAGCCCATGGTCACATCCGTGACCAAGAGGAAATGGCTTGTGGCTGGTGGTGGGGCTCCTAGTCCCCAACATGACTAGGCATAAGGCCTTAGAATCCAACGCGGGCTGGGGTGAGGCACTTGGGCAATGATATGATTGTGGCCCTAAGGTTAAGGCCTTGGGGGCTAGAGTGAGGTCGGCAATAGACTGAGTGGCACGATAGGAGGCAGTTGAGCGCTAGTGGTGTGTAGGTGGCCATTGGGTGGTGGGTGGTAGCAAAGCCCTTTTGTATTGGAAGCACCAGCTGAGGGTTGGAAAATTCCCTTTTTTAAAAAAAAAATTCAATTTTTATGCCTCGAGAAGCATGTTGGGGAGGCCATATAGCCTCTCTGGCAATTTTGTTTTCCTTTTTTTGAAACTTCTCATAAATCAACAAAACAATAGGCGTTTATAGAGTTTTGGGGCACTCTAAACATGATGGTGACGTTCATTTTTCCCAAAAATGCACAGAAAAAATTGTTACCCCTAGGTCTTGCAAAAATATGCCTAGATGAAACCCTTGAACTTAAAAATCACTATAAGGAAATATCCTTCAAAATTTGAATACGAAGTTGCAAATTTGAAGATCTGATACCATGTAGAAGTTGAGAAACCAACCTCACAATCCCTAGTGAACACCTGCAAGCAATAACCTGTCACAAAGAAAGAAGAATGTCTAGAACAACAAAGATGCTTTGCAAGCCTCAAGCTGAAAAATCATTAAGAGAATAAATAATTACAATGAGATCAATCCTTAAGAAAGGAGATCAAACCCTAAAAAGAAACCCTAGTGTGCACACTTAATAATTAATAAATAATTAATTATTAATGTGCCTAAGTTTAGGCTAAGTAAACATAAAGTGATAAGTGACTTAATTAATTAACCAATATGATTAAATTAATTAAGTGAAATGGCTTATTACTCTAACAGATAATGAATGCTTTTTCTTGGCTATAAAAGATGAGCCTACTTTTACTAAATCTAAAAAGGAAAATCCTCCCGATAAAGAGAAAGAGGAAGAACCTTAATCTTTTCCCTACATGATAAACAAGAAAAGAAATATTGGGTTATTGATAGTGATTGTTCACATCACATGACCGCTGATAAGATTAAATTTTTTAAATTAGAAAAGTATGAAGGAGGCTTAGTTATGATTGGAGATGATATTGGTACTAAATATTTTTGGATAGGTCAGTAAGTTTTGACGGCAAGAATAATCTCTTGAGTGTTGAATAAGTGTGTTGCAAAGGATATAATCTTGTATTCGAGGATGATAAATGTGAAATCAGGAAAGGATCCAGAATAGTGATCCCTACAGGAAATAAATTTGAAGGAAATATATATCAGCTTTATAGCATAGATTTTTGGCACCCACTTGCTTTCTAGCTCTCCTAAAGTTTTTCACCTAGAAGGAGAAAGATGGGCCAAAGATGCTTATGTTACATTCAAATTTAATGCAATATGGATAGAGTAAGGATGAAATATGCCTAGATATAATTCTTGAATGCAAGAAACCAATGAGATTGATTGACTAATGAATAGAAACTAAAGGAAAACAACTTGTTTGAAAACACATTATGTAATGCAATAATGAACTAGGAATGAATGCAAAAATTAATAGAAATGAACCAAACTAAAAGTGTGCACCTAGAATGTGGATGGAGACTAGAAATTTCTTCTAAAATTTTATTGATACTAAAATTAAGGCATGGAGTGACTCATTCACTATTCTAGGAAAATCAGTCCCAGTTCTGCCAAACTGTACCGGAACCCATTTCGAAAAAAAGGGTATTCAAAAATGCAAAAAACCAAAAATTTACCTTGGAGTGGGACTCATTCACCACCCATGGTGAATCATTCCACTTGTGAATTTTTGAATAGTCAAAGGTTGATTATAGAGCTTTCGGTTTGCACTTAGGCTTCCTACAAATGTTCACTTCCAAAATTGTTGTATTCAGGCCTGAAAGTGACTTTTTGTTGATATTTTGACTTGAATGATGAAGAGATGACTTGAATGAATTTAAAATATAATTTTCAATGATTCTCTTGCCTCCAAGACTTCTAAATCTACATAGAAACAAGAGAAAAGAGAGATATGTTGAATGTTAGGGCATGAGGGTTTCCCTAAGTCAAACTTCGTTTAGGTAATTAAACCAAAATGATAAAATAATAGAATGAAACATGCAATAATGGAATAGATTACCTTGCCATGATGAATGATCTTGAATTTCTGCAGCAATGGAGGTAGATTCAACCCTTGAATGTCCTTATAAGTTTTCTCAATGACTTACAATGAGAAAACCCTATGTTGCTTGACTTGGATGAGAAGATTAATGATGAGAGATGCAAAAATGAGTTGATGTTATCTAAGATGATGTAAAAATGAAGGGAAAAACACTTATTTATATAAACTTGTGCCTTAGTAACCATTTATACCTCATCACAGGCTGACATCAAGTGATTTTTAAATAAAAACCTGAAAAGAAATTTAAAATATTTTGAAATTACAGCCAAGAAGGACACATTCGCCACCCAGGGTGAATGGGTTCCACCTTGTACTCAAAAGTGGGTGTTGGTATTTAACTTGCATTTAATATTGTTTGTTAGCTTAATATCCAAAAATACATTTACTTAAAGCATATGAGTGTATAAAGGGGTCAAATAAGTCATAAGGAAGGTGTAAATAAGTAGATGTGCCTAGAAAAGTGTGAAA
This sequence comes from Sequoia sempervirens, assembly GCA_007258455.2. Lineage (NCBI taxonomy): Eukaryota > Viridiplantae > Streptophyta > Pinopsida > Cupressales > Cupressaceae > Sequoia > Sequoia sempervirens. Next base: position 184,111,599 of record VDFB02373365.1, read on the forward strand.
GTTTGTTACAATAATTTACAACACTTCAAAATAGGTCTTGGTGATGAATAAAAAGGAATATTTAAATAAATTATAATAAAAAGAGTCTAGAAAAGTGTATAAATGTTTTACAACACTTCACAAAACCTTCACAAGACATCATTAAATGCATTTTATTTAGTTTACGAAGGTCCAAGACTTAATGTGGATGCATAAAATTCCTCACAACACTAGATTAAGACCTCAGTAAGTCCAATTTATCATGAATTATTCCCATGTCAAGCAAAGGGTCCATGTTTTCTATGACACATTTAGCTCCCACTTTAGTGAGAGGATTAACCTATTTCAAACTCACACTAAAGTAGACATTCAAGAGAAATCTTCATGTACAGATGTAGATGACAAAGAATGACAAAGATCAAGGAGGTTGCACAAGTCCCCAAGATCGAAGATCCTAAGTCAAACCAATCATGCAATGGAAATATAGAGAAAGATGAAAATGAAAAGGTGGATCAAGCTTTGATCATTTGTCCAACTAGTTGTGGATTATATCTAGGATTGTTTGTTTGAAAAAGAGAATGTGTACTCACTCTAGGGTGACAGAACATAGGATGATCCACTGGGTGAGAAGGCCCAAATGTACTCACTCTAGGGCCACATAACTAGTTGTCTGTGGGGTTAGAAAGCCCAAAAAGTAAGATACAAATGTTAGTTGGTATGCACTCACAAACACAAAAGTGGCTATGGGGAAAATTCATACTGCTAGTTTGGCTTCCCACTCAACCATGTTAAAGTTATACTCGTTGATAACTTTAACAAGGTGCCACAAAGAAAAAGGGATGTTCATGAACAAAAAGACAAAGTACCACAGTCATGCAAGCTTTGTTATGCAAGGTGGAAAAAATGTAGAATATAAAAATTCAAAAATGTAAACAATGTAAAATGTAAAGGATGTTCAAAGGAATCTTGTTCAGTTTATGCAAGGTCAGTCACTTAGGGAACATTGTGTCTAATGTCTCCAAGAGAGGACCAATCAAAGAATAGTAAATTCACAACTTAGGGGATGCAGTGTGTCACATCAGGCCACCAAGAGGAATGCAATATGCTAAGATATATCACACTTATGAAAGACATTACACCCAATGTCATCCACAAAGTAATAAACACATCACAAAAATGACAAGGCTACACTAGGAACCAAGAATGAAAATGAATTAATGGTAATGTATGCCCCCCACTTTAAAGGAATTGCTATACATCATTCTGTGAGAAATTTCTTTAAAGTAGGAGAGAGAAGAAAACATGAGAGCTTACCCAAAAAGCCCTATGCCAAGTCATATGTTTCCAATAAGGTACATCATGAACAAAGGGTAATATGTCACATGGAAGTCAATCTTAAGACATGTCATCCACATCCCAAGCTTTCTCTTATACGTTCATGAAAGGTTAAAAACTAGTCAAAGGAGATAGCAACAAGTGACATATGAGGACAAGGCTATCAAACTCCTTGCCCCCGATTGAGTGTAGGACAAAGGTGATCCTAGAATGGAGGAGAGTTATTGTAATTAAATTAGGGGGGGTGTTGATGAGAAGGATTGGTTGCTTTAGAAGAACACAAATCCTGTTGAATGTTTTGTGTCATTGTGTCATGAGGGATGGGAGTTATATTTCCCCCATCACCAACATGGGGTGATTTTTTAGAACTAAGTTGAGTGAATGGAACATAAGGTTGTTGGAGTTGATATTGGGATATTACACACTCTCCCTTAGAGGTAGGTGTGAAACTCCAACCACTAGTAGGGCTTATGTCTGAAAATGAATCGTTTGTATATGGCTTCTTTGGACCATGAGGGTGAGATTTTGGAAATGTTATGGAAAGGAGGTGTAGAATCTAATGACCCCCAATTATCATAAAAGAGTTTTTTTGTAGGTTTATAATTAGCATAAAATTTGATAGGTTCAAGTTTGGATCGAGGGATGAAAGGTTTAGGGGAGTTGGAAGTGTTGTGATTAGTTGATGTATAGCTTTTCTCATCTGCATCAATCGTGTGTATATTTTCATTGTATTAAAAATTCATGACATGGTGAAGGGTAGATGGGACTCCTTTCATAGCATGAATCCATGGTCTACCTAGGATAAGATTGTATGGAATAGGTTCTTGCATGATATGAATAGAGATAGGAAACATTACACGTTTGACCTCAATGGGTAATGTGATCATCCCAAGTTGTTGCCTATGAACATTGTCAAAGCCACAAATATGAACATCATTAAGTTGAATGAGTTTTTTTTCCATACCAATTTTGTGTAGGAGGTCCATTCTACCAACATTAATTTATGATTCATTATCAATGAGAGTGTGCCTAACTAGAGTTTCATTAATGATTACCTTTATCAACAAGGGATCATTTTTGTGTTGAATCTCAAGAGAGGGTAATTCATGTTTACGGAATGTGATTTTTGATGGAGTGGGTTGCATGGGATGAGAGGAGGATGTAACATGATTTGGTTTTATGTAAGATTGTATCTCTTCTTTCTATATTTCCAACATTTCATGAAAGACAAGTTTGACTATCGGTGAGAGTTGAATGAGTTCCCATACAAAGATATCAGCAGGAGTGTTTTTAAGATCTTCAATAGTAGGAACTTTATGAGGAAAAGGTAATGGTGTAGGAGGATTTTGTGGTCCTCCAGTTGTTTGAGTCACTAAGTTACAACTAAGTGGCTTCAAAACATTGTTATGAGTAGATTGCATCATGGATTTCAAGACATCTTTGAATTTTTTGTGTTTTTCACTAATGGAAGGTGACTTAGGAATCTCACTAATTAAAGGAGATCCCACTTGTGTCATTATAACCTCAAAATTTTTGTCTTGATTGGCATGATATGTTGGTGAAGGGGATTCTAATGCCACTTGATTATCATCTCCTGGGGAAGGGTTAGTGATTAAAGAATGTGTGCCCATGGTCATATTGTTTTGCATTATGATATTCTCCCTAGGAGAGGAGTTGCTAGAAGAACTACAAGCCAAATGTTATTGGCATTCAAAGTTTGGTTCTTCTAAAAGAACTTTATTGCTAGTAGGGGAATGATCAATGGGTGAATGATTGTGCTCCATAAGGGTTTCCCTAGGAGAAGGGGGACAACTAAAATATTCATAACCTTCCTCAAACAAAGCATCTACTTCATAACTATGAGAGACACTAGGACAAGGTAAAATGTTACTATCATGGTTACTTATGTTTAATTTTTCTTGATGATCAATGTCATGTCCACTAAGAGAGGTAAAAGGAGAGAAATAACTTAGATTCTCAACATTCTCATTGATTGGTTATTTTATCATCAAAATATCTTATTTTCCAATAGGAAAAATATTAGGAGAAGAACAAATATGATCGTGAGGAATGGCCAAAGTTGTATTCCCTTTCACTAAAACATTCTCCTAGGGAGGGGATAAGAAGTGTTTCTTAACATGTTTTCATATGTAAGGTACAAGAATTGCTTTAATAAGAATGAAAAGAAATGTAACCATTTCATGCAATGTTTCATCAATAGGAACAATGTATATGCAAAGGTACAAAACATTCTTATCCAATATATGCAAGATTTGAAGAATGCAAACAATGTGCATGCAAGAATGAAAATCACTTTTAACAAACTTATGCAATTTTTTATGAATAGAAACATTGTATATGCAAAAGTGAAAAACACTTTTATCAATGTTATGCAAAATTGTAAAAATGGAAACATTTTCAGATCTAATGATGCTTGGAATTGAAGTGATTGGAAAAATGACTATCTTAAATTGATGTTTTTGAGATAAATGCATAAAATAAATGCTCCATAAACCTTCCATACTTATAATATATGATACGAGGAGCCTTGGGAAGCATAAAAATGAGATTTTAGATGTTTTTTCACTTAGTGAAAAATTTGTATAGGGACTTATTCGCCACAAATGGTGAATGTGTCCCAGTAGGGGTGTTTTACAAAAAAAAATGAAATTATGAATGGTTTATGATGTGTGTGAGGTTGTAAGGTGCAAAACTAAGATGGAGATGTAGAATTTAAAATATTTTTAAGGAAATTGTATGCAAAAATGCAAACAAAATGCACTTTTTCCTAATGCAAAAATTTGAAACCCTAGATGCAAATTATCAATGCAACTCTAATGCAACTTCAAATGCAACATAAGATTAAGATGAAAATGGACTCCAAAGTAGAAAATAAGATGTTCAAAAAGTCAGGTTCACCAAAATGTAGCATAGATTTTTGGCACCCACTTGCTTTCTAGCTCTCAGGGTTTTTCACCTAGAAGGAGAAAGATGGGCCAAAGATGCTTATGTTACATTCAAAGTTAATGCAATATGGATAGAGTAAGGATGAAATATGCCTAGATATAATGCTTGAATTCAAGAAACGAATGAGACTGATTGACTAATGAATAGAAACTAAAGGAAAACAACTTGTTTGAAAACACATTGTGTACTGCAATAATGAACTAGGAATGAATGCAAAACTTAACAAAATAAAACCAAATTGAAAGTGTGCCCCTGGAATGTGGATGGAAACTAGAAATTTCTTTTGAAATGTTGTTGATGCTAAAATTTAGGCCTGGAGGGACTCATTTTCCATTCTAGGCGAATCAGTCCCAATTTTGCCAAACTGTATTGGAACCCATTTCGGACAAAAGGGTATCCAAAAATGCAAAAAACCAAACACTAACCCTCGAGTGGGACTCATTCGCCACCCATGGTGAATAAGTCCACTTTTGAATTTTTGAATATTCAAAGGTTGATTCTGGAGCTTTCGATATGCACTTTGGCTTCCTACAAGTGTCTACTTTTGAAACTGTCGTATTCGGGCCTGAAAGTGACTTTTTGTTGATATTTTGACTTGAATGATGAAGAGATGACTTGAATTACTTTGATATATAATATTCAATGATTCTTAAGCCTCTAAGAGTCCTAAATCTGCATACAAACAAGAGAAAAGAGAGATATGTTAAATGTTAGGGCATGGGGGTTTGCCTAAGTCAAACCCCGTTTAGGTAATTAAACCAAAATGATGAAATAATAGAATGAAACATGCAATAATGGAATAGATTACCTTTTCATGATGAATGATCTTGAATTCCTACAGTAATGGAAGAAGATTCAACCCTTGAATGTCCTTAGAATTTTTCTCAATGACTTACAATGACAAAACCCTAAGTTGCTTGACTTGGATGAGAAGATTAATGATGAGTGATGTAAAAATCAGTTGATGTTATGGAAGAAGATGTAAAGATGAGGGGAAAATTACTTATTTATATAAAATTGTGCCTTAGTAACCGTTCATACCTCATCACAGGCCGACATCAAGTTATTTTTAAATAAAAACCTAAAAAGAAATTTAAAATATTTTGAAATTAGAACCAAGAAGGACCCATTCACCACACATGGTGAATGGGTCTCACCTTGGACTCAAAAGTGGGTATCAGTATTTAACTTGTATTTAATATTGTTTGTCAAATTAATATCCAAAAATACACTTAATTAAAGCATATGAGGGTATAAAGGGGTCAAATAAGCCATAAGGAAGGTGCAAATAAGGAGATGCTCCTAGAAAAGTGTGAAATTTTGTTACAAGAATTTACAACACTTCAAAATAGGTCTTGGTGATGAATAAAAAGGAATATTTAAATAAATTATAATAAAAAGAGTCTAGAAAAGTGTAGAAATGTTTTACAAAACTTCACAACACCTTCACAAGATGTCATTAAATCAATTTTATTTAGTTTGGAAAGGTCCAAGACTTAATGTGGATGCATAAAATGCCTCACAACACTAGATTAAGACCTCATTAAGTCCAATTTATCATGAATTATTCCCATGTCAAGAAAAAGGTCCTTTTTTTCTATGGAACAAGCTTAAGGGTGTTGATGGACGTTGTTTTATGACTTAGATTAATGACATTTGGTTATGGATTAGTGTAGTGCAAGTCGTAAGAGATTTACCAAGGATTACAAAGCTTGTTAATGCTATTTGCAAGAATTGTCATTTTGGAAAGCAAGTAAGAAACAACTTCAGATCAAAGGAACAATCTACTATTAGATTTCTAGATTTGATTCATATATATCTATTTGGTCTTACAAAAGTGACAAGTTTATGAGGTGAAAGACCTGTACTTAATGATTTTTATTGATAATTAGTCTAGGTAAACTTGTGTTACTTTTCTTAGAGAGAAATTTGATGCATTAGATAGATTCAAGACATTGAAAGCTATGGTATAAAATGTTTAGTAAATTTAAGAATAAAATTCTTGAGGTTTGATAGAGGTGGTGAATTCACCTCCCATTATTTTAATATGTTTTGTGAAGTTCATGGAATAAAAATACATTTGTCTACTCCTAGAAGTCCTCAATAGAATGGATTTTTCGAAAGAAATAATAGAACAATTTGAGAAGCTGCTAGACCAATGATTATAAAAGTTGGTTTATCAAAATTTTATTGGAGAGAAGATATTCATAATGTTGTCTATGTGTTCAATTGAGTTCAAGCAAGAGCTAATAGTACTAAGACCCCATATGAGATATGGTGTGGAAGAATTCCTATTGTTAAGTATTTCCAGGTATTTCGAAGTAAATCCTATATCATATGGGATGAAGAAAATTTAGGGAAGTTTGATGCTAGAAGCGATGAAGGTATTTTCCTTGGATATTCTACTATGAGTAAGGCTTACATATGTTTCAATAAAATACTGATAAATATTATGGATACACAAATGTCAAGGTTGATGAAGCAATGAAGAATTCAATTGAAGTTGATGGATATGTTTCTGGTGAACCTGGTTGTGTAAGATTTGAAGAAGTTGTGGAAGAATAAAAGAAGCAGAATGAAGAAGAAGCTTTGGTGTCCCCTAAAACACCTATATATGTGTAGAAAAATCATTCAAAAGATTAAATATTTGGATACAAAAGGAAAGGAGTATTGACAAGAAGCAGAGCTGCTACTACTTGTGAGATAAATTTGTGCTCGCTTTCTAAAATTGAGCCAAAGACCGTAAGTGAAGCATGTAAATATGAGTGTTGGATCTAGAAGCTATGAAAGAGGAACTTATACATATTGAGAAGAATCAAACTTTGGAATTGGTATCTAGACCAATACACACAAATATAATTGGATCAAAATGGGTTTTCAAAAACAAGTTGAATTATAATGGAAAGTAGTTAGAAATAAAGCAAGGTTTGTGTGTAAGGGTTACTCACAAGTATCTAGAAGGTATATTTTATCAGGATACTTCTGGTTTGGTGGCAAGAATGGAAGATATTAGAATATTTTTAGCATTTGTTACTCATAAAGATTTCAAGGTCTATCAGATGGATGTTAAGTTTGTATTCTTGAATGGTGAGTTAGAAGAAGACGTCTACATGGAACAACTAGAAGGATTCCAGTTGTCAGATAAACCAAATATTATTTACAGATTGAAGAAGGATTTCTTTGGATTCAAGAAAGCTCCTAGAGCTTGGTATGCAAGGTTAGACAGATATTTGACTCAATAAGGTTTCAACAAAGGTACGATAGATAGTAATATTTATTTTAAAATTTAGGATGACAAGATCTTGATAGTGGTTGTATATGTTGATGACATTATCTTTGGAGGAAATGAAACAATGTGCAAGATGTTTGTTGAAGAAATGCATTTAAAGGAATTTGAGATGTCAATGTTTGGTGAGAAGAATTTATTTATTGGTTTGTAAATTAATCAAATAGGGAAAGGGATATTTATTTCATAGTCAAAGTATGCAAGAGAAACGTTGAATAAGTTTGGGATGGATGGTTTGAAATCAGTATGCACACCTATGGTGACTAGTTGAAAATTGAGGAAAGATGATGATTCACCTAAGGTTGATTAGAGAATGTACAGATCTATGATTGGAGGTTTGTTGTATTTGATTGCTACTAGATCGGATATCATGCATGGAGTTTTTCTTGTGGAAATATCTCAAGAAGACCCTAAAGAAATAAATATTGTTGTTGTTAAGAGGATATTTAGATATTTGAATGACACTCTAAATTATGGGTTATGGTATCCTAGGGATACTAATTTCACACTAAGTGCTTACATAGATGTAGATTGGGTTGGTTGTGTAGATGACAGGAAAAGTACAAGTGGTGGTGCATTCTTTCTTGGTTGTAGATTCGTGGCTTGGTTGAGTAAAAAGAAAGATTGGATTTCTTTATCTACTGCTAAAGATGAGTACATTTTTGTTGCATCTTACTCTACACAATTTTTGTGGATGAGACAAACATTGAAATATATCAGAGTAACGTATGATGATCCTATTTCTATCTTTTGGGATAATACAAGTACAATTAAAATTTCAAAGAATCTAATGATGCACTCAAGGAAAAAACATATATCTATCAAGTATCACTTTTTGAAAGAGAAGATGTGGAGAATGAAGTAGAACTTGAGTATGTTCTGACAAAGGATCAAGTAGATGACATATTTATGAAAGCTCTTCCTAAAGATACTTTTGAGTATCTTCAGGAGAAGTTAGGGGTTATTGGGGTATGTGCAAGATCATCATGGAAAAAATAGGCCCTTAAGTGGCAAAAACTTTAGAAAAATTAGAGTTAGCCAACTTGACGTAAAAATTTGAATAATTTATCTATATTATTTCAAAAATATGTAAGAATGGAATCTGTAGAAAATTGAATGTAGTTTCTAAACTACTAGGTTTGTTTTTTTTTTTTAAATCTATTTAGTGAAAATTTGAAATTTCAATGCAGTGGTACTTAAATTTCAGGGAAAAAATAAAAAGTAGGTGTCTCTCTGACCACCCTAACCTCAATAAAACGATAATATTTTTTTATAATACTTTAGACATAAATAGAGGACTCATGCCTCGATGTGATGCATATTTTTTTGTAATTTGTTTCCAACTAAATAATTATATGAATTTTTTATTACAACTTTAAAAAAAATATAAAAACTTGTATTTCTGGCCACCTTTTTTTAATCCTATAGTATGTGAAGCATAGAATGTGACGCATGTTTTGGATTCAAAAAATGTGACATTGTTTGAAAGCTATAGATTTTTTTCAATCAGCCTATCAATCAGGGCTTTAGTCATAATTTGAATAGAAAATGAATAATAATTACTTATTAAATTAAAAGTAAAGCATAATTTATATTGGTGGAAAGCTGAGAATCTCCTTTAAAAACCCTTTTTGTTTCATCAATTTTGGGTAAAAAAATAGTCGTCAACCACATACCCATCATATTGCCACTTTTTGGCCCATCATGATCCTACACATACCCATTGCCCCTCATTTATTGAACTAGATTCATATGGAGATGCATCAGTCTAGTGGATCAATGGATCTATCTTTCTTCTGGCCTAATGTTTTGGTGGCTACCTCTCAAGGGAAGTAGGTAGTGTTATGTGTTTTCATTGAAAGAGTATTTTATTCTTGATGTCAAAGGGGGAATCAATGCAAAACATTCTATGCCTCTTCCATTGATGTCAAAGGGGGAGAGAAAGATGCAATAAAAAAGTATCTACTAAAGGGGAGAAAGTAAAATCATGAGGAAGTGTGTTGTATTTGATGGTTTCTCACATCATGTGTTGCCATCAATTAGAAAAGGGGAGATTGTTGCAAGTATGATGAAGGTGTTGTCATTGATTTCAACTAGTTAACTAGTTCTCAACTAGTTTCTATTGTCATTGATGTCATAGATAATGGTTAGTGGCAGTATATGTCAAGGATATTGAGAAAATTATAATGAAGAAAGGTTGCAAGTGTTCAATTGTTGCTCTAGGTATTGCTTTCGGCTTTTGGATCATTGTACAATGTGAGTTATGTTCACCAGTTGTTGACTATGATTTTCAGGGTATCTAGCTAAGGTCCAAGAGAAATGTAGTTGCTCAGGATTTCTTCTTGTTTGAGTCTTATGAGTTGTGGCTCTGGAGTTAAGGTGATATATCATGTTGAAGATAATTTTGTTATCTAGAAGGATTAGATCGTATCAAGGTTGTATGTGCTTAATTTATTTATGTGTTTAATATTGGATTGGTCGACCTTGAGTTTAAAACTACTTTTGAAGCTTATGGAGAGTGTTGAAACATATGATTTTGTCACCCTCATTCTAATCCCACCCTATAATGTTTTGGCACTGACCTAATTTAAATTTGTAAATGAAAATGGTGTATGGCCGACTTTGGATATGTTTCAAAGATAAAGATGGTATAAATATGGGATGAGATATTAATGAAAAGTGAACTACAAAGAAATAGAGAAAAGTAGATGCGAGATAGATGCAAATCTAAGTGTAAGTAATGCAAGTTGGTGTAGATCAGTGTGAAGTCTAACTACTAAGTTTCTTAAAGTAGTGAGTTGAAGGTGTACTCTATCATTCAAGCGTGTCTGCAAGAGGTTGAGAAAATTATGGTGGAAATCTTTATTGCATTGAGATTGTATTCTCTTTGTAACATATCTCTTCTATTTTCTTTATATCCGTGTGGAAGTGAGCCCTTAGAGTGATGAACCCTTATTTGGACAGTGAGTCCAATTTTGGCAGTGAGCCTTCTCTAGTAGTAAGCCTTTGTAATTGGTTTTGATATTCTCTATATTGTGAGCTAATTGTTACTACTTTATTCCCTTATTGGGTTTTCAATGTAAATCTAGTGTTATTGTGTATGTGTGATTTTTTTCAATTTCTACCTTTGCATTTAATGAAAAATCATATTACTAGAATAAAGGATTTGTGATTGATTTAATTTTTTATGACAAGTATTAAAGGTTAAAGTTTGTGATAACTGATTCACCCCCCCTCTCAGTTTTCTTGCTCAGTAGACTTATAATCTATATGTTGTTATTTATACTATGGATCATAGAAATATTTCTATATCACCTTATTGTGGATTTTTGTATGGAATTATGCACAAATTTATAGGCTTATACATTGTCTTAGAAACTGTACAAAAAAGAAAAAGAAATTATTTCAGTTACATAACATAGGATAAAGAGTGGGGTAAGAGCCTTCTATAGATTTCTACTTTCACTACATGAACCCAAATCACTCTAGCTTGTCAATGTTTACACAACCATCATTTCTTCATTGGACAATACCTCCTCTATTTGTTGATCCTCATTTGTGTGCAACCTAGGTTCCTTGAATCCTTGGTTATCCTTTCCATCCTTAGGTTTCCCACTGAGGTCTTTTTGAAATGCTTATAATTCCTTCATAAATATGGCCAAGTTGGTTTGGTTATTCTACTAGGTGTGTCCATAGTTGACTATGTTTTGGTTGAGTAGCACAACACCATCTTTCAACAATTTGAGGAATTTTCCTTCATATATCTCCATTGTAATGGTCAGCTATGAAGTAACATTAAACATAATGAGTCTCTCTGAAGACTCAATAAGGGTCCTTCATTTCCCATTGAACTTTTCCTCATTCCTTGCCTTCTAGATATGCAAGAATATTTCATTAGGTACACAATTCCAAAATAATTTAAGTTCTTTGTCTAACTTTCTAACATTGCACATTAGAATTTCATTCCAATTAAAATTTCTCATTTGGACCCTAGACTAAGAAATTATTGTAGAATAAATTTCATATATCATTAACATTGAACGATAGATTTTTGGGTAGGGCCTATAGTCTACTCTTGTACTCTTAGGATGTTTCACCTAAAAGAAGAGAGATAAACCCCACTCAAAAGATCTAGGGGGTTCACTCAAATTAAGATGTCTATGATGTTATTTAAGCTAAATGAAATGATTTATGTGCAATTAAGCTAAGTAATTGATTGATTATGAATGCAAAACCTAAGAAACAAGGGATGTTTGAAAACACATTGTCTAATGCAAGAACACTTAGAAGTGAATGCAAAACTAAATAGAAATGAATCAAACTGAAAGTGTGCACCTAGAATGTGGATGAAGACTAGAAATGACATTTGAAATGTTGTTGTTGCTAATTTTTAGGCCTGGTGGGACTCATTCGCCATTCTTGGAGAATTAGTCCTAGTTTCGCAAAACTGTGTTGAAACCTGTTTCAAACAAAAGGGTATCTAAAAATGCAAAAAACCAAAAAATAACCCTGAAGTGGAACTCATTCACCACCCATGGCAAATAATTTCACTTTTTATTTTTTGAATATTTAAAAGTGGAATCCAGAGCTTTTAGTCTACACCTTGATTCTCTACAAGTGTTTGCTTCTGAAACTTAGATTTATGAACCTGAAAATGATTTTTCATTGATATTTTGACTTGTTGAATGAAGAGAAGACTTGAATAACCTTTAAAATTGATCTTAAATGATTTCCAAGCTTCCAAAATTACTAAATCTACAAACACACAAGAGGAGAAGAAATGTTGGATGTTAGGGCATGGGGGTTTATTTTGGTCAAACCCCTTTTAAGTAATTAAACCAAAATGATGAAAGAATGGAATGAAACATACAATAATGGAGTTGATTACCTTTCCATGATGATTGATCTTGAAATTATACAACAAAACATGAAGAATTTTACCTTGAAGGTCTTAAAATTGCTATCTTGGTGACTTGGAATGATAAAAACCTAAGTTGCTTGACTTGAGATGGAAGATTGGAGGATGAATGAATGATGAGAGATGTGAATTAGGGTTAAAATACTTATATTTATAGGAAATTCACCTATTTCACCCATTAATACCTCATCATAGGCTGACATGAAGAAATAAGAAAATTAAATTTCACTTTTTTCCCGCTCAAAGGTCAAAATTACGGCAAATGGGATTGATTCACCACACATGGTGAATGGGTCCCACCTAGATGGGACTGATTCTCCATGCATGTAAAATGGGTCCCACATGGGCCATTTTCATAGCTAGGATGCCAGGAGATAAGGAAATAAGGTTTAAATTGCAACTTTGTTGGGTATTTGATCAATTTAAGCCTCGGGATGCACAATATGGGTTAATAGGGGCCTATTCATGATGATGTAAAAGTCAATTGGGGCTTGGGACATGGAATTCAATGTGAAAGTGTGATTAAATACACTTTACAACACTAAAATGAGGTCCACATAGCCTAGGAAGGCACAAGAACCTATGTGAATGTGCAGGAAACATTACAACACTAGTTTAACATTAAGTTTAACTTACAAGGCTTCTAGATTGATGTGATAATGTTATTAAACACATTTTATAATGTTGAATTAGGGTGAAATTGGTTTATTAAGTCTAGAAAGGCATGAAATTCCTTTACAAAACTTTACAACACCTTTACAAGACATCGTTAAAAGCATGTTATTCAATTTGCAAGGGTCCAAGACCTAGTGTGGATGCATAAAATTCCTTGCAACACTTGAATCAAGGCCTCATTAAGTCCACTTTATCATGAATTATTCTCATGTCAAGCAAGAGGTACTTTTTTCTATGGGACATGTAGCCCCCACTTTAGTGAGAGGATGAACTTCCTTCAAACTCACACTAAAGTAGACATTCAAGAGAGATTTGAGTGTATAGATGTAGATGACAAAGAATGAAAAAGATGAAAAGGAGGTTGCGCAAGCCCCCAAGATCCTAAGTCAAACCATCAAGATACAAAATCATGCAATGACAATAACTAGGAGAAAGATAAATGAAAGTGAGGTGGATCAAGCTTCAATCATTTGTTGAATTAGTTGTGGATCAGATCTAGGCTTTTTTTTTTGAAAAGAAAATGCATACTCACTCTAGGGTGATGGAATTCTTGGTTGTTGACCAAGTGAGAAATCCACAACATACTCACTCTGGGTCCACAAAACTTCTGATTATCCGTGGGGTGAGAAATCCCAAAGGTGAGAAATATACACTAGTTGGTATGCACTCAAAAACATAGGTGGCTATGGGGAAATTCATGCCTCAGAATGGGCTTCCCACTCAACCTTACCAAATTTATACCTCCTCATAACTTTAATAAGGCACCACAAAGGAAAAATGAATTTCAAGATCTATGGAGTAAGAAAAAATTCATATGCTTGACACTCATAGACATTGTAAATGAAAGGTAGTGTAAGGAATTTTCAAAGGGATTTTTCTTTATTCATGCAATGTCTCATCTTAGGGAATGTCATGCCCAATGTCTCCAATTGAGGATAAGTGCAAATGGTCTCATCTTGTTTCCAATAGAGTACAAGTGCAAGGACTCATCCTAGGAAACATTGTACATCTAATGCTTCCAAGAGAGGGAATTGCAAGAAAAATAAAATCACACAATGAAATGTGAGTTGTGATGTATGCCCCCACTTTAAAGTAGTTGTGAACACTAGTACTTTGATAAATTTCTTTAAATTAGAAGAAAAGGACATCAGAGCTCACTCAGAAATCCCTCTACAAATTCATATGTTTCCTATAAGTTATGCCATGAAAAAGAGAAGTATGTCATATGTGAGCCAACGTAAGGAATGCCACTTACGTCCCAAGATTTTTGTTATGTTCATGAAAGGATAACAATTAGCCAAAGGAGGCAATCACCAATGACATACGAGGACAAGGCTACTAAACCCCTTGCCCCCACTGAGTGCAGGACAAAGGTGAGCCAAAACAATTAATGAAATGTTGACAAGAGTGAAAATCGGTATCAATTAGAGGAATTATGTGCCCCCACAGAGGGAAGCATAGAAAACTCCTTAAAATGTTGGTTTTTACAAATCAAAGCTTTACATTCATTAGTGGAATGACCATGAACTCTATGATAGGTGTAGAATGAAGTCTCGTAAGAGAATTTATTTTGAGTTCTCGGAGGGAGGGTGATCAAGTGATCTTGGAGGAGTCTTGAAAAGATACCCTCTTGATCAATGGTAGAAGGTGGTCTTGTAATCTGCATCAAAGATAAAGCTTGCTTAGTTGTAGATGTCATACCTACACAAGTTTCTCTAGAGTGAAATATTTTTTTCTCTCTTATAGGAGGGAAAATATATCGAATCATTTGTGTCTTGGGAGATGACATTGACATTAAGTAAAGGTGTAGTTGTTTGTTTTATGTTGGGTAAAGGATGATGTTCAAGGCCACTAGTGTTGAGGCATTCAATTAAGAATAATTTAGGAGTATGTGTTGTGAGATTGTTGATGTTGAGTGAAGGTTTGGTGCTCTCTATTACAGGACAATAACTAAGACCATGAGTTGTTTGTTGTGTGATATGGTCGATAGGGTTGCAGATGGGTATGTGCAAGATCATCATGGAAAAAACAAGCCCTTAAGTGGCAAAAAAAAATAGAAAAATCAAAGTTCGGCAACTTGACGTAAAAATTTGAATAAGTTATCTATATTGTTTCAAAAATATGTAAGAATAGAATCTGTAGCAAATTGAATGTAGTTTCTAAACTACTAGGTTTTTTTTTTAAAATAAAATCTATTTGGTGAAAATTTGAAATTTCAATTTAGTAGTACTTAAATTTTAGGGAAAAAAATAAGAAGTAGGTGTTTATCTGATCACCCTAACCATAATAAAATGATAATATTCTTTTACAATATTTTAGACATAAGTAGAGGACTCATATCTGAATGTGATGCATATTTTTGTTATTTTTTTTTCCAAGTAAATAATTAATTATGATTTTTTATTATAAATTTTAAAAATTTAAAAACTCATATGTTTGACCACCTTAACTTGGTAAAAAATTCATGAAATTCATTTTTATTTTTTAATACTATAGTATGCGAAGCATAGAATGTGATGCATGTTTTGGATTCCAAAACTATGATACCATTTGAAAGCTATAGATGTTTTTCAATCAGCCTATCAATCAGGACTTTAGTCGTAATTTAAATAGAAAATGAATAATAATTATTTATTAAATTCAAAGTAAAGCATAATTTATATTGGTGAAAACTAAGAATCTCCTTTAAAACCCCTTTTCATTTCATCAATTTTGGGTAAAAAAATGTTGTCAACCACATACCCTAAAAATACCCATCATATTACCACTTTTTGGCCCATCACATGATCCTGCACATACCTAGATACCTTGTTCATTAGCACGACATCATTTTCCACTATAGCCAAGTTTTTTCATAAGCTCATAACCTTTTCCATAAATATTTTTCATTGCTTTTGGATCGGGTGTTGGTTGGTCATAAGTGTCGTCAAAGGTGACTATGTAGTTTTCTTCTTTTTCTAAAGTGGTTGAGGCAGATGCTTTCAAAGGATCATGTACTATTTAATTTCCCCTATTTTGAATATATGTGTATGATCTCCTACTCGCCCATGAAGTCATGTTCAGAACTAAAGGAACCCCAATCATCTTCTAATAGCATCGTGACTTATTCAATATGTTGTCGATTGTCTTTTTGTTGTGCGGGTTCAACTTATGTGGTTGGTGTTAATGTGTTCAAGGGGTTCTCTTTGGTTTGATCAAGTTGTAAGACACTATAATGCTCATCATCAGCATTGAGTGTGTACGCCTTGTTGTTGTAGATGTATTTCATTTTATGATGAAGAGTGGAAGGCACACCATTCATTACATGAATCCATGGCCTACCTAGAAGAAGGTTATATGATAGATCATTAGGCATAACATGGATTGGTGTTTCCAATGTGGCCACTCCAAATATAAGAGGTAAAGTGATTACACCAAGTGGTCGTTTGCTTACATTGTCAAATCCCTTGATGGATAAAGAATTGGATTGGATGTTTGATCTATCGACACCAAGTCTATTGAGAAGGTTTACTCCACATACATTAAGAGTGGAAATAGTATCTATACAAGTTATCTTAATCCCTTTTCATTTGTATTGATAAATAATCATAAAAGCTTCATTTTATTTTTGCACTTCCAAAGGAGGAAGCTAACTTTGGTGGAAAATAATTTTAGCATTTATTCCTTGGAGCATGGCTGCGATGTTAGTTGGTTGCGAATTAGAAGGGATAGGAACTTGTTGCAAGATGGCTTGAATCATGTTATGATAGTGAGGGGAGGCTTGAATAAGGTCCCATAATGAGATTTTAGGAGGATAATTCTTTATTTGTTCAACAAGATTATACTCCTTTCCACATTGTAGAGGTAAACAAGGAGGACCTGGTAAGATGGGATTAGGAAAAGGTAAGTTTGTTGGGGTTGGTTGTTGTGATTGTGGATTATTTCAAGTGTTATATGTATGAGAAATGGTATTATAACTCATTTGATATGATACATTATTGTTAGGTGGGTAGAGGATGAGTTCAAGTTTATGGGTATGTGCAGGATCATGATGGGCCAAAAAGTGGTGATATGATGGGTATGTGTAGGGTATGTGGCTAATGACTTTTTTTATACAAAATTGATATAACAAAAAGGGTTTTTAAAGGAGATTCTTATCTTTCCACCAATATAAATTATGTTTTACTTTGAATTTAATAAATAATTATTATTCATTTTCTATTGGAATTATGACTAAAGTCCTGATTGATAGGCTGATTGAAAAACATCTATAGCTTTCAAATGGTATCACTTTTTTGAATCTAGAACATGCATCACATTCTATTCTTCTCATACTATAGGATTAAAAAAATTGAATTTCATGAAGTTTTTACCAAGTTAAGGTGGTCAAACATACAGTTTTATATTTTTTAAAAGTTGTAATAAAAAATTCATAATTAATTATTTACTTGGAAAAAAATTACAAAAAAAATGTATCACATCGAGACATGAGTCCTCTACTTATATCTAAAGTCTTATTAAAAAATATTATCATTTTGTTGTGGTTATGGTGGTCAGAAAGACACCAACTTCTTATTTTTTTCCATGAAATTTAAGTACTCTGCATTGAAATTTCAAATTTTCACCAAATAGATTTAAAAAATAAAATAAACCTAGTAGTTTAGAAACTACATTGAATTTTCTACGGATTCTATTCTTACATATTTTTGAAATAATATAGATAACTTATTCAAATTTTTACATCAAGTTGTCTAACTCTAATTTTTTTGATTTTTTTGCCACTTAAGGGCCTGTTTTTTCCATGATGATCCTACACATATCCTTATGGTGAGTTTGTTTGTGTGAAGGGTGGAAAAAGATGAGTTGAGGTTGAATAATATTAACATCCCTTAGCAACTAAGAGTATATATCATTATTGTGGTTTGTGCCTTACAACATGATATTGTTCCTAGGAGGAGGGTTTTGAGGAGAACTACAAACAAAATTTTCTTGACATTCTAAGGTTGGTTCTCCTAATTTTTTTGGAAAAAAAAGGATAGATAACTAAGAGGGGGGGTGAATCAGTTGTCACAAAATATTTAAACTTTTAAAACTTAACATAATTTAATCTCAAATATGATGAATGAACAATAAACCATAAACAATCAACACATCAGAAACATAGAGAACACCAAGATTTTTTATGTGGAAACCCTATTAGGGGAAAAACCATGGTGGAGGTTATCCCACAAGATTATACCCTATTAAAAGTATAAGAAGAATAAATGGGGATTGCACATACATTCATGTACACTACCTAGAGCTCACTGCTCAATTACAATTGAAGACACACTGTCTTACAGAAAGATTTGGATTACAACCATCCAAATTTTGAACTGATAAAATAGCATCTACTAATGCCTGATTATATTTTTGGTTAAGCACATGAACACTTCTTTACTCTTCTTCACTCTTCTTCACACTCTTCTTTGCCTTGGAATGATTAGGACATTATTTTCACATCTCATACAGAATCACACTTCCTTGCACACTTCCAAATGATAAAACCATCGCTCTTATATATCCACAACATGGAATTACATCTCTATAAGTCGGCCACAAAGAAATAATAAAATGAATACAAATTTTCGGCCCAAAACAATATATAATTTTTAATGCAAATCAATCAATTTCAACCAAAACATAGTGAAGACCCAAATAAACAACTCAAACACAAAAAAACTTCAATTAATTTCACCTCGAAGATCCACAACACGATTCAACACTTAGTTAGCCATGAACATGAAAAATTAGAACACAAGAGAAAATATCAGATCACGAGCACAACGATCAATGTAGATGTGCAACACATATAGAGAAAAAACTAGAAACATCCAAAAACACCATCAAAGACCAGAGAAGCATCCGCAACAACTGAACTTACAAAAATTACATGATATTCATTTAGGAACACAAATCGAAGTAACAAAAAAACTGTCAGAATACAAATCTTCATAACTCGATCAAATCTTCACACAGATCTCTAAAACTTGACGTGGATAAACTAGAGATACTCATGAAGAAAACTTGTAAACCAGAACCTCATATTAGCAACGTATTGATCACACCAACAGACTTTAACTTCACTTCACCATTGAAAACCTGTAGAACTTCTTATTACAATTTTCTCAATATCCTTGACATATACAACTTCTAATGCAATAATGCTAATAGTGTTGACATCAATGAAAACTGCATATCAACAACACAACCACAACATCCAACAATCTCCCCCTTTGGCATTGATGGAAACACATTATGTAAAAAATACCATCAACACAACTACACTTACTTCCCCTTAGGTTCTGACTATTCTCCTCAACTCTTTTTTTCCAAAAAGATTTTTCACATTGCTCTTCTTACCCTTTGACATCAATGGAAAGCATAAGTATTATCTTTCCACATAAAATATTTGGACCACATATCTGAACAACTTAAACTTCTGAACATCTAACTACTCCCCCTAAGTAGCAGGCACCACAACATCAATCCATAGAAAAATATGATCATAAAGTGCATGGATTGATGCAAACCAATGAATCCCTAGTTCTGATTGGGAGGGGTAATCACCCCTAGGGTATGTGCAAGATCATCATGGAAAAAATAGGCCTTTAAGTGGCAAAGAATTTAGAAAAATTAGAGTTAGGCAACTTGATGTAAAAATTTGAATAAGTTATCTATATTATTTCAAAAATGTGTAAGAATAGAATTTGTAGGAAATTGAATGTAGCTTCTAAACTACTAGGTTTATTTAAGAAAAAAAAAACTATTTGGTGAAAATTTGAAATTTCAATGCAGTAGTACTCAAATTTTAGGGAAAAAATAAGAAGTAGGTGTTTTTCTGACCACCCTAACCACAATAATTTAATGATAATAGTTTTTTATAATATTTTAGATATAAGTAGAAGACTCATGTCCTGATGTGATACATATTTTTTTGTAATTTTTTTCCAAGTAAATAATTAATTATGATTTTTTTATTACAACTTTTAAAAAATATAAAAACTCGTATGTCTGACCACCTTAACTTGGTCAAAACTTCATGATTTTTTTTCTTTTTTAATCCTATAGTATGTGGAGCATAGGATGTGATGCATGTTTTGGATTCCAAAAATGTGATACTATTTGAAACCCAAAGATGTTTTTCAATCAGCCTATCAACCAGGACTTTACTCATAATTCAAATAGAAAATGAATAATTATTATTTATTAAATTCAAAGTAAAGTATAATTTATATTGGTGGAAACCTGTGAATCTTCTTTAAAAACCCTTTTCATTTCATCAATTTTGGGCAAAAAAAATGTCGTCAGCCATATACCCTACAAATACCCATCATATTGCCACTTTTTGGCCCATCATTATCCTGCACATACCCCCTAGCATCCTTCTGGATTACTCAAATGTATCCTTTGGCAACAACTTGGTGAAAATGTCTACAATATGTTCTTTGGTAGGAAAATACTCCAGCCTGACTTCTTTCTCACTCACTTTCTCCCTCGAGAAGTGAAACTTGATTGACATATGCTTGGTCTTAGAGTGTAGCATCGGATTCCTCGATATTTTTATTACACTTGAGTTTTCATATTATATGAAAATAGGCTCATCATATACTATGATATCTTTCAACATTTGTTTCATCCACATCACTTGAGTGCAATTATTTGCAACAATGTACTCTGCCTCAGTAGTAGACAGGGAAATGGAATTCTTCTTTTTACTCAACCAAGACACCAGCTTCTTCCCTAGGTGGAAGGCACCACAACTTTTTCTTTTCCTATCATCTACATCTCCTATCCAATCTGCATCAGTATAGGCACTCAAGGTAAGATCATCATATTTAGGATACCAAAGCCCAAAATCAATTGTTCTTTTCAGGTATCTAAAAATTATCTTTACAATAGTCACATGAGATTCTTTTGGATCAACTTAATATGTAGAAACCATACACAACATTCATGATGTTTGGTCTAGTATGAGTTAAGTAGAGCAATTTGTAATTCATTGACATGTATCTTGTTTAGTTTTTCATAGGATAATCATCATTTTGCATTAACTTGAATCTGATTACCATGGGTGTACCAACATGATTTGAGTCTTCCATACCAAACTTCTTCAAAAACTCTCACATAGTTGGACTAAGATATGAAAATCCCATTGTCTAAATAAGTGACTTGCAATCCCAGAAAGAACTTCATATCTCCAATCATACTCATTTAAAAATTCACTTTTCATTTCATCAGCAAACTTCATACATAGATCATCATCACCTCCAAAAATAATGTCATCAACAAAGACTTCAATAATCAACTCTTTATCATGATCCAACTTAAATACAAGTTATCGTCAGCAGTCCCTTTATTGAATCCAAGCTTAAGTAAGTATTTATCCAGTCAAGCATACCAGGCTCTAGGGTCTTTCTTGAGTCAATATAGAGCTTTCTTCAATCAGAAAACCATGTCTTCCTTATCAGTCAGTTGAAATCCATCCGGTTGTTCAACATATACTTCTTCTAAATCACCATTCAAAAAGGTTGACTTCACATCTATTTGATATACTTTGTAGTTCTTATATGTGGCATAAGCAAGAAATAATCTTATAGCTTCAATTCTAGTAACAGGGGAAAATATTTCTTCAAAATAAATACCTTCCATTTGTGAATACTCTTTACATACCAGTCTTGCTTTATTTCAAACCACTTCACCTTGTTCATTCAGCTTATTCTGAAAAACCCATTTAGTACCAATCACATTTTTATCTTTAGGTCTGGGAACAAGAATCCATGTATCTATTGGATGTTTTGGATGTGTTGCTGATATGTGGTTGTCATTAATGTCAACACTATTAGAATTTGGTGTATTAGAGGTAGCATGTGTTGAGGATATTGAGGAAATTGTAAAAGAAAATGTTTCAGGTTCCTTGTGGAACTATGCAGGTCATGAAGGAATTTTTTTCTCTACATTGAATTTCAACTATTGTGGACTAAAGGGTTTTCTATTGAGTTTATCTAGATCATCTACTAGAATTTTTGGAGGTTCGTGTATAGATTTGATCATGTTGTGGTCTGACAGTGTTTTTGTGGTCTCTGTCAGTGTTCCTAAGTGAAATTTGTGTGATTCTGGAAATCTCAATTGTTGTGGATGTTTCTAGACCATGCTCTATCTTTGTGGTATGTCCACATTGATCGATGTGCTTGTGGTCAAAAAAATTTCCTACATATGTTCAGTTTTTCTTGTTCTTCACTGACATGTTGGTGGTAGCGTGTTGTGGATCTTCGAGGTGAAATTAATTGAAGTATTTTTGTGTTGGAATTGTTAATTTGGGTCCCCACTATGTTGTGGATGACCTTGGTGGATTTGTATTTAAAAATTTATTTGTAAATTTGGGCCGACATTGAAAATATGTTTTATTTTCCTAGCCGACTAAGTTATTGATGAAATCTCATGTAGCAGATATATAAGAGTGATTTTTTCATTGGTGCAGTGTGTTGGAAAGGTGTTGAGTGTGCTCTTATGTGTGTGTGTGTGTGTGTGAATATCATTCGATTATAGAGCAGAGTGTGAAGAAGATCGAGTGAACTGTGAAGTAGTTTGTCAAGGAGTTTTATGTGCTTAATTAGAACTGTAGTCAGGCTTGTGGAGAAGCTATTGCCTTGGTTCATACCCTCTGGATTTTAATCCTATTATGTATTGTTAGGTAGTGATCCCCTTCTATAATTGAGCAGTGAGCTCTAGGCAATGTACCTAAAAGCATGTGCATTCCCCTTTATTGATTTCATTATACTTTTAATAGGGTATAATTTTGTGGACTAACATCCACCATGGTTTTTTCCCCTAATAGGGTTTCCACATAAAAAAACTTGGTGTTCTCTATCTCTTTGATGTGTTAATTACTTATTCATCAGATCTGAGATTAAGTTAAGTTTGAAAAGGTTTATTATTCTGTGACAACTAATTCACCCCTCCCCTCTCAGTTGTCTATCCCCATTTTTCCAACAATTGGTATCAGAGAAGGTTCCTCTAAAGAAGTCTAAAAGCTTGAGGTGATCCAAGATGGCAACATTCAAGAAGCACAGTCCAAGATTAGATGGAACTAGCTACTCACTATGGAAATTAGGATGCAATGTCACCTAAGGTTTCTTGGTGAAGCCTACTGGAAGATTAAAAAAGATTCATATGTTATTACTTAGAATGGTCCCTCCACTGCTGATGAGATCAAAGATGCTAAAAGTAATATCAGGGCTATTGAAAATTTGGTGAGTGCTCTAACAAATTTAGAGATGGCTAATGTGGTATGACTATAGATAGCTCATGAGATTTAGATGAAGTTGTAAACTTTAAATGAAGGAGATGCACAAGTGAAGATGGCTAAGCTAGAGAGTCTAAAAGGAAACTATGAGAATTTGAAGATGGGTGAAGATGAAAATATCACTTCTTTTATGCAAAGAGTAAATGAAATAGTGATTGTTATTACATGTGTCGATGGTGGTTCTCTTGATGAGGATGAAATTGTGGCTAAGTTACTCATATCCTTTCCTCCCTCATACAAAGTGAAGGCTCATGCTATTGAAGAGCTCAAATCGGTAACAAAGATGTCAAAAGACATGTTGGTTGGTAAGCTTGTTGCTTTTGAATTAAGTGAATTTGGTGAATCTATTTTGAAAATTGAATCAACATTCAAGGCTACTGTATCTAGAAGTAACAAGCAAAGATATGGTTTGAGAGAATGTTCCAGAAAGATATCCAAGTATGATGAATAACTAAAGTAGATTGAAGAAAAAGAAAGAGAGGTAGAAGAATTGGAAGCACTGATTTTAAAGAAAGAAGGCAGAGGGAAAGGTAAGTATGAAGGAGTGTCTCCTATTAAGTGTTTTTCATACAATAAAATAGGTCATTTTGCATCAAGATTTCCTAAAAGGGTTCCTATAACTAAGCCTAACAAGTCTATATTCCAAAAGAAATGTTACTTTGTTGAAGAAGGAGTGAGTGATGATGAGTCTGATAAAGATACTGGAAATGAAGATGAATGGGTTTTCATTGCTACCATTGAAAATAGTCATGTGGCTACTAAATCTACTAAAGATGAGAAAGCTCTTGCAGCCTGAGTTGAAGAAAAGGATGAGTGGGTTATTGACAGTCGATGCTCACATCATATGACTGGTGATAAAAAAAATTGTAATTCTAGAGAAATATGATGGTGGCATTGTAAGATTTAGAGACAAAAATGCTGGTGTAATTCATGGGAGAGGTTCTATTTGTCTTGGTGGTAAGGATAACACTGATGATATTCTTTATGTTGAAGGCTTGAAGCACAATGTTTTGAGTCTTGGACAGATGGTGGGAAAATGCTATGATCTACAATTCAAAAATGGAAGATGCAAGATACGTGGAAGTTCTGGCAATATGATCTCTACTGGTAAATAGAAAAAAGGCAATATTTTTCACTTGAATACTGCTATTGGGAGTTGTTTAATTTCTCAAGTAGATGAAAGCTAGTTGCGGCATAGAAGGTTGTTTCATGTAAACTTTGATAACATTGTCAAGGTAAGTTCCACTCAAGTAGTAAGAGATCTATCCAAGTTAGTGAAGCTTGTTAACACAATTTGTAAGGAATGCCAGATGGGTAAATAGACTACTGTCTCCTTCTAGAGCAAACTGTTTCATTCAAATGATTTTCTAGATCTGCTACATACTAACCTCTGTGGTCCCTCCAGAGTCAAAAATTTTCATGGGGAAAGGTACTTTATGTTGATTATTGATGATTATTCTAGAATGATATGGGTTTCCTTTTTAAGAGAAAAATGTGAAGCACTGGAAAAGTTCAAAATTTTCAAGGCTATGGTAGAGAATAAGAAAGGTCTAAAAATAAAATGTCTAAGATTTGGCTGAGGTGGTGAGTTCACCTCAGGGAGTTCAACTCTTTTTGTGAAGAACATGGAATTAGAAGACAATTATCTGCTCCCCAAACCCCTCAATAGAATGGAGTTTCAAAAAGGAAGAATAGAACAATTTTAGATGTTGATAGAACAATGATGTTAGAAGGAAATGTTCCCCAAAGCTATTGGAGTGAAGTTGTAAGCACTAATGTGTATACTATAAACTGGGTAAATGTTAATGGTAATTTTGGTAAGACTTATTTTGAGCTATGGTTTGGTTACAAACCTACTGTTAAGTATTTCAAGATCTTTGGAAGAAAATGTTACATCAAGAGAGATGATGGTATAGGAATGTTTGATGCAAGAAGTGATGAAGGAATATTTTTAGGTTATTCTACTAAGAGCAAGGCTATTGATGCTATGACAGAAGACTGAGAAAAATGGTTGAGAGTGCAAATGTTAGAGTTGATGAGGATTCTATCAAATCATCTAGATATTGTGGATATGATTCTAATGAATACAATACAAACAAAGGGAAGAATGTCCATACACAAAATCAACTTCAAATTGTGTCATATGTTCCAGTTGTTCTGGTAAAGCAACCTTAATTTGTTTCGGTAAGTAAAGGTAGTTAGGAAGCAAAGATATGTGCAAATACAGAAGGAAGATCAAAAGAATCAGAAGTTCAATAAAATTCCAAAACTACAAGGTATGTAAAGCTAAACCATTCTAAAAGCCAAATTATAGGAGATAAAAATAAAGGAGTGTAAACTAGAAGGAAGATTACAAAAGAATACTACCTAATTTCCAAGATTGAACCTAAAAATTTCACTGAGGATATCAAGATGAACACTAGATGGAAGCTATGAAGGAAGAGTTAACACAAATTGAAAAGAATGACACATGGATACTAGTTCCCAGACCTAAAGAGAAAAATGTGATTGGTACTAAATGGGTGTTTCTGAACAAGTTGAATGAACAAGGTGAAGTGGTATGTAATAAAGCAAGACTAGTATGTAAAGGGTATTCTTAGATGGAAGGTGTTCATTTTGAAGAAAATTTTTCCCATGTTGCTAGAATCGAAGTTGTTGGATTATTTCTTGCTTTTGTTGCATACAAGGACTACAAAGTCTATCAGATGGATGTGAAGTCAGCATTTCTGAATGGAGAACTAGAAGAAGAAGTATATATTAAATAGTTGGATGGATTTCAACTAACTGACAAGGAAGATATGGTATGTCGCTTGAGTAAATCTCTATAAGGAATCAAGCAAACCCCCAGAGCCTAGTATGCTAGATTGGACAAATACTTACTGAAGCTTGGATTCACTAAAGGTACTGCTGATAGCAACTTATATTTCAAACTGGATCATGATAAAGAATTAATTATAGAAGTCTTTGTTGATGACATCATTTTTGGAGGAGATGACAATTTATGTATGATGTTTACTGATGAGATGAGTATGATTGGAGAGATGAAGTTCTTTCTAGGATTACAAGTGACCCAGTTAGACAAGGGAATATTCATATCTCAGTCCAAATATGTGAGAGAGCTACTAAAGAAATTTGGGTTGGAAGATTCAAAGCCTGTTGGTACTCCCATTGTGACCGAATGTAAGCTAACATAGAATGATGATTCTCCCAAAGCAAATCCAACAAGATACAAGTCAATGATCGGTGGATTACTTTATATATCTCAAACAAGACCAGATATTATGAATGTTGTATGCATGGTTTCTAGATTTGAGGATGATCCAAAAGAATCACATGTAACTGTTGTTAAGAGGATCTTCAGATATATGAAAGGAACAGTTGACTTTGGACTTTGGTATCCAAAATATGATGATCTCACTTTAAGTGCATATACTAATGCGAATTGGTCTAGTGATGTAGATGAAATTTTTTTTACTAGTGGTGGTGCTTTCTTCCTAGGGAAGAAGTTGGTGTCCTAGCTAAGCAAAATGCAGAATTCCATTTCTCTATCTATTGCTAAAGCAGAATATATTGTTGTTGCAAACAATTGTACTCAAGTAATATGGATGAAACAAATGTTGAAAGATATCAAGGTGATATATGAAGAGCCTATTTCCATATACTATGAAAATTCAAGTGCAATAAAAATTTCAAAGAATCCAGTACTACACTTTAAGACTAAACATATATCAATCAAGTTTCATTTCTTGAGAGAGAAAGTGAATGAGAAAGAATTCAGATTGAACTATGTACCTACTAAAGAGTAGATTGCAGACATCTTTACTAAACCATTGCCGAAGGATACTTTTGATTATCTCAGAGGAATGCTAGGGGAAATTACCCCTCCTAATAAGAACTAAGAGATGCATTTACTTGCATCAATCCATGAGCTGCATTGCTATATTCTAATCTAGATTGATGTTTTCATGGCTGCTACTCAGGGGGAGTAGTCAGACATGTAGATATGTGGTTTAAAGAGTGTACATGGAAAATTCATGGTTACCTTTTCCATTGATGTCAAAGGGGGAGAAGTGCAATGTGAAAAATCCTTTTTAGGGTTGAAGAGACATTGAGGAGAAGAGTCAGGACCAAAAGGAGAGCAAGTGTATTAGGTTGATGGTATTTTTCACATCATGTGTTGCCATCAATGTCAAATTGGGAGATTGTTGGATGTTGTGGATGTGTTGCAGATATGTTGTCATCATTGATGTCAACACTATTAGAATTTGGTGTATTAGAGGCTATATATGTCGCGGATATTGAGAAAATTGTAAAAGAAAATGTTTTAGGTTCCCTGTGGAACTATGCAGGTCATGAAGGCATTTTGTTCTCTACATTGAAGTTTAGCTATTGTAGACTAAAGGGTTTTCTATTGACTTTATCTAGATCATCTACCAAAAGTTTCAGAGGTCTTCGTATAGATTTGATCATGTTGTGGTCTGATAGTGTTTTTGTGGTCTTCCTAAGTGAAGTTTATGTGATTCTGGAAATCTCGGTTGTTGTTGTTGTTTCTCTATTATTTCTTGGTGTTCTTGGTTGTTTCTAGATCATGCTCTATCTTTCTGGTACATCCACATTGATTGATGCGCATGTGGTCATAAATTTTTCCTACGTATGTTTGGTTTTTCTTATTCTTGGCCGATATGTTGGCGGTAGCGTGTTGTGGATCTTCAAGGTGAAATTAATTGAAATATTTTTGTGTTGGAATTGTTAATTTTGGTCCCCACTATGTTGTGGCCAACCTTCATGGATTCACATTTTAAAATTTATTTGTAAATTTGGGCTAACATTGAAAACATATTTTATTTTCCTGGTTGACTAAGTTATTGATGAAATCTCATGTAGCAGATATAGAAGAGTGATTGTTTCATCGGTGTAGTGTGTTGGAAAGGTGTTGAGTGTGCTCTTATGTGAGTATGTTCGAATATCATTTGATTATAGAGTAGAGTGTGAAGAAGATCGAGTGAACTGTGAAGTAGTTTGTGAAGGAGTTTTTTGTGCTTAATTGAAACTATAATAAGGCTTGTGGAGAAGCTATTTCCTTGGTTCATACCCTCCATATTTTAATCCTATTTTGTATTTTTGGGTAGTGAGCCCCTTTTGTAATTGAGCAATGAGCTCTAGGAAGTGTGCTTGAATGAATGTGCATTCCCCTTTATTTATTTCATTATACTTTTAATAGGGTTTAATTTTGTAGACTAACATCCATGGTTTTTTCCCCTAACAGGATTTCCACGTAAAAAATCTTAGTGTTCTCTATCTATGTGATGTGTTAATTGCTTATTCATCAAATTTGAGATTAAGTTAAGTTTGAAAAGGTTTATTATTCTGTGACAAATGATTCACCCCCCTCTAAGTTTTCTATCCTCATTTTTCCAACAGTATCATTCTTTTCAAACTACATTAGTTCTTCCTTCATAGCTTCCATCCAGTGTTCATCAGTACAAGATTCATTGACATTGTTAGGCTTAGTCTTGGAAATTACACAATACTCTTTTGCAATCCTTCTTCTAGTCTACAAACCTTTATTCTTATCTCCTATAATTTGATCTTCAAAATGATTTAGCTTTACATACCGCAAAATTTTAGGATTCTCTTGCACTTCTGGTTCTTCTGATCTTTCTTCTACACTTCCACTTCTCTCTCCTTCCCAACTTTCTTGATTTACCGAAACAATATGAACTTGATTTTGTGTCTGAGCATTCTTCGCTTTGTTTGTACTATTTTTCTAGTTATTTGAATCATATACATAGTATCTGGATGATCTAGTAGAGTCCTCATCAAATATGACATTTGTACTTTCAACCATTTTTCTCAATCTTATATTATAGCACCAGTAAGCCTTGATTTTAGTAGAGTAAACTAGAAAGATTCCTTCATCACTCCTTCCATCAAACTTTCCTATGTCCTCATCTCTCTTAATATAACACTTGCTTCCAAAGATCTTGAAATATTTAACAGTAGGCTTATAAGCAAACCACAACTCAAAATGAGTCTTACTGGAAATACTATTGACATTTACCCGGTTTAGAGTGTACACAACAGTTCTTAAAGATTCTCTCCAATATATATGAGGCACATTTCCTTCCAACATCATTGTTCTAGTAGCATCCAAAATTGTTGTATTTTTCTCTCTACAACTCCATTCTGTTGAGGGGTTCGAGGAGCAGATAACTATCTTTTATTCCATGATTTTCACATAAGAATTGAACTCTCGGGAAGTGAACTCACCACCTCTGTTTGACCTTAGGCATTGGATCTTTAGACCTGTCTCATTCTCTACCATAGCTTTGAAACTATTGAACTTCTCTAATGCTTCACATTTTTCTCTTAAGAAAGAAACATATAACATCCTAGAGTAATCATCAATAAGCAACATAAAGTACCTTACTCCTTGTAGACTTCTTATTCTAGAGGGACCGCACAAATCAATATGTACCAACTTGAGTACTCCATTAGAATGATGTTATTTTGTCTGAAAAGATACTCTAGTCTATTTTCCCATCTGACATTCCTTGCATATTGTGTAAGTAGGCTTCACTAACTTAGGTAGATCTATTACTACTTGAGTGGAGCTTACCTTGATAGTGTTATCAAAATTCACATGGCATAGCTTCCTATGCCATAACCAAATTTCATCTACTT
Source organism: Sequoia sempervirens (assembly GCA_007258455.2). Taxonomy (NCBI): domain Eukaryota; kingdom Viridiplantae; phylum Streptophyta; class Pinopsida; order Cupressales; family Cupressaceae; genus Sequoia; species Sequoia sempervirens. The sequence goes on from VDFB02373365.1 coordinate 184,141,767, forward strand.
GAGCAATTAAACAACTTACATTAGCAGCACTCAGGTGAAAAATATTACCTCTTGTCTTTGTACTTGAAGCAATTTCATTTGTAGAACTACCAAGTATCCTACATCTTCCATCTTTGAACTGAAGACTGTAACCCTTGTCCACCATTTGTCCAACACTCAACAGGTTATGCTTCAAGCCTTCAACATAAAGGACATCGTCAGTGTTATGTTTACCACCAATACAAATAGATATTCTGCCATGAATCACACCAACATTGTTATCTCTGAATCTTACAACCCCATCATCATATTTCTTTAGACTTATAAATTTTCTTTTGTCATGATTCATATGATGTGAGCATCCATTGTTAATAACCCACTCATCCTTTTCTTCAATTTGGGCTGCAAGAGCTTTCTCAACTTTAGCAAATTCAGTAGCCACCAAACCATTTTCCTTGATAGTAGGGTAAGTGCACCAAGATGGTTCCCAAAAAAGGGGCTTAAGTGGCCACTTTTTTTTTCTGAAATCAGGAAATACTGACCTTGGACGTGAAATTGAGGATAGCTACACTCAAAATTTTTAGATGGAACAAAAACAAGGATCGTAGTGCTCCGAGTATACTTTCTAAACTACTAATTTATTTTGAAAATGGTTGAGATTAAGGGGTTGAAAAGAGGGACACACACAAATTGCTGTTGTTTTGTCAGAAAAACATAACATAGCAACTCTTGTGTGACCCGAGCACGGTGGACTTTTTTGTAGTATTTTTAAAATCGCTCGGTCAGAAGTTAGATAACAGTATGTAGTAAGGACTGGATATTTTCTGATAATTTTTTAATGAATATTTGATTTTTTATTAATTTTCTAAGTGGGCACTTCCTAAAAAGCATAATTTTGGCCATGCTCCCCCTAAATTTTTTTGAAACTAATATATTTTTTAAAAAAATTATTTTTTAAATTGTATAATGGAGTCTAGTTTCTAAAAATGTAATTTATTTCAAATTTTGATGAACGGTTAATTTATAGCAAAAAAATAGCAAACACTGCTTTTTGAAGAAAAACGGACATACAAACAAAATAAATTATGGATGAAAGGCTTAACATTGTTAGAAAGTGAAAAAAATTACATCGTTGGAAAGCTAATAAAGAACCTAACATTACCCATGTGTTCGATTTTCTTGATATTGAACTAGATGCAATCTTGATGGTGAGCACAAACCCGATTATGTGAAAATTTGTTGAATTTGGAAAAAACACGTCTCTGGTCTTTGGGAATGCCCTCCAAGCCTTTGGGATGGTATTCCAAGGCAAAACCAAAGCAAATTTACAAAGAAAAAAATAACGTGAATGTGTTATAACGCGAACGCGTTATTTGTTAGTTTGGCCAGAAAAGTGCGACCATTTCAGTGCACTTACCTAGCAATGAAATCCCATTCATCTTCATTTACATTTTCTTTATTAGATTCTTCATCAGTCACACCTTCTTTAGCATAATAGCATTTCTTTTGAAATCTAGGTTTATTAGGCTTATACCTAGGAACTCTTTCTAGACACCTTGAAGCAAAATGACCTATTTTAATAAAAGAGAAACATTTAATAGGAAACTTTTCTTTATACTAACCTTGTCCTCTACCTTCTTTCTTCACAAATAGTGCTTCCAGCTCTTCTACCTCTCTTTCTTCATCTTCAAGTTGTTTCATCTCTTCCTCATACTTGAATGTTTTTTCTAGAACTCTCTCCTAAATCACATCTTTTCTTGTTTCTTCTGGATATACAGGGCTTAAATGAAGATTTAGTCTTGGGGGTAGAATCACCAAATTCACTCAACTCAAAGGCAACAAGTTTACCAATCAACATATCTCTTGTCACATTTGTTACTGTGATGAGCTCTTCAATATGATGAGCCTTTGATTTGTATGAGGGAGGAGATGATCTAAGCACTTTAGATAAAATTTCTTGTTCATCTAGGGTACCACCGGCACATCTAATACCCATCACAAGTTCATTTACTCTTTGCATAAAAGAAGAAATATTTTCATCTTCACCCATCTTCAAAGTTTCATACTTTCCTTTCAAACTATGTAGCTTACTAACCTTCACAAGTCCATCTCCTTCATACAAAGTCTCCAACTTCTTCCAGATCTCATGTGTTGTTTTTAGATCCATCACATTTTTCATTTTTGAATCTGTCAAAGTGCTCAACAAAGCATCAATAGCCCTGATATTAATCACAACCCCTTTAATATCATCAGGAGTGGAAGGACCATTCTGAGGAATAACATATTTGTTCTTTGTAATCTTCTAGAAGGGTTCACCAATACACCTCAAATGACACTCCATTTTGGCTTTCCATAGAGAGTAGTTTGTTCCATCGAATCTAAGACTATCCTTCTTGTATGATTCCATCTCATGTCACATCAAGCTTTTAAACATCTTCAGAGGAACCTACTATGATACCAATTTTTGGAAAAACAAGGACAAACAACTGAGAGGGGGTGAGTTAGTTGTCACAAAATATTGAAACATTTCAAACTTAACTTAATCTCAGATCTGATGAATGAACAATAAACCATAAACAATCAACACATCAGAAACACAAAGAACACTAAGATGTTTTACGTGGAAACCCTATTAGAGGAAAAACCATGGTGGAGGTCAGTCCAGAAGATTATACCCTATTAAAAGTATAAGAAGAATAAATGGGGAATGCACATGCATTCAGGAACACTTCCTAGAGCTCATTGTTCAATTAAAATGGAAGACACAATATCTTATAGAAAGATTTGGATTACAATCATCCAGATTTTCAACTGAGTAAATAGCATCTGCTAATGCCCGATTACAGTTCTAGTTAAGAACATGAACACTTTTTCACTCTTCTTCACACTCTGCTCTACCTTCGAATGATTAGGACACTATTTTCACATCTCATACAGAAGTACGCTTCCTTGTACACTTCAAAATGATAAAAAAATAACTCTTATATATCCGCAACATGGAATTACATTGCTACAAGTTGTCCACAAAGAAATAATAAAATGAATACAAATTGTTGGCCCAAAACAATAGATAATTTTTAATGTGAATCAACCAAGGTTGGACACAACATAGTGAAGACCCAAATCAACAACTCCAACACAAAAACACTTCAATTAATTTCTCCTTGAAGATCCACAACACACTTCAACACCTAGTCGACCATGAACATGAAAAACATGAACTTGCAAGAGAAAATGTCATATCACAAGCACAACGATCAATGTAGACATGCAACATAAATAGATCATGAACTAGAAACATCCACAAACACCATGAAACACTAGAGAAGCATCCACAACAACTGAACTTATAGAAATCACATGATCTTCATTTAGGAACACAAACTAAAGTAACAAAAAAACTATTAGAATACAAATCTTCATAACTTGATCAAATCTTCACACGGATCTTTGAAACTTGACATGGATAAACTAGAGATACTCAACAAGAAACCCTTTAAACCACAACCTCAAATTAGCAACGTACTGATGGGTAACTATACAAAGTTGAGTCCACAAAATGTGGAATTTTTTTCCTTAGCCAAAAAAATGAAATCGGCATTGCAAAAATGAGATCCCAATTTTTCTAAACGAGATCTTAATTTTTAAAAATATAGATTTTAGCTTTGAGATCCTGAGCCTAAATGCAGTATGGGATCCTAATTATTACAAAATGAGATCAAGATTTATAAAAATCAGGATCCCATTTTGTGCAAATCGGGATCCCATTTCCTAATGGTATTTATTTAAAAAAAAAAACAAACTGCATTTTACCTACACAGGATCTCAAATTCAAGTGACAACGACCTCCACAAACAGTCTCCATGTACTCGTCCACCCCCATTGTTTTGCATTTTTTCATTTTTTATTGAAATTGTCAATAGAATAATTATTTTTAGCATGTTTTTTTAAATTTATTTCATGTTTTAAGCATTTTATTTCCTATTATAGTAGAAATGAGGAATTGTATAAATAGATGAAAAAATGCAATGAAACCTGAAGATTTCTCGATGAAAATGAAGAAATGAACCTTGAATTGTATTTTAGAAACATAATTTAGCTTTTGAAACCTAAATTGTTTGATCAAACCAAAACAAATTGTTTATGAAAACCCTAATTGAAACGAAACAAAAAAAAAAGCATTTCAAAACCCTAGAGATTGAAATGAAATAAAAAAAATGCATTTAGAAATCCTAATCAAGCTTTTTGAAACCCTCAATTCAAATCAAACAAAAAAAATGAATTTGAAAACCCTAATTTCGAGCTCAAGAAAATACATTTGCATTGCTTAAATGTTTTAAATTCATTTTCATTGTATGGAGAAAACAATAAGTTAAACTTTAGTTTCAATATTAAATTATAATTAAATTGGAAAACAATATGTGAAAGAATAGTTACAATTCATAAATTTTATCAATGTTTGTTTGCAAATTTAGTTAGCAAATTCGTAAATCCAAGTGTACAATAGATTTCCAATTGTCATTTAATTAGATAGTATTCAACATTAATTTCTATTTTATGTTTTGATCTCTCTTAGTCATGCCTTGTTTCCATTTCTTATTGTCAATTACTTGTTAATTAAGCTTCTAGCTTAGTCTAAAATCTCAATTTTTGCACTATTTAACTAGACACTAAGAGAATCTCAATATTTTTCTTTTCTTTCTTTTAGGTTCTTTCAATTCAAACAGTCGAAAATAAAATACTTGATTCAACATTAACTAATTTTATATTATACATTTTATATCATAAAATTCATTTAAGTGGGAAATTTTAATGAAAAAAATGTTAAATAAAATAATCTTATATTCAATTTAAAAAATATCCAGTTAAAATATGCATCAAAATCAATCTTAATAATACATAATTATGTATTTCAATTATGCCAATAGTCAATCTATTCATAAAATAAAAAATATTCATAAACTAGGCACTAACTTGCAAGTCCATTATTCCAAGTGCCACCCAAACTTCACCCTAAGTTCACTAAAACCTAAACCCTTAACTCTAAAGTCTAAACCCTTAACACTAAACAATTCATTTTGTCCTAGCACCTTAAAATGAAATTTGGTTGCCTTAGGAAACTCCACCAAATTTTATTCCCTTAGCCATGTCATTTTGTCATAGGACCTTACTACAAAGATCCCCTTTAAGCCATCATATTACTCTACACCCTAAACTCTAAACTCTAAACCCTAAACCCTAAAGACATCAGTATTTTCCTAGACCCTTAATCAAATTTGGTTTCCTTGGCAACGTCACCAAATTTTATTCACTTGAGGCATGTCATTTTGTCCTAGGAGCTCACTAGACATATATCCCCTTACTTGCCATCCTATCACCTAAATCATAAATTGATGTCTTAAGGGGTCCTAATATGAAATTTCTTAAGGGGATCAAAGAAGTTCTCAAATTTTGGTGAAGTTGGACAAGGCAACCAAATTTAACAATAATAAGATTGTGCAAGATTATAATATGAATGAGATTTCATGATCTAGGTTGGTCAATTGAAACATGAGTTATCTCAATCAATTGTTCCACAATAAAATGTTCTTCACTAACTTGAAAGTTCATTATATTCCAAGGGCCACCCAAACTTCACCCTAAGTTTTGTACACCCTAAATCCTGAACTCTAAAATATAAACCCTAAACACTAAATTATTCATTTTGTCCTAGGACCTTAAAATGAAATTTGGTTGCCTTAGGAAACTCCAAATTTAATCCCCTTAATCCAATTCATTTTGTCATAGCATCTTACTACATATATCCCCTTAAGCTATCCTATTACCCTAAACCCTAGACTCTAAACTCTAAATCGTAAACCCTAAAGCCATCATTTTTTCTTAGGCTCTTAATGAAATTTGGTTGCCTTGGGCAACTTCACCAAATTTTATTCAGTTGAGCCATGCCATTTTTTTTTAGGACCTCACTAGACATAGATCCCCTTAAGCCATCCTATCACCCTAAATCATAAATTGATGTCTTAAGGGGTCCTAATATGACATTTATTAAGGGGATCAAAGAAGTTCTCAAAATTTGGTGAAATTACCCAAGGCAACAAAATTTAACAATAATAAGATCATGCAAGATTATAATATGAATGAGATTTCATGATCGAGGTTGGTTAGTTGAAACAAGAGCTATCTCAATCAACTATTCCATGAGAAAATGTTATTCACTAACTTGCAAGATCATTATATTCCAAGGGCCACCCAAACTTCACACTAAGTTCCGTAAACCCTAAACCCTAAACTCTAAAATCTAAACCCTAAACACTAAAGCATTCATTTTTTTCTAGGACCTTAAAATGAAATTTGGTTTCCTTAGAAAACTCCACCAATTTTTATTCCCTTAAGCCATTTCATTTTTTCATAGCATCTTACTACATAGATCCCCTTAAGCTATCCTATTACCCTAAACCCTAAATTCTAAACTCTAAACCATAAACCCTAAAGCCATCATTTCTTCTTAGGCTCTTAATGAAATTTGGTTGCCTTGGGAAACTTCAATAAATTTTATTCAGCTGAGCCATGTCATTTTTTCCTAGGACCTCACTAGACATAGATCCCCTTAAGCCATCCTATCACCCTAAACTGTAAATCGATTTATTAAGGAGCCCTAATATGACATTTCTTAAGGGGATCCAAATAAGCTCTCAAAATTTGGTGAATTTACCCAAGGCAACTAAATTTAACAATAATAAGATCATGCAAGATTATAATATGAATGAGATAAATCATGATCTAGGTTGATTGATTTACGGTTTAGGGTGATAAGATGTCTTAAGGGGATCTATGTCTACTAAGTTCCTAGGACAAAATGGCATGGCTTAAGTGAATATAGTTTGGTGAAGTTGCCTCAGACCTTAATGAAATTTGGTTGCCTTGGGCATCTTCACCAAATTTTATTCACTTAAAATCCATGTCATTTTGTATTGGGACCTTACTTCATAGATCTCCTTAAGGCATCCTATTACCCTAAAACCTAAATCCTAAACTCTAAACTGTAAACCCTATAGCATTCATAAATTGTCCTATATTAATAGTTAATTATATTTTCATTCAAGTAACATGCCTTAGAAATAAATGAGGCTTTCATATTTTATCATTTGTATTCAATTAGACCATTTATATTGAATGGTTTTAGGGTATTTCCTAAACATGTATCCTACATTTTGAAATTACAAATCTAATGCACGTTCACTCATATCTTAGAGATCACATGGATCGACTCAATAATAATTGTAATCCACCTCAGCGCCATCCATCTCCACCACCTTCACCTATACCTCCTCCCACTCCACCCACTCCACCTCATAACCCCCCACCTCCACCACCTAAAATTGATGGTGCTCATTTGCAAGCACAAATCAATCCCAACGTTAGAACCATGCAAGATCAAATCAACATTATTTAAAATGAAGAATGTGTCACACCACCTGTGAGGATGATTGTATCTAGGATGAAAACCATTGTTGATGTTGTCAGGGCTATGGATAGGATCTTAGATGAGCATTGAAAATGCCTAGAGGAGAGGAGAACTTTTAATTCTAGAAAGGAAAACACAAAGAAATGAAGAGATGCAGTAGAGAGCCACAATCATTTCTAAATTAAGACAATCATCTTAAATAGTTATGAATTTATGAATTTGGTGAACGATAGATATTTTGTGTGATGAATTTATAAAATTGGATGGATGGATATTTTTAGTGACATGAATTTATGAATTTGGTTGAATTTATAATAGCATATATTTTTTGACTATCTACTAGATCATGATTTCTCATGTTGGAAAATTGTAATATATATATATATTGAGATTTTTTGTGAATGTTTCAAGTTTATTGTTTCTAGTATGTACACATGTATTAAAATTGCATATAGTTCTTAAATTTTGAAATTTGTATGTATGTGCATAGTTTAGTTTAATGATGTATATGCAAATTATGCATCGTATTGTTTATTTTAAATGTATGTACATGTTAAATTTTGAATTTTGTATTCACATGCTCAAGTTCAATCAATGTATATGTGTGTTTCACTTTTACATTATCTTAATATATGTATGCACATCCTATTTAAATAAATTTGTATGTGCATTTCAAATTTAACTATTTAAATTGTCATTTTTTAAGTTTGTATGTTAATTTTGTATAATTTAATGTAGGTGCACACTTATATCTCATATCATGGATGATTTTAACATTGATGACATCATCAATCCACCACCTTAGGCACCTCCCCCTCCACCTCCCCCTTCACTTCCCCCACCACCTCCCCCTCCACCTAATATGCCACCTCTAACACCTGTTGCATCTAATGAGGCTCACTTGTAAGCACACATAAATGATTAGGTTACATCCATCCAAAATAAAATCAATTCTATGCAGAGTCGAGCATTGATTCCACCCCATGTGAGATATTTTCCATCTACGATGCAAAATGTTGTGGATGCCATCAAGACCATTGATTCTGATCTAGATAGGCATCGATGAGACAAAGATCAGATGAGACAATTTTATACTAACGGTCTCTCGTACAAACAAAATTTAGACCTTAAAATAATGAAACCCCACCTAGCCCCCTACTTTCTTGACCCCATTACTCAACAACCCATTCCTCCCAAAAAATCTAGAATATACATGAGGTGGTGCATACATCCATAGAAGAGTGCACATTTTTGGGATTGATGGTATATGGTTTTTGATAGTCCCCCACATGCTAATTGGGAGTTCCCATTGTATTGTTTGAGGAAACTGTAAGTAGAGTTTGTTTTGGGGAAAAATCCTAATTATTTTGATTTTAAATCATTTTAGGGTGTTGGTTGCGGCATGCCACAATAGAGGTTAGGGGCAAGGGTTGATCCCCAATGCCCCGTGCATGTGCAACCCCTTGTTGTTGCTCCTGGTCCTCCCATTCTTGCACCTATGCATCATTGATTTGTGGTCTCAACATTAGGTTCTCTTAGTATACTCGTAGGAGACCTTGATCAACATGCTTCTACGATAGCAGGCGGGGAGTATAGAGACGATGATTTTGGAGGAGTGTTTTATGGAGTATGTCTGAGTACCACTCTAGGAGTGTCGAGGCTTGTCCCACATGTATGTACTAGCTAACATCAAGTATACTATGGACCTGATTAGGGTACACCTAGTTCAAGTGGACATGAAGACCATCACCCTGAGGACATTGCGAGATAGGTATAAATATGCATTTACACACTCATTTTATAAGACTTTTGATGAATGTATATATCAAAGAAAATTTTACAATATATTTTAACAATCAAACTCTTTGGTGTATAGATGACACTAATGATGGGGCAATCATCCATTCCACAAGTACATACATCAACACCAATCCTACTCGGCAACGCTTATGGGGTATTTCGATTTAAAAATTTTAAATTATATACAAAATGATTTTTAACTTGAGTTTTAAATTTATAATTGAATCACATATATTTTTGAAATATTTATGTTGGTTTAGGCGAGTCAATCAACTTCCATGTCGATTCCACCCGAGGGGTTGTCCAACAATCCTCCACTATCGGTCGTCGTAGATCAGTGGCAGGTACATTTATATTGTAATTTTTTTAAATTACATTAGTATAGTTATAATTATGAATTTTGAATTCACTATATATGAAATGTGCATGTACACTTGTAAATATTATAAGCGTTAAATGTCTACATGTATGTCTAGGTTGATACCACAATGAGAATGGGCATCGAGAAAACATTATATGTTGCAGCTACTCATGAGGTCTCTAAATTTTAGGTTGTTTAAAATATTTTCTACAAAAAATGTACAAACTTGAATATATATATTAACATAATTCAAGTATACAAGCTTTAATTTTAATCTTGTAGGACTTTGTTAGTGCGACGTTTAGCCCTAACCCAGACATAGTTACACATCCAAGAGGACATGTAGAGCAGGCTCCAGATCAATTGGTAATTTAAATTTTTTACTATATTTAAAGTCAATTATAAATTATATATTTTGAATATTACTTTAATTTTAAATTTCAAATTGAATATATATATTTAATATGAGCTAATACATGTTTTAATTTTTTTTTCTTTTATAGCATGAGACACATCTTGTAGTTGAGCATGTACAAATAGGTCCTGGAGAAGAGGGTGCGCAACCTCAGAATATGGTACAATTAAAATATGATAAATTATAAATTAAATTGAATTAAATCATTTTAATTGTAGACTTGTACATCTAATTTCAACTTTCTTTGTCTTGTTTATGTAGATTGATTTAGAGAATTTAGAGGTTGCTTCAGGTGCACCCGAGCATCTAGACCCGGATATGATGGTAATTTAATTTTATGATAAATTATAAATTAAATTGTCATTAAATAATTTTTCATTGTCTTACACTTGATTTCATCTTTATTTTCTACAGAGTGTTCTAGGTCATTCGCATAGTCCACATGGCATGAAGAGGTCTCTTGATTATAGAGATAATGCATGACCTAGAAACATTATTTTATGGGCTATATTTGTTTATTTCATGGACTATATTTTTGGTTTCTCATGTACTCTATTGGACTTTAGGTCATGGGTTGTACTCTGATAGACTTTATTTCATGCACTTAATATATTTACATAAATTATGGACTTTATTATTTTTTGAAAATTTTAATTTACACATGTACATTTATGCATTTTATGTTCATAGTCAACACATTAATGTTAAATTAAATAATTAGTCAATAAATCATAATTTACAAACAAAATAAATTTGTTTCTATACCACAAAGGATAAAAATTTCAGAAATAAAAAATACCATACAAGATTAGAGAACAAAAGCATTAATAAATTCTATAAATAATAGCATACAACACTAATTTATAAGTTTTCAAAACAAATAATGGCATCCAATAGTATTTATAAGTTGTCAAAACAAACAATGGCATCCAATAGTATTTATAAGTTGTCAAAACAAATAATGGCATCCAGTACTAATTTATGAGTTGTTAAAAAAAATAATAGCATCCAACACTAATTATAGGTTGTCTTAAGGGGTCCTAATAAACTATCTTAAGGGGTCATAATACAACGTCTTAAGGGGATGTCTTAAGGGGTCCTAATATGGCATCTTAAGGGGATTTCTTAAGGGGTCCTAATACGACATCTTAAGGGGATGTCTTAGGGGGTTCTAATATGATGTCTTAAGGGGATGTCTTAAGGGGTCATAATACAATGTCTTAAGGGGATGTCTTAAGGGGTCATATTACAATGTCTTAAGGATATAATTGATTTAACAATAATGTATGCATGATATTTAGTGATTATACAATCAAATATAAAGTTTCAAAGTAGGAAAACATGCACATTTAACAAACAAAATATCCAAAAAATCAATTTTGATACATAGAAGTACATAGAGTACATAATTGTGTATGTACATGTATTTGTAATTTGTACAAAATGTTTAATTTTGTAAGTATGTACATAAATGTCATCTCAAACAAGGTTTTCAAAATTTGGATATGCCATCTCAAGAACATCTGAAACTCGTGCCTAGAATGTAGTAGGTCTTCACACCACCTAATATAAAAAAGGTACAAGGAATATCTATGAAATCATCAAAACATACATATTTTAATTTATATAAAACTATCTATATGTACACAACTCAAGTACCTGCATTTAAAAGTATTCCACGCATGTGTGTAGGTTGAATCTAGGCATCCTCTCCTTATTGTTTCAAAGTATGAGATCACTGCAATGATGTCCTAAGGATAGAAAAAAGGATAATAAATCAATTTTAACTATTAATGTACAAGCAATATCAATATGTAATTGAAACATGTATTTAAATATAATTTAACTAATAATTACCTATTTCTACCAAGTATTCCATGTTGTCTAGGTTGAATTTGCATGGACTAGATCCTTTTACTGATTATGTCTTACGGATCTATAAAAAGAAAATTTAAATCAATTTCAACTAATAAAACACTTGACCAATATTGAAACATGTATTTAATATATTTAAAAGGACAATATAAAAGTAAAACTATATTTACCTATATTTACCTATTCCATTGTACCATTTGCATCCTCTCTTTTTTGCAATGCATCTATGATTGTCTCATGCTCTTCCATAGAAATTTTCCATTGCACTTTATTTACAAGTCTTCCATGATACCGATCTAGTTTTATATTTTTTGCCACCACCAAATGTGAATAATGTATAATCTTTTTATGCATTTCATAATCTTTAAATGCAGGTAGACCATTCTTCCTTTCCAGGTATTTTCATAGCCAAGTGATTTGTAAACTCCTTACTATGAATCACCTAACAACTTGTTAGATTCACCAGGATACAGATTTAAAATTAAGATCGTAACTGACGATGCTTCTGAATTGAGCAAATAACCACATAAAACATAGCAAAGTAAAGAAACTGACAAAAATCATGCACCAAGAAAAGAGAGAAAGATTTTATTACGGAGTTCACCAGATTCTGGCTACGTCTCCGGATCCGCAAATAAGCATGATCAATGCCATTACTATGATGCAACTGCTTTTACATCACCATGGTCTTTCACTGAGTTACAATCTGCTTCCCACTAAAACACTGTCTTGACAAGAACTTTCTAGCATCCACACTGCCTAGTCCTTCTGTCACCCTTACAATGATTTCAAACAATGGAACTACAACTCACAAAGAGAAAACTCTCACTTCCCCAAAACCCTTTACTAAGAGTAAATAAACTCTCCAAGAGCTAAAAAATGAGAACACACTTTTCAAGAATTTCCCCAATTCTCCCAAGAGAAAATTCTCACAAGACTCCTCAAGTCTCCTTAATCCCGGAATTCTAAACCCCTCAAATTTTTAATGTGAAACACCTCTCACATACCTCCCTTTTATACATGAAGTTGTCTAAAAATTCCCAAAACACCTTATTTAATGCAATAACAAAATAACCCCTTTATCTTATGCCTACAACCTCCCTATAACACCCTTTGTTTTTTTTTACATTCTAACTTATTTGATTAGAAGGTTGGCTTTTTACAAAATTAGCCTATTTGTTTAGGCTTCGGTTAACAACATTCAACAAAACGTAAGGGGCTCAACACATGTACACGAGAAGTTTGGTGGCCTGCTGGTTGGTTGGAATTTTAGTAGGCCGATGGTCACGGGTTCCAAACCCGTCGGCCACGGTTTGTTTAAAACAAACTAAAAACAACAAAACAAAACAAACCGGTGTACAGGAATAGTAAAGACAACCACCTGTGCTCCAACAGTTGGAACCATCCGCTATTCTTGCCCAGGTCGCAGGTTCAAATCTAACCATAAAATTTTGTTCAACAACAAACTGTGATGGAGAATGGAGGGGAAATGCGTCGCTTGAGGAGACTGTCACGTGTCGTAATACGATTCGTCGATGACACACAGTCACCCGACACATCACCCACTGACTGGACTGCAACCTGGAGTCTGACTCAGATGCTGACTAGGTCCACTTGCCACATCATCGGTATGGAGTGCCACATCATCTGTCAATCAGACGCCACGGAGGAGTACGAATGCCACGTAACCTGACATGCCATCTGCCACATCACCTTGTATGGCATACCCCGTCACCTGTACAGATGGACACATGTCAGCACCTGATTGGTCCACTTCAGATTTTGTATTGATGCAGACGTCATCATGTACGGATGCTGATATCATCAATGTACCTTTGGTCCACCAAGTCAACCCATAACTTTGACTGGTTGTATCTCTCGCATACGATGTCCATTTTTGATGAAACAAATGCCATCAGAACCGTCTTGATGAGAACTTCGATTTGACGCCAATTTTGATGAATTCTGAGATGATCAATTTTTTTGCCTTTTTGATGGCTCTGGTACTCAGTTTGACCGAACCTTTGACCAAGCATAACTCGCATGTACAATATCCTTTTGACACGATTCAAGTTGCATTGGAATCATATCGATGTGCTCTATGCATTGATGCCAGTTCTAGGAGATTCTGAAGCTGCTAGATTTTTGAGGCCTTCAAGATCCACCTGGATCATTCCTCCCCGCTGAGGAACTTTTGGACCTCCAAAAGTTTCTTAATCAGACATGACATGAGAAAAAACACCTTCCCACTTGTCCAGTGTCTGTCCACCCTTTCTGTGCACCTGCTTCATCAAAAATATATACAATAATTATGAAAGTTGCAATCACATTGCTACCCATTTTCATTTTCTCACATCCTTCTGCATTCATTACCCCAGCTACTATCCATGTACAAAACATTAGCAAAATTAACAAATATAGGGATATTAATGACAATGAGCTAACAATACTTTTAATCCTCTTAACAGGTTTCCATGAAAAATATTCATGTTGCGGCACTAATGATCCCTAAAACACATGATAGTTAGGCTTACAAGGAACTACTTCATTTTCATGCTTCAAATCATCTACTTTTTCCACCTTTGCAGACATGAGCGAAGAAACTTTCCTCACATACATGAGCTTCTTCATTTGCCCTGTGTTCACCAATGGAGAATCAACTGCAATCTTCTTCTTATCCTTCTTTGGATGAAGCTTCCAACAATTAGCTTCCTGATGTCCACCTTTCTTGCAATAAGAGCAAGGTGTTTTTAACATCCAGCCTTTCTTTCCCTTCTCTTTCCTCTGACTTGGAGATGGGTCCTTACATTGTGTCCCTTTCTTGGTTGACTCTACCTTCCTATACAAAGCCATTCTTTTCCAACACTTGGCAACACTATGGTTACTCAACCCACAAAATGTGCACAGTCTTCTATACCATAAACTTTTTACATTGCAAATCTTCTTAAAATCAAAAGAAACATTGGAACAATCAGCTTTATTATACCTTTGATGGTCACCCTTGTTGCATGCATGCCGAGAAGAATTTGTGTTCGTTCTTCTCTTGGACATCTTGCATGTATCACCACTACCTGAAAGTGATGTGCCATCACCTCTCCCAGATCGTTCTTGGAATGGTTCTTCTTTCAGAGAATTCTTTGCGTCCACTGCCTTGGAGCATTCTCCTTCACCATATCCCGATCGTGCATAGCGAGGTCCAGCTTCCATCTTCATAGATTCAACCGTGCCTTGTCCATAACTACC
The DNA here is from genome assembly GCA_007258455.2 of Sequoia sempervirens. Taxonomy (NCBI): domain Eukaryota; kingdom Viridiplantae; phylum Streptophyta; class Pinopsida; order Cupressales; family Cupressaceae; genus Sequoia; species Sequoia sempervirens. The sequence goes on from VDFB02373365.1 coordinate 184,156,905, forward strand.
AAGACCCTTTCTATCATAGTCCATCTTGGTGGACAACCTCAATCCAACACTTTGAGATTGTTTCTCAGAATCACCAAGAGAACAAGGAAGAGAATGAGAAGAATGAGGAGCTTTCACCAAGTCTGCATCTTTGACTTTCTTCAACAAGCCTTTTTTTTTAGACTTCTATTCCTCATACATTTCATCAACCTTGGATTTCATTACCATGAAGGTATTATAGAATTCTGCATCAAAGACTAAAGGAAACTGATTTTCCTTATGTGATGACATCTCACCTCACTGCTTGAATTTGCTCCAAGTATTCCACAACCTGCAACTTGTCACACTAGCTCTGATACCAACTTGATCTGTAAACTCCTTACTATGAATCACTTAACAACTTGTTAGATTCACTAGGATACATATTTAAAATTAAGATCGTAACTGACGATGCTTGTCAATTGAGCAAATAACCACATAAAACATAGGAAAGTAAAGAAACTGACAAAAATCATGCACCAAGAAAAGAGAGACAAAGATTTGACTACGGAGTTCACCAGATTCTATCTACGTCTCCGGATCCGCAAATAAGCGCGATCAATGCCATTACTATGATGCAACTACTTTTACATCACCATGGTCTTTCATTGAGTTACAATTTGCTTCCCACTAAAACACTGTCTTGACAAGAACTTTCTAGCATCCACACTGCCTAGTCCTTTTGTCACCCTTACAATGATTTCAAACAATGGAACTGCAACTCATAAAGAGAAAACTCTCACTTCCCCAAAACCCTTTGCTAAGAGTAAATAAACTCTCCAAGAGCTAAAAAAATGAGAACACACTTTACAAGAATCTCCCCAATTCTCCCAAGAGAAAATTCTCACAAGACTCCTCAAGTCTCCTTAATCTCGGAATTCTAAATCCCTCAATTTCTAAATGTGAAACAGCTCTCACATACCTCCCTTTTACACATGAAGTTGGCTAAAATTTCCCAAAACCACCTTATTTAATGCAATAACAAAATAACCCCTTTATCTTACGCCTACAACCTCCCTATAACACCCTTTGTTTTATTTTACATTCTAACTTATTTGATTAGAAGGTTGGATTTTTACAAAATTATCCTATTTGTTTAGGCTTCGATTAACAACATTCAACAAAATGTAAGGGGCTCAACACATGTACATGAGAAGTTTGGTGGCCTGCCGGTTGGTTGGCATTTTGGTAGGCCATTGGTCACGGGTTCCAAACCCGTTGGCCACGGTTTGTTTAAAACAAACTAAAAACAACGAAACAAAACAAACCAGTGTACATAAATAGTAAAGACAACCACCCGTGCTCCAACGGTTGGAACCATCCGCTATTCTTGCCTAGGTCACGGGTTCAAATCTGACCATAAAATTTTGTTCAACAACAAACTGTGATAGAGAATGGAGGGGAAACACGTCACTTGAGGAGACTGCCACGTGTCGTAATACGATTCGCCGATGACACATAGTCACCTGACACATCACCCACTGACTGGACTGCAACCTAGAGTCTGACTCAGATGCTGACTAGGTCCACTTTCCACATCATCAGTACGGAGTGCCACATCATCTGCCAATCAGACGCCACAGAGGAGTACGGATGCCACGTAACTTGACACGCCATCTGCCACATCACCTTGTACGACATACCACGTCACCTGTACAGATGGACACGTGTCAGCACCTGATTGGTTCACTTTGGATTTCGTATTGATGCTGATGTTATCATATACAGATGTTGACATCATCAATGTACCTCTGGTCCACCAAGTCAACCCAAAACTTTGACCAATTGTATCTCTCGCATATGATGTCCATTTTTGATGAAACAAACGCCGTCGGAATCATCTCGACGAGCACTTCGATTTGACGCCAATTTTGATGAATTCTGAGATGATCAATTTTTCCTCCTTTCTGATGGCTTTGGGACTCAGTTTGACCAATCCTTTGACCAAGCATAACTCGCACGTACAATATCCTTTTGACGCGATTCAAGTTGTATTGGAATCATATCGCTGTGCTCTATGCATTAATGCCAGTTCTGGGAGATTCTGAAGCTGCTAGATTTTTGAGGCCTTCAAGATCCACCTGGAACACCAAGTGCTAACAACGGCCATTGATCCTATTGGAAGAAATGAAACCCATCATCAAATAAGTTCTCAATTTTTTCTTAAGGGGATGAAAGATGTGTTCTAAAAAATTTCTTAAGGGGATAAAAAACTTGTTATCAAAATTTTCTTAAGGGGGTGTCTTAAGGGGATCATCGTACTTGTTGGATAATGATAACCATCATCATCTTCTCAAGGTGCTTGTAAGAACTTATAAAAAGAAACAACAGGATCAAGAGACTAAACATAGCACAAAAGAGATAGACAAGATGAGAGAATATGATAACTGTATTATCAATATGCATGAAGATGCTCATGAAGATAGAAAATTACAAACATGTACAAGGATTTCTTATAAAGGAAAGCTAGGACACAATAAAGGGCCATGAATCAGACAAGTGCCGCAATCATATGTAGGGTAGGTAGAGAGAAATATTAGATAATTCCATGAAAGGTGGATCACCCACCAAAGGTGGAATTATCATGCCACGAAAAGTGGAGATAAAAAGGTGATAACTAGATCACACCACAAAGAGTGGAATTTCTCATACACACACTTCCCTAAGTGTCCAACTCATATCTCTCAATGTATGCACAAACCTAGATGCAAGATGCAAATAACTAGGTGTCACAAGTGCAACCTACAATGATATGCATTCCCTAAGTAAGCTTAAGTAAAGTGTAATAAGTAAAATACTTAGTTACACCAACACCCCCCCTTAAGTGTAACTTGGGGAATGAAGAATCAAGCTAACCATCCAAAATAAGATGCAAGATGGGTCCTGACAACTGAGCCATTTTAGCTACCCATGTACAAATGCAATGCAATCTCTCACAAGTGGAGTAAAGATAGAAAAACCTAGTGGGAAAAAACTACCCCCCAAAAGAGAGATGAGGTACAAAAGCCTATGAACATAGCATGAGAAGGAAAAATCCCAATCTAAGGAAAAATTCCCCCCCAATATAAGAGAAGAAGTGAGACAAGGTAGCCCCCCATCAATGTACAATGATCACCCATGGAAGATGCTCAAGAAGGAATGAAGAAGCTGCTCCAAAACTATCGAACAATGTTCCTCCCTTTAGGAAGAAACAATACCAAAGGTGCATGAATGAAGTCTCCCCAATCCACAAGTGAAGAAGGAAGAACCCTTAAAATGTAAGGAGTCTCTGAAATCTGCTCAAACTTCCCTATATTGATGTTGAAAGATGCCTTTTCCAGACCATGTGAAGCTGCAATGGCAAGTGCATTGGTCACAGTGTAGTCATATCTTGGAACCTGTGAGAACCCCTTGATGAGCCAAAATGTGCTCATAGTTTGAATATTATGATAAACTTTTAATACCATTAATTTTGTTATTCATGGTTGTTTAAACTCTATTGAAACCTTTTATTGGGATATCCTGTAGCAAAATATTTTCATATTCCTGCAGCTTATTGTGTTGACTTGACTGCATTTATTACCTTGTTGACTCCCTAAATGACTGGTATATCGCATATAGTTTTTGAATGATGAAATAGATTTAAATATGTGATTAATGAATAGATATTGTGTATGTCCCATGCACCTTTTCTTTCACATCTGTTACCTTGTGTTTCACAGGTTGTTGAAGAAAGTATGATCGAGTCAAGCGCAACCGATCTCAGCCTTGCAGTAAAATCCATTTCCTGCACGACTTCGAGGAAGCTCTAGCGAAGACTCTTTGACCGAAACTGTTGGGAAGGATTTTTAATGATAGTCAATCTGGAAAGAGTGGAGCGCTAGATTCTCTCTGGATCGGGTTGAATGGATAAATTCATTTATGAAGTTTGTTCCTTGATTCTGGGATACACTTTACTTCCATGTCTTTCTTTGATAGGGTTAGTTAGTTAGTTTTTCTCCTAATTTTAAATAAAGTACTCCTACACGAGTGAGGAAGGAGATGATAGTTAGAAGTAAGATAGAAACATAGTGATAGAGAGATAGCAGATACCATGTAAGAGTCAGTATGATAATAATGGAAAGTAGAATCTGTATGACAAGAGACATAGTTTTTTGTTAGTTTCCATATCAACAAAGAAATGTATACCATTCTATTTTCATGAATAAAGTTTGATGAAGTTCTGAGTTCAACACTTGCGTAATCAGTTGATGCTTGCTAAGGGGGCCCACTTAGTAAGTATCTGTAGCTAGTTAGTTGGCTGTTCTTTTCTATTGATCATCAGTTAGCTTTCATCTTTGAAGTTTTCATACAAACTCAGTCTTGTATTGCTCCTGTAGCATCAAGAATCCATCCCTGTGCCTGTTCCTACAGCATAAGGCCAGTTCATAGGTTGTGTTTCAGTCGTAGCTGTTATGGTTTCTGTTTTAGTCAAATCATGGTTGAGTTAAAAGAACTTTGCATTACTTTCCTGTAGCATAGATAGAATTCCTTCCAAGTATTTATTTCTGTTAAGTTGTGACTGAAACTAGTTCTTAGTGCATATATTGTGCTATGCCATTTAAAGTATACATTCCCTGGTTTGACAAGTAAATGAACGTCCATAAAGAGATATTAGTCACCTGCTGGAATGTCCAATTCCCAGGAAAGGTTTTACTATGATTTTCATATCTTTTTGTGTGCGCAACCATTTCTAGCGCCGTTGTCGGGGAAGGTGTCAAGCTAAGAATTTGTCAAAATTCATTTTTAGCATTAGTTTAGTTTGTTAATAAAAAATTTTCAAACTCCTTCAAATCACCATTCATTCTATTGCATGCATAGAAGAAGACATGTGTTGGGAAGGTTTCTCCTTCAAAACCTATTTGTTGAACTGCCATTTGACCTAGCCGATGAAGAACTTGAGGAAAATCCATTCGCTGTATTATTCTAGCAAGGTAATATGGAAAATAAACCACCTAATCCACCTCCTGCTTTTGATTTTCCCATTGTTCCCTAGCGAGATACTGACAATCTTAAAAATATTCCTTCTTCACTACTTCCCAAATTCTATGGCCTAGTTATGAAGGACCCTAAAAATTTCCTATTTGAGTTTGATATCCTCTATCGCAGTTATGACTATACCTTAGATGCTCACAAGCTGAAGTTGTTCCCTTCCACCTTAAACGAAGGAGCTCTCAGATGGTTCATGAGCTTGGGAAGAGGTGTTGTTGATAGTTGGGCAGCCATGCAAACCAAATTCCTTGAGAAATATAAGGAATATTGTAAAAGTGGCAGTAAGGGAGATGATATATTCAGGATTCAGTAGAAGGAGGATGAAAGTTTGGAGGATTATATTTCAAGATTCATGTTTTCTCTAAAAAAGAACTCAAACCATACTCTCAATGAAGACTCTCAAAAACTACTTTTTCTAAGAGGGATCAGTGATGCCTATATAGACGCTCTAGACCTAATGGGAGGAGGTGATATAACCCAATTGCCTTTAGATGATATTAATAAAATATGTCTTAATTACTCCCGAGAAAATGTGAAGAAGGGTAGAGGTCATCAAGCTACAGTGGGTAAATCTTATTCTAGTAGAGTTTCCCAGATGGAGATCACAAATTTGATGTCTGACTTCAAGCAGGATATCATCAATAATATGGCTACACAACTGGACACTATGCAAGCTCAGAAGAAGCATGAGGCAGCTGAGGTAGTTTTGGCCGAGTTATGTCCATACTGTAGACAGAAGAAACATGACTGTAGATGCAAGATGGTGGCTAATCTAGAAGCTAAGCAATTACCTACTAACTTTAAGCCAATAGAAGGTGATGATGATCAAGTGTTCTTTGTTGCACAAAGGAGACCATGCGCTCAAAGACAAGGTATGCCTCAAGATCCTTTAACTTTTGGTAATCCTTATTTTGGCTATAATAACCAATGGCAACCTACATATGGACCACCACCACCTTGGAATACATCTCAACCAAGTTGGCCTAATTATCATACCCTACAATGGAAATCTCCTCAAGGAGGTTGGCAGTAGCCACAAGGACAATGGACCCCACCCCTAGGTAATTAGCAGTTGAATCCTCAATGGAGAGGTCCTCAGCAATGGAAAAACCAGCAAAACCAATCCCTTGAGTTCCTGTAGCTTCCACAGCCACAACCACAGGCACTCATGCCACCTCCTGCAACACCTGCCACAAATACTGGCCCTCCAAAACAAACGCATATGCTTTCCCAACCATTGTCAAATCCCAATAATAAGCAACAGCAATAGCCACAATAGCCTATGTGTCTTGCTAAAGCCAACCAATATCAATCTTATGCCTTAAACATTAATGATATCCATTTAAGGTCTGGAACCACTCTACCTGCTCCACAACCACCCCTCATTACTGAAATACCCCATTCTCCCCTTGAAGAATCTACTGCACCTGTTGTTCCTACTAAGCATATGCCTATAACTGATATGGTTTCTAAGGATCCTGTTTTGTAAAGTCAAGACAAACCACCTTTTCCTCAAAGGTTGCAAAGTACTGCATTTAAATCCATGGAAGAACCCACTTTTGACATTTTGGATTAGCTGAAGAATGTTCAAATTCAAATCCCTTTATTTCCGGCTATTAAAGATGTTCCCATTTTTGGAAAAGTTATTAAAGAGGCATGTTTGAAGAAACCTGGATGGAAGAAAAAGGATCCCCAAACAATTCATGTCTTAGGGAAATTGGCTGATATAATGTTGGGAAATGTAGTCATTCCAAAGTATATTGACCCTAGAAGTCCTGTAGTGCAAATACATATAAATGGCCAAATTGTAAAAAATATTTTGATTGACTTAGGTGCTACCATTAACATCATGACAAAGCATACTATGGACTCCTTGAACATTCTAAACATTAGGTTTACACCTATAGTTTTGTAGCTTGCAGATAGCTCCATAGTTAAACCTGATGGAATGGTGGAAGATGTAATTGTCACTCTTAAATCTTGGGAATATCTAGCCAATTTCACAATATTATCAGTTAAGGCAACTTTGGGAGGGTATCTAGTTATCCTTGGTAGACCATGGTTAGCCACTATTGATGCTTTTATAGGATTTCATTCTGGAGATATGACCATTTTTGATGGACAGTCCACAAAAGATTGGCTTTGTATCTGCTTGCTAGACCTCAACCAGATTTGTCCCAACCTGTTTTGCTAGATGTGGGGGAAGAAACTGAAGAATCCAATTCATTGGTTCAATTAATGATGCTTCAAAATGATCCATTCTCGCAACTTCAGAATGAGGATGGCTTGCTTTTTCAACTTCTGCAGTTTAACTCTGATATGGATAGCTCATCTGATCCAAATAGTAGCCATCTATAATGTTTCCTGCAGCAACTAAATTCTGAGAGTTTGTTGCCTAAAATTCCTACAATTTTTCATAACTTGCTTCCTCAAGAGGTACAAACATCACCTTTAGATTCTATGAGTAATCTCACTAAGCAGATAGAATTGTCTCCAGGTCACTGTTTGAATATCAATAGCAAGCTGTCACAATCTCAATATGCTATCTTATTAAAAATGCTACAAGATTAGCATAAAGATTTTGCATGGGAATATGGGGACATGCAAGGAATAGATCCTTGAATTTGTACTCACAGGATCTATATCAAATAATATTGTTTACCAGTTAGGCAGCCTCAAAGAAGAGTAAATCCAGCACTTAGAAAAATAGTTAAAAATGAGCTTCAAAAGTTGATTGATGCCAGTTTTATTTACCCAATCTCTAACAATCAGTGGGTTTCTCTATTAGTTATTGTCCCTAAGAAAGGTGGAAAATGGAGAGTGTGTGTAGATTACAGAGAGCTGAACATTGCCACTAAAAAAGATCACTTTCCTCTACCATTTGTAGACCAAGTACTAGACTCACTGTTTGGAAAATGATATTTTTCCTTTTTGGATGGTTACAGTGGGTATAATCAGATAAAAATTGCCCCTGAAGATCAAGATAAGACCACTTTTACCTATCCATGGGGAACATTTGCTTACTCAGTCTTGCCTTTTTGGTCTATGCAATGCGCCAACAACATTTTAGAAAGTAGTAAGTATCTTTCTTGATATATCTCATAACTATATGGAGATTTATATGGATGATTTCACTACCTATGGAGTCACATTTGAACAAGCACTGGTGAATTTAGAAAAAGTATTGAAAAGGTGCAGAGAGTAAAATTTGTCTCTAAACAATGAAAAGTGTTTTCTAATGATGGAAGAAGGTATTTTTCTAGGCCATCATATTTCCAAGAATGGAATTCAGGTTGACCTTGCTAAAACTAAAGTTATTCTAAATTTACAAACTCTTGCAAAATAAAATGATGTCAGAAGCTTCTTTGGCTATGCAAGGTATTATAGAAGGTTTATAAAATATTTCAGTAAAATTGTCAGTCCACTTTATGCCTTATTAACTAAGGATTCTCAATTTGAGTGGACAGAGGCCTGTGAAAAATCTTTCGTGCAACTAAAAGACTTGCTTACTAAAGCCCCTATTCTTCAAGGTCCAAAATAGAATTTTTCTTTTCACATACATGCTGATGCCTCTGATTTTGGTATAGGGGTAGTCTTAAGTCAAAAATAAAATTCAATTGAGCATGCTATTTATTTTATCAGCAAAAACTTTCAAGGTCCTGAACTAAACTATATTGTTATAGAAAAGGAATTGCTCGCAGTAGTGTATGCTTTGAATAAGTTTAGGCATTATGTCACAGGTTATCAGATATTCATCCACACTGACCATGCAGTAATCAGGTATCCGATGAACAAACCTGCCATCTCTGGTAGATTGGAAAGATGGCTCCTGTTGTTACAAGAATTTGACATTACAATCATTGATAAACCAGGAAGAGCTAATGTTGTGGCTGACTTTTTATCAAGACTTCAAATAGCTGCACCTCCTAAGCACGAGGTCATTGATGATAGGTTCCCAGATGAACACTTGTTTTCCATTGCTACACATACTCCATGGTATGCAGACATTGCCAATTATCTAGCAGCAAGTAGAATACCAGCTCACTTTTCTCCAAAAGAAAAGAAATTGTTAATAGAGAAAAGTTTTAACTTTTCATGGATTACAAATTGTCTGTTTTATACTGGACCTGATCAAGTGATGTGAAGATGTGTAAGAAAAGATGAGACTTATGATATCTTGCATACTTTCCATGATGAACCATGTGGGGGACATTTTGCGGCAAAAAGAACATCAATGAAGGTTCTTACAACAGGGTACTACTGGCCAACGTTACACAAGGATGTTGTGGCCTATACAAGGAAATGTGATAGATGCGAACGTATGGGAAGACCAACCAAGTTAGATGAAATGCCATTATATCCACAGGTAATAATCACCCCTTTTGATAAGTGGGGAATGGATTTTGTGGGACCAATTGATCCACCATCAAATGGCAAGTCATACATTCTAGTTTGCACGGATTATGTAACAAAGTGGGTTGAGGTAAAAGCTATGACTCATGCTCGAGATAACAAGGTTGCTGAATTTTTTGTATGAACAAATTTTCACTAGATTTGGAGTTCCTAGAGAGCTTGTAACTAATCAGGGAGCACAGTTCACATACAATTTGATCACTACACTAATGCATGACTATAAAATCAAACATAGGAAGTCTAGCCCCTATCACCCTCAAGCCAATGGTCAGGTTGAGGTTACAAACAGGGAAATTGAGGTGATCCTAACAAAAACAGTGCAACTCCATAGAAAAGATTAGAGCAGTAGACTTCTTGAAGCAGTCTGAGCCTACATAACTACATGGAAGACAACAACTGGGTTTACACCTTTTGAGCTGCTTTATGGGAAAACAGCCATGTTGCCCATAGAATTTGAGCATAAAACTTTGAGGACAGCTCTTGAACTCAATATGAAAATATTTGAAGCACAAAAGGAACGTCCACTGCAGCTAAATATTTTAGAAAAAATGAGAAAAGTTATCCTGCAGTATATAGAAGTGGTCCAACAACAAAGGAAGAAATGGCATGATCAACACATCAAAACCAAGCAATTTTCTGCTGGTGATTGGGCTCTGTTATATGATTCCAGATATTTATAAAACCAAGGTAAGCTCACAACATGTTGGCTTTTTCCCTATGAAGTTGAGAATGTGTTCGACAATGGAGCTGTACAACTGGCGACAATTGATCTAGTCCGTTTTAAATTGCTAGTTAATGGCCACCAACTCCAGTTGTACCATAAACCAATCTCAAAAGAAGAATTCATGTAGTAGTTCATTCAGGATCCTATTGCTACTTTTCTTGCAGCCGAAGGCTTTAGCCTTTCTCTTGCAGCTTCACCGTAATTTTGAAAAGCATGCTCATAATAAAGATTTTTTTTAAGGAAACCCCTTTTCCTCCGTTCTCACTTGTTGCCACATCTCACTTCTTTATCTTCCATCCATCCATCCCATCCATCCCATCCATCCATTCCATCCATTAATCTCATCCGCCCACGTCACCCATCCACCTCACCCATCCACATCACCCTTAATTATGATATCATTCCCAACTATCAACTCATGAAGACGCTATCATCTTTCTTCACATGTACACGCAATTATCAAAGGTATGCCATATCTTTTGTTATCACATATTTGATTTATTTTATTCTATTCATTTACTGCTATGACTGTACCAGTCATTATTACCCGATCTCCACCTATTCTTTAGTACATGTGAGGACACATGTCATACTCTAAGTAGGGGGCGGGGTAATCCACCTTTTAAAACCTGTCTTTTCGTCGCTGCCATAACTGCATAGATAACATTTTTTTATTATTTTTCTAGTACTTTTCAAATATGATCGCATGTCCTTTTCATTGCATGTTTTCTTATAAATTACAATCAAAACTGCCTGTTCAAAAAGTTTATTTTTTGAAAAGAGAGAAATGTGACAGCATGACAGAAGAAAAAACCAGAATAGAAAGGGAAACAGAGAGGAAATTTTTTGAATTTTTAGCAGGGAGTTGATTTCAGCTAGGGGAAAACTATGAACATGGGTGGTCAGCTGGTGCGACATGAGCCTGTAGCTCATGAGTTATTATTGCAAAATCCTCAAGCAGTCTAAGCATTCAGCCTTTGTGGATGGTTAAACTACTTCTTGAGTTTAAATTCTTTTGATGAGGAGGCTGCTGGTGAATTTTTGAGAACCCTTTCTGAAGGGGAGGATACTATATGGGGTCTAACGGTTGTTGCAACTAAAGACAGAATTGCTGAGGTAACCGGGCTTCCAGCCGTTGGAGAAAATTTTTCTTCAGATGCTACCTCTGCAAGGGCTGAATTTTTAGTACCCACTGATGGACCTTTGGAAGTCTCCAAGTAGGGATGCAAGTGGGTATCGTTGCCTCCTCCTTATTCATAATACACTGCTTACATAATCAGGTATTTAACCTGTGAAGGTCGTTTCTCCTACCTGTGTTCTTATCATTTCAAATTATTAAGTCATATGAGGCATAGGTTAGTTGTAAATGTTCTGAATTTCTTGTTAAAATTTCTAGAACAAAGTGCCCATGGAACCCAATAGGGGGAAGATAATTCTATTACTCACCATGGCCTTATCAAATTATTGATTGAACGCTCTTTGAGAGATGTCTCACCTCTTTCCTGGAAACAATTCGTTGCCCAAAAGAGCTTGCAAATTTTAGAACCCCCTAGGGTACTTACCCCATGGCCTCAGAAAAAGAAAGAAGAAATTGAATCTACTAGTAGAAGAATAGGGAAAGGGTCATCTGCTCCTATAGCACCTGGTCCTACAGCTTCCCCACCAGAATCCTATGCTAGGGTACAAACTAGGTCTACCACTAGGAGAGAGAAGGGAAAAACAAAGGCAGAAGAGCCCCCAGAATCTGACCCTCATTTTCAAAAAAAGGAAATGCCCTTCTCCTGCAGCATCTTCCCCTGCAGCCATCTCTCCTACAGCAACACGTGTTGCTATTACCAGTTCACCATCATCCTCTGGTAGGGCAGAACCCTCTAGGCAGACCAGAAAGAGGAAGGCTACAAGAACACCTCATGTAGTCGCACCAGTGCTAAGAAGAGTTTCCACAAGGAAACAATGTAAGACCCCCCCTGCTTCACCTCAACCAAAGGTTATTGTAATTTCAAAAGAGTCCGTAGAGTCTAAATTTGATGTTTCTCAGAATGTGTCCGAGAATGCTACATAGAGTTCATTCGTTCCTGAAGAGGAACAAGTTGAGACAAAGAAAATGGGGCATAATGAAAAAGGGTTACTAAGTCTTGATGACTTGGCTACTGCTGCTATGAAGTTTTTGAAGGAAGCACAGTCTTCTCCACCGCAACAACAAGAATTCATCCTACATCAAGAGCAGGAACAGATTGAACAATTGGATGTGGCTAGTAAAACTACATTCCCCCTGCAACTTGTAAAGCCATTCTTGTTTATAAGAAGACGTTTTTGATTGAGTTCCTGGAATATGTCAAAGCTAACTGGGAACCAGTTACATTGCAAACCCTGACTTTCTGGCACCTAGCCCAGACTGACATGCAACATAGTTTATGGGAGGTAGAAAGAAAGAAATTGAAAAAGGAAATTGAAAGTTAGAAATAGGAAATTTTTGAGTTAAATGCAAAAATAGATGAAATGTTAAAAGTAACTGGTCAGATTATGGAATGCAGACCACCACCCAGAGTTTATGCTCTGTGCCATAAGGAACAATTCTTATGGTTCCAACTAATGAGAATCTCCAAAAATCAAGATCCTATACTTCACACTGCTAAAGAATTTTATGACGCATACCAGGCAGCCCCTAATTGGTTAAGAAATTCTCTATGTGAATTTTGTTTACATGGCTTTTTAATTCCATTTGAAACAGAATGGAATCCCCTTCTATATATTGGTGATATCCATTTGAGATCATTTATGTCATGGGCAACAAATGAAACAAATTATGGAAGACAATGGGAAACATATGAGGAAGCCGAAAGGAATGAGCCTGTTCCATTACGCTCTCAAAGTGCAAACCCCCATGCAATGTTGTAAACTTGGTTTACTCTGACATATGGCATTCATAATAATACAGCCAGAATCAAAATATTTGATCTCAGGAAATAGGTATATGATGAATTTCAGGAACAACCATATTCATTTTGGAGATTGTCATACACCATAAGTGAGAAAAGGTGGGAAAGATTAACTGTTGGGCTAAGAAGGTCCGAACCTCCCAGTCCCCTAAAATTCACAACAGCTCTTAAACGATCAAGTAGATATATACAGTTGGGACTTCAAAAGAGATTTGAACTGTGGTTGCCATTGACATTCAGACCTCATGTGCTAATGTGGCCCCTTTTTCCTTACCAGGCTACAAATCTTAATGATGATTCAGAAGCTCTTAGGTATGAGAGGTGGCAGACTTTCAGAGGATTTTATTACAAGTTTGGAACTCCATTTCAGAGTCATGCTGCAACCACTAATTTTAGAGAAACTATTAGGAAAGTTAATGCTGGAGGACTAGCATTGGGCTAAGTAGGGGGCAAAATGATGAGCCAAAATGTGCTCATAGTTTGGATATTATGATGAACTTTTAATACCTTTACTTTTGTTATTCGTGGTTGTTTAAACTCTGTTGAAACTTTTTATTGGGATATCCTGTAGCAAAATATTTTCATATTCCTGTAGCTTATTGTGTTGACTTGATTGCATTTATTACCCCGTTGACTCCCTAAATGACTAGTATATCGCATATAGTTTTTAAATGATGAAATAGATTTAAATATGTGATTAATGAATGGATATTGTGTATGTCCCATGCGCCTTTTCTTTCGCATCTATTACCTTGTGTTTCGCAGGTTGTTGAAGAAAGTATGATCGAGTCAAGGGCAACTAATCTCGGTCTTGCAGTAAAGTCCATTTCCTGCACAACTTCGAGGAAGCTCTGGTGAAGACTCTTTGACCGAAACCGTTGGGAAGGATGTTTAATGACAGTCAATCTAGAAAGAGTGGAGTGCTAGATTCTCTCTAGATCGGGTTGAATGGATAAATTCATTTATGAAGTTTGTTCCTTGATTCTGGGATACACTTTACTTCCACATCTTTCTTTGATAGGGTTAGTTAGTTAGTTGTTCTCCTGATTTTAAATAAAGTACTCCTCCTAACTGAGTGAAGAAGGAGATGATAGTTAGAAGTAAGATAGAAGCATAGTGATAGAGAGATAGCAGATACCATGTAAGAGTCAATATGATAATAATGGAAAGCAGAATCTGTATGACAAGCGATAAAGTTTGTTGTTAGTTTCCATATCAACAAAGCAATGTATACCATTCTATTTTCATGAATAAAGTTTGATGAAGTTCTAAGTTCAACACTTGCATAATCAATAGATGCTTGCTAAGGGGGCCCACTTAGTAAGTATCTGTAGCTAGTTAGTTAGTTGGTCTTTTCTGTTGATCATCAGTTAGCTTTCATCTTTGATGTTTTCATACAAACTTAGTCTTGTATTGCTCCTGCAGCATCGAGAATCCATCCCTTTGCCTGTTCCTGTAGCATAAGGCCAGTTCATAGTTTGTGTTTCAGTCATAGCTGTTATGGTTTTTGTTTTAGTCAAATCATGGTTGAGTTAAAAGAACTTTGCATTACTTTCCTATAGCGTAGATAGAATTCCTTCCAAGTATTTATTTCTGTTAAGTTGTGACTGAAACTAGTTCTTAGTGCATATATTGTGTTGCGCCATTTAAAGTATACGTTCCCTAGTTTGACAAGTAAATGAACATCCATAAAGAGATATTAGTCACCTGCTGGAATGTCCAATTCCTAGGAAAGGTTTTATTGTGATTTTCATATCCTTTTGTGGGTGCGACCACCCCTTTGCAACAACACTCTCATCCATTGAAAAATACAACTCAATATCTAGCAAGGATGAAGGTAGAACATACTCCAAAGACAATGTCTCCTTAAGAGAGAATGTGGCCTCATACAACTATTGTACAAATGCATCCACAATCACATCAACCTCGAAAGACTAATCATGTAGAGGAGGGTCTGAGTGTTCCCTCGCAACAACTAAAGAAGAATCACCTTCATCAAAGAGAAGATATAAGTAATCAAATGTGTCTCCCAAATGTACAATGTAAGACTCCACAAGCAAGCCGCCAATGTTTGTCAATTAGCCATCCCATGAAACTGTTGTTGGAAGACAAGGTATGCACTATTGCACTGAATCACAAGGCACTGAAACTGTTGGAACACAAGTATCATCAGGTACATCAGTCAATGTAGGAGATGGAATATCAGCAATAGGCTTAAGAACCTTAGGAGTAGTGATCACTCCAAGATTCAAGTAACCATACTCAGTCTCCTCAAGTTTGTCAACACTAGGGTGAACTAAATCATCAGTAGGAGAAAAATATGAGAAGGTGTAGAATCGAGAACGATGATCAACCTCCCCAACTACAACAAGAGCCTTGCTATGCAAATCCTGAACAATGACAGAATTTGGTGTGAACTCTACACTCTTTCCTGTACCACTATTTATAATCTGATAGATGGTCCTTGACAAAGTAGGCACACATAGAACATCATTAAATGATCCACCTTCAATGTTAATAGACCCCTTCCCACAAACTGCTAAAGAAGTGTTGTTGGCCATCAAAATGGGTGGTAATGAACAAGAATCAAATGTAGAGAACATATCCTTGGAAGAAGTCATATGATGTGAAGCTCTTGAATCAAGGATCCACCTATCTAAATTGGAATCTGCAACTACAAGAAATGCTTGCCCCTTACATGTCTCATGTTGAGATGATGTAGAAGAAGGAGATTAGCTTGATGTTTTTTCCATGAGAGTTGCCCCTTTTACCTTAGAAGTGGAAGTGGAAGGAGATGAGTACTTCTCCTGGTACGCATTTGGTAAGTTTATGTTGTTCTTCTTAAGGATATTTTTCAACTCATCAATTTTCTTAACATGACAACGATGCTCTTCATGACCAAATTTTTTTCAATATGCACATGTTGGTTGCTCCTTCTTGCTTGAATAGTTGTAATTCTTTGAAGAAGATGAAGTTTGTCTTTGTTGTGGAGGAGTGGATTGTTTGTTCTCTCCTTGTGGCTTTGGTGAAGATTTCTTTTGGTCCTTCCCTTTGCCTTGCTTGTTGTTTCCATGATTGACCACCAATGCTCTTTAAGTTGAAGACTTGAGAATTCCCATTTTCATTAACTTATTTTTCTCAAGAATCAAAAGATCTATGAGAGCCTCAAAATATGGTGATGTGAAGTTGCTTATTGTCAGTCTTTGAGTATGAAAAATTGAAGCAAAGGCTGCATACTCAACTAGAAGTTTTTCCAACAAGTTGAAGACCAATTGGTCATCCTCTTTTTCAATACCACAATCTTTTAGTTGTGCTCTTAGCTCATTTGACTTAGTGACATAATCCTTAATTGTGTCAAAATCCTTGGGATCAAGGCTTAGGAGATCATGTTCAAGCTTGTGCCCCTTAACCTTATCAACATTTCCATACAAAGTAGCAAGCTTATCCCAAGCTTCCTTGGTTGTAGTACATTTATCAACATGGAGGATACCATGTAAGAACTTATGAAAAGAAATAATAGGATCAAGAGACTAAACATAGCACAAAAGAGAGAGACAAGATGAGAGAATATGATAATTGTATTATCAATATGCATGAAGATGCTCATGAAGATAGACAATTACAAGCATGTACAAGGCTTGCTTATAAAGGAAAGCTAGGACACAATAAAGGTCCATGAATGAGACAAGTGTCGTAATCATATGTAGGGTAGGTAGAGAAAAATATTAGATAATTCTATGAAAGGTGGATCTCCCACCAAAGGTGGAATTATCATGCCACAAAAAGTGGAGATAAAATGGTGATAACTAGACCACACCACAAAGAGTGGAATTTATCATACACACACTTCCCTAAGTGTCCAACTCATATCTCTCAATGTATGCACAAACCTAGATGCAAGATGCAAATAACTAGGTGTCACAAGTGCAAACTATAATGATATATATTCCCTAAGTAAGCTTAAGTAAAGTGTAATAAGTAAAATACTTATTTACACCAACAATTCTATTAACTTATGTTTACTCTCCACATAATGAGCCAACCAATAGTTTGTTTGCTCTTCATTCCCCTTAGGTGCAACAAGAACATACAAATGTCCTACAAAAAAAATAAAATTTAATAACTTGTGCATATCCATATAAAGTGAAATAAAATGAAATAAATTGAATTAAATTACCTTCTTGTACAAGGTCTGAAACATGGTCATAGTCTTCAGATGCAAACACTTGATCATTTTCTTCACTAGTTCTTTCATATTCATAATGTGCTTGTCCAGGTGTCAACGATCTTTGCCCCCACTATTCAACCCATTCTGTATCACATGCTTCCCAATCTCCTAAGATACAAAACTAGAAAAAACATGCAAGCTCCCTTGTCCAAATAGTCCATGTGCTTGATGTCAAACTCCTAAATGAATGCCATTTAGTAGATCCATTGATTGTCTCATAGTCAACTCTAGGTACAATGTTCTCTTCTTCAACTAACCAAAAGAATCGATGAAATATAGAGTAATCACTTGAACCAGGTGTAGATAATCTTGTATTATACCAATCCACAATCTCACGTGCATATTTAAATTTTACTACATCCTCGAATTTTAATTTTTCTCTAGCAAGAATTCTTTTGACACACGCACTGGCTCCATCATGTTCTCCTTTACCATGCCTAGCTTAAAAAAAAATCCATATATATACTGGACATTAAGTTCCTTGTGAAACCTAGTTAACGAATAGAACATTCGAGCATTCTTTAACTGCCCCGTACAATTATCTAACCATATGAGGTGTTCTTTCATCTAGATTCCTCTTTCTCTTAATTTTTTATAAAATATATTGAAACAATATTGAACAAAATATAACAAGTGTAATCGATTGTCAATCAAATAAAAATGATACTCGCTCAAAAAATTTCTATCATCCTTAGTGCTATCATTTGCATGTCTATAAATAATATGGACAAACATAGCTACTTGTACTGCATTATAATACTGTGATTGAATTTCCTCTTGCAGAGCTATAGTATAATTTTCCACAAAATTAACCATTGAAAGTATAGTACCAATTGGAAATGTCTTTCTACATGTGTGAAATTGGCCATCAAGCCATCGAGCATGTTGAGAGTGCATGACTTATTTTGGTACAATCTTATTCTTAAATTCACTCATGAACGCATGCACACTAACTTTTTCTGTAACTAAATCATAATGCTTTCCTATTTTTCCATATTTTAATGAATAGTGAACATTCTTAAATCTTTTAACATCTACTAATTGTTATCCAAAATCCTTATCAACACTTTAATGCATACAAATTCTTAAGAATGAAGATTTCCACAGCCAATGCATTCTCCAGAAACACAAAAAACTTAAATAAAACAATTTGCCATTAGATCTTTCACAAAACAAACCTGAAATAAACTCCCTTATTGATTTCAGGTGGCATATTAATACCACATTCCTGTATAATCATGTTGGTATGCAAGGTAAAATGTATATATAGAAAAACATCATAAAAATAATGAAATTGAACTTGCATTTTACAACAAGATATTTGTTGCTTATTAATTTTGACATACCATGGTTTACATTTTTCAAAAGACCTTTGACTTATTTTAATATTACCAAGCAACACTAAATCACCACAAAAATTTCTATAAAATTCAATTTGTGTTGTATCTAATAGGTGTTTTGGGTGAGGATCGCAAACTTTGGACCCCACCCTTAATTTTAAAACATCTCTAGAATTATATGAAACCCTAGTATTATCATGCCAATATTTTTCGATCAAAGATTTAATTTCATCATTAAATTTCATATCAAACCTCAGGAGTTAACCACTGAAACTCCAACATTGGTTGATAGGATCATTTTCTATATTTTCTCCTCTTTTTTCTGCTCCTAGCAATGTTCTAGGATGTATTTTTAAAACTTCACTAATATTGCTTACCATTCTTTTATTGAAAGTTGCTTTATTAACAATAGCAGTTGTTATAGCTCTTCTTGCTGCATTTTTATCTTTAGATCAACTATTTTTCCTAATAGATTGAATGGCACTAGAAACAATAGACATAACATGTTTTAATGATTAATCTTTTCTTTTTGGTTTAACAAAAAATCCTAACCTTTTCATTATTTTCCTCATTTTTTGCATTCTCATCAATTCCATCATTAGTTGACATTGAATTGCAATTTTTTTACGATAAAATAATTTTTTGTATATTTTATTCACATGTGTTCCTATTTTCCTCTAAGAAATTTGACCAAGAAGATTATTGAAAACACCACTTTCAATTTTTAAAAAATTATTTTCATTAAATTCAACATCACATTCTAGATTTTCATCTTCATCTTCATTATCATTTTCATTTTCAACTTCAAAATTATTTAAATTTTCATCTTCATTTTCATCAACAAAATAGTTTTCATTTTCATTTAGATCAACAAAACGGTTTTTGTTTTCATTTCAACAAAATGATCATTCTGATTTTCATTTTCAATGAATTTTATAAGAGTTTCATCTCTCTAAATATTATCAATGTGAACATTGTTAAGTCCAACATTTTGTAAAACTTCTACATACAAATTTTTCATTTCACTAACACATGGATTTGAAGACGTACCTAGATTTGTGGATATTGAAACATTCTCCATAGCATTGAAAGAGGGATTTGAAGACATAATAGGACTTGCTTGTATAATCATATTCTTCTCCAAATTGACATGTTACAAATTAGCTTCATCTACAACCATGGTCTCAATGTTTTCATCTTCAATAGTTGTGGAATTGAATGCTCCCCCATCATTCATTGGTTTAATTCTTATTCTTATTTCTCTTTTTCTTTGTCTCTCCTCTTTTTTTTCTTCAATTTCTTTAGGAGTCAATGTCTTCCTCTTATTACGAGCTTTATCTCCCATGATTATAAAATTCTCAAGCACAAATGAATGTCAATAGCGAAATTCTTCAAAAAATTCAATCCAAATTAGAAGTTGAAGACCTATAAGGAAAAAAGTCTTGGTCTTGTGTTCCTCAAAACAAGCAAAAATCTAGCACAATTCCACTTTAAAACCTGTTTTCTTCATGTCTCCTTTGAAAAAATCAACCCATATTGCAAGTTGAAGACTTTTTGTTCCTCAAAACAAGTACAAAACTAACAAAATTCCACTTCAAAAATGGTTTACACGATGCCTCCTTTGAAAAAATTAATCAAAAATCCAAATTCACCACCTATAAAAACAATAGTTGATGAAAAAAAGCTGAATTTTACTGCTCTCACCCATACATGAGAAGTTACAGAATTCATAGTAATTTTTGACAGTAAATTTCAATAAAACGGTTAAAATTAAATAGGATCCCATTTTATAATCGGGATCTCGTTCCTAGTATTTAATGTGGGGATTGTTTACAAAGGAACAATATCCCGTTTATAAGATGGGATCTTGTTTCCCTGACAATGGTCACACTATTTATTATTGGGAAATGGTATCCCGATTATAAAATGGGATCCCATTTATTAATAAACGGGATCCCATTTTGTAAATGGGATCCTGTTTCAAAAAAATTGAATTTGAATTTTTTTTGTGGTCGGGTTTTTGCTTTATATTTTGGTTCGGGAAAATCATTGGGAATCCAAGCCTAGGCCTTCAACCTAGTTTGACCTGCAAGTTGAAGGTCCTAACAATGTCAGAGAAAAATACCGAGTTAGGACATATGGCTAACAACTAATTTTTTGTAGAATTTTTTGACGAAATTAAAACCAATTTTAGACAAGACAATACAGATTCCAAATATGTAATTTTTTTTACAATTGGATTATTTTTCTATTTTTCAATTAATTTCTAATGAAATAGGTCCATAAACTTTAAATATCATTTTTTTAAATATTTTAATAACTTTTGATCAACATAACATTTTGACGAATGGATTGCACAAGAGAAAACTTCAGAAAATTCTTTTCAATTTAAAAAAAAGAGTCATGAAATGATAAGTTAAGGTCATCTTATGCATGTCACACACGATGATTTTTCAAAACAACAAATATGCCTAATAAAAAATTTTAAAAAAATAATAATTGAATAAAAAATTACAAAAGAATATGGAGAACAAGCTTCAGTGAGTCACAAATCTTCTCCCAAAACGATTTAGAAATAAATGATAATTTAGGTCAAAATATGGATGTTGTACACGTGCATGGTATGGTAATAAAAAAGTGACTTTTAAATAGTGGTTTTTAGAAACACCTATTGAAACTCATTTTTTACAATCTGTGTATTGAAATAAATTACATTTATGGAAACTAGACTCTGAGTACTACATTTTATGATTAGCAAATTTTTCCAAGATTCCATCTCTAAGTGCTTCAAATTTTAAGGTCAAATGTGTCAAATGCTGAAAATCAGGGAAAACACTTCCACTTTTTGGCCAAAAAGTGGACTCAACTTCTTGCCAGCACCCTAATCACACCGACAGACTGAACATCACTTCACCATTGAGAACCTGTAGCACTTCTTATTACAATTTTCTCAATATCCTCAACATATATAGCTTCTAATGCAAAAATGCTAATAGTGTTGACATCAATGACAGCCACATATCAGTAACACAACCACAACATCCAAGAAAAAGGACTTCATCACAAGTATGAGGATGCTCAATGGTGGAATTGTCTTGCTTAATAAGGTTTTTCTTAGGTGAAAGGGGATAATGAAGATTTTCATGACTCTCATTGGTTGTGTTTTCCAATAGCAAAGCATCTTCCTTACAACTAGGGGAGATACTGGGAGAAGAACAAGTAAGATTATCATGAGCATTTACAATGTCATGCCTTCAAATGTCTTCCAAAATAGGATAGATAGGGGAAGGATGATAAAGACGGTTTTGGTATACCAACAATCCTTATCATTTATAATCTTAACTTTCTCAAAATTATCCTCAAAATGGAAATTAGGTAAGGTGATGTTTAAGAATGTGTCTATGATTTCATTCTCTTGTGCTAACATATCTTCCCAAAGGGGATAAGGAGAAGGACAAACAAGATCCTCATGATTCTCAACAATTGTGTCTTCTTTTTCCAAGATACCTTTGTCATGAAAAGGAGAGGTATTGGGAGAAGCACAATTAGGATCATTATAAGTATCTATGTTTGTATGCCCTTCTATCACATTATCCACACAAATAGGGGAGATAGGAGAGGGTGTGAGTTTAATTTTAACATAGTCATTTTCACTCTCTTGTATTAAGAGACTCTCATTACTATAACATGCATTGAATGAATGGCGATCATGCTTATTGACTAACCTTTTCTTTGAAAATTTGGAGAAGATTGAAACTAACATTTTGAAAGAAAAATCTATGCTAACTCAAAATGCAATATAAAAGGCTAAAATGAAATGCAATTTTCAGATGGTAATTGACTGATTATGCTATGTAACAATATGAGAATGCAAATGTGAAATTTAAACCATGCAAGAAATGAGCTAATTTAGGCTAGATTTGATTAAATGTATGTTACATAAATGCAACCAATTGATACAGATAACTGATGGCAGTATAAAATTAGGGTTTTTAGTTCTATAAGGGGTAGTTTCAGGGGTGAAAAGGGACTGATTCGCCTAGGGTGGTGAATGAGTCCCTGTATGGAATCTTTTCAGAATTTTCAAAAAAAATTGAGGGATTGTGATGTTTTATGAGTGCTATGATGCATAACTAAATGAAAAATGCAGAATTTTTGAAAATTTACATGAAATTAGATGCCAAATATGCACTTTTTATGAATGCAAAATTTCAAACCTAGCATGCAAATTAAGCTAAATGGAATGATTTAAGTGAAATTAAGCTAAGTAATTGATTGATTATGAATGCAAAACCTAAGAAACAAGTGATGCTTGAAAGCACATTGTGTAATGCAAGAACACTTGGAAATGTATACAAAACTAAACAGAAATGAATCAAACTAAAGTTGTGCACCTAGAATGTGGATGAAGACTAGAAATGACATTTGAAATGCTTTTGTTACTGATTTTTAGGCTTGGTGGGACTCATTCGCCATTATGGGTGAATTAGTCCCAGTTTTACAAAACTGTGTCAGAACCTATTTTAGAAAAAAGGGTATCTAAAAATACAGAAAAACAAAAAATGACCCTTGAGTGGGACTCATTCACCACCCATGGTGAATGATTCCAGTTTTTAATTTCTAAATATTCAAAAGTGGAATCCAGAGCTTTCATTCTGCACTTTGATTCTCTACAGGTGTCTGCTTCTGAAACTTTGATTTTTTAACCTGAAAATGAGTTTTTTCTGATATTTTGACTTGTTGAATGCAAAGAAGACTTCAATAGCCTTGAGACATGATCTTCAATGATTTATAAGCTTCCAAAATTCCTAAATATGCAAACAAACAAGAGGAGAAGAAGAAATGTTGGATGTTAGGGCAAGGGGGTTTTTCTTGGTCAAACCCCTTTTAGGTAATTAAACTAAAATGATGAAATAATGGAGTTGATTACCTTTCCATGATGATTGATCTTGAAATTATGTAGAAAAACATGAAGAATTTTCCCTTGAAGGTCTAAAAATTGCTATCTTGGTGAGTTGGAATGATAAAACCCAAAGTTGCTTGACTTGAGATGGAATATTGGAGCAAGAATGAATGATGAGAGATGTGAATTAGGGTTAAAATTCTTATATTTATAGGCAATTCACCTATTTCACCCATCAACACCTCATCACAAGTTGACATCAAAGGTCAAAACTGGGCCAATGGGACTAATTCGCCACACATGGTTAATGGGTCCCACCTGGATAGGACTAATTTTCCATGCATGGAGAATGGGTTCCACAGGGGCCATTTTGATAGCTAGGATTCCAAGAGATAAGGAAATAAGGTTTAAATTACAACTTTGTTGGGTATTTGATAAATTTAAGCCTCGAGATGCACAATATGGGTTAATAGGGACCTATTAGTGACGATGTAAAAGTCAATTGGGGCTTGGAACATAGAATTCAATGTGAAAGTGTGATTAAATACACTTTACAACACTAAAATGAGGTCCACACAACCTAGAAAGGCACAAGAGCCAATGTGAATGTGCAAGACACATTACAACATTAGTTTAACATTAGGTTTAAATTACAAGCCTTCTAGATTCATGTGATAATATTATTAAACACATTTTATAATGTTGAATTAGGGAGAAATGGTTTTATTAAGTCTAGAAAAGTGTGAAAGTCCTTTACAAAATATGCTTGACAAATTTCAATGTCAAAATGATTCATTTTAAATGGAAATATTTGTAACAAAATCAACCATCTAAAATAACCTTTCTTGGAGACATTTGACCAATTATAACTAAATACATTTCACCACTCTTTGTTTCTCATGTTAGTATTCTAGACTTTGTTAACATGTTCAATTAAAGAATTGAAATGCATTAAGTCTTTATAAATTATCTTTTCTTACATATTTGATAGGGAGGAATTTCCCCTCATTTAAGGTCATTTTAGAGATCCATAGAAGGTCTATTTTTATTAATTTGAGGGATGTTTTTATAGGATTCTTTTAGAATAGAATAAATTCTTAGATTAGAAAGTGGGAGGTTAAATTCCACCTTCAACACTTCCTAGTCTTTCAACACTCCATAGTATAGAATATTTTCAAAGATTTGGATTCTATCTTGAGCCCATTTCTTTGTAGAGCATCCTTGGATAAGTACAAGAGGCTTACCATTATGCCCTAGATTCTACTAGATGGATCTATTTTGATTAATGGGGAATGGGGAAAAAAAGGTTTTCAAGGGACTCAAAACCCCTTACAATTTTTTTATAAGGGACCTGAAACCTTGTCAAAAAAAGTTGCAATTAGATAGAAACACATACAATCAGTATCCCATCAACAACAACCATCCAAAGATACACTAGACTATCCATATTGTAAAGATCAAGTTTTCAAGGAAACTACAAACCCTTTACAACCAAGTTTTTACAAGGACCTTAAACCCCAACAATAGAAAGAAACTAGCTGAGTCACCCAAGAAATAACATATCCTACAACAACCAAACCACAACAAACCATTTTCTCAACATTGAGCCACTAAACAAAGGGTGACAAGAGCTTCCTTTTATAACAATCAGTTCCACCATGCTCCCTACCTCAATAATAGAGTAACAAGGAAAAATTGAATACATTGAAGCAAGAATCCCCTTGAACCACCTGATAGCCCAACCAACCATCTAAATATCCAAGTCTAAATGAGAGAGCTCCCATTAATAGATAATATTACATTAGACACATTTTCCACAAAAGTTAGACATCTCTAGCAACCTCAAACTCCACCTCAATAGGAGAAGAGAACACCTCAAGAGGGTCAACCTTCACATCAATAGAATAAACTAACTATAGAACCCAGGAAGAAGTCTACACTCTAGTAAAAAGGAAACATACACCATCCTTTGGTATGCCAAGCATCAATAATTTTAAGAGGAACTTGAAAGAAGATTCAGTTTTCAACGAAATAGTAGTATTATCACCCTTTGACAACTTGATCATCTTGGTCTTCAATGAAAACATAAAAAATATCCCTTCCTTCAACCAAATAACAATAACTATGGCAGCCACCACCCCAAGGAGAAACATAGGTGATTTCTTCAAATTAAAAATATTTTACCCATTTAACCATAAAGGCTTCATAATCTAGAGGGGGTCAAAACAAATTTCTTACAAAACAAAAAATTGTGGGTTATCAGAAGAAGAAATAACCCAACCAACAGGAAGGAAAATAATCCAAACCCTAATAACAATATGAGCTTTACAAAGTAGATGGGGTTCCAAAAGACAATTAGGGTTCCCAACAAGAAGGACTAGACACCACCTAAACTATAAAAATAGGGCATCAAAGTGCTAAACATAGACACAAATCTCCTCTGAGAACAAACAAGGGAGACAAGATAAAATAAGAATATTTCTTCCAAAAATAATACCCACATTGTAGTAACCATTGAACACCATACAAAAAAGAATTTAGAAATAATCTCCAATAACGGCCATAAACCTAGAGCTAGAGAAAAGAAGAGAAAAAATCCATGCCCTCCAAGAACATCGTAGGAACAATAGTTCCCCCCCACAAAGCACTTAAATATCTTCAAAGAATAAAAGGATTCTTAGGATCAATCCAAAATAGGAACCAACTAGAAGGGAGAAGAAAAAAAAAAAAAACCTTGATTCAACAAAATAGAGACTGCAATAGACTCCAAAGCATAGCCATACAAAGAGAGGCCATAGAATCATAACTAATCAAAGCAGCTCACAAAATGTATAGGAAAAATAGAAACAAATAGTGTTGAAGCCCAGACAACCATCTTAAATACCTCTCGAGCAACAACATAAGACTAAAAACCCCTAGGCACCAAAAGAAAAATGAAAGCCAAAGAAACCACACCTACATGAGCCAAAGGAGCCAAAGGAGCCCCCAACACTAATGAATTTCCATTAGAATTTCCTCTGCATCATCTTATTCATCAAAGAAATTCAAAATTCCTCCCCTACTCCTCTTGTCGCCCACTCCCACTCGCTCCATGCCTTAGGAAGGATATTCCCCAGATGGATCTATTTAGACCAAGAAGGTTGTTATTATGCACAATGAAGTGAGGATTTCTAATTTTATTCTTGATTAGTTCCCATTCCCTAAAAATTCTTCTAAATACCATTGAACTAGTAGGAACAATTGGGTTCTTGGTGATAAGCAGGTCACTAAAGGGAAAAAAATTTCCATGATTTTCCTTGCTTAGGTATTGCCAATTGAACATTATTTCTCACAATAACTTTCCACAATTCATTTCCTTCAAGATCTTTAAAAATACACTTGGATACAAGAGCTATTCCCTATTTTTCTAGGTCTTTGATCCCAATTCCTCCTTGTTCCTTCTCCAAACAACACTAGTCCCATATGACTAAGTGATTCTTCCTATTCCCTTTACCATCTGACCATAAAAAATATTGATCCTTTCTTGCATATCTTTTACTTGATAGCTGTTAAAAAACTAAATAGAACTAAAGTATATGGTATAAGAAGAGAGAATATTTTGATATAATTTGATTCTGCCAGCAAGTGTGAGGTATTATATATTCCATCTATCCATAATCCTTTCAATATTTTCTTTGATCCAAAGAAACAACTCTTTTAGGCATGAATTAAGTTCAAAGGGGATCCCAAGGTATCTAACTTGCATGTGGGGGTCCCATTGAAAGTCATGTTTTTGTAGCCACTTACGAGGGGTTTCTATATATCCCACCATGATGGACTTGGCTCTAGATATTTTTCTCCTAAGGCCTTAAAAAAGAGATTTAGCTTACACAAGAGATTATCTAGGTTATCTTATTTTAGATCCACAGATTATTGTATCATTAAAAAACTAGATATTCATGATTTCACTATTATTAGGAAGAGTTTCTCCTCTATCTCTATGGGAGATACTCTTATCTTAGAGAAGAAACTAGAGTGCATTTGAGGATATAAAAAATAGGGAAGGGGCTAGATGACATCCCTTCTTGATTGACCTCTCTAGATTGAATACATCAGTTAAGGAGCCATTAAAATCCACTTGGTTAGATGTGTTTTTTAGCAGAGTATCCACCATACTAAAAAATTCCTTAGGGAAACCAAATTCTTCTAGAATGATTCTCTGGAAAGTCAACTCCACCCTAGACATAGGCCTTCTCAAATTCCAACAAGAGCATGGAAGATTTGTATTTGGAGATTTTGGACCATTCCATTGCTTCCCAACTAGTTATGAGATTCTCAAGAATACATTTTCACTTAATGAATCGTGTTTGAGTGTTATTTATGAACTTGGGAAGCATTTTGGTTAGCCTTATGGCTATAATTTAATCCAGTATCTTATAAGAGACATTTAGTAGTGTTATTAGCCTCTAATTTTTAATGTGACTCTTATCATCTTCTTTGGGTAGTAACCTTATGATCCCCTTATTTATTCTACTCCCCAAGGTGCCCTTATCAAGAGCTTCCAAGTACACCTAATGAAGGTCATCACATGTCTAATCCATGAAAGTATTATAGAATTCATCTAACAACCCATTTGCTTCTAGATTATTGTTGTTATTCATGGAATTTATAGCTTTCTTAATCTCATATTTGGTAATCTCTTTGAAGAGTATAGTTGCATCATGTGATATTTTTTTAGGAATCATGATTTTGATGTGAGCTCTAGTATTATGCCCTTCCTCACAATTTCCTTCATAGGAGATGATCTCTTTATAGAAGAGGAAATACTAGTTCAAGATCCCTTCTTTGGTTGAGAGGAGAGATCTATTATGGTTGATCTAATCAATTTTCTCTCTTACACCTTTCTACTTTAAGGGCCTTTACTTTGTGGTCTTCGAGTCTCCTCAAGGAATTGTTTACCATATCGAGTTCCTCACCAACCTTTTCATTTATGTGAGGGTATGTGTAGGTTCATGATGGGCAAAAAAGTGGCGATATGATGGGTATGTGTAGGGTATGTAGCTAATGACTTTTTTTTACCCAAAATTGATGAAATGAAAAGAGTTCTTAAATGAGATTCTCAATCTTCCACCAATATAATTTATTCTTTACTTTGAATTTAATAAATAATTATTATTCATTTTCTATTTGAATTACGACTAAAGTCCTAATTGATAGGCTAATTGAAAAACATTTATAGCTTACAAACGGTATCACATTTTTTGAATATAAAACATGTGTCACATTCTATGCTTCGCATACTATAGGATTAAAAAAATAAAAATTAATGAAGTTTTGACCAAGTTAAGGTGGTTAGACATACGAGTTTTTATATTTTTTAAAAGTTGTAATAAAAAATTCATAATTAATTATTTACTTGGAAAAAAATTACAAAAAAATATGCATCACATCGGGACATGAGTCCTCTACTTATATCTAAAATCTTATAAAAAAATATTATCATTTTATTGTGGGCTAAGTGCATGGATCTGTGACACAATTTTTTCTCTTAAGATGACACTTTTTTTCTGAAATCAACAAAATATGATTTGCACAAGAAAATGAAGATAGTTGTGCTCAAAATTTGTAGATGTAGCAAGAAAAAAATTTGAAATGCTCTGAGTCTAGATTCTAAGATACTATTTTCTTTTAAAATTAATGACTTAGTTTAAGGGTCTGAAAAAGGGGTGGGTCAAAACAGGTCCTATTTTTATCAAAAAAAATAGCATAGTGCTAAGGGCTCTGCCCTTTTTGATTAACTTTATTTTCGAATTTCAACAATCCCAATTTTGAGAAATTAGCTAACACCATGTAGTTTATCATTGCTCTTTCGGATAATTTTTTTAATTAATGTATAATATTTTATGAATTTTCAAAGTGGACACATCCTGAAAAGCTAAAATTTGAGCATGCTCCCCCCTAAATTTTTTGAAATCTAATCAAAAATTGAATTTCTTTTTTTCATCATGTGTAGAATGGAGTCTAGTTTCAAAAAATGTAATTTGTTTCACATTTCATTGAACGAGTAAAAATCTATCCTAAAACTAGCACATGTTTTTTTTTACCAAAAATGGAGGCATTTATAATAGAACATAGGGATAAAAAACTTAATTGAATAAAAAATTAATAATAATTATATATTTAGATAGCTAAGAGAGAGGTTAATGTTATCATGATTTTTTTATAAACTTGCATTGAAAGATGTACTGTAAACGTAACAGTCTGGAGCACAGACAAAAATATGAGGAAATTTGGTAAATCCTGTCAATTAACACATCCAAAGTAGGTCATTTGGCAAGTGCCAAATTTGGCACTCACCAAATGACACATCTCATTTGGCACATGCTAAATTTATCGCACACAAAATTGGGTGGACACCAAATTAGGTGCACACCAAATTGGGCGCATGCCAAATTGGACACATGCCAAATTCGGTGCTCACCAAATTTGGCATACGCAAAATTGGGCACACACCAAATTGGGCACACGCCTGCGCCCAAATTGGGTGCATGCCAAATTAGGCACACACCAGATTGGGCGCACACCAAATTAGGTTCATGCCGAATTGGGTGCTCACCAAATTTGGCGTGTGCCAAATGGGACATGTCATTTGGCGAGTGCCAAATGTGGTGCTCTCCAAATGACCTAATTTGAATAAAATATAACTTTCCCCTCTCTTTGGTCAACCACTCTGATAATCCTGAGAGTGTGCAAAGTTGAGGTTTTACCTTTCATATGATCTCTACTTCGTTACCCTAACTGGATAACTCTATATCCCTTAGAAGTCT